>OZ004710.1:38371625-38988532 GCA_963924515.1 Vespertilio murinus
ACTTTTGATGCTGTTCTTTACAGCAGCAATGTAATTTTTCATTTCTTCTTGGTTCTTCTTCATTTCCTTTGGTTCTTACACATATTGTTGAATTTGTCTTCCATTCTTTTCATCCACTTTATGACCATTTCTCAGAATTCTTTCTCTGACATGTTGCTTGCCTCCATTTTGTTTCATTCCTTTTCTGGTGACTCCTGCTTTTCTTTCATATGAGGGTTGTTTCTTTGTCTCCCAAAATCTCTCTTCTCTAGGTGTCTGGTTATGTAGTTCTGTCTCTCCTGTTTTGATTTAAAGGCACAAAATACAACATAACCAGGTACAACACACAAGGCACTGAACAGAAATATATTCACAATATTAATAAACCCAAATAAAGGTGACCACCAGAGAAAGGCTAATTAGAGGATAGTAGAGAAAGGAGAAGGGGGGGGGGGAAAGAGTACAAAAATGAAATTGGGAAAAGGAACAAAAAGTAATAGAGAATAGAGAGAGAATAAGAAAGAAGGGGGGGACTATATATATTTATTTTATATATATATATATATATATATATATATATATATATGGAGAAAACTCCAATATAACAGCCACTAATTCTAACATATGCCAGCAACAAGTACCTAGAAATGAATGCAAAGTACAAACAGCAACTAATATCAAGTGAGGTGATGGAAAACTGAAGCAAAAAACAAACAAACAAACAAACAATAAAACCACCCAAAAAACAAAAAGCAAAAGCAAAACAATCTCAAAAACAAGCATAAAAAATAGATATAATCAACAATCAAACAAACAACAACAAAAGGAGAGAGAGAAAAAAATTTGGATAGTGAAGAAAGAGAAGAGAGAGGGCTATATGGATTTGGAGCAGGGGATTGGGAATTAGTTATATAAGTAGTGTGAAAACATTTTTTATTAAGGTATTATATGTGTACCTCACCCCTCGCACTCTCCTACATGCCCTCTCTCCCCATAGTTTTTCATCCATTGGTTATGCTTATATACATGCATACAAGTCCTTCGGTTGATCTCTTATCTCCCACATATCTCCCTACCCTCCCCACTGTAATTTGACAGTCTGTTTCTTAACTGTCTCTGTGTCTGTCTTTTTGTTTATCAGTTTATAATGTTCCTTATTATCCATAAATGAGTGAGATCATGTGGTGTTTTTCTTTCATTGACTGGCTTATTTCACTTAGCATAATGTTCTCCATTATGCAAATGGAGAATTCTTTATTTTTTATGGCAGCATAGTATTCCATTGTGTAGATGTACCATAGTTTTCTGATCCAATCATCTGCTGATGGGCACCTAGGCTGTTTCCAAATCCTAGCTATTGTAAATTGTGCTGCTATGAACATAAGGGTGCATATAACCTTTCTGATTGGTGTTTCTGGTTTCTTAGGATATATTCCTAGGAGTGGGATTACTGGGTCAAATGGGAGTTCCATTTTCAGTTTTCTGAGGAAACTCCATACTGTTCTCCACAGTGGTTGCACCAGTCTGCATTCCCACCAGCAGTGCACGAGGGTTCCTTTTTCTCCACATCCTTGCCAGCTCTTATGATTTGTTGATTTGTTGATGATAGCCATTCTGACAGATGTGAGATGGTACTGCATTGTTGTTTTGATTTGCATCTCTCAGATAATTAGTGACTTTGAGCATGTTTTCAAATGCCTCTTGGCCTTTCTTCTCTCTTCTTTTGAAAAGATTGTATTTAGGTCCATTGCCCATTTTTTAATTGGATCATTTATCTTCCTTTTATTTAGTTGTATAAGCTGTCTGTAGATGTTGGAGATTAAATCTTTATCAGTGATAACATTTGCAAATATGTTCTCCCATACAGTGGGCTTTCTTGTTGTTTTGTTGATGGTTTCTTTTGCTATAGAAAAGCTTCTTATTTTAATGTAGTCCCATTTGTTTATTTTCTCTTTAGTATCCATTGCCCTAAGGGTAGTATCAGCAAAGAATTTCTTTCGGCATATGTCTAAGATTTTGCTGCCTATGCTTTCCTCTAGTATTTTTATGGTTTCATGTCTTATGTTTAAGTCGTGTATCCATTTTGATTTTATTTTTGTGTATGTTGTAAGTTGGTGATCTAATTTCATTCTTTTGCATGTATCTGTCCAATTTTCCCAACACCATTTATTGAAGAGATTGTCTTAACTCCATTGTATGCTCGTGCCTCCTTTGTCAAATATTAATTGAGCATAGTGATTTGGGTTGATATTTGGATGCTCAATTCTATTCCACTGATCTATATGTCTGTTGTTATGCCAGTACCAGGCTGTTTTGAGAACAGTGGCTTTGTAATACAGCTTGAAATCTGGTATTGAGATCCCTCCTACTTTACTCTTCTTTCTCAGGATTGCTGTGGCTATTCGGGCTCTTTTATTGTTCCAGATGAATTTTTGGAGAGTTCTGTCTAGGTCTGTGAAGTATGTTGTTGGTATTTTAATGGGGAGTGCATTGAACCTATAAATTGCTTTGGGAAGTGTGGACATTTTGATGATGTTGATTCTACTAATCCATGAACATGGTATGTTCTTCCATCTGTTTACATCTTCTTCTATCTCATTTTTCAGTGTAGTATAGTTTTCAATGTATAGGTTTTTACCTCCTTAGTTAAGTTTATTCCTAGGTATCTTAAGATTTTTGGTGTGATGGTAAATGGGATTGCTTTTTTAGTCTCTGTTTTTGTAAGTTTACTATTGGTGTATAGAAATGCCATAGATTTATTGGCATTAATTTTGTATCCTGCTACATTGCCGAATTCATTTATTAAATCTTAGTTTTTTGATGGAGTCTTTTGGGTTTTTTATGTACAATATCATGTCATCTGCAAATAAGGACACTTTTACTTCTTCTTTTTCAATTTGGATGCCTTTTTTTCTTCTTCCTGTCTAATTTTATTGGCTAGTATTTCCAGTACTATGTCAAACAGGAGTGGTGAGAGTGGGCATCCCTGTCTTGTTCCTGTTCTTAGAGGGAATGGTTTTAGTTTTTGCCCATTGAGTATGATGTTCGCTGTGGGTTTATCATATTTAGCTTTTATTATGTTGAGGTATGATCCTTCTATTCCTACCTTTTTGAGAGTTTTTATCAGGAAAGAGTGTTGGATTTTATCAAATGCTTTTTCTGCATGGATTGATATGACTATATGATTTTTATCTCTCAACTTGTTTATGTGATGTATCACGCTTACTAATTTGCAGATATTGTACCATCCTTGCATTACCAGAATAAATAAATAAATGGTGTATGATCTTTCTGATGTGCTGCTGGAGAGCTGGTTTGCTAGAATTTTGTTGAGGATTTTGACATCTAGTAGTGTGAAATTTTAACAGGGGATAAAAAGAAGGAATAGGGAAATTCTAATGCAGGAATAGGTAAGAGAAACAGGACATCAAAAGGGGTAAAGTGAGGAAGAGAGTAATGGAGTAAAGGTAAAGTTGAGATAGAATAAAATGATGTTAAAGGAAAGAGGAAAATAGAATGTAGAACACTGATCCCAATGGAAAATAAAATGACACTTTAAAAAAAAGTAAAATAGTAGTAGTAATAATACTGATTGAAAATAAAAATGAAATAATTAAAAAGGTAAAACTAAGTGAGGAAAAAAGAAAAAAATTAGTTTCTTAAGTAAAAGATGAGAATAATAAAAATAAAAATATCCAGTAGTGAAGTTCATTCACTTCCTCTAGTGTTCTGTTTGGCACGACTGTTTCCTAGTCAGGACAGTATTGAAGTTTCCTGTGTTTCACTGCTCTTCAGTTTTGTAAGCCAGTCCTAATTTTTAAGCAGGCAGTGTGTCTTTGTTTCTTGTATTAATTTTGTTTACACATGTGTCCATTTGTGATTCAACCCCTGGGTGGCAGTGTTTCTGGATTAACCTCTGGTTCTATAGGTCCTCTCTAGCTAGTGTTTAGATTTTGTTTTACCTGTGGCACTTGATACCTATTTGGGGGAGTGGGTTTCCCCAGAGCTGGTTCTCTGATGATTATTCCCTGCTCTGATCTCCAGGTTTCAGAAAAACAACTTTCCCCTGCAGTCTCTTAGAGTGTCTCCAATTTGGTGATTCTATGTATTGGGCTTAGTAATCAGAGGCAAGGATTTAAAGAAGGGGGGAAAAAGGATCCAGAGTAAATGTGCAAACTCCGGGGCTGAACATAAGTCTGTGCAGTCTTTTTTCCCCTTTGGTCTAAGCAGCCAGCATACTTTTAAAATTATTATGCTGTCCTTTTGGGCTCAGATCAAAATGGGTTGCTTTTTAGAGTTCCCTTCTATTAGCAGCTCTGCAGACCTCCTTCCACATACACGGATTATACCAGCCCCAACAGCCACAAATTGTTCTAGGCACAGACTTTCCCCAGTCCTCCAGCTCCTGCGTGTACATTTCTCTCTCCTGCCAGGACCACAGACCTCACCTTATCCCAGGCGAAATCTGACCTTTCTGTGAGGGAGTGTAGAGCTCCTCTGAATCTGCGTGCTTGTGCCACTTGGGGACCAGTGTTATCTGGTTTGCAGCTATTTGGTGGGTGCCATAGTTGTAGATTCTCCAGGCTTTTCACACTTCTGATAACATCCATTTTCCCCTTCAAGATGGTGCGGTCTCCCAGTCTGAGCCAGTGGCTCTGGTTGGGAACCCAGCAGCAGTGGGGGCTTCTCAGTCAGGGGAGCCCCATCCAGCAGTCTCCCACAGTCTCCTGGAGTTTAGCTGTCCCTCAACTCACCAACCAACACTCCCCATCTGACCACACACTCTCCCCTTGTTTTCTCACTTACACACTATCTTGCAGTCTGCCTTCCCATCAGCAGCCATCTTCGATTATCTTCATTTTTAATTTTTTGAGGAAACTCCATACTGGTTATTTCCACAGTGGCTGCACCAATCTGCATTCCCACCAGCAGTTCACAAGGGTTCTTTTTTCTCCACATCCTCGCCAACACTTGTCTTTGTTGATGATAGCCATTCTAACAGGTATGAGATGGTACCACATTGTCATTTTGGTTTGCATCTCTCAGATAATGACTTTGATCATGTTTTCATAAGTCTCTCTTGGCCTACTCTATGTCCTCTTTTCAAAAGTGTCTATTTAGGTCCTTTGCCCATTTTTTGTTTGGATTAGTTAACCTCCTTTTTTAAGTTGTACGAGTTCCCTGTAAATGTTGGATATTAAACTCTTATCAGAGATAACATAGGCAAATATGTTCTCCCATGCAGTGGGCTTTCTTATTGTTTTGTTGATGGTTTGCTGTACAGAAGCTTTTTATTTTAATACTGTATTGACACCATTGTATGTTCTTGCCTCCTTTGTTAAATATTAATTAAGCATAATGTCTTGGGTCTATTTCTGGGTTCTCTGTTCTGTTCCATTGGTCTATATGTCTGTTCTTGTGCCAGTACCAGGCAGTTTTGAGAATAGTAGCTTTGTAATACAATTTGATGTCTGGTATTGTGATTCCTCCAGGTTTGTTATTCTTTCTCAGGATTGCTGCAGTTATTTAGGGTCTTTTTTTTTATTCCATATGAATTGTTGGAGAGTTTGTTCTAGGTCTGAAAAATATGCCATTAGTATTTTATTGGGGAGTGCATTAAATCT
The DNA here is from genome assembly GCA_963924515.1 of Vespertilio murinus. Taxonomy (NCBI): domain Eukaryota; kingdom Metazoa; phylum Chordata; class Mammalia; order Chiroptera; family Vespertilionidae; genus Vespertilio; species Vespertilio murinus. Next base: position 38,377,229 of record OZ004710.1, read on the forward strand.
ATACATCACTTTGGGTAGTGTGGCCATTTTAATGATGTTGATTTTACCCTTCCATGAATACGGTATATTCTTCCATTTGTTTATGCCTCCGTCTATCTCTTTTTAAAAGTCCCATAGTTTTCTGAGTACAAGTCTTTTACCTCCTTAGTTAAGTTTATTCTTTGTATCACTATCTACTGTACTAATTGGGTGCTCTCATGGAAAATATTTGAAGGCAGGTGTTCTGTGAACAGTGAGAGGAACCTGTAGACTGTGTGCTATCCTGAAATGTATGAATGCTGCCTCTGCCTACATCCGTTCTGCAATGGGGGAAAGGCTTATTCAACAGCAGGCAGCTCAGTGTAGTAGGAAATCTCCTAGCACTGTAATCAGAGGTTTGGTTTCCAGTAACATGGGAACCACTTGAAATCATGTAAACCATCAGGGCTGTCTCTGTACTGGTAGAATGGGGACACAAATCATCACAATGTCAACTTTCAAGGGTTATTTATGAGGGTCAATGGAAGAAGTTTTGTGAAAAGCTCCAAAGGCTAGACATATGGATGGGGTCTCACTTTCTTTTTAAAAAATATATTTTATTAATTTTTTACAGAGAGGAAGTGAGAGAAATAGAGAGCTAGAAACATTGATGAGAGAGTAACATCCACCAGCTGCCTCCTGCACATTCCCTACCAGGGATGTGCCCACAACCAATGTACATGCCCTTGACCGGAATCGAAACTGGGACCCCTTCAGTCCGAAGACCAACACTCTAACAACTTAGCCAAACCGGTTTTGATGTGGGGGTCTCACTTTCATTACAATCACTCTAGCTTGTAGATGTTGGGTCTCTTCAGTGGTCTAGATAGGGTTGAAGCTCATAAGCAGAATAATAATCGGTACACTGAGGCTCATACCTAATAGTTTCTTTAGGAGCCCATTGAGAACATTATGCTAAGTGAAATAAGCCTGTCAGAGAAAGACAAATATCATATAATCTCACTCCTCTGTGGAATATAATGAACAACATACACTGATGAACAAAAACAGATCAGGAGACAGAGAAGCATTGATCAGACCATCAAACCTCAGAAGGAAGGTAGGTGAGGGCGAGGGTAAGGGGATGAGATCAACCAAAGCACTTGTATGAATGTATTAAGCCTAAGCAATGGACACAGACACCAGGGGGTGAAGGCATGAGTGGGAGGTGTGGGGGGGATGAGGGGATAAGGGCACATAAGTAATACCTTAATCAATAAAGAAAAAAAGAGTCCATAGAGAGTATTATGCTAAGCGAAATAAGCCAATCGGAGAAAGATAAATATCACATAATATCACTAATTTGTGGAATATAATGAACAACATAAACTGATGACAAAAATAGATACAGAGACAGAGAAGCATAGAACAGACTGTCCAACCTCAAAAGGAAGGCAGAGGAGGATGTGGGGCATTTAATAGATCAACCAAAGAACTTGTATGCATGCATATGAGCATAACAAATGGACATGGACACTAGGGAAATGAGGGCATGTGCTGAGGGGTGGGAGGGTGCAGGGAGAGGTCAATGGGGGAAAAAGGAAACATATGTAATACTTTAAACAATAAAGAATTAAGAATTAAGAAGAGTCCACACAAAGGTGATTCATTACCTTGCCACATTCAAACCAGTAATGTTTTAATGTTTCTCTAATGAAATCAGCAGTTAGCGGCTAAACGAATAGGCCATTTGGTTGAGAACAGACATGGAGCAGAAAAGGCCTAGCACATGGAGTCCAGGTGTCCTCAGAGATTTTGTGTCATTCCTCCCACAGCAGATATGCTCCCTTAGATTTCACTCTAGAGAAAAAAGGCCTCTTTTTGCTGCTCCTAAGAAACCTAGACTACATAGCTAAGCCATTCGGTGGGCTAATGAGATTGTTGAAAAATTTAGAATGAACAAATTGAAATGCATCAGCTGTTGAGGTAAGTGCAGAGGAACTGCAAAAAGCCAAAAGGATGGCACAAAAACAGGGCAGGGAAGCAAAGGATGGAAACTCAGTAAGCTGGATTGATTGTCCACATGAAAGTCTGACATTAAATTGTTGAGGCCTTGAGATACTTTAATGCAAATCAGTTCACCTTACAACTGCAAAGGGATTCTGGGTCCCTTCATGCTGTGCCACCCTTCTCTGCCTTTCTACTTAACATTCCCTTTGCAGAGAATGCCTAGCCCTTCCATTTCAGCCTAGGGCATTCCTACTCTTCTTTTAAGATATAGTTATTTGATATTTTAGCTGACTCTCCAAAGGCAGAGTTTCTTGTTACCTCCTCTGTTTCTCCATGAGGCTCTTTGCAGCCCTCTGACCCACTTTGGCACATTTTTACATCCCCTTCTTCCCCATTAGTCTGTGAATGCAGGTCTCAGGATAAAAAAACCACATGGCAGCTTTACTTAGCACAAAGAAGGTCACAGAGATGGCCCTCACTCAAGACTGGATGAGCATTTGAGCATGTGTGTGCCAAACACATTTATTGGATTTGCACAAGACCCAAAGGGAATGTTCATTATACAATGATTTGATATGCTAGTCATGCTTTTTCCACGCTAGGTTACCTGATTAGGAGCTACTTTGGTGCTAGCAAGCAACAAGAAACCTAGTTGCAGAGGCTGCTTGTCAATGTACTGACAAGGCAAGGCCTCTGAAGCTTCCTGGTCCAGGTTATCAACTTGGTTCCCACAACTTGCAAACGAGCTGGAAAAGTGCTGCTCTCTACCCCCACCCCTAATCTCTCATGTGCTTGTTTCTCAGGAAGTTGCTCAGCAGCATAGACGGCATTCTTAGCGTGTTTGAAAATTGAAAATGTATCCATTACTAGAAATGGATACCTGACCTGGCCTTGGCTCTTGCTTAGCAGCCACAGCCTCTTGTTCTGCTGCTGATGAACTCAATGACTTTGAACACATTGACTCATCTCACATTTCCTGTCCCCCAAATGGGGATAATAATAAAGCTGTTGCGTGGATTGAATCAATAAGTAGCTTGACTGAGATCCCTGGGGACAGGGGAAGCAGCAGTTGATGCTGGTAGAGCCTGTAGTGTTTTGTTTGCTTCTGTTTGTAAATGTGACTCATTTTGCCTCAAGCCAAGATGTGCAGCCTGTGGCGAGGTAAAGAAGAAGGGCGGGCAGGTGGGCACTTGCGGCCTGGGCTGCAGCAGAGCCAGTGCACACAGAAATGGACAGGATGGGATGGGATGAAATAGGATGGGAGAGAGGAGACAGGATAGATGGGATTGGATGCTTAGCAGCTGCTGGCTTGCTGACAGATGGCCCTCCTGCTCCCTGGTAGAGACCAGAAGCAACAAACTCTGAAGATTGTGTGTACTGCAACGGTTTTGTATTGAAACTAAATAAAACTTATGACAAAGTCAATCTGACACATCTTTGATGATACACATAAAGATTATTGCGCTGTGCTACAATTAGGCATAATTGTAAGCAGCTCCTAGAAATGATTGCAATTACAATTACCTTTACACTGCTGAACTAAATGTTTCTGAGGTCAAGCAGGATGGGGGTTGGATTGGGGGTTTCTGGACAAGAGGCAGAGCAGAAAGCTAGTTGCAAGGCATTTTTTTTCTGGTGCTCCTTCCTTTCCTTTCCCCACCCCACCTTGAGGCAACAATACCTCTACTGGGGAACAGGAAAAAGATATGATGAGGGATTTGGATGGCTAGGCACTTTTCTCCAGCAACAGAGATGCCACCCAGTGGTGATGTTCAGAGAGGGTTTGGACTGATTAGTCCCCACTTTCCTAAGAGGTCTGGAATTCTACCAAATGGCCTTAAACCTATAAAATATATGCCTAATGTGTGAACCATGTTTGGGTCCTTATTTGAATAAATCCGTGCAGAAAGATATTTGTGAGACAATTGAGTAAAACTTAATAATTACTGGTATTTGATGATATTAAAGAACTATTAATGTTGTTAAATTTGAAAGTGGTATTGTTGTTAAGAAAAGGCCCTTATCTGTTGGAGAAACATACTAAAATATTTATAGGCCAGCAACTGTGGAATGGTATGGTACCCAGGATTTGCTTTAAAATACTTCAAGAAAAAATGTGGAATAGAAAAATAAGAGTGGCAGAATGTTGATAACTGTTGAAAGTGAGTGAATATATGGAGGTTCATTATACTCTTCTCTCTGCTGTGTATATGTTTGAAATTCCCATAACAAAAACTTTAGAAAACATACCCTGACTGTTATGTAAGTGATTCATATATTAGTAAAAATTAGTTTGATCGTGCTAACACCTAGAAGATAAAGGCAGCTATCAGCTATCTTAAATGTGGTTTTGGATGGGCAGAGCCAGGAGAATAGGTAGATGTGTGTTAGAACATGGGCCACTGTCTGGGAATGCAGAATCCTGGGTGGGCTGAAGAAATTTAAAAAAAATATATTTTATTGATGAAATTTTTGTAAGGGAATGAAATTTGAAGGTTCAGAGGACAGTCTGAAAGTTCTGGGAAAGAAATCAGGAAGTAAAGGAAGAGAGAGAGAAAAAGTAACAGGTTCACATGTCCACATGTTATATTCCCCTACTAGCCTGTAAACTCCTAGGGGTTAGGCCAGTATTTTAATGCTCTCTGTCTTCCCTAGAGCTCCCAGGATATTAGTTCACTCATTTTGTTTCACTCATTAATTTATTTAAGAATATTTATAGAATACCTTTTATAGCCAGGGAATGCAAATGTGTGCGTGTGGTAGGCAAAGGAGATAGAGCAGTGAACAAAACAAATCCCTGCCCTCAGGTAGCTCACATTCTAATAGAAGGAAACAGATAGTAAATAAACAACAAAGATATATGTCAGATGGTGGTAAATACTGTAAAGAAAAATAATGTAGGTTAGGGTGGGTAGGGAATGCTGGGTAGTAGCTCTGGACCAAATTTGCGTGATACTTAGGCCTTTCTATTTATTTTTTAATTTTTAAAATATATATATTTTATTGATTTTTTACAGAGAGGAAGAGAGAGGGATAGAGAGTTAGAAACATCGATGAGAGAGAAACATCGATTAGCTGCCTCTTGCACACCCCCTACTGGAGATGTGCCCGCAACCAAGGTACATGCCCTAACCGGAATCGAACCCAGGACCTTTCAGTCCGCAGGCTGACGCTCTATCCACTGAGCCAAACCGGTCTTGGCATACTTAGGCCTTTCTGAGCTTTTCCAGGTCTCCACTGCAACTTGGGATATGGTGATATTGGACTCTATGCCTGGGTTTCACCTGATGTATATACACTTTAACCTCATTCTTGACTTAAATGTCCCCACCTGCACCTGATTAATCCAAATTACTCTGTAGGTGCCATTTCCTCCATGAACCTTCCACAGGGTCTTCCTTCATCCCACCTCTACAGTATCCCCTGGGTCTTCTCTGCTTTCAAGGAAACCTTGCATGAATCTCTACTACAGTACTTACCATCTGATTATAATTCTCTTCACTAGTAGATGTTGACCTCTCTGAGAATAAAGAGTATGTCTTCTTATATCTATATAGCACAGGGCCTAGGATATAGTAAGGATCCTATATATGCTTAATGATGGCATGATAAATGGCTGGATGAAACTATGAATTTTCTCCCTAGCAGAATACTGGAGACATGTGAAGCATCCTCACCTTAAATCAAATGCTGGGGAAATAGAGGCGCTATGTGTGATCAAATACTAAAGGGAGAAATGAGATCAGTATACTTTTATATGTATTATACTCTATGATGATGATAATAATAACCATATTCACACTGGACATTTTATTGCATGGACTATGGAGCCAGACCACCTGGATTTTAATTTTGGCTCTACCATTTGTCAATTGTGTGATTTTGAGCAAGTTACACTATCTGTGCCTCAGTTTTCTCATCTGAAAAATTGAGATGATGATAACACTATGTATTAAAATGAGATAAAATTTCGCAAAATATTTAGAATAGTATCTGTCATATAGTAAGTGGTATATAAAGTTTTGCTATTATTATTTATTACTGTGAATCAGTGACTGTTCTAAATGTTTTACTTGTTTATTCATACACATTGAGCCCAAGCCAATTCTAGTTCCCTGGGGGAAGATTGCTTTCATGGAGCTTTTAAAGGGTTGGGCAAAAGTAGGTTTACAGTTATGAGTACACAAAACATAGAGTTTATCATTGCATTATTATTTTTGGTTATTGTACATGAACAAGTGTAACTTTTGTCCCACCCTGTATTTGACCTAACTTTATAGTCACACAATAAAAGGGAGGCACTGTATATATCTTCATTATATAAAGAAGAAAGGTGAGATTTAAAGCTGTTAAATAACTTATTCAAAGTCACAAAACTCAGAAGTTGAAAATTAGAATTCTATGTCTGGACCATGACTCCAAAAGCCATTGCTTTAGACCAAGGATTGGTGAAGGAGTGATATAACATGTAGTCTTTTGGTCTGCCTTCTTTCACTGAGAATGTTTTCAAGGTTCATCCATGCTGTAGCATGTATCAGTACTTTATTCCTTTTAATGGCTGAATAATATTCTATTTATGAATATATAACTTTTCATTTATCCACACAACAGTTGATGAACATGTGGATTGTTTTTATTTTTGGGCTATGATAAATAATGCTTCTATAAAATTTTGCATACAAGTTTTTATGTGAATACTAGAGGCCCGGTGCACAAAATTTGTGTATTCGGGAGGGTGTCCCTCAACCTGGACTGCAACCTCTCCAATACAGGACCCCTCAGGTAATGTCTGAATGCCAGTTTAGGCCCGAGTCAGACACCCCTCTTGCAATCCAGGAACACTGGCTCCTAACTCGCCTGCCTGCCGGTGTAATGCCCTCAACTGCCCTCCCCTGCAGGCCAGTTCACCCTCAACTGCCCTCCCATGCTGGCCTGGTTGTCCCCAACTGCTCTCCCGTGCTGGCTTGTTCACCCTCAACTGCCCCCCTGCTGGCCTCTTGCCTCCAACTGCCCTCCCCTGCTGGCCTGATTGTCCCTAACCCCCTGCCAGCCTGATCTTGCCCCTAACTGCTCTCCCCTGATGGCCTGATCACCCTTAACTGCCTCTGCCTTGGCCTCCACCATCATGGCTTTGTCCAGAAGGAAGTTGGACATCCAAAAGTAGGCCAGTCGACCTGGTCTAATTAGCATATTACTCTTTTATTAGTATAGATATGAGCTTATATATCTAGGAATGGAATTTATGGATCATGTGGTAATCTATGTTTAACTTTTCTTTTATTGAATATATGAGGTTCTAATTTCTCCACATCCTTGACAACACTTGCTGTTGTCCATCTTTTTTATTTCAGCCATCCTAGTGAGAGTAAAGCTACATGATTTTCATTCCCCTAATAACTAGTTGAACATTTCCTCATTTGCTCATTGGTCATTTGTATATCTCTTTGAAAAAATATTAATTCACATTCTTTCACCCATTTTAAATTGGGTTGTTTTGCTTTTAATTAGTAAGTGGCAAGTGTTTTAAAATATATTCTGAATATAAGTCCCTTATCAGATATATGGTTTTCAAATATTTTCTCCCATTCTGTTGGTTGTCTTTTCTCTTTCTTGATAGTGTTCTTTTAAGCACAAAGTTATTTAATTATGATGAAGTCCACTTTATGTATTTTTTGTGGTAAGTGCATATATTTTCTTTGGTAGCTTGGGTATTTGGTGTCATATCAAAGAAATGAATAAAAGTTTATGAATATTTATACCAATATTTCTTCTAAAAGTATTATAGTTTTAGCTCTTACACTTTGGTCTTTGATACATTTTGAGTTAATTTTTATATATGGTGTGAGGTAAGGGTCAAACTTCTTTCTTTTGCATGTGGATATATCCAATTGTCTTAGCAGTATTTGTTGAAAAGACTATTCATTTTCCATTGAATAGTTATATAAAAAGTCAATTGGGATGCAAGGGTGATCTGGCTGCAACATCTGCCACCCCAACAAGCACCAGGATTGATTTGGCTGATCTAGCTGGCTAGGTGAGTGTCCCCTTCCTCCCTCATTGATGAGTGTGCCCAGGACCATTGTCTAAACCAGTAGTCGGCAAACTCATTAGTAAACAGATATCAATAGTACAATGATTGAAATTTATTTTGAAAGCCAAATTTTTTAAATTTAAACTTCTTCTAACACAACTTCTTCAAAATAGACTTGCCCAAACCGTGGTATTTTGTGGAAGAGCCATACTCAAGGGGCCAAAGAGCCACATGTGGCTCACAAGCTGCAGTTTGCCGACCATGGCCATCCGTGGGCAAACTACGGCCCATGGGCCGGATCTGGCTCATTCGGCTGTTCTATCTGGCCTGCGGAGCCGAAAGAGTGGAGGGTTCTCTTGCTCTCCCCTCTGCTCCTTCACCAGCAGCCCAAGATGAGAGTGCCAGCATGGTCAGGTTGCTTTTGTTCCAGCCCTCTGGTCCAGTTTAAGAACCCATTGTGGCCCTGGAGTAAAAAAGTTTGCCTACCCCTGTCTAGGCCACGGCAATTCCATTTCATACTGGCTGTCAATTTCTTTTTGTATAGACAAGGTCTTTATTACATTTTCTGTACATCTCCCAAGAGGAAGTAGTGATGGTCCCTTCCTTTGGCGTCCACACAAGCCAGAAACCACTAGTTAATTTTACATACAAAGGATCAGTGGTTTGATTTTGTGTCGTACAGAAGGGAAGCTGGGTGGTGAACCCTGTGTAATTATACTTCCTTGCCGACCCATAGTCCTCCTGGATGACTAAGGTTTTGGTATCATAAATGACTACATTAGGCAGGGGGATCAGCCTGGGTAAGGGCTCCTATCCATAAGGATCAGGAACATAAGTCCAAACATACTTCCTCAATAGCCCCAGGTTATATTACTGTACAGCTGATGATTGCTAGCCTGGCAGTAAAGATGTTCTCAGGTGTTCTTGGGGTTCTGGTTACCTCACATCTTTTATTTATTTATTTATTTATTATTTCACATATGTGTTCTTATCCCTCCATTACACCCTACTCCTCACTTATGACCCACCCCCCTGTTATCTGTGTCCATTGATTAGGCTCATATGTATGCACACAAGTCCCTTACCTGATTTCTCCTCCTTACTCCCACAGACCCCCTCTTTCCCTGAGATTTGAGGTTCTAATCAACGTTACTCAGTCTCTGGGTCTGTTCTTGATTATCAGTCTATGCCGTTCATTATATTCCACAAATGAGTGAGATCATATGATGTTTATTTTTCCCTGTCTGGCTTATTTCACTTAGCATGATGCTCTCCATCTCCATCCATGTTGTTGCAAATGGGAAGAACTCCTTTTTTACTGTAGCATAGTATTCCATTGTGTAGATGTACCACAGTTTTTTTAATCCATTCATTTGATGATGGGCATTTAGGCTGTTTTCAAATCTTAGCTATGGTTAATTATGCTGCTATGAACATAGGGGTGCATATATTCTTTCTGATTCGTGTTTCTAGTTTCTTGGGATATATTCCTAGAAGTGAGATCACTGGGTCAAATGGGAGTTCCACTTTTAGTTTTTTAAGGAAACTCCATTCTGTTCTCCACAGTGGCTGCACTAGTCTGCATTCCCACCAGCAGTGTAAAAGAGTTCCTTTTTCTCCACATTCTTGCCAACACTTGTCGTTTGCTGATTTGTTGATGATAACCATTCTGAAAGGTGTCAGATGGTACCGCATTGTTGTTGTAATTTGCATATCTCTGATGAAAACTTTGAGCAGGTTTTCATATGTCTCTTGGCCTTCCTTTTGTCTTTTTTCGAAAAGTGTCTATTTAGATCCTTTGCCCATTTTTTGATTAGGTCGTTTATCTTCTTTTTGTTAAGTTGTATGAGTTCTCTGTAAATGTTGGAGATTAAACCCTTATCAGTGATGACATTGTCAAATATGTTCTCCCATACAGTGGGATTTCTTGTTTTATTGATGGTTTGTTTCCTTTCCTGTGAAAAAGCTTCTGATTTTGATGTAGTCCCATTTGTTTATTTTCTCTTTAGCTTCCATTGCCCTAAGAGCAGTGTCAGTGAAGAAGTTCTTTTGGCATGTGTCTGAGATTTCACTGCCTGTGGATTCCTCTAGCACTTTTATGGTTTCCCATCTTATGTTTAAGTGCTGTATACATTTTGAATTTATTTTTGTGTATGGTGTAAGTTGGTGGTCTAGTTTAAAATTTTTTTTGCATGCATCTGTGTCATTTTCCCAACTCCATTTGTTGAAGAGACTGTCTTGACTCCATTGTGTGTTCATGCCTCCTTTGTCAAATATTAATTGAGCATGGTGGTTTGGGTTGATATATGAATTCTCTATTTTATTGCATTGAACTATATTTCTGTTCTTGTGACAATACCAGGATGTTTTAAGAACAGTGGCTGTGTAAGACAGCTTGAAATCTGGTATTGAGATCCCTTCTACTTTATTCTTTTCTCTCAGGATTGCTGTGGCTATTCAGGGTCTTTTTTATTCCAGATGAATTTTTGGAGAGTTCTTTCTAGGTCTGTGAAAAATGCCATTGATATTTTAATGGGGAGTGCATTGAATCTATAGATTGCTTTGGGTAGTTTGGGCATTTTAATGATGTTGGTTCTACCAATCTATGAATATGGTATGTTCTTCCATCTGTTTATGTCTTCCTCTATGTCTTTTTTCAGTGTTGTGTAGTTTTCCATGTATAGGTCTTTTACCTCTTTAGTTAAGTTTATTCCTAGGTTTCTTATTTTTATTTATTTATTTTTGGTATGATGGTAAATGGGAATCCTTTTAAAGTCTCTATTTCTGCAACTTCACTATTGGTGTATAGACATGCCATCAATTTATTGGCATTTATTTTGTATCTTGCTACTGTGTCAAATTAATTTACTAATTCTAGTAATTTTTGATGGAGTCTAGTATTTTCTATGTATAGTATCATGTCATCTGCAAATAAGGACACTTTTACTTTTTCTTTTCCAATTTGGATGCCTTTTATTTCTTCTTCTTGTCTGATTGCTAAGGCTAGTACTTCCAGAACTATGTTGAATAGGAGTGGTGAGAGTGGGCATCCCTGTCTTATTCCTGCTCTTAGCGGAAATGGTTTTAGTTTTACCCCATTGAGTATGATGTTGCCCGTGGGTTTGTCATATATGGCTTTTATTATGTTGAGATATGATAATTTTATTCCCACCTTGCTGAGAGTTTTGATCAAGAAAGGGTGTTGGATTTTTTCAAATGCTTTTTCTTCACCAATTGATATGACTATGTGGTTTTTATCTCTCAATTTGTTTATGTGATGTATCATGTTCATTGACTTGCAAATATTGTACCATCCTTGCAGCCCTGCAATAAATCCTACTTAGTCATGGTATATGATCTTTTTAATGTACTGTTGGATCAGATTTGCTAGAATTTTGTTGAGGATTTTAGCATCTGTGTTCATGAGGGATATTGGCTTGTAATTCTCTTGCATTGTGTTATCTTTATTTGGTTTTGGTATTAGCGTGATGTTGGCTTCATAGAAGGAGCTTAGAAGTGTTCCTTCTTCTTGAATGTTCTGGAATTGTCTGAGGGGGATAGGTTTTAGTTCTTCCTTGAATATTTGGTAAAACTCCCCTGTGAAGCAATCTGGTCCCAGGCTTTTGTTTGCTGGAAGCTTTTTGGTGACTGCTTCAATTTCTTCCATAGTTATCAGCTTATTGAGATTTTTAGACTCTTCCTGAGTAAGTTTTGGAAGGTTGTATTTTCTAGGAATCTTTCCATTTCCTCCATGTTGTCTACTTTGTTAGAATAGAATTGTTCATAATATTTTGTAACAATCCTTTGTATCTCGGTGTGTTCTGTTGTTTTTTCACCTCTTTCATTTCTAATTTTGTTTATTTGGGTCTTCTCTCTTTGTTGTTGTTTTTTAAAAATATTTTTTATTGATATTTTACAGAGAGGAAGGAAGAGAGATAGAGAGCTAGAAACGTTGATGAGAGAGAAACATCCACCAGCTGTCTCCTGCACACCCCAGACCGGGGATGTGCCCACAACCAATGTACCGTATTTGCCGGCGTATAAGACGATTTTTTGGCCCTGAAAAATATGCCTCCAAGTGGGGGATAGTCTTATACGGTGAGTATATAACAAACTCTGTATTTTTAGTGGAAATGTTAGGGGTCGTCTTATACGCCGGCAAATGCGTATTTTTCAGGGCCAAAAAATTGTCTTATACGCCGGTACATGCCCCTGACCGGAATCGAACCTGGGACCTTTCAGTCTGCAGACCGATGCTCTACCACTGAGCCAAACCGGTTTCGGTGGGTCTTCTCTCTTTGTTTCTTGGTGAGCCTGGCTAGAGGTTCATCAATCTTGTTTATCCTTTTAAAGAACCAGCTCTTGGTTTTGTTTATTTTTTGTATTGTATTTTGTTTCTGTTTGTTTGTTTTGTCTCTATGTCATTTATTTCTGCTCTGATTTTTATTACTTCCTTCCCTCTGCTCACTGATTTATTCCATTTTTCTTTTCTTTTCTTTTCTTTGTTGTTGTTGTTGTTGTTGTTGTTGTTTTGAGGTAGGCCTGTAGAGCTATAAACTTTCCTCTCAGGACTGCTTTCAATGTGTCACATAGATTTGCATTGTTGTGTTTTTCTTGTTATTAGTCTCCAGGATATTTTTGATTTCTTCTTTGATCTCATTGATAACCAAACCATTGTTTTGTAGCATGCTATTCAGCTTCCAAGATTTTAAATTTTTTGGAGTATTTTTATTGTCGTTTATTTCTAATATTATGCCATTGTGATATGAGAAAATGCTTCATATGATTTCAATCTTTTTGAATTTGGGGAGACACTAATTGTGACCGAATATGTGGTCTATTTTTTAAAATGTCCCATATGCACTTGAGAAGAATGTATATTCCATGGCTTTTGGGTGAAATGCTCTGAAGATGTCAATTAAGTCCATCTAATCTACGGTGTCATTTAGAATTGATGTTTCTTTGATGTTTTTTTGTCTATAGGATTTATCCAGTGATGTCAATGGTGTCTTAAAGTCCCCTATTATGATTGTATTGATATCTTCCAGGAGATTTTTTATGTATTTGGGTGCTCCTGCATTGGGTGAATATATATTTACCAGAGTTATATCTTTTTTATTTTATTTTATTTTTTCATTTTTAAAAAATTTATTTAGGTATTATATGTATACACAGCTTACCATTTGCCCCCTCCCCATCTCCCATACATGCCCTCCCTCCCCAGAGTTCTGTGTTCGTTGGTTGTACTTATATGAATGCATACCAGTCCTTCAGTCGATCTCTTATGTCTCCCAGGTCTCCTTCCCCTCCCCTCTGTCATTTGACAGTCCATTTTTTTATGGTGACTATCTCAGGACCACACGAATAGAATCCGCTCCTCCTCTGGTTCACACTGCCCCCCCCCCCCCCGGTCCCACCGCTTCCCCGGGGCACACGTCTCCCCCGGGGCAAACAGCTCTCCCCAGGCACACGGCCCCCTAGGGCACACAGCTCACCCAGGTGGGGCACATGGCCCCCTGAGGCACACGGCTCTCCCGAGGCACATGGCCCCCCTGGGGTGCTGAGATCATGAACGGGAGGCACCACGCCAGCTCCTTGCTAGCATGGCGGGCAGGCTGGGATGGCTGCAGGTGGGGAGACCGCGCTCCAAGGAGTCTTGTTCTGGGCGGACGCAGCCCCCTCTGAAGCAGCCCCCTCCCTGGGCCCGGGGCGGAGCAAGCTTCGCTCCCGGTGGGATTTTCTCACTTGCAGCAGTGGCAGCGGCTTGTGCGGTGGCGGGTGCGGCAGAGGCGGTGGCCCCCGTGGCTCCATTTCCACTGTATTTTTAAAATCCACATGGCTGCGGTGGCGCCCCTCCGTGGGGTCTAGGCAGAGGCTCTGGTTCGGCCCTGCGGCTGCGGGCTTGACGGGCAAAGGGCTTGCCAGGGCCGCGAATGGAAGGTGCTGCTCCAGCTCCTCACCAGCACGGTGGGTGGGCTACGACGGCTGCGGGTGGGCAGAAATGACTGCAGGCAGGGAGACCATGCTCAAAGGTGTCTCGTTTGGGGTGGGAGCAGAGTGGCTGCGGACACAGAGGCCAAGCTCCGAAGCCGTCCACTCCCTGGGCCCGGGGCAGAGTGAGCTCCATTCTTTGTGGGCTTTCCTCACTGGCAGTGGCAGCGGGTGCAGCAGCTACGGTGGCTCCTGTGGCTCAATTTCCACTGCAGTTTAAAAATCCACAAGGCAGCAGCGGCAGAAGCTCCAGCCCTTCCATGCAGTGGCAGACAAAGGACTAGCCGGGGCCGCGAAGGCGCCACACCAGCTCCTCACCAGCATGGCGGGTGCAGAGGCCGGGCTGAGATGACTGCAGCGGGGAGACCATGCTCAAAGGCATCTTGTTCTGGGCATGAGCAGAAGGCGCAGCTGAGGCCCGGCATCGGCTCTCTCGCTCCCACGGCAGGCTGGCTGGCTAGGCCCACTCCCTGGGCCCAGGGCGGAGCGAGCTCTGCTCTTGGTGGGTTTCCCTCACTCGTGGTGGCGATGGTGGTGGCGGCTCCGGTGGATCTGGTTCCACCGTAGTTTTAAATTCCACATGGTGGCAGCGGCGCCTTGCTTTGTCTCTAGTTGTAGCCATCCCATTCCGCCAGCTTTCCTGTGGGTCTGATGTGATCCCTTTCGATTTTAGCTGTTATTTTTTCCCCCAAATTGTTGATGAGGTGGCAGCTTAGGAGACTACCTAGGCCACCATCTTGTTTCGGTCTCCCCCAGAGTTATATCTTCTTGTTGAATTGCTCCCTTTAGTATTATGTACTAGCCTTCCTGATCTCTTATTATGGCCTTTACTTTGAGGTCTATTTTATCTGACATAAATATTGCAACCCCAGCTTTTTTCTCATTTCTATTTGCCTGGAAAATGTTTTTTTCATCCCTTAACTCTCTGTCAGTGTGAATCCTTTTCTCTAAGGTGGGTCCCTTATAGACAGCAAATATATGGGTCCTGTTTTCTTATCCATTCAGCTACCCTATGTCTTTTGATTGGTGCATTTAATCCATTTATGTTTAATGTTATTATTGATAAGTACCTGTTTGTTGTCATATTTTTCCTTAGTGTTTGTGTTTCTTCTTGCCTTTCTCTTTCTTCTTTTTACAGCAGTCCCTTTAAAATTTCTTGCATTGTTGGCTTGGTAGCGATAAACTCTCTTAGCCCTTTTTTGTTTGTGAAGTTTCTAATTCCACCTTCAATTTTGAATGATAGCCTTGCTGAGTATAGTATTCTTGGGCTCAGTCCCTTGTTCCATTTCATTCCCTCCTGGCCTGGTGTGTTTCTGTTGAGAAATCAGTTGATATTCTAATAGGAGATCCCTTGTAAGTAACTTTCTGTTTCTCTCTGGCAGCCTTTCAGATGATTGGTTTGTCGTTGGTCTTTGCCAATTTAATTATGATGTGTCTTGGTCTTGGTCTTTTGGGGTTCATCTTATTTGAGACTATGTACTTCTTGGACTAGCGTGGTTTTTTTCTTGCCAATATCAGGGAAGTTTTCTGTCATTTCTTCAAAAAGGTTTTCTATCCCTTGCTTTTCTTCCTCTCCTTCTTATGTACCAAGTAAGCAAATGTTATTTCATTTTGTGTTGTACCAAAGCTCCCTTAGGCTCTCCTCTTGTTATTTTTAAGTCTTCTTTCCAGTTGCTTCTGTGTTTGTGTGTTTTTTCCTACCTTGTCTTCTACTTCACTAATGCGGTCCTCAGCCTCTTCTAGTCTACTCTTTAAGCCTTCCATTGTGTTTTTTATCGCAGCTATGTCATTCTTCATCTCCTCTTGGTTTCTTTTCATATGGTGACATTCTCATTCAGCTCCTTGTAGTTCTCATTGAGTTGTGTGTATTTGTCATTGAGTTGTGTGCATTTGTCTTCCAGCAGTTTAAACACCCTTATAACCATTATTCTGAATTCTAACTCTGATAAGCTGCTAGCCTCAAATTCATTTAACTTCCTTTCTGGTGATTCCTCTTTTTCTTTCCTTTGGGAATTATTTTTTTGTCTTCCCATGTTTTCCTGTAATGTTTTAATTTAGATCCAATTGCTTTGATGCCCAGGTTCTTTTGGGGATGGTGCTACTGGTGTAATCTCTCAGTTCTCCCAGGCTTGTTAATCTAGTGTAGCTTGCTATTTGAACTATTTGGGTTCTCTTGGTATAGGACTGCGAACTTGAGAGGCACAACTGCAGTGTCTAGAAGTCAGCCACTGTGGAGGGGATTGTCCCAATTTTTACGTTCCTGAACCCTTAATTGCAACCAAGCATGCACAGCAGGGAGTCAGAGTGGCCCCCAAGAACCATCTATCGGGGTGTTGGAGCCCAGGGGACCTTCTTTTTATAAAGGCATGAGTGTGTTGCCCAGAGTTATGCAGTTGTGGGGTCGGCAGACCCAGCTTTTGCTGTTGCACCTGTTGTGGATATGGGCTTACTTCCAGCCATGGTTAACAGGAGCACCCTCAGTACATTTGCCTGTGAGGCACACTGAAGCACTCTGAAGGGCCCTGGTAGTGTAGCTGCGCAATTGAGGTGCCTGTGGGTCAGTATCCAGGCTAAGTGAATTCAAAGCCTCTACCGCTGGAGAGAAGTGCGCACCCTGCTTATTCAAAATTGCACCAAAGGGGAGCTCACAGTGGTTCCCACTAGCATCCTGTGGTCAGTTGTGCTAGATGTGCCAGGCTGTCAGGATAGTGAGCTCTCAGGGCGCAGAACTTTGATATACTCCGAGGGGTCCCAGCACCACAGTAGAGCAGCTAGGGTTAATGTGGCAACCCTCCAGGAAGAGGGAATTCAGAATTTCCACTGCTGGGACATGTGTCTCAGTCTGCACAGAAACACACCCTCAGGTGCTTTCAGGGTCTTCCTCGAGCTTGCCTATGGGACAGGGAATGCGCATGCCCTGTCTACAAAGAAACACATCCTCGGGTGTTTCCAGCCTCTCCCCAGCACCGTCCAAGGAGACACCCGAAATCAGGAGTAAGGGATAATTAACACGCACACCCCAGCCTGCACAGAAACACACCCTCGGGTGTTTTCAGTGTCTCCCTTGTGCAGCCCAAGGAGACACAGGCAAGCCGGAGTAAAGTGTTCAGGCCAGCCTGTGGGATGAGGAATGTGTGCGCCCCAGCCCTCACAGAAACACACCTTGGGGTGCTTTTGGCCTCTCCCCAGCTCCGTCCAAGGAAACACCTGCAAGCAGGAGTACAGTGTTCAGGCCTGCCTATGGAATGGGTATCGCACACACCCCCATCTGCACAGAAACACACCCTCAGGTGCTTTTGGTGTCTCCCTCGTGCTGCCTAAGGAGATGCCTGCAAGCCCAGTAAAGTGTTACAGGCTGCCTATGGGACGGGGAACCTGTGCACAAGTGCCCATGGCTTGTGTGAATCCGGTGTTCTGCTGTTGGGGAGAGGGAGTTGCAATTACAGCTGTGAAATGGTGTTCTTTGGAGGTGGAGATCCCAGTGTCCCTGGGTCTGCTGCTGGGTTAGCAGGCTGTTGGCTGGGGTGTGTGCTGGGTCCTGGGGCAGTTCCAAGGTCTGTCTTATTGGTGGTGTTGGTGAGTTTCTAAAAAAGGCTGTTCTCTGCTCAAGATGGTATAGGCTCCGTGCTGGTGTCCTGCCCTCTGGGGAGTGCCCACAATGGTGGGAGTCTCTCCTTGTTAAGGGGAGGCTGTTGTCCAGCTCCTGCTGCTCCTGAGAAATTTAACTTTCCCTCACTCAATTATACACACCCCACACACTTACACACACACACACACACACACACACACACACACACGCTCCTTTCACACCCTCACTCACTTCCTCTTTCTCATCTCTGTCCTGCTAGCCACCATCTTCCCCCTGCCCCCCCCCCCCAGGATATTCTTTCTATTGTGCTTTTTTATTCCAAAATTTGGTTTTAATTTTATGTAATAATTTTTACACTTTATTTATATTTTTTATTTAGTATTTTCTTAATTTTTTTACCTATTTAAAATAAGTGGTTTAAAGTTTTTATCTAGTAAGTCCAATTTCTAGACATCCTGGGAGACAGTTTATGTTGATTATTGTTTTCCAGAGTATTAACCATATACTTGATTATTTGCATGTCTTGTAATTTTTGTTAAAAAGGTGACATTTCAGCCCTGGCTGGTGTTGCTCAATGGATAGTATGTCTTCCCATGAACATAAGGGTCACTGGTTCAATTCATGGTCAAGGTCAGTAAAAGTTGGTTTATCTCCATAGCTATTCAGGTACCTGGGTTGAAGATTCAATCCCTGACCTTGGTCAGGAAGTGTGCAGTAGGCAACCTATTGATGCATTCCTCTAACATCAATGTTTTTCTCTCTACCCTCTCCCTCTCTCCCATCCACTTTATCCCTCCCTCCACTCTCTCTAAAAAATATCAATGGAGATTAAAAATGGCAGTGGAGTAAGTGGATGCTGCATGGACATGCTCTCAGGACCAAATTGGAATTACAAGTAGAATACATAAAAACTTCCTGAATAATCAACAGAAGACTTGCCGGAGAGAACCACGATACCCAAGGACCAAAAGTGAAGACTGCATAGAGACTGGAAGGAGGGACAGAGGCACCAAAGGGCCATCCAGACTCTCACAGACAGCAACTGAAGTTGTGGAGAGATATATCAGCTGTGGAGGTAGCCACTGAGAATTTTAGGAGCTAATCCTCAAGCTGTCCCTCCCCCCATCAGAGAGCACCAGAACCAAGAAAGATACCCACATAACATCTGGCTGTGAAAAGCAACAGGGTTGCTGTCTGCTCAGGAGAGGTGGCTGGAAATTTAGTTACCCTATTAAAGGGCCAACACACAAAATTCCCTATAGAGCCATCCACATTGTGCAGAGGGAAGGCAGAGTGGAGTGGAGCTGTGTGAGCAGAAGCCAGGATTGGGAGCTCTGGAGTTAGAGGTCAAAAGGCAGACACCCCAGTTTCCTGTGCTGAGTCATGTCCTCATGCTGTGGAGGTAATTTTTTCTCATGTAGACATTTATTATACTGGCAACTTTGCTTGGGGGGAAGACAGTTAATCCATCCTATTGGAAAACACCTTGCCCCACAGTGCTGAGTTACTAAGGTTCATTAAGAGACTGATAATAACAATTAGTCTCCAGGCAGAAGCAATTTCCCCACCCCATTGGAAAAAAACAACAACACTTTCCAAACCTCTGGATGATTGCCTGAGGGCAATTCAATTCAAAATCCTATCAATCTGAAGGCAGAGGTAGTCTCAGGAGGATTAAGTCTCTACCTGATCTAATTAGTCAGAAACATCATTTAACACTGTCCTGTACCAGAGGTTGAGGGGCATATCTATCTAATACAGAGTCACAACCCCAAATAGGCAACCAAAATGAGGGGACAAAGAAATAGCTCCCAAAGGAAAAAACAAGAGAATTATCCAGAAGAGAAATGGAATGGAGATTAGAAATTTATCTGATATAGAGTTCAGAATAAGGAACAGCATAAGAAAACATATAGTAACTATGAAAACAGAAATAAAGAATGACATAGCACAAATAAAGAACACAAGGAAGGTGAGGATCGAATCAGTGAATTAGAAGACAGGGTTGAAAAAGTACTCAATCAGAGAAAAAAAAAACAGGAGGAAAGTTTAAGAAAGCTGTGAAACAATGTCAAATTTAACAGTATTTATTTATTTATTTATTTATTTATTTATTATTTATTTTTAATTAAGGTATTATATGTGTACATATCTTACCATTGCCCTCCTTACCTTACTCCCATACATGCCCTCATCTCCCAGAGTTATGCTTATATGCATGCACATAAGTAATTTGGTTGATCTCTTATGTAACAGTATTTAAATAGTAGTTCCAGAAGAAGCAGAAAGCAAGTAAGGGATAGAGAATGTGTATGAAGAAATAATGGCAGAAAACTTCCCTAACCTGGTCACATAATTCCAGTAGGTCTAGAGAATGCCAAACAAAGAGAACCCAAACAGGCCCAGGCACAGACACATTATAATTAAAATGCCAAAAATTAAATATAAAAAGAGAATCTTAAAGGTGGCAAGAAAAAATCAAACTGTTACCTACAAAGGAATTCCCATAAGGCAGTCAGCTGATTTCTCATCAGAAACTCTACAGGCTAGAAGGGAATGGCTTGCAGTACTCAAGGTAATGAAAAGCAAGAATATCAAAAAATATTACTACTTCCAGCAAGGCTATCATTCAAAAAGGCTAAAGCAGTACATCACCATCAATCCAGCATTACAATAAATGCTAAAGGGACTGCTGTAATGAGAAGAAGAAATATATAGAGAAAGCTAGGCCTACAGAATTAAAATGTCAATAAATAAGTATCTATCAATAAAACTTTAAATATAAATGATTTAAGTGCTTCAATAGAAAATCATAGGGTAGCTGAATGGATAAAAAAAAAAGATGACCCAACTATATTTTGTCTATAAGAGACCTATCTCAGAACAAAAGACACAAACAGTGAAAGTGAAGGGATGGGAAAAAAAAAACTCAGAGAAGGAGGGGGGAGGGGATCGGTAGGAGTAAGGGGGAGAAATCAACCAAGGGATTTGTGTGCATACATATGAGCCTCATCAATGGACACATGGGTCTGTCTCTCACCCAGTAGGGTGAGCTAGCCCCTCCCTGGAGAAGAAACCTGGGTCTCCCAAAATATGAGATTAGTGTCCCGGCCTCGCCAGCAGGCGAGGGGATCCCAAGGCAGGTGCTGGGCGTGGAGGCCACAGGGGCATAGGCTACCAAGGAGACAGAACTGAACCTCACATCACCCTGCTTTGCACCGAAGGATGGCTGGTTAGCCAGAGACGGGTGAGAGAGAGAGAGAGAGAGAGAGAGAGAGAGGAAAACAAAACAAAACAAAACAAAACAAAACAAAACAGATCCCAAGTCAAATTTATAGAAAATATCCCTTTATCAACTTTTGGTTGAGAATATGTTTGTATATTTTCAGAAAACAACTCTGAGACCATGTGGATTCCTGCAACAGAGAGGGATTGACAGGAGTGCTCCAGCCATGAAGACAGAAGAGAAACAGATCAGAGATGGAATATGCAGACAACACCTTGCCATACTAGCAGACAGCAGCTGTGCATCGCTGAAGGATGTCCAGGGCCAAACCAGAGACAGTCGGGCCTGCTTCACCACTATTTGTCCACCAATCAGATCTGAAATACCATGACTGACATATACACATAAGAAACTGTTTGACATTGAAATTGGGACTCAAAAGAACTGTTGGCCCAGAAAAGAACTCACTACAGACTGATTCATTTGCCTCTCAGCATAACCATTATGGCTTGTCTCAGTTTCGGTTTTTATAACGGAATTCCTTATGTCACATGATATAATGCATCTAGGGGAAATAATCAACAACATAAATTGATTAACAGAAATAGACCCAGAGACAGAGAAGCAGCGATCAGACTGTCAAATCTTAGAGGGAAGATAGGAGAGGGTGGGGGCAAGGGGGAGAGACCAACCAAAGGACTTGTGTGCATGTATATAAGTCTAACCAGTGTTCATGGACAACATGGTGAGGGCATACGTGGGGAGGGGTTTGGGATGGGAATGGGGGGATGAGGACAATTATGTGATACCATAATCAATAAAGAAATTAAAAAGAAAAAGAAACAATGATAGAGTACCCAAATAAATAAAATAAAAAATGAAAGTGGAGATGTAACCACTGATACAACAGAA
The DNA here is from genome assembly GCA_963924515.1 of Vespertilio murinus. NCBI lineage: Eukaryota > Metazoa > Chordata > Mammalia > Chiroptera > Vespertilionidae > Vespertilio > Vespertilio murinus. The sequence goes on from OZ004710.1 coordinate 38,398,946, forward strand.
ATAAAAGGATTATAAGAAAATACTGTAAACAACTATATGCAAACAAACTAGACAACATGGATGAAATGTGCAAATTCTTAAAAAATACCATCCCCCAAAACTAAATCAGGAAGAACCCAAACACCTGAGTAGGCCAATAAAAATGGATAAAATAGAAGCAGTAGAAAAATACTCTCAGCAAACAAAAGCCCTGGTTTGGATGGCTTCACAAGGAAGTTTTGCCAAAGATTCAAAGAGGAACTATCACCTATTCTCCTCAAACTATATCAAAAATTCCAAGAGGAAGGAACACTCCCAAGCTCTTTTTATGGGGCCAGTGTTACCCTAATTCCACAAACAGATAATGACACTACAGAGAAAGATAAATACAGGCCAATATACATGAAGAACATAGGTGCTCAAATACTCAACAAAATATTAGCAAATTAGACTCAGCAATACAATAAAAAGATCATTCACGATGATCAAGTGGGATTTATTCTGGGGCTGCAAGAATGGTACAATATTTGCAAATCAATAAATGAAACACATCACATAAACAAATTGAGAAACAAAAATCACATGATCATATCAATAGATGCAAAAAAAATTTTACAAAACCCAACACCCATTTTGTATAAAAACTCTGAGCAAAGTAGGAATAGAGGGAATATACCTCAACCTGATAAAGGCAATACATGACAAAACTATAGCCAACATCTTACTCAATGGGCAAAAACTAAAACCATTTCCCCTAAGAACTGGAACAAGACAGAGATGCCCACTTTCACCACCCCAGTTTGATATAGTACTGGAAGGGCTAGTCATAGCCATCAGACAAGAAGAAATAAAAGGCATCCAAATTGGAAAGGAACAAGGAAAACTATCATTACACACAGAAGAAATTATATTGTACATAGAAAACCCTAAAGCCTCCACCAAAACACTACTAATCTTAAATAAATTTGGCATTGAAGCAGAATACAAAATTAACATCCAGAAATCTATGGCTTTTTATATACCAATAATGAATTCACAGAAGGAGAAACTAAAAAAAAATCCAATTTACCATTGCCATATAAAAATTAAAATACCTAGGAATAAACTTAACTAAGGAGGTAAAAGACCTGTACTAGGAAAACGACAGGACATTTAAAAAAAGAAAAAGGAACACATAAACAAACAGTCATATACTGTGTTCATGGACTGGTAGAATCAACATCATTAAAATGTCCATACTACCCAAAGCAGTTTATAGATTCAATGCACTCTCCATTAAAATACCAATGGCATATTTCATAGACCTAGAACAAACTCTCAAAAATTTTGTATGGAATACAAAGACCCCAAATAGCTGCACAATCCTAAGAAAGAAGAACAAAGTTGGAGGGATCACAATACCAGATATCAAACTATATTACAAAGTCACTGTTCCTAAACTGCTTGGTTTTGGAATAAGAAAAGACATATAGACCAATGGAACAAAACAGAGAACCCAGAATTAGATCCAAGACATTATGCTCAATTAATAATTCACAAAGGAGGCAAGAGTAAAGATAGTCTCTTCAATAAATGACAGTGTGAAATATGGTCAGATACATGCAAAAAAATTAAACTAGATCACCAACTTACACCGTACACAAAAACAAATTCAAATTGTTAAAGAACTTAAATGTAATACAGGAGTCCATAAAAATAGTAGAAGACTCCATAGACAGCAAAATATCAGACATATTATATGCAAATATCTTTACCAGTACAGCTCCTAGGACAATGTAAACTAGGGAGAAAATAAACAAATGGCACTATATCAAAATAAAAAGCTTCTGCACAACAAAAGAAACTATCAACAAAATAAGAAAGCCCACTGCATGGGATAATATGTTTGCCAATGTTATTTTTTTAAAAATATACTTTATTGATATTTTACAGAGAGGAAGGGAGAGAGCTAGAGAGCTAGAAACGTCAATGAGAGAGAAACATTGACCAGCTGTCTCTTGCACACCCCCTACTGGGGATGTGCCCACAACCAATGTACATGCCCTTGACCGGAATCGAACCCGGGACCTTTCAGTCCACAGATGGACGCTCTACCACTGAGCCAAACCGGTTTCGGCTGCCAATGTTATTTTTGATAAGGGTTTAATCTCCAGAATTTATAGGGAACTCATAAAACTTAAAAGAAAGATAAGCAGTCCAATAAAAAAAAATGGGCAAAGGACCTAAATAGACACTTTTCAAAAGAGGACTTTCAGTAGGCCAAGAGACATATGAAAACACCCTCAAAGTCACTAATCATCTGAGAGATGCAATTCAAAATGACAATGAGGGACCATCTCATACTTGTCAGAATGGCTATCATCATCAAATCAACAAAGACAAGTGCTGGTGAGATGTGGAGAAAAAGGCACTGCTGGTGGGAATGCAGCCTGGTGCAGCCACTGAGGAAAATATTATGGAGTTTCCTGAAAAAGTTAAAAATGGAACTACCATTTGACCAAGTAATCCCACTTCTAGGACTATATGCCAACAAATCAGAAACATCAACCAGAATGTTCATAGCAGCACAATTCATCATAGCTAAGATTTGGAAATAGCCTAAGTGCCCATCAGCAGATGAATGGATTAAAAATACCTGTAATACATCTACACAATGGAATACTACATTGCTATAAAAAAGAAAATTTTGCCATTTGCAACCGCATGAATGGACCTGGAGAGCCTTATGCTTGGCGAAATAAGCCAGGGGGAGAAGATAAATATCACATGATCTCACTCATATGTGGAATATAATGAACAACATAAACTGATGAACAAAAATAGATCCAGAGACAAAGAAACATTGAACAGAGCAGTCCTCCCTCATCTGAGGAGTAGCAACCACGTGAGAAGTCCACCATTTGTCCACTGAATGGCAGCCACACAGAGCCGCCCCCATGTGAGGAGCATCAGCCTCATGATCAACCCACCCTAGTCCAAGGAACAGCAGCTGTGCAAACAGCCTCCCCCACCAGCCAGAGTAGACACCACTGCTGTGAACAGCAGCCATCAGAGGAGCTGCTGCTAACTGAGGAACAGCTACTTCTGCAACCACCTGAGGAGCAACCACAGCCTGAGAAGCCACTACCACCCAAAAAGCAGCCCCTGCATAACTTGACATCTAGATCAGTTGGTAAGACCAAAATGGGTAGACAAAAGAAAGCAAAGGGGGAATTGCCAGAAAAGCAGCTAAGTGAAACAGAGGCATGAAATATGTCAGAAAAAGAATTCAGAATAAAGGTCATACTGTTCATAAACCAGATGGATGAAAAAAATCAACAACTTATGTAAGAATCAAGAAGAAATGAAGTGATATAGCTGCAAGAAAAAAACACCATGGAAAATTTCAACAGTATACTAGGAGAAGTGGAAGACAAAATTAGTGAATTAGAAGACAGGAAAGCAAAATATACTGAAACTGAACTGCAATTGGAGAAAAAAATTAAAAGACAGAAGGAGAGCCTAAAGGAGATATGGGACAACATGAAACGAAGCAACATACAAATAATAGGGGTGCCAGAGCAGCAGGAAGGAGAACAAGAGTTAGGAAACCTATTTGAAGAAATAATGTCAGATAACTTCCCTGATGTGGGGAGAAAAAAAGTCACACAAGCACAGAGAGTCCCAAACAAGATGAACCTGAAACACCCAAACCAAGACACATAATTATGATGACAAATGTTCAGGACAAAGAAAGAATCTTAAAAGCTGCAAGAGAGAGACAGAAAGTCACATACAAGGGAGCTCCCATTAGATTATCAAATGATTTCTTAACAGAAACACATCAAGCCAGAAAAGAATGGAAGGAAATTAACAAAATGATGCAAAGCAAGGGACTCAATCCAAGAATATTCTACCCAGCATGGCTATTATTCAAAATTGAAGGGGAAATAAGGAGCTTCACTGACAAACAAAGGCTAAGAGAGTTCACAACTACAAAGCCAGAAATGCAAGAAATACTAAAATGACTGGTGTAAAAAGAAGAAATAAAAAGATAAGAAAGAACACAGGCACAAAAAATAAAAATGGCAACAAACAAGTACCTTTCAATGATAACTTTAAATGCAAATGTACTAAGTGCTCCAATCAAAGATTATGCAAGGCTGAATGGATAAAAAAAAACACGACCCATATATATGCTGTCTACAAGAGACCCACCTCAGAACAAGGGCCACACACAGACTGAAAATGAAGGGATGAAAATATCTATCAGGCAAATGGAAATGAAATAAAAGCTGGGGTAGCAATAATTATATTTCACAAAATAGACCTCAAAATGAAGGCCATAACAAGAGATAAGAAAGGCCATTTCATAACACTAAAAGGATCAATACAACAAGAGGATATAAGTCTGATAAACATATATGCACCCAATGAAGGAGAACCCAAATACATATAAAAACCTCCTGGAAGATATCAAGGGGGAGTTTGACAACAATAAAATCATAGTAGGGGACTTTAAGATACCACTGAAATCACTGGATAAATCATATAGACAAAAAAAATCAGCAATTAAACAACAATCCTAAATGACTCACTATTTAAGATGGACTTAATTGACATCACCAGAACATTTAAACCCAAAGCCATGAAATATGTGTTTATCTCAAGTGCATATGAGGAATTTTAAAAAATAGACCACATATTGATTCACAGGCAAAGTTTCCAGATATTCAAGAAGATTAAAATCATATCAAGTATCTTCTCAGATCACAATGGCATAATATTATAAATAAATTACTATGAAAACAATCCAAAAAGTTCAAATACTTGGAAACTGAATAGCATGACATCAAACCATGACTGGGTTACCAGTGAGAACAAAGCAGAAATAAAAAACATTCTAGAAAAGAATGACAATGAAACAGAACAATCTAAAATCTATGGGACACAATGAATGCAGTCCTGAGAGGGAAGTTTATACTCTACAGGCCTACCTCAAAAACAAGAAAAAAAATGATAATAAATCATCTAACTCCACAACTCAAATATTTAGAAAGAGAGCAACAAGAAAAGCCCACAGTGTGCATAAGGAAGGAGATAATAAAAATCAGAGCATATATAAATAACATAGAGACCAAAAAAAAAAAAAAGCCAACAACAACAAACAATACAAAAAATCAACCAAATCAAGAGCTGCTTAATTGAAAGTATAAACAAGTCAGGCTCACCAAGAAGCAGAGAGAGAGGACTCAAATGAACACAATCAGAAATGAAAGAGGTGAAATAACAACAGACCTCACAGAAATACAAAGGATAGTTACAAAATACTGTGAACAACTCTGTTCCAACAAACTGGACAACATGGAGAAAATGGACATATTACTAGAAAAATACAACCTCTGAGAACTCAATGATGAAGAATCTAAACATCTAAATTGGCCAATGTCTATGGAAGAAATTGAAGGAGTCGTCAAAAAGCTATTGGCAAACAAAATCCTGGGGCCAGATGGCCTCACAAGGGAGTTTTACCAAACATTCAAAAAAGAACTAAAACTTATCCTCTTTAGACAATTCCAAAAAACTCAAGAGGAAGGAACACTTCCAAGATCCTTCTATGAACCCAGCATCACCCTAATACCAAAACCAGATAAAGACAACACAATGAAAGAGAATTACAGGTCAATATCCCTCATATACATAGATGCCAAAATCCTCAACAAAATTCTAGCAAATTGGCTCCAGCAGTACATCAGAAAGATCAATACACCATGACCAAATAGGATTTATCCCAGGAATGCAAGGATGGTACAATAAATATGATACATCACATAAAAAAATTGAGAGATAAAAATCACAGTCATATGAACTGACCCAGAAAAAGCATTTGACAAAATCCAACACCATTTATTCCCCCCCCAACACCATTTATTGATAAAAACTCTCAGCAATGTGGGAATAGAAGGTTCATACCTCAACATAATGGTGAATAATATAGACTGATGAACAAGAACAGACCCAGAGATAAGGAGCCATGGGTCAGACTGTTGCACCTCAAAGGGAGGGTGGGGATAAAAGGGAGAGATCAACCAAAGGACTTATGTGCATACATATGAACCTAACCAATGGTCAAGGACAATAGGGGGGTGGGGGCATGAGTGGGGAGGGGTGGGGGATTGGAATGGGGAGTTGAGGACAAATATGTGATGCCTTAATCAACAAAGAAAATTTAAAAAGGCCATATATGCCAACCCACAGCCAACATCATACTCAATGGGCAAAAATGAAACAATTTATCTGAAGAACAGGAACAAGACAGAGATGCCCACTCTCACAACTCCTGTTCAACATAGTTCTGGAAGTAGTAGCCATTGTGATCAGACCACCAAAATAAATAAATAAATAAATAAATAAATAAATAAATAAATAAATATTGGAAAAGAAGAAGTAAAACTGTCATTATTCACAGATGACATAATACTGTACATATAAAACCATAAAGTCTCCATAAAATATTAGACTAAATAAATGAATTTGGCAATGTAGCAAGACTCAAAATTAATGCCAAGAAATCTATGGTATTTCTATACACCAATAATGAACTTACATAAAAAGAGACTAAAATCAATCCCATTTACCATCACATAAAAAAAATTACCTATCTGCAGCCTCACACAACAATTTCAAAAAAAAATACAACTAATATACAAAATGGACATTTATCCAGAACTACAGGAAAGTTGACTGACTGGAAATTCTACAACTAGAAGGAAAGAGAATACCAGAAGGAAAATCAGAGAAGCTATAAAAGCCTAAGGTACAAAGACATGGAGACATGGTGTACTCGTGGGGAGAGGACAGAGTCGGAGAGGAGGGGGCAGCTGAGTGCCAGGATGGTGTATCTAGCGGGAAGGAGATAAAAGCTCCAGACTGTGCTGAACCCCAGTTCGGACTGCACTGAACTCCAGTTCTAGACCAGACCCTGGGGACCCAGGCTCATACGGAGGGAATCTGGGCTATAAGGTGGAAACTCAGGGGAGCAGTGAAAGGCAGAGCCCTGCAGGCGCACATGTTGCATGCAGAGGATGGACTGTTGACTGTGCCACTAGATTGCCCTAGCGGGAAGGAGACAAAAGCTCCGGACTGCTCTGAACCCCACTTCCAACCCTACTTCCAACTGCACTTAATCCAAGTCTCAGGCTCATTGGGGGAGAGACTAGACTGTCTAATTGTAGGCAAAACTTCAGGGCACCTTTCTCTCAGATGTGTTTGCAGTGAGTACCAAAGCAGTGAGTACCAAAGGACACTGAGGAACACAGACGCAGGAACCTCATAGGGCAGGGTTGACAAGAATCCAAGGCTGTAGGCTCCAAGCTGAAACTCCGTCCTATCTAAGCTGAACACAGAGGCTTTTGCAATTTTCCAAGTCTAGTTGAATAAGGCTGTCTCCCAGCATAGACACAGCTGATCCTCACAGCCAATTGGCCTGGAGGTCAGTTCCTCCCAGTGATACCAACAACAATCAAGACTTAACTACAATAAGGCTGTACACACAGTCCACAAAGGGGTGCACCAAGAGTGGCCACCTCAGATAACTGGGAGGCTGACCCACTGAACCATATAGGACACCTTAGCACACAAAGCCATCCTACAAACTCAGGAGCCACAAAAATGCCGAGACAAGCAAACGGGTCAAAAACGAAAGAAATGGAGGAGAAAAGAGACTGGGTATAGAGTTCAAAACCATGGTTATAAGGTTTTTCAAGAATTTCCTAGAAAAGGCCAATAAAATAAATGAGACTTATGAGAATATGAAAAGGGATAGACTAGAAATAACAAATACATTGTTTGAAATAAAATATATTATACAGAGTCCTAAAAACAGAATGGAAGATTGCAAGAATCAAGTCAAAGATTTGGAACACAAAGAGCCAGAGGACACTCCTCTGCAGAAGCAAGAAGACAAGAGAATCCAGAAAGTTGAAGTTAGTGTAAGAAAACTCTGAGACAACTTCAAACGAACCAACATCAGAATTATGGGGGTCCCAGAACAAGAGAGAGAGCAAGATACTGAAAACATATTGGAAAAAATAGTGACAGAAAACTTCCCCCACCTGGTGAAAGAATTAGACTTATAAGTCCAGGAAGCGCACAGAACCCCAAACAAAAGGAATCCAAAGAGGACCATACCAAGACACATTATAATTAAAATTCCAAGAGCAAAATACAAAGAGAGAATATTAAAAAGTAGCAAGAGCAAAGCAGGTAGTTACCTATAAAGAGCATCCGTACGATTGTCAGCTGATTTCTCAACAGAAACCATGCAGGCCAGACGGGAATGGCAAGAAATATTCAAGGTGATGAATAGCAAGAACCTACAGTCAAAAATACTCTACCCAGAAAAGCTATCACTCAGAATCGAAGGCCAGATAAAGAGCTTCACAAATAAAATAAAAAAAATAGCTAAAGGAGTTCATCACCACCAAACCAAAATTATATGAATTGCTGAAGGAGGTTCTTTAGGAAGAGGAAGAAGATAAAGATAAAAATTATGAAAAACAAATATGTAACTATCAACAAGTGAATCTAAAATCCAAGGGAATTAAAAAATCCGATGAACAATATTAACTGGTGAATATAATAGAATCAGAGGTATGGAAGGGGAGTGAACTGATGATTCTTGGATAAAAGGGGAGTGAGGCATGTGGGAAGAGACTGAACATAAACTGTACACCTATAGATGTGGTCAATGGCGGTGTGGAAAGGGCAGAGAGTGGGGTGGGAACCTGGTGGAGGGGAGCAATGAAGGAAAAAAAATGAGGAACATTTCTAATAATATGAACAGTAAAGATTTATTTAAAAATTTTTAAAAAAAGATACCTAGGAGGTGAAAGACCTATATGCAGAAAACTACAGGACACTGAAAAAAGAGATAGAGGAAGACAAAAACAGATGGAATAACATACCATGTTCATGGATTGGTAGAATCAACATCATTAAAATGTCTGTACTATCCAATTAATGTTTATCTCTTGCACTGATGTTTCTCTTTCTCTTCTCTTCCCCTCTCTCTTAAAACTAATAAATATGTAACCTCTCTTAAAACTAATAAATATGTAACCTTGGGTGAGTTAAAAAAAAGTTTTAAAAAACTATTTGAAATGATAAATGAAATAAACTCACATCTATATGATCAATTAATTTATGATAAAAGACAAGAATATAAAAAGGGGCAAAGACAATTTATTCAATAAATGGTATTATGAAAACAACAGATACATGCAAAAAATGAAATTAGACTACCTTCCTATAATATATCAATAATAAACTCAAAATGGATTAAAGGCTTAAATGTAAGATTTCAAACCATAAAACTTCTCAAAGAAAACATAGGCAGTAAAACCTCTGACATTTTTCTTAGTAATATTTTTTTCAGATATATCTTATAGAGAAAGGGTAAAAAAGGAAAGAATAAACATATGGGACTGTATCAAACAAAAAAGTTTTTTAACAAGAAAGGAAACCATCAACCAAAGAAAAGACAAACAATCAAATGTGAGAAGAAATTTGCCAATGATATATTGGATAAAAGGTTAATATCCAAATGTGTAAGGAATGCATATAACTTAACACCAAAAAGCAAGACAATCTAATTTTAAAATGGGCAGTGAACCTAAATTATTTCCCCAAAGAGTACACACAGACTGCCACAGACATATTAAAAGATGCTCAGTGTCACCAATGACAGAGAAATGCAAGTTGAAACCACAATGAGCTATAATCTTATACCTGTAAGAATGGCTATCATCATTAAGTCAATGAACAAAAAGGGTGGGCCAGGATGCAGAGAAATTGGAACTCTTATATACTGTTGGTGGGAATGCAGATTGGTGCAATCACTATGGAAAGCAGTATGGAGTTACTTCAAAAAATTAAAAATGGACTTGCACTATGACCCAGTGCATCTACTTCTGGGTCATAATGCATTATCCAAAGAAATCCAAAACACAAATTCAAAAAGATATATAAATCCTATGTTCACTTTCAGCATTATTTACAGTAGCCAAGATATGGAAGGAATTTTGGTGTCAATTGATAGATGATTTAATAAAGAGGATGTGGTACACATATACAATGGAATATTACTTGGCTATAAAAACTAATAAAATCTTACCATTTGTACCGAGAAGTGAAAGAAGTCAGAGAAAGGCAATTATTGTATGAACAAATAAAACAGACAGAAATTTATAGATACAGAGAACAAACTGAAGGGTTGCCAGATTGGAGGTGGGGGGGGGTCTGAGTGAAAAAGTGAAGAAATTGAGAAGTACAAATTGGTAGTTTAAAAATAGGGAACATAGTTAAAACAACAACAAAAAGTAAAAAAACTGGTGAAGTTAATTTTAAGAATATTCAGGGGTAGGCAAAAGTAGGTTTACAGTTGTAATACAAATAAATAATATAATAATTAAAAAAATAATACAAGAGTAAACTCTGTTTCATATACTTACAACTATAAGCCTATTTTTCTCACCCCTATATTTTAATTAACCCATTTATTCAAAATACTTTTAAACAGATAATCAATATAAAATTATTAATGAGATATTATACTTTTTTTTTACTGAGTTTGAATTCTGATGTGGACCTTACACTTAGAACATTTGGAATAGTCATATTGGACAACATAGTAGTTCTAGACCCTTGATACTCAAAGTGTGATCTCTGGACTGTCAGTATTGTATCACAAGAATCTTGCAAAGAAGGCACAATATCAGGCTCCAGTTGGACTTAGATAATCAGTATTCACATTTAACAAGCCCTAGGTAATATAACTTGCATATTGAAGTTTGAAAAGTAAAGCTCTATATCACTTTGCTATACTACCTCTCTTTGGGATAAAGGCACAGCGTACTATAAGTATTATTCAAATATAAAATGTAAGCCTATGGTTAAGTTGTCATTCTTCTCACTAGATCATGGTTGAATTGTGTGAAAATCAGTCAAATAAAGTGACTGTGTACTAGTACTGTATTAGGCACTGTAGGGTTTGCTGAGCTGAAGAGGACATGGTCTCTGCTTTCAGGAAACTTAAAACTGTCAAAAGATGCCTGGAGCATAATACTCTACACAACAAATCTACTCTTATTTCCCATTAAAACCTCTAAATAACATTTCCATCTCAAAAGTAAATGTGGCAACCAGGCACTGGATTGATCAAACAAGCTTTCAACTCAAGAGGTTCATGGGACAAAAACAAAACAGTTTCACTCCATTTGAAACTGGCTCACAGCAATGGTCTGAAGCAAACACTCGGGCTTTAGGACATGAACTCAAAGGGTTCTTCTGAAAGGGTAGCAAACCTGTGTTTTTATAACAGGGAAATTATAACATTCATCATGCTCAAATTCAGGAGCTGTGCACTCAAGTCAAGAGAAACCTGACAGTCTGATTTCCAGGTTCCAGTGACTTAGACTAGGAATTCTTATTTAAAGCCAAGAAAATAGAAAAATAAAAATAAAAACGAGGAAGTACCAGTCCTTGTTTCTCTGTGTAGGTGTTGACAAGCTATTAAATCATTAGGCTGTCCCTTGCCAGAAGCAGCAGAATAAATCTTGAAAGTTGACAAATGGTCAGCAGCTCTGTGTGTGCCTGCACACTCAGACACACACACAAAGGGAACACTGTTTTCTTTGGTGTATCTCCTGGATGTGTAAATATTTCATCTGACATTTGGGTTGGATTCTAAGCTAATTTCCCACCAAGCTGATGGTTTTTAATATGCTTTCAGCAGCATGCAATAAACTGTCTAACCTGTCTACTCAGTGCAGTATACTCTGCCCACTGGCAAACAACAAATGGAACCACAAGATCCCCAATATACTATTCTCAGCTGTCTGAAGATGAGTAATTGCACCCAAGCTCTGCCCAAGTCAGAAATACAAACTATAAGATGCTTGACTCATCCCACCAGCACCAAAGAGCCTTTCCTAGACTAGACCAGTGCCAGCAGGAGGTTACAATATATATATGCCTTTGACCTGCCATACTATTGAAGACAGATCTTTGGCTTAGCATAACTGTGTCAATACCAAAGATGAAGATGGAAATAATCTCATTCATTCTAGGTTATATACATTCTGGCTTCCTTTCAGTTTCAAATGAACTTCTTTAGTTATCAAAAATGTAGGAAATGCTGTGATAACCTAAACCACAAATTATTGGCTCAGAGAGCTCCTATAAAATGAAAAGTTACTGAGACATCTGGATGCTACAATGTGATGACCCTTGAAAAAATTATGCTAAGTAAGAGAAGACGATTATAAAAGACCATATATTGTCGAATTCCATTAATAGAAAATGTCCAGAATAGGAAAATCTATAGATACAGATAGTAGGTTAGTTGTCACTACGGTTGGCGGGAGAGGAATGAGATTGATTGCTAGTGGGCATGTGATTTCTTTTAGGGTATAAAAATGTTCTGGAATTAGTAGTAATGATTTCACAATTTTATGAATATACTAAATAGCACTGAGTTACATACTTTGAGTGAATTGTACAGTATAAGAATTATCTATTTTAATGAAAGCATAATATGCTAATTAGACTGGACATTCTTCCAGACGTCCTTCCTTCCAGACAAAGCCACAGTGGGTGGAGGCTGTGGCAAAGGTCATTGGCTAAGGAGGCACAGCAGGCAGGGGCTGGGGACAAGGCCCTTGCATGAATTTTGTGCATTGGGCCTCTGGTATCTTAATAAATCTGATTCCAAAAGATTAAGGGTCATTAAATTTTTTCTCTTCTCTTCCCACCAATATTTTCTATAGATCAATATTCTCAGCCTTGGTATAAAAGAAAATCAATCAATCAATCAATCAATCAATCAAAAGCCTGCAAGTTGGTTCTAGGAAAGCTATCACATCAGAAGGGTCTATCCTGTCTACTGTTAAAAGTTTTCTACCATTCATTCATTGATACAATTAATCCATTGAAAATATGCTATGTAGTAATCCCTGAGGATAGATACAACATAAATAAACCCTGATCTTTTTATTCGGAGCATATGATAATGATGCTCTTAACATTGACCCTGAGACATCTAGATTCATGAGTTGACTTTGGAATAATGAAAGATTAAAATATGTTAATGACAATGTTAGTGTAATTTATATTCCTTTTTCAAAAATTGGCAATTCATGGATGATACACTTCTAATTTAAAAGTTTTAATACCTGAACTGTAAAGTATACTGGGTAATTTATAATAGTAGTAAAGCACACTATTTAAAGAATAAGAAAAGATGCAACCTTCATGTTTCCTCACGATGTTGTAAGCAAGAGTACTTAATTAAGATAGCCAGACCAGAAAGGTTATAGCATATATTTTGAGGTTTCCTCCTTTAAAAGGAATTGTTTTTGTAAATCCACAGGATTTATTAAGTGGCAATCTTTCCTTTTTGTTTCAATGTAAATGAAGACACTGGTAATATTTCTGGTGATAGTTCAGGGAAAACTTGTAAAACAGAACTCAATTGTTCATTTCTTTAGGCAGTGTAATAAGATTTATCTCTGGAGTTAGGTAGGCCTGGGTTCAAATCCTAGTTTATACTTTTAATTTGGACTTTCATCTCTTTTTGTTTGTTTTAAATATATTTTTATTAATTATAACATTTGACAGAATAATAATATATACATAATTCAATTTTTAATTCTTTATTGTTGAAAGCATTATGAATATCCATGTTCCCCCATTGTCCTCTCCCAGCCAGCTCCCGCCACCAGCCCCAGCCTAAACCCTCCATCGTCTGTGTCCATTGGTTATATTTATATACACACAAGTTCTTTGGTTGATTTCTTATCCCCCTCTGCTCACCCACCACTGCCTTACCTCTGCCTTGTCTCTGGATCTGTTTTTGATCCATCAGTTGATGTTGTTCATTATATTTCCACAAATGAGAGAGATCGTGTGATATTTATCTTTCTCTGACTGGCTTATTTCACTTAGCATATTGCTTTCCAGGTCCCTCCATGCTGTTGCAAATGGTAACACTAAATGATATGTATGATGTATTGCTGGATCCGATGTGCTAGAATTTTGTTGAGGATTTGGGCATCTATGTTCATGAGGGATATTGGCCTGTAATTCTCTTTCATTGTGTTGTCTTTATCTGGTTTTGGTATTAGGGTGATGCTGGCTTCATAGAATGAGCTTGGACGTGTTTCTTCCTCTTGAATTTTTTAAAATAGTCTTAGGAGAATAGTTTTAAGTCTACTTTGAATATTTGGTAAAACTCCGCATGTAAATCTCTCTGGCCAAGGATTTTGTTTGTCCAATGCTTTTTGATGACTGTTTCAAGTTCTTTCATAGTTATTGGCCATTTGAGCTGTTAGGGTCTTACTGATTGACTTTTGGAAGGTTACATTTTTCTAGTAATAGTCCATTTCCTCCCTGTTGTCCAGTTTGTTGGAATGGAGTTGTTTGTAATATTTTTAAACAATCTTTGTATTTTGGTGAGGTCTATTGTTATTTCACCTCTTTCTTTTCTGATGTTGTTTATTTTTATCCTCTCTCTTTGCTTCTTGGTGAGTTTGGATAGTGATTCATCTAACTTGTTTATCCTTTCAAAGAACCAACTCTTGGTTTTGTTGAGCTTTTGTATTGTTTCTTTGGTCCTTATGTCATTTATCTCCACTCTGATCTTTATTATTTCATTTCTTAGGCTTTCACTGTGCATTTTCTGTTGCTCTTTTTCCAATTTTTTGAGTTGTAGGGTTAGGTCATTTATTACCATTGTGTATTTTTTTTTTTTTTTTTTGCAGTAGGCTTGTAGTACTATGAACTTCCATCTCAAGACTCTTTTCACTATGTTTCATAGATTTTGTTATTTATTTTTAAAATAAATCTTTATTGTTCATTTATTACAAATGTGTTCTTTTCTCCCCCGCCCCCTCAATTGCTCCCCTCCCAGGTTCCCACCCCACCCTCTGTCCTTTCCCCACCCCCCATTGTCCTCATCCATAGGGACAGTTTTTGTTCAGTCTCTTCCCGCACCCCCACTCCCCTTTTCCCCAAGAATCGCCAGACCACTCACCTTCCATACCTCAGATTCTATTATATTCACCAGTTAATATTGTTCATCAGGTTTTTTAATTCCCTTGGTTTTTACTTTCACTTGTTGATAGTTACGTATTTGTTGTTCATAATTTTTATCTTTATCTTCTTCCTCTTCCTAAATAACCCCCTTCAGCAATTCATATAATTCTGGTGTCAGTGATGAACTCCTTTAGCTATTTTTGTGTGTGAAACTCTTTATCTGGCCTTTGATTCTGAGTGATACCTGGGTAGAGTATTTTTGACTGTAGGTTCTTGCTATTCATCACCTTGAATATTTCTTGCCATTCCCATCTGGCCTGCATGGTTTCTGTTGAGAAATCAACTGACAATCGTATGTGTGCTCGTTTATATGTAACTTCCTGCTTTTCTCTTGCTGCTTTTATTTTCTCTTTTTGTTTTTTTAAATTAAATTATTGTCTGTGTTCATACATTACCATTGCCCCCCCCCTTCCATACTCTCTTTGTCTTTTGCTCTTCAAATTTTAATTATGATGAGTCTTGTTGTGGTCCTCTTTGGATTCTTTTTATTTGGGGTCCTGTGCGCTTCCTGGACTTGTAAGTCTATTTCTTTCACCAGGTGGGGGATGTTTTCTGTCACTATTTCTTCCAGTATTCTTTCGGTATCTTGCTCTCTCTCTTGTTCTGGGACCCCCCCCCCCCCCCCATAATTCTGATGTTGGTTCGCTTGAAATTTTCCCAGAGGTTTCTTACATTACCTTCAACTTTCTGGATTCTCTTATCTTCTTGCTTCTGCGGGGGAGTGTCCTCTTGCTCTTTGTGTTCTAAACCTTTGTCTTGCCGAAACCAGTTTGGCTCAGTGGTGGAGCGTTGGTCTGCAGACTGAAAGGTTCGATTCCTGTCAAGGGCATGTACATTGGTTGCGGGCACATCCCCGGGAGGGGGTGTGCAAGAGGCAGCTGGTCGATATTTCTCTCTCATTGACGTTTCTAGCAATCTATCTCTCTCTCTTCCTCTCTGTAAAATATCAATAAAATATTTAAAATAAATCTTTGTCTTGATTCTTGCAATCTTCCAGTCTGTTTTTAGGACTCTGTGCAATATTTTTTATTTCAGACAATGTTTTCTTTATTTCTAGTTGATCCCTTATTATTTCTAGTTGAGAACTTTTCATATCCTCATAGGTCTCATTTATTTTATCAGCCTTTCTTAGGAAATTCTTGAAAAACCTTATCACTGTAGTTTTGAACTCATTATCTATTCTCTTCTTTTCCTCCATCTCCTTCCTTTGTGTCTTGCCTCTTGTCTTCATTTTAGTTGTTTTCCTGATTTGAAGGAATAGTTTTGTGTGCTAGGTGTTCTGGTAGAGCCCAGTAGCACAGCCTTCCCAGTTACCTGAGGTGGACAGTCTTGGTGTAACCCTTTGTGGATGTGTGTGCAGTCTTGTTGTTAAGCCTTGCTTATTGTTGGTATCACTGGGAAGCATTGATCTCCAATCCAATTGGCTGTGAGGATCAGCAGTGTCTCAGCTAGGATGGCTTCGGTACTCCACTTGGATGGGGCAGAGTATCAGGGTGGCACAGACAAGCTTTGGTTCCCTGTCAGTCTCGCCTTAGAAAAGTCCTGTTTGAGGTGAGTCTCACAAGATTAGTTGCACACACACACCTCCTTGGTAAAGGTGCAGACAAGCTTTGGATTCCGGTCAGTCCCTCCTTAGAGAAAGCCAGCCTCTGGGAGAGCTTCTGTGCTCAGCTTGAATGGGGCAGATTCTCGTGGTGGTGCAGACATGCTTTGTTTTCCCATCAGCCCCTCCACGAGTCTTACAATAATGGCCACTGGCTTCACACACCTCCAAGAGATTTCTGCCCGGTGGCTGACAGTTTGGTCTCTCCCTGACTGGAGCTGTCTATCAGAGCAATAGGGTGATTCTGTTTTCCTCTCAAACAAGAAAGCTGGCCATGCATTAGCTGTCCACCCTCTCTGCGCACCAGGAATAATCCAGCAGCGAATTCAGCTAGGCCACCCTCTCTGTGTGCTGGGACTCTGCCAGCAGTGAACTCGGCCCCGCCCCCCCTCTCCTTACGCCTGGAGTAAACCAGCGTCTTTTCGCACACATAGTTCTCTGCACCTTCACAGTTTCTGAGGGTCAGTGTGCCTTCTCTATCCTTCCCAGATGGCAGAGCCTCCTCTCAGCCAGCTGTCCGGTGCTTCAGGACAATGCCTCCCATTTTCCAGTTCTAAATTCAAATTTGTTGTGGTAGGCTGCATTCAGGTGTCTACCCTATGCCACCATCTTGGTTTCTCCTGTGTCCCAT
Source organism: Vespertilio murinus (assembly GCA_963924515.1). Lineage (NCBI taxonomy): Eukaryota > Metazoa > Chordata > Mammalia > Chiroptera > Vespertilionidae > Vespertilio > Vespertilio murinus. Next base: position 38,416,291 of record OZ004710.1, read on the forward strand.
AGATTTTAGATTGATGTGTTTTCATTGTCGTTTGTTGCCATATTTTTTTAATTTCTTCTTTGATCTCTCTGGTAACCTAGTCATTGTTTAATAGCATGCTGTTTAGTCTCCATGTGTTTGATTTTTTTGGATTGTTTTTATTGTAGTTTATTTCAAGTCTTATGTCACTGTGATCTGAGAAGATACTTTGTATGATTTCTATCTCCTTGAATTTGAAGAGACTTTGCCCATGTCCCAGCATATGGTCTATCTTTGAAAATGTCCCATGTGCACTTGAAAGATATGTATATTCTGTGGCTTTGGGGAGAAATATTCTGAAGATATCAATTAATTTCATCTGGTCTAATGAGTCATTTAGGATTGATGTTTCTTTGCTGATTTTCTGTTAAGATGATTTGTCCAATTGTGATAATGGGGTATTAAAGTCTCCTACTATGATTGTATTGCTGTCAAAATCTCCCTTGATATCCTATCCCCCAGGAGCTTTTTATGTATTTGGGTGCTCCTATATTGGGTGCATATATGTTTACCGGAGTCATTTCTTATTGATGAATTGTTCCCTTTAGTATTATGACGTGGCCTTCCTTATCTCCTGTTATGTTGTTAACTTTGAGATTTAATTTGTCAGATATAAGTATTGCTACCCCAGCTTTTGTTTTCATTCCTATTCACCTGGAAAACATTTTTTCCACCCCTTCACCCTCAGTTTGTGTGCATCTTTTTTTCTGATGTGGGTTTCTTTTAGACAGCAGATATATGGATCTTTTTTACTTATCAATTCCATTACCCTGTTTCTTTTGATTGGGGCATTTAATCCATTTACATTTAAAGTTATTATTGATAGGTACTTTTTTGTCACCATTCTTATTCTTTACCTCTGTGTTTTTTTTCACTTCCTATATTCTATTTTTACAGCAGACCCTTTAACATTTCTTGAATTTCTGGTTTGGTGGTGATAAATTCCCTTAGTCCTTTTTTTTTGTCTGTGAAGCTCCTGATTTCACCTTCAATTTTGATTGATAGCCTTGCTGGGTACAATATTCTTGGATTCAGACCCTTCCTTTGCATGACTTTGTATATTTCATTCCATTCCTTTCTGGCGTGATGACTTCTGTTGAGCAATCAGTTGCTGGTCTGATGAGGGTTCCTTTGTATGTAACTTTCTGTTTCTCTCTGGCTGCTTTTAAGATTCTTGCTTTGTCACTGGTGTTTGCCAAGTTAATTATAATATGCCTTGGCATTGGACATTTGGGGTTTATTTTGCTTGGAACTCTGTAAGCTTCTTGGAATTGTGTGGGGGTTTTCTTCCCTATATCAGTGAGTTTTCTGTCACAATTTCTTCAAACAGGTTTTCTATTCATTGCCCAGATTCCTCTCTTTCATAAACCCTTATTACACGGATGTTATTTTGTTTCATGTTGTCCCAAAGTTCCCTTAGGCTCTCCTCCTGCTTTTCAATATTTTTTTTCTAGAAGCTGCTCTAATTTGGTATTTTTTCCCACCTTGTCTTTTAGTTCACTGATGCAGTACTCTGCTTCCTCTAGTCTTGTCTTGATGCTTTCTATTGAGTTCTTTACAGTAGAGGTGTCATTTTTCATTTCTTCTTGGTTCTTCATTTTCTCTTGTTTTTTTACTTATATTGTTGAATTTGTCCCCCATTCTTTTCAGCCACCTTATGACCATTTCTCTGAATTCTTTCTCTGACATGTTGCTAGCCTCTATTTCATTTACTTCCTTTTCTGGTGATGCCTGCTTTTCTTTCATATGCAAATTGTTCCTTTGTCTCCCCATGGTCTCTTTTCTCTGGATGTCCGTTTATGTAGTTCTCTCTCTCCTTGTCCCAGGTGAAATGAGACCTTTCTGTGGTGGAGTGTAGACTTCCTATAAAGCAATGTGCTTGTACCAGTTGGGGACCCATGTTCTGGGCCTCACAGCTGTCCCATGGCTTCTACGTTTGTAACTTTTCAAGCTTCTGATAAGATCCACTTTTCCCTTCAAGATGGTGTAGTTTCCACATCCTAGCCGATTGTTCTTGAATTACCTGGAGACAGAATCAGATTCTACAGATTGAGGGCTCAGGCCCATTAGTCTTCCCTCCACTTCAGATCCCAATAGAAAGTCTAGGTTATTATGTATGCTTGTAACCAACTGGCTACAAATCTAGGGGGGGGAGTGGAGACAGAGGGAGAGCACTCAGTCCCGGGTCCTCTCTCCTTCTGATTACTCCTTTTCTTTTTTTGGGGGGGTGTTATTTATTTATCTCCCCAATTTTTGATGTCTCTTTCTTGCCCTGGGCGCACTTCTTGAGGTCCAAGGGGTTGAAGCCCCTAGCAATATAATGGTCCTGGACTCACTGGCTTGAGGAATGGGTCTTCCTTGATTTTTCACACCTCTATTTTCTCTGCTCTGAGTTGTACCCTATTCTTCCCCACTTCTTGTCATTCTGTGTTTGTTTCAGATTCTCAGGGTCAATTGGGGTGTGTGCACAGTTCCTCTGGTTTGTGACTTCCTGTGAGGGCCCAAAGCCACTGGCATGCAATTTATTGTGTGACATGATCACCTAAGAGAGGATGGTGCCCTAGGTACCTGTGGCAGTGCATTTTTAGTGTGGTCCTGTTACCTGTGGCTGCTGAGCACAGCATGTCACACCAGCAGCTCTGACACAGTCCACAGTTAGGGTATGCAGGCAGATCATCCTGCTTTTGGTGGGACAGTCCCGATTTCTAACAATTTTTCCAGCATCCCATGGCATTTTTAAAAAGTCCAGATTTTTAAAAAAACACTGCAGGATGTGTGAAAAATTGTTAGAAATCGGGACTGTCCTGCCAAAAGCGGGATGATCTGGTCACCTTACATATGTCCTATGGGCAGAGCACATACTGGCATGAGGCTCTGTCTGGGCCCTGGGCGGGCATGCACTGGCCAAAGTCTTTGTTTGTGCTGTGGGCTGGGCGCCCCCCAAGCCATGGATCTGTCTGTGCCTGGGGTGGTTTGTACACCAGCTGAGGGCTCTCTCTGGGAAGGGGTATAGCATGCACTGGGCTGCGGCTCTGTACTGGGAACAGGAATGGAGCAGGGCATGGAGTACCCCTGGCTTGCACTCACAACATAGACCTGGTGCACATGATCCTGGGATTCCAGGTGTGGGGTCCAGTGAGGAAGTGCAGCTTTAGTGGTGTTTCTGGAATGCACTCACTGCAGATGTCTGGTACCACATCACGGTATCATGCTGCTCACTGCTGGTGCACGGTGGTGGTTCCATGCAGGTATGGCTGGCAAACAGCTCCTTGCACAGGTATAGGGGTGGTGTCCAAGGTCAGTCTAGATGTTGGTATGGTGGTACTCCTGGCCTCTATTGCTCAGCTTTACAAAATGGCATGTGTTCAGTGCCAACACCTCACTGGTCTGGCAGTAGCAGGGGCTCTCTGTCTAGGAGAGCCTGATCTGCCAGTCCCTGGAACCCTGAGATATCTATTTGTCCCTTACTCTCTCTCTCTCTCTCTCTCTCTCTCTCACACACACACACACACAGACACACACACACACACACACACACACACACACACTCACACACACCTCACATCCACATATGCCCCTCTCACTCCTTTACTCTGTCATACTCTCTCCCTCCCTGACTTCCCGTTGGCAGCCATGTTCGAAGTTTCAAGCCTGCATCTTAACAGCTTCTGAGTCACTCTTCCCATCTCTCAAGGTTATTCTTCATACAGCAGTCCACGAACTCTCAAAAATTGGATCTTTTTATTCCCTTACTATAAACACTTTGGTGACACTACATCTTGGATATGAGAATTTAACCTACTCTGCATGACTCATAAAATATTGGCTCCATAGCCTGGTCTCAACAGACCTCTAAAATTATATCTCTTGTGATTCCCCACTTTATACTTTTCATATGTTTTTTGTAGGTGCACAGAGACAAGAATTTCTTTTCACCTCATGTACCTGGTTTACTTAGAATATTTTATGCATTAGGGATGGGGTGGCAGCATAGCTGGTATGAGTATAGCTTCTTGAGCCCAATGCCAAGGAAAGTCAGAGTATTGCTCTAGCCTCTTTCCCATAACTTTGGAAACAATATTAAGGCTATGAAGGAGATATTGAAAATAAATGCAAAAAATCCCATCTAGTTCCTTATTTTATTTTTTAAAAATCTAAGAAAGTAAAACATGAGTATGGTATAAAATTTAAAAGGCAGAAAATGCTATTTAGTGAAAGAAGGAAACTCTGCAATGCCCTAGCCACCCTGTTCCCTTACCAGTATTAGTATGACTCTTTGAAGAAATGGACTGCCAGAAATGAAAAATATAATATCTGAAATGAAGAACACAATGGAAGGAATAAACAGTAGGCAGGATGAAGCAGAGGACTGCATCAGTGATTTGGAAAACAAGGTAGAAAAACAACAACACCCAATCAGAGCAGCAATAGCAAACAAGAACTTTAAAAATTAAGATAATTTAAGGGACCTTTGTAACAACATGAAATATAACAACATTTACACCACAAATGTGTACCAGAAAAAGAAAACAGAGAACAAGGGATTGTGAAGCAATTTGAAAAAATAATGACTGAAAACTTACCTATTTTGGTGAAAGGAAAAGACACACAAGTCCAGGAAACACAGAGAATCCCAAGCAAAATGAACTCAAAGAGTCCCATACCACAACATCTCATAATTAAATGGAAAAAGTTTAAGAGAAAGAGAAAAATCTTAAAAGCTGTAAGAGGAAGTCATTACCTATGAGGGAGTCCTCATAAAACTGATGGCTGATTTCTCAACAGAAACATTGCAGTCTAGAAGGGGTTGATATAAAATATGCAAAGTGATGAACAACAAGGACCTACAACCAGGACGACTATTTTACCCAATAAGGCTATCACATAAGATTAAAGGAGAAATTAAGAATTTCCAAGATAATAAAAAGGTAAAGGAGTTTGTTACTACCAAAACAGTATTGTAAGAAATGTTAAATGGATTGGAAGAAGAAGGAGAAGGGGAAGGGAAAGAAGAAGAAGAAGAAGAAGAAGAAGAAGAAGAAGAAGAAGAAGAAGAAGAAGGAGGAGGAGGAGGAGGAGGAGGAGGAGGAGGAGGAGGAGGAGGAGAAGAAGAAGAAGAAGAAGAAGGAGAAAAGTAGTTAAAAGAATAAAAGTGGCAATAAATATATAACTTTTAATAATCACTTTAAATGTAAATGGCTTAAATGCTCCAATTAAAAGATATATGGTAGTTGAATGATTAAGCATACAAGACCAATGACCAGCCAGTATGGTTCAATGGTTGAGCATTGACCTATGAACCAGGAGGTTGCAGTTTGACTCCTGCTCAGGGCATATGCCCAGACTGTGGGCTCGATTCCTAGTGTGAGGTGTGCAGGAGACTGCTGATCAATGATTCCCTATCATCATTGATGTTTATCTCTCTTTCTGTTTCTTCCTCTCTGAAATAAATTTAAAAATATTTTTAAAAAAGAATGCAAGACCCATACATATGCTGTACACAAAAGACCCACCTCAGAATGAAAGATACACACAGACTAATAGTAAAGGGATGGGAAAATATATTTCATGCAAATGGAAAGGAAAAAAAGCTGGGGTGGTAATATCTGACAAAATAGAGTTTAAAACAAAGGATATAATAGAGACAAATAAGGTCACTACATAATGATAAAGGGAGCAATCTAACAAGAGGACATAACACTTGTTAACATAGGAGCACTTAAATAAGTAAAGCAAATGTTTTTTTAAAAATGTTTTTATTGATTTCAGGGAGAGGGAGAGAGACACAGAAACATCAATGATGAGAGAGAATCATTGATCAACTGACTCCTTCATGCTCCCCACTGGGGATCGAGCCCGCAACCTGGGCATGTGCCCTGATTGCCTGGTTCATAGGTTGACATTCAACCACCAAGTCACACTGGCCAGGCTATAAAGCAAATCTTCATGGACATAAAGGGAGAGATTGACAGTAATACAATCATTGTAAGGGATTTAAACACACCATTAAAATCATTGGATATATCTTCCAGAGAAAAAAATAAACCAATATACAAGTGTATGCGACACAATAGATCAGATAGATTTAATTGATATATGCTGATCATTTAACCCCAAAGCAGCAGAATATACATTATTTTCAAGTACACATGTAGCATTTTCTAAGGTAGATCACATGTTAGGACACAAAACACGTTTCAATAAATTTGAAAAGATTAAAATCATATCAAGCATCTTCTCTGAGCATAATGCTATGAAACTAGAAATCAATCACAAGAAAAAAAAACACATGAAAAACACATGAAGATACGGAGGCTAAATAACATGTTACTAAATAAGAACAAGTTAACAATGAGATCAATGAAGAAATCAAAATATAACTTGAAAAAAATGAAAATGAGACTGCAACAACTCAAAATTTATGGTATATAGCAAAAGCAGTCCTGAGAGTGAAATTCATAGCATTGCAGGCCTCCTTCAAAAAATGAGAAAAATCTAACAATCTAATTATATACTGCAAGGTACTTGAAAAAGTACAACAAACAAAGCCCAAAGTGATTAGAAAGAAAATAATAAAGATCAGAACAGAAATATAGGAAATAGTCTAAAAAAAGTTATACAAAAGATGAAGGAAACCAAGACCTTATTCTTTAAAAAGATAAACACGATATACAAACCATTTACTAAACTCATCAGGAAAAATAGAGGACACAAATAAACTCAGAAATGAAAGAGAAGTAACAACTGACACCAAAGAAATACAAAGGATTGTAAGAAAACAAGCATATCAGCATAATCAATGGACACAGACACTGGGGTGGTGGGAGCTTGCCTGTGGTGGGAATGCCTGGGGGTTCAATTGGGAAAAAAGGAAACATATGTAAAACTTTAGACAATAAATAAAAAAGAAAAGAAAAGATTATGAACAAATTGCACTCTGTACAAAATAGGTAAATTTCCAAAACTCAATCAGGAAGAATCAGATAACCCAAATAGGTTACAACTAGTGAAATTGGAGCAGTAACAATAATGATGTTGATAATAAATATGATGATGATGATAATAATAATAATAATAATAATAATAACTTCCAACAAAGAAAAGTCCAAGACTGGATGACTTCATAGGTAAATTTTACCAAACATTTAAAGAGAATTAGCACCTAACCTTCTCAAACTATTCAAAAAATTCAAGAAGAGGGAAGACTCCCAAGCTCATTTTATAAGCCAGCATTATCCTGATTCCAAAACCATATATAGACATGACACAAAAATAAAGTTACAGGACTAATATCCCTGATGAACAAAGATGCTAAAACCTTCAACAAAGTATTAGCAAACCAGATCCAGCAACATATTAAAAATCATACACCATGATCAAGTGGGATTTATTCAAAGGATGCAAGGTTGGGTACAATATATGCAAATCAATGAATGTGATATATTACATAAACAAAATGAAGGATAAAAACAACATAAATCATATCAATAGATACAGAAAAAAATTGATAAAATCAGCACTGATTTATGATAAAAATTATCAGCAAAGTGGGAATAGAGGGAACATACTTCAATGTAATAAAGGCAATATATGACAAAACCACAGCCAACATCAGACTCAACAGGCAAAAACTGCAAGTGTTTCTCTTAATATAGGGAACAAGATAGGGATGTTCACTTTCAGCACTCTTATGCAACTTAGTATTGGAAGTCCCAACTACAGCAATCAGACAATAAGAATAAATAAAGTCAACCAAATTGGAAAAGAAGTAAAACTCATATTTCCCCCAGATGACATGATATAATATATAGAGAACCCTAAATATTCCACCAAAAAGTCACTAGAACCGATAAATTAATTCAGTAAAGCAGAAAATTACAAAATAAATTAGTTGCATTTTTATATACCAATAATGAACTATCAGAAAGGGAAACTAAAAAACCAATCCCATTCACACTTGTATAAAAAAAAAGAAGAAAATATCTAGGAATAAATTTAATCAGAGATATAAAAGACCTATATTAGGAAAATTATAAGACAATGAAGAATGAAATTGAAGAAGATACAAATAATTAGGAGCATATTGCCAAAACTGGTTTGGCTCAGTGGTAGAGCGTCGGTCTGCAGACTGAAGGGTCCCGGGTTCGATTCCGGTCAAGGGCATGTACATTGGTTGCGGGCACATCTCCGTTAGGGGGTGTGCAAGAGGCAGCTGGTCGTTGTTTCTCTCTCATCGACGTTTCTAGCTCTCTATCTCTCTCCCTTCCTCTCTGTAAAAAGTCAATAAAATATATTTTTAAAAAAACAAAAAACAAAAACACAAATAATTGGGAGCATATAGCTTCACAGATAGGAAGAATTAGTCATCAAAATGCCCATACTACCTAAAGAAATCTATAGATTGAATACAATTTCTACTAAGATATCAATAGTGTATTTCACAGAATTAGAACGAATATTCCAAAAATTTATATGGAATCACAAAAGACCTGAGTAGCCTCAGCAGTACTGAGAAAGATGTACAAACTTGGAGGAATCCTGCTACCTGATATCAAACTATACAAGGTCATAATAATAAAAATAGCATGAATAGCAGGTACTGACATAAAAACAGACATATAGATTAATGGAACAAAATGGAGAGCCCAGAAATCAACCCATGCCTTTATGGTCAATTAATATGTGACAAGGGAGGAAAAAACATACAAGAGGGTAAAGATAATATATTCAATAAGTGGTATTGGGAAAATAAGACAGATAGGCACAAAAAATGAAACCACAGTACCATCTTACACTGTACACAAGAATAAATTCAAAATGGATTAAAGACTTAAGTGCTAGACTTGAAACCATAAAAATCCTAGATGAAAATATAGGCAGTAAAATATTAGACATTTCTCATAGCAACATTTTCTTACTGATATAACTCCATGGGCAAAGGAAACAAAGGGGAAAAAATAACCACATGGACTACATTAAACTAAAAGTTGTTGCATTGCACAGGAAACCACAAACAAAATGAAAAGACAACCCATGGAGTGAGAGAACATATCTGCCAATGATATATTTGATAAGGGGTTAATGTCATAAAGTTATAAAGTGCTTATAAAACTTAATATTAAAAAAAGACAATCCAATTAAAAAATGGGAAAGGACCTGAGTGGAAGATGGCCAATAAACACATGAAAAGATGCTTCACATCTCTAATAATAAGAGGAATGCAAATTAAAACTACAATGAAATATCACCTCACACATGTCAGAATGGCTATCATCAATAGGTTAACAAACAGGAAGTATTGATGAAGATGTGGAGAAAAGGGAACCACCATGCACTGTTGGTGGGAATGTAGAATGGTGCAGCCACTGTGGTAAAGCAGTATGGAGTTTCCTAAAAAAGAAAAAAAGAAAGAAAGAAATTGCCTTTTTACCCAGTTATTCCACTTCTGGGAATATATCCTAAAAAATGCAAAACATCCAAGCTGGTGTGGGTCAGTGGTTGAGTGTTGACCCATAAACAAGGAGGTCACAGTTCCATTTCTGATCGGGACACATGCCTATGTTTTGGGTTTGATCCCCAGTAGCGGGGTGTGCAGGAGGCAACCGATTAATGATTCCCTCGCACCATTGATGTTTCTAGCTCCCTATCCCCCTTCCTTCCTCTCTCTGAAATCAACAAAAACATACTTTAAAAATATAAAGAGCACCAAACACTAATTTGAAAGAATACATGCACCCCTTCATTTATTGAAGCATTATTTATTGTAGTCAAGATTTGGAAGCAGCCCAAGTGCCCATCAGCAGATAAGTGTATAAAAAAAGAAGCCCAGCTGATGTGGCTCAGTGGTTGACCATTGACCTATGAATCAAGAGGTCAGGATTCGATTTCCTGTCAGGGGACATGCCCGAGTTGCAGGCTTGATCCCCAGTGTGGAGCGTGCAGGAGGCAACAGATCAATTCTTTCTCATCATTGGTGTTTCTCTCTCTCCTTCTCCCTTCCTTTCTGAAATCAATGAAATATATTAAAAATAAAAAATCTGTGACCCATTTACACAATGGAATATTACATGGCTATAAGAAAAGAAAGAAATCTTATCCTTTGTGACAGCATGGATGGACCTGAAGAACATTATGTTAAGTGAAATAAGCCAATCTGAGAAAGACAAGTACCATATGTTTTCATTCATAAGGATACTCTAATTAATAAAATAAACTAATAAATAAAATAGAAACAGACTGACAGCTGTCAGAGGGTAAGGGAGTGTTGGGAGGAATGGCTGCAATGTGTGAGGGAATAAGCCAAAAATATATATACTCATAGACACAGACATGAGTATTGTACTTACCAGAGGGAAAGAGGTATAGAGAGGATAAATGGCAATGAAAGGAGACTTGACTTTGGTGGTAAACACAATGCAATAAACAGAGATGTATTATAGAATTGTACACTTGAAATCTATATAATTTATTAACATATGTTATCCCAATAAATTCAATAAAACGGGAAAAAATAGATGGACTGCATATGTAAACATAAAATATAATTTTAACAGCATGGTAACATGCTGCACACAGTGCCTTGTATTTACCCTTTTAATTTAACCATATTATCTTGGAAATCCTTTCTCAATGTATTATATTTAACCAGTTATCTACTGACTAGGGGCCGGTGCTTTCTCTCTGGCAGCCACCTTGCTTTCCACTTTCCCTCCCTCTTTCTTCTATGCTGTCTTCAGTCTTCATTCCTCCCTCCCTTAGTGTATGCAAATTAACCACCATCTTTGTTGTGTTAATTTGCATACTCACTCTGATTGTCTGTGGGAATAGCAAAGGTACAATTAGCATTTTTCTTTTTTTATTAGTGTAGATAAGCATTACATTGTTTCTAAACTTTTATAAACCTATTTCTTTTGTTCTTTTTAAAAATATATTTTATTGATTTTTTACAGAGAGGAAGGGAAACAGATAGAGAGCTAGAAACGTCGATGAGAGAGAAACATCAACCAGCTGCCTCTTGCACACCCTCTACTGGGGATGTGCCCGCAACCAAGGTACATGCCCTTGACCGGAATCGAACCTGGGACCTTCCAGTCCACAGACCGACGCTCTACCACTGAGCCAAACCAGTTTCGGCTCTTTTGTTCTTTTAAATCAATTTTTTCATTGAGGTAACTTTGGCTAATAACATTATATAAATTTCAGGTGTACAACAATATATTTTGATGTTGGAGATTAAAATCCTTATTGTTGATATCATTGGCAAATATGTTCTCCCATGCAGTGGGCTTTCTTGTTGTTTTATTAATGGTTTCTTTTGCACTACCGAAGCCTTTTATTTTGATGTAGTCCTATTTGTTTATTTTCTCTTTAGTTTCCATTGCCCTAGGAGCAGTATCAGTGAAAAAATTGCTTTGGCATATGTCAGAGATTTTTCTGTCTATAGATTCCTCTGGCATTTTTATGGTTTTCTGTCATATGTTTAAGTCCTTGATCCATTTTGAGTTTATTTTATATCTTAGTTTATATCTTCCTCTATCTCTTTTTTTCAGTGTGATGTAGTTTTACTTCCTTAGTTTAGGTTTATTTCTATGTATCTTAATTTCTTTGTGTGCAATAGTAAATGGGATTGCTTTCTTAGTCTCTCTTTCTGTAAGTTCATTATTGGTGTGTAGAAATATAATGGATTTCTTGGCATGAAGCTTTTCATTTTGATGTAGTCCTATTTGTTTATCTTCTCCTTAGTTTCCATTGCCCTAAGAGCTGTATCATTAAATATATTCCTATGACGAATGTCTGCTATTTTGCTGCCATGGCTGCTTCTAAGAATTTTATGGTTTCCTGTCTTATGTTTAAATCCTTTATTCATTTTGAGTTTATTTATGTGTATGTTGTACATTGGTGGTCTAGTTTCATTTTTTTTGCATGTATCTGTCCAATTTTCCCAGCACCATTTATTGAAGAGAATGTCTTGACTCCATTGTGTGGTCTTGCCTCTGTTGTCAAATATTAACTGTGCATAATGGCTTGTGTGAATTTCTGGGTTCTTTGTTCTGGTGTATATATCTGTTCTTATGCCAGTACCACATAGTTTTGATAACAATGGCTTTGTAGTATAGCTTGATATCTGGTACTGTGATCATTCCAACATTATTATTCTTTCTCAAGATTGCTGCAGCTATTCGGGATTTTTTTTTCCCAGATGAATTTTTGGAGAATTTGTTCTAGGTCTTTGAAGTATGTTGTTAATATGTTAATGAGGATTGCATTGAATCTATTGATTGCTTTGGGTAGTATGAAAATTTTAATGATGTTGATTTTTACCAATCCATGAATATGGTATATTTTTCCATTCATGTCTTCTTCTATCTTTTTAGCATTCTGAAATTTTCTGAGTACAGGTCCTTTATCTCTTTGGTTAACTTTATTCCTAGGAATCTTAATTTTTTTTGTTGCAATGATAAATGGGATTCTTTTTTAAATTTATTTCTATGAATTCATTATTGATGTATAGGCAAGCCATAGACTTCTGGGTGCTAAGTTTGTATCCTGCTACATTGCTGAATTCATCTATTAAGTCTAGTAGTTTTTTGATGGAGTCTTTGAAATTTTCTCTGTACAATATCATGTCATCAGGGAATAGTGACAGTTTTACTTCTTCTTTTACAATTTGGATGCCTTTTATTTCTTCTTCTTGTCTGATCACAATGGCTAGTACTTACAGTACTATATAGAACAGGAGTGGTGAGACTTGGCATCCCGGCCTTGTTCCTGTTCTTAGTGGAAATGGTTTTAGTTTTTGTTCATTGGGTATGATGTCCGCTCTGGGTTTGTCATATATGGCTTTTATTATGTTGATGTATGATCCTTTTATTCCCACCTTGCTAAGGGTTTTTATCAAAAAGGATGTTGGATTTTGTGAAATGCTTTTTTTCTGCATTAATGGATATAATTATGTAGTTTTTATCTCTCATTTTCTTTATACGTTATATCACACTTTGTTGTTAACATTTGCCATTGTAATTAGATGTGTCTTGGTGTGGGTCTTTTGGGATTCATCTTGCTTGGGATTCTGTACCTGTGTAACTCCCCCCGCCCCATATCTGGGAAGTTTTCTGTCATTATTTCTTCAAATTGATTTTCTAAACCTTGCTGTTCCTCTTGTCCTTCTGGCAGCCCTATTATACATATGTTACTTTGTTTCGCATTGTCCCAAAGCTTCCTTAGGCTCTCCACCTGCTTTTTAATTTTTTTCTCCAGTTGCTGTTCATATTGGGCTTGTTTCTGTACCTTATCTTCTCACTCACTAATTTGGTCCTCTGATTCTTCTAGTCTACTGTTGAAACCTTCCATGGTGTTTTTATTGTAGGTAAATCACTTTTTATTTCTTTCTGGTTTTTGCATAGGTTATTCATTTTTTCTTGTCCATCCGGAGTATAAACTATATTACTATAACTCTGAATTCTTTTTCTGTCATGCTGCATACTTCCTTTTCAATTATTTTCTTTCTTGGTGATTCATTTTCTTTCCTCTGGGGATTGTTTCCTTTTCGCCCCATTCTAACTATCACCAAAATGTTCAAATGTCAAGTTGTGGGGGCTGGGCCATGTGCAGTGGGAGTTTCGCACCCCCCAAGGGTCACTGAAGAGCTCTGACACCAAGATGTGTGGCTGCTGTGGGTTGGTAGGAGCCACACTCCCCCAGGATCAGTCACAGGTGCTTAGTGTGGCCTTGTGTGCGCACCTAGATTCAGGGACCCCACCTGCGCCGCACTGAAACAGAGACCCCACTGGAATGTGCCAAAAATCAGAGTTCCCTAATACATGTCAGGAGTCAGAGAACCCTTGTGCCCATGCCGAATATTGAGTATCAGAGTCTCTGTTGCTTGGTGCAGCTTTGCACAGAGAATCAGGGTCCCTGTGTGCACATGCACCAAGAATTGGTGTCACTTGCTCTTAGTGTGAATGCATGGGAAATCAGGGTCCTCAGGGGCACGTGATGAGAAACAGAGTAAAGTCACTGGTGCTCAGTGCTGCCTCTCATGCAGAGAATCAGGGTTCCTGGTCTGCTTGGGGGACCAGATTGCACAGTTGCACTGTGTTGACAGGTGGTCCACTCCTATGCTGTGAAAAACAGACTTCCATGTGCGCTTTCCCTGAATCAAGATCAGTTGCCTCTGCTGTCCTGTTTGGGCATGGCGTCTGGTCCTGCAGGTATCAAACTCCCCGTGTCCATGTGCCTAGGCTCAAATTCAGTGCAGTCTCCCTGCATGGGCCTGGGGTCTGGTCACAGGAAACAAACTCCCTGAGTTTGTGCATCCAGGCTCAAATTGAGGATGTGGAGAAAAAGGAACTCTTATGCACTGCTGGTGGGAATGCAGACTGGTGCAGCCACTGTGGAAAACAGTATAAAGTTTCCTCAAAAAGTTAAAAATGGAACTCCCATATGACCCAGTAATCCCACTTCTAGGAATATATCTCAAGAGAAACACCAATCAAAAAGGATATATGCACTCCCAGGTTCATAGCAGCACAATTTACAATAGCTAAGATATGGAAATAGCCTAAGTGCCCATAAGCAGATGAGTGGATTTAAAACACATACACACACACAAAAAAACAAAACAAAACAAAACAAAACAAAACAAAAACAAAAAACCACAGTGGTACATTTATACAATGGCATACTGCATCGCTATAAAAAAGAAAGAACTTTTAGCTGAAACCGGTTTGGCTCAGTGGGTAGAGCATTGCCCTGCGGACTGAAGGGTCCCAGGTTCGATTCCAGTCAAGGGCATGTACCTTGGTTGCAGGCACATTCCAGGTGGGGAGTGTGCAGGAGGCAGCTGATGGATGATTCTCTCTCATCAATGTTTCTAGCTCTCTATCCCTCTCTCTTCCTCTCTGTAAAAAATCAATAAAATATATAAGAAAAAAAAGAAGGAACATTTACCATTTTAACAACATGGATGGAACTGGAGAGCATTATGCTAAGCAAAATAAACCAGTTGGAGAAAGATAAATATCACATGATCTCACTCACATGTGGGACATAATGATCAACATAATTTGATTAACAAAAATAGATAGATCTAGAGACAAATGGTAGGAGTGGGATTAGAAAGTAACTAAAGGACTTGTATGCATGCATATTAGCCTAACCAATGGACACAGACATTCGGGTGGTGGGGGTTTGGCTGGGGTGGGAATGGTGGGGGGGGGGACAGTTCAGTTGGGGAAAAAGGAGATATATGTAAAAATTTAGACAATTTATAAAAAAAATACATGCAATTAAATTGGGCACACAGTGGTAGTCAATAAATGCTTATAGAAGTAATGGATGTAACTGCACATTTAGATGTTAAGCATTCACAGCTAGAAAAGGATGCTGATACTCCGGAGTTCATGTCAGCTTTGTCACAGATGTCCTAAGTATCTCCAAACAAATTAGCATATTTCTCCCTTTCTATCTATTTGTTTCTTCAGCTGTAGTATTGCTTCCCTCCCTTTCAGAGTTTTGGTGAGATTTAAATAAGCTATTATTTTTAGAGCCTTGTGAGGAAGCAGAGACTAGGTTTTTGAGTCAGAAAGCCTTGGGTTTAAAATCTCATTTTCCCACTTACTAACATTGATTGGTGCATGGATCTTGTGTGAGGTGTTTCATACACATTGATTCATTCAATCACTATAGCCATCCTGCAAAGTACATAGGAGGAACACTGTTTTAGGGATGAGAAAACTGAGTTTATGTGACTAGATAAATTACCCGAAATCCCACTGCTAGTTAGGGAATAAGAAACCCTGACTATTTGGCTCAAAATCCTATATTTTTTTCCCTCATGCTACAGGCTCCAAAAGAAGATGAAAGCTAATATTTAGAAAAATAACCACCTATATTAGATTTCAATAGACTCCATTAATCAGAGACAAAAGTTCTTGCCTTTCTTTGGAGAAACAGAGCCCACCTAATATTTAAGCAATGTAAGGCCAGTCAGAATCAAATGTTAAATAGGGATCATTACCCAAAAGAGATTATCAGCCACATCACTAGGCTGAGGGTGCTATGGAGGTAGGTTGTTGTTGTCTTATTTATTTCTGTACCATTAGAATATAGCACTGTGCCTGGCTGTAGGGGGCACTCAATAACTATTTGTTGAAAGAATATTTATCCAGTGAAGTAAATGGCCTGAAAGAGTACATTCTGTGGCCTGGTATCATGGCCTCTAGAAAGGTGTAACTATAGAGAATGGGCCGAAAAGAGCCAGCAAGATAGATACTGAGGTTTGAAACTGAAGAAGTTTCTTTTTTCCTTCCTTCCTTCCTTCCTTCCTTCCTTCCTTCCTTCCTTCCTTCCTTCATTTCTCTCTCTCTCTCTCTCTCTCTCTCTCTCTCTCTCTCTCTCTCTCTCTCTCTCTTTCCTTCGTTACCCAAGGATATTTTTGTATTGATTTTTACAGAGAGTGGAAGGGAGGGGAAAAGACAGGGAGGAATATTGAAGTGAGAGAAACACATGGATTCGTTGCCTCCTGCATGAGCCCTGACCAGGGCCCAGACTGGTGAGGAAACTACAACCAAGGTACATGCCCTCTACTGGAATTGAACCTGAGACCTTGTAGGGAGCGGTTATAGGGTTAAGCCTCGGAATGAACTGCTGGAAAAGTCACAAACAAGTCCCAGCTTGGATGGCACAGTCCTCTAAGCATAAAGCTTGATCTTGGGACTGCTCCCTAGGTATTTCCTGGGTAGCTAATGGGCTGTGGGAGGGGCATCAAGTGCTGCCAAAACAAGTGAAACTTACAAGAACATTGTAAATTACCTTGTTTGCGCCTGACTATAAATAAGGCATCAGCTTTGCAGTCTGGATCTGTTCTGTGGCCTTAGCCAGGCACAGAAGATCCACCTAGACCCAGCTTCTTCTCTTGTCTTTTTCTTCATCCTTCACCAGCCCTCCCTCAGGCTTGCTGAAGGCTTGGCTGTCCTGGCGTGGCACAAGTGGCGCCCAAGGCGGTGCTGAGTTCAGCCCATGTGGCACTCAATGCGGACCTGAGTGTGAGGGGACTGCAATTGTCAGGTGAAAGGAGACTCCAAGGCATGCACACGCAGTAAGTAAGGAAGGAGTGTAGTACTAGTTAGGTATAAAACATGGGAAATTCATGATCGCAGGAAAAGAATGTATGTGTATCCATGCTTAATGCTATGCTTCAAGCAAGGGGCTGTTCTGTGAGGTATGAACAGCTTTTCAATTTGTGAGTAAAACTTGCCCATGGTTTTCTGAGGAAGAAAATGTAAACATAGAGGCATGGGAGAAGATAGGAAAACAGCTTGGCTATCATAATATAGCTGAAGGTCCAGAGGAAATGCCTGCCTCTACTTTCAGTCTGTGGTCCCTGATTTGGGACTGCCTAGAGCCCACTCCAGAAGGGGAGTGAAGGAATGTGGCAGGGGAATCAAGACAGATGGGGGGAGGCTGGAAAAAGGCAACAAGATGGCGGCAGAGGTAAAAGCCTAACTGCAGTCACACTCAACAAATTCAAAAAATATAACTAAAATATAAAGTGGACACTATCCAGAACTACAGGAAAGTTGACTGACTCGAAATTCTACAACTAGAAGGAAAGAGAAAACCATAAGGAAAACCAGAGGAGTTGTAAAAGCCTAAGGTACGGAGACAAGGTGCACGCGCGGGGAGAGGACGGAGCTGGAGAGCAGGGGTGGCTGAGTGCCTGGCTGCCGTTCCCTAGCGGGAAGGAGATAAAAGCTCCGGACTGTGCTGAACCCCAACTCCGACTGCACTGAACCCCAGTTCTGGGCGAGACCCTGGGGTCCCAGGCTCACACAGAGGGAATCCGGGCTGTAAGGTGGAAGCTCAGCGGAGCAGCGAAGTGCAGAGCCCCGGAGTCCCGCACATTGCGCGCAGAGGGCAGACTGTTCACTGAGCTGCTGAATTGCCCCAGCAGGAAGGACTCAAAAGCTCAGGACTGTGCTGAGCCCCAGTTCTGATTGCACTGAACCCCAGTCCTGGGCAAGACCCTCGGGCCCCAGCCTCATACAGGGGGAATCTGGGCTGTAAGGCAGTAGCTCAGGGGAGCGGCGAAAAGCAGAGCCCCTGAGTCGCGCACATTTGTGCGCACAGAGGACAGACGGTTGATTGGGCTGCAAGTTTGCCCTAGCGGGAAGGAGACATAAGCTCCAGACTGTTCTTAACCCCACCTCCAACTGCTCTGAATCCCAGTTGTGGGCTTGTTGGGGAAGAGACTACACTGTCTGGTAGCGTGCGAAGCTCTTGGGTGCCTTTCTCTCAGAGGTACTTGCAGCGAGTACCAAAGGACACTGAGGTACACTGAGACTCAGGAACCTCAGAGGGTGGGGCTAACCGGAAGCCAAGGCTGTAGGCTCCACCCTGAAACTTCCCCATCCAAGCTGAGCACAGAGGCTTTTGCATGTTCCCAAGTCTAGTGGAATAAGGTTGTCTCCTGGCATAAACACAGCTGATCCTCCCAACCTACCAACTCAGGGAAGCAGCGAAAATGTCGAAACGAGGAAACAGATCACAAACGAAAGAAATGGAGGACAAAAAGCGACAGGATATAGAGTTCAAAACCACGCTTATAAGGTTGTTCAACAATCTCCTAGAAAAGGCAGATAAAATAAATGAGACATATGAGGATATGAAAAAGGATCAACAAGAAATAATAAAGGATCAACAAGAAATAATAAAGGGTCAACAAGAAATAATAAAAGGTCAATTAGAAATAAAGAAAACATTCACTGAAATAAAAAATATTATAGAGAGTCCTAAAAACAGATTGGAAGATTGCAAGAATCAAGTCCAAGATTTGGAACACAAAGAGCCAGAGGACACCCCCACAGAAGCAAGAAGACAAGAGAATCCAGAAAGTTGAAGATGGTGTAAGAAACCTCTGGGACAACTTCAAGCAAACCAACATCAGAATTATGGGCATCCCAGAAGATGACAGAGAACAAGATACAGAAAACATATTGAAAGAAATAGTGACAGAAAACTTCCTCCACCTGGTGAAAGAAATAGAGTTACAAGTCCAGGAAGCACACAGAACCCCAAACAAAAGGAACCCAAAGAGGACCACACCAAAACACATCATAATTAAAATTCCAATAGCTAAAGACAAAGAGAGAATATTAAAAGCAGCAAGACAAAAGCAGGTAGTTACCTATAAAGGGGCACCCATACGACTGTCAGCTTATTTCTCAACAGAAACCATGCAGGCCAGACGGGAATGGCAAGAAATATTCAAGGTGATGAATAACAAGAACCTACAGCCCAAAATACTCTACCCAGCAAAGCTATCACTCAGAATCGAAGGCCAGATAAAGAGCTTCACAAATAAATTTAAGCTAAAGGAGTTCATCACTGCCAAGCCAGAATTATATGAATTGCTAAAAGGGGTTCTTTAGGAAGAGGAAGAAAATAAAGATAAAAATTATGAACAAACACTTAACTATCAACAAGTGAGTCTAAAAACCAAGGGAAGTAAAAATCATGATTTACAATATTAACTGGTGAATATAATAGAATCAGAGGTATGGAAGGGGAGTGGACTGATGATTCTTGGGGAAATGGGGAGGGGGGTGGGAAGAGACTGAACATATTCTGCACCTATGGATGAGGACAATGGGGGATGGGGAAAGGGCAGAGAGTTGAATGGAAACTTGGTGGAGGGGAGCAATGGAGGGGGGGAATGAGGAACATTTGTAATAATATGAACAATAAAGATTTATTTAAAAAAAAAGAAAGCAGCTAGGCTACTGGATTGTTGAGGGAGAGGCTGTGAAACCAAAATGCCATTGAAAGATGACGTAAATAATCCAGTGGAAAAATTAAAAAAAAAAAAAGATAGATGGGGGAAGGTTGCCAGAAGCTTCCTACTCCACCACCCGCGCCTCCACTGCCTCCTCCAGTCCCTGGGGCTACAGCTCCTGTGGGAGAGAGCCCTCTGGATGATGCGCTTCCTCCCAAATATGAGCGAGGATTGGAGAAAGCAAGGGAACAGCGCTGGCGGGTTTGGGCTGATGGGGGTCTGATACAAACATTTGGAGAACTTACTGTTGCTCATAAGCCTCTCCTTTTACCCCCTAAAAAGCAGAAAAAAAGAATGGTGCCTTTTGTCTTTACTCCAGCAGATTCTGCCTAAGGCCAGGCAGGCTGGGGAAGATACTTCAGGGTTCAGTTTATATCCTATATTCTTCAGAATCCAGGGCAGATACTCCGTGGCCAACAGTCTATACCTTTTAAAACTTTGGAGGAGTTGAAGACTTCTTGTTCTATGTATGGACCGACTTCCCCCTTTGTGCTGGGGTTACTAGATACAATATCTGAGGAAGTTATGGCTCCTAGTAACTGGAATACTGTCTCAAAGGCTTGTCTCTCACCTGGAGATTACTTATTACAGGAATCTAACTGGGCAGAGCTTAGTGCGGAGCAGGCTAACAGAAACCAAGCTCATGGGGTCCCCATTACAATTAATGTGCTCATGGGCACCGGACCTCGTGGGGCTTTGCAGGCTCTGTTAGTGTACCCCATGTGGTGCAGTTATCAGCAAATAAATGTATGTGCTACCAAAGCATGGAGGCAGCTGCCAACAAAAGGGGAAAAATCTCTGGACATAAACAAAATTAGGCAAGGCCCTGAAGAGCCATATCGGGATTTTGTGGCTCGCTTGTTCCAGGCTGTAGGCAGGGTGGTGGCTGACCCTGAGGATGGAAAGATACCAGTGAAGCAATTAGCTGTTGAAAATGCAAATAGAGTATGTCAAGAGGCTTTCCGTCCCTACAGGAGGAATGGTACTGTACATGATTTCATCTGTGTTTGTGCGGACATTGGACCAGCCTATGCTCAAGGAGCAGGATTAGCTGCCACATTAGAGATGTTGTTCGCTGGTCAGCAGAAAAGAAAAGGGAGGTGTTTTAACTGTGGCGAGCTAGGGCATTTTGCTAAAGACTGTAATGCTACAAACAGAAGTCAAAGGCCTACAGGGAGTGGAAGTAAGCAGTCCGGATTATGTGCAAGATGCAGGAGGAGAAAGCATTGGGTGAGAGAATGCTGCTCCAAGACTGATGTTGATGGTAATTTAATACCCCCCTAGGCAGGGAAACTTCAAGCGGGGCCAGCCCCACCCCACCAAACAGTAGGGGCCTTATCCTTAACCCCACTGCAATCTTTCCAGCCTGCCCGGTCCCAAAACCAACTGTTCCAAACCTCTACCGTGCCACCCCAGGAAGCGCAGGATTGGACCTCAGTCCCACCTCCTGATATGTACTAACCCCAGAGATGGGGCCTCGGGCCATTGCCACAGGAGTGTATGGTCCCCTTCCCGCAGGCATGATGGCACTAATTTTAGGGAGGAGTAGTTTAACATTGAAAGGGTTTCAAGTTCTGCCCGGGGTGATAGATCAGGACTATACTGGAGAAATTAAAGTAATGGCACAAACAATTAATACTATAATTCAGGTCTTACCAGAAACAAAAGTAGCACAAATTCTCCTTCTGCCCTTCTATCCAGAAGGGCGGCCTTTAACCAGTCAGCCCCGTGGTGCAGCAGGTTTTGGGTCCAGCGATGGGGTATACTGGGCACCATTAGTTAAGCAGGGCCGGCCTGAGTTAGAACTGAGGATTAATGGGAAATCTTTTAAAGGGGTTATAGATACTGGAGCTGATGTGTCAATAATCACTTTTAGACACTGGCCACAGGCCTGGGCTTTAAACCCCACGGCTTCTGAATTGCAAGGAGTGGGGCATGTGACTCAACCCTTGCAGAGTGCTCAACTCCTTTGATGGGAAGATCCAGATGAAAATACAGGCTGTTTTCAACCTTATGTATTGCAGCATTTGCCTGTTGACTTATGGGGTCGCGATATTCTAGAGCAGATGGGGGTTTTAATAACAAGTCCCAGTTCTATTGTGACGTTTCAAATGCTTACTGAAGGATTTCACCCCCTAAGAGGAGCAGGAAAGAACCAGCAAGGGAGGCCTTTATCTATCCCGATGTCCACTCAAAAGGGGAGGCATGGATTAGGTTACCAGAATTTTCAACAGAGGCCTTGATTGTCTCTCCAACCCAGCATACAGCAGCTAAAATTACCTGGTTTGAAATACCCCTGTCTGAGTTGATCAATGGCCCCTATTAGGAGAGAAGTTAAAAGCTGCACAAGAATTGGTTCAAGTACAGCTTGAGGTAGGGCATATTGAACCCATTCATCGTCCATGGAACATGCCTATATCTGTAATAAAGAAAAAGTCTGGTCAACAGAGTCTATTGCAAGACTTAAGAGCAATTAATAAAACCATGGAGATTATGGGGCCCCTTCAGCTGCGATTACCATCCCCTACAGGTAACCCATTGAAATATCATTTACTGGTCTTAAATATTAAGGATTATTTTTCTACTATTCCTCTCCATCATGAGGGTTGCAAAAAATTTGCATTTAGTGTCCCTGTGACAAATTTTAAGGAGCCCATAAAGAGGTATCAATGGAAAGTATTGCTTCAGGGTATGGCCAATAGTCCTACCTTATGTCAGGATTTTGTGGCTGCAGCTATACATCCTATAAGGAAAAAAAATATCCTGAGGCTTATGTTATTCATTATATGGATGACATTCTATTAGCTCATAAAAATGAAACGCATCTAAATAATATCTATATAGATTTGCAGGATTCTCTGCATTGTGCTGGATTATGCATAGCACCCGAAAAAGTCAAAGGACATTTTCTTTTTCTTATCTTGGCAGCATTATTGAGGGAAAAACAATAAAACCTCAGGAAATTCAAATTCGACTGACACTTTACTTACATTAAATGACTTCCAAAAAGTATTAGGAGATATTAACTGGGTTCAACCTGCTTTAAAATTAAGCACTGCTGACTTAAGCCCTTTATTTCATATACTAAGGGGAGATTCATCTCCATCATCCCCGCACTGCTTGACAGAGGAAGCCAAGACAGCCTTACATAAAGCTGAGAATGCCTTAGGTTCAGCACAACTTACTAGAATTGATTACTCCCTTCCCTTACAGGTTCTAATTTCCCCTACTACACATAAACCCACTGTGGTCATTTGGCAAGCTTCTCCAACTAAGATATTAACTCCTTTCCATGATTCGGTTTCCTAGCTAATAGCTTGAGCCTGCCTTCAAACAGGCCAATTATTAGTGGGCCACGACCCTGACCTTATTGTAGTGCCATTTACAACTATACAGCAAGATTGGCTCTGGCAATGATCAACAAATTGGCAAGTTGCACTTGCTAATGTCTCCAGACAGGTTGGTAACCATTATCCAGCAAATAAGGTTTTACAATTTCAGTCACTACCTTTACCTTCTCAAAGATAGTCAAGTCACAACCTATACCTCAAGCACTAACTAACAATTTTTTAATTAAAATATTTTATTGATATTTTACAGAGAGGAAGGGAGAGAGATAGAGAGCCAGAAACGTCGATGAGAGAGAAATATCGACCAGCTGCCTCCTGCACACCCCCTTCCGGGGATGTGCCCGCAACCAATGTACATGCCCCTGACCGGAATCGAACCCGGGACCCTTCAGTCCGCAGACCGACGCTCTACCACTGAGCCAAACCGGTTTCTGCACTAACTAACAATTTTTACAGGTGGATCCAGTTCTGGAAAAGCTGGATACAACTGTGGCAGAGGTGCAAAGGTCCTTCAAACCCCTTACATTTCAGCGCAACTGGTAGAAATACAAGCTCTTATCAATGCCTTGAGAGATTTTGCTACAGAGCCCATTAACCTATATAGTGATAGTGTCTATGTGGTAAGTGTTGGAGAGTGGGAATTTTTGCCCATTCCAGAAAGGCCGTGGACTACGCCCCAGATGGAGTTGTCAGTGCTGACACCAGGCCAGGCCTTGAGATATGGTCTCATGGCCCCTTCCCAGCACATAGACCTTCTTTCACAGAACACTGTCAGCTTTCTGAAGAACAGGATGACCCTGTGAATAACATGGTCGTCAATGGAATGATCCTGACGTAGCTTAGGAAAAACTGTTTTGTCTTGGGTTGCTTGCTCTGCAAGAACAGGATGTGCTTAATATGCTTAAAAGTGGTCCTACACAAAGGGTTGCTGCTTCTCTCTGGTTTCCTTGTATGGAGAATGGCAGAGCAGTCGCCTGGCTAGTTGCTCACCCGACCAGCTAATAAAGGCTCTCTAAATTTTAATTTGGTCTGGGCTCCAGGGGTCATTCACTTGCATTCGCTCCACAACAGTAAGTATGGCCAAAATTATTGAAACGGCTACTATAGGGCACACTAATTCAGAGGAACTCTTTCATTTATTTTTCAATCTTCAAAAAGTCATTAGAAAATGACAATTTCCCTACTTTATTGGTCATATCCAGTCTCAGTCAGGTTTCCCTGGTCCATTAGCTATAGGCAATGATGCTATAGATTGCCTCCTTATTGTAATGCAAGAGGCTACCCCATTTTCTCTTGCCCAGTCCTCCCATGCTTTGCATCATCAAAATGCTGCTGCCTTACGCAAACAATTCCGTATTTCTCAGGAGCAAGCTTGTCAAATTGTTAAGCAGTGCTCTCAATGTGTAATTCATTGTCCTGTACAATCGTTGGGGGTTAATCCTAAGGGTCTTAAACTTAATCAAATTTGGCAAATGGATGTCACCCTCTTACCGGAATTTGGTAAGCATAAATGAATATATATTCATGTAGATACCTGTTCCTGCTTTATCTTTGTGACTCCCCAAATGGGAGAGAGTGCCAAGCATGCAATTAACCATTGCCTAGCTGCCTTTGCCGTACTAGGTCCTCCCTTAGAACTAAAGACAGATAATGGACCCACATACACTAGTTCTGCTTTTCAACATTTTTGTAAACAATATCAAATTTGTCATAAAACTGGTATCCCTGACAACCTTCAAGGTTAAGCAGTAGTGGAAAGAGAAAATCATACTCTAAAAATACAATTACTAAAACAGAAAGGGAAGACGGATGTCATGTGTCACCTCAAAACAAACTCAGTCATGTTCTTTATACTTTGAATTTTTAAAATATATTTTATTGATTTTTTTTTACAGAGAGTGATAGAGAGTCAGAAACATCGATGAGAGAGAGACATCGATCAGCTGCCTCCTGCACGCCCCCTACTGGGGATGTGCCCGCAACCAAGGTACATGCCCTTGACCGGAATCGAACCAGGGACCCTTCAGTCCACAGGCCGGCGCTCTACCACTGAGCCAAACCGGTCTCGGCAATATACTTTAAATTTTTTAAATTGTGATGCAGAGGGCTGTACAGCAGCTGAAAAGCATCAGGCCTCCTGTACAATAGATAGCCTCTGCAGGGTTAGCCCGATGGAAGGATGCACAAACTGGACAATGGTTTGGACCAGATCCAGTAATGATGTGGGGAAGAGGTTGTGTTTGTATCTTTCCAGAAGGAGCAGCGCAGCCAATCTGGGTGCCAGAGCGTTACGTGTGTCACCACAGTGGATCCAGAGAGGCTCCTTGTCCCATCGTTCAAAAGACTGAGAGTTGCCCCAATGACAACAAAAGAGAAAAAGAAGATGACGAAGGCTATGCAAGATATCGAGGTGACAACATGGGGTCAGCTGAAGAAGTTAACAACTGAGGCCCAGCAGATAGCAGAAAAGCAAGAAGTGGAAGCTACTCCCTCAACCATGTTTCTGGCCATGCTAGCATTGGTTAGCTGCCAGTCTTCTGCAAACTCTTGCACAGCCAAGTCCAAGGACTCTTGAGTAAATCAGCAAAAGAAACTTTCATTTAGTAGGAAAATGTTACGGTAGTTTGATTTCTCTATTATTATTGTATTGCATTGCCATTGTTTTATTAATAGCCATGTCTGGGTTTTGCATTGTTTTGTCATTGAGTTTTGCATTGGCATTGTTTTGTTAATGTTTTAATAGTCAGAACTTTGTTCTTGATGTTTAAGTTTTACTTCCATTATTAGTAGCTTAAATTTAAAAGAAAGGGAGATATGTAGGGAGCAGTTATAGAGTTAAGCCTCGGAATGACCTGCTGGCAAAATCACAAACAAGTCCCAGCTTGGATGGCACAGTCCTCTAAGCATAAAGCTTGATCTTGGGACTGCTCCCTAGGTATTTCCTGGGTAGCTAATGGGCTGTGGGAGGGGCAGCAAGTGCTGCCAAAACAAGTGAAACTTACAAGAACATTGTAAATTACCTTGTTTGCGCTGACATAAATAAAGCATCAGTTTTGCAGTCTGGATCTGTTCTGTGGCCTTAGCCAGGCACAGAAGATCCACCTAGACCCAGCTTATTCTCTTTGTCTGTCTTTATTATTCATCCTTCACCGGCCCTCCCTCAGGTTCGCTGAACCCTTGGCTGTGCTAGAGTGGCACAGGACCTTTTGGTCCACAAGCTAACACTCTATCAACTGAGATAAACTGGCTAGGGCTGAATGAGTTTATTTCTGATACAAAGTAGATTCACAATGAAACAAGATTCCCTGGTGGGAATTTTCCAAAAAACTAGATTTAGACACCCAATAAAAGAAATATACACTGAGTGGCCAGATTATTATGATCTCTGAATGCATAATAATCTAGCCACTCAGTGTGTGTGTGTGTGTGTGTGTGTGTGTGTGTGTGTGTGTGTGTGTATTAGAGGCCTGGTGTATGAATTTGTGCATGGGTGGGGTCTGGCCAGCCTGGCCAGGGGGAGGGGACATGGGTGGTATGCTGGCCTGACTGCTTGTCAAACTCCTGGTCAAGGGGACAATTTGCATATTAGCCTTTTATTATATAGGAAGATATACACTGAGTGCCAGATTATTATGTGTTCAGAGATCATAATAATCTGGCCACTCAGTGTAATTTGCAAATGATTTGTGTCTAACTGCATTTTCTATCATCTATCCCCTGGTAATTTTCAAGGAAAAATATATTACTACCCTAAAGGTAATTGAATAATTTATAAAAATAATAAAGCTTTATCCTGTTTTCCTTAATAAGAAAAATATAAGCAATGCCACATTAAGCTATTAAGGCTGTTCAATGCAGATGTCTCCTTTCTTTATTATTGCCATATTAGAGGTCCGGTGCATGAATTCATGCACCAGTGGTATCCCTCGGCCTGGTCTGCACCTTCTCGTTATCTGGGACCCCTCAGGGGATGTCAGAGAGCCAGTTTCAGCTGATCCTTCAGGCCAGCCCTAGTGATCCTACTAGTGCACTACCAGGGCCAGGAAGGGAGCATGGGAGGGCTCCAGGGCATGCCTGGCCCATCTCACTCAGTTGCCACTGGCCAGACCCCAGCAGCAAGCTAACCTACAGGTCAGATCATCTGCCCCCTGGTGGTCAGTGCATGTCATAGTGAGCAGTTGAGTGGCCTTAGCATATCATTAGCATATTACTCTTTGATTGGTTAAATGATGACTGGACGACCAAACATGTAGCATATTAGGCTTTTATTATATAGGATAAAGTGTTTGATCAATTATGTTTAGGTTCTACTATAAAATTTAAATTGCGGGGTATGCCCATCCATATCAGCCAGTATGACTAAAGTTCCTAGGACACCAGTTCTATGTCTTGTTCAAATTGCACTTTTTTGGATTTCATTTATGTAGAGGTCTTCCAAGTAGAAATCTGTGTTACTGAGGATTCAAACCAAGGACAGTTTTCCCTGCTTCTCATAAACACAATTAAGGTGTAGTGGCAGTGACAAACTTCTCGAGTAAAGGAGGCTGGGATAACAGAGAGCAGAACTGTGACCATCCATTCCTAAGTCACAGGCAAGAATTTTACTTTGTAAACTGATCCTTTATAGAGTAGTAATTTATAAGTGGAAATAGATTTGAGACTCATCATTCAGCAAGCATTTATTGAGGGCCTGCTATGTGCAAGACATTAGA
Source organism: Vespertilio murinus (assembly GCA_963924515.1). Lineage (NCBI taxonomy): Eukaryota > Metazoa > Chordata > Mammalia > Chiroptera > Vespertilionidae > Vespertilio > Vespertilio murinus. The sequence continues at coordinate 38,444,205 of OZ004710.1, forward strand.
TAAGCATCATAGCTTAATAAGAATTTTCAAATATATGAGGCATTTTCTTGTCATTGCCTTAAAATATCATGTTCTATGTTTGAAAATGGCAGTGTAATCATGGGGGGGAAAATCCAAACTCAGTATATTATATAACTTATATTTGCCACCTCAAGTGATGGTAAATAGAACTGTCCACCACACTTTAATCAGCTTTTTCACATGCTGTTTCCTCTACTTGGAATTCTCTTTCCCCCTCTTTTTTTTGACTGGTGAAATTCTATCCATTCTTTAGGATATAGCTCAAATATCATCTCCTGTGTGAATCATTCTGATCCCTCCTGAGAGAATTAATCATTCCTTTATCTACACTCACAGAGTTTTGCAAGGAAACTCTACTCTCACACCACTTTGTAATTTTTCCTTTCTCACACTGTACTCTGAATTCCATAAGTGAGGGAACACCTCTGATTTATCTTGGTATGCTCAGAACAATACCTGTATATAGCAGTGGTCAGTTAATGATTGATGACCATTTTGAAAAATAAATCTATTAAATTACAGAGAATACTATGGAAGCCTAACAAACTTTGCATATAGTATATTCTTAATGAGAGTTTGCTGACTTTGAATGTAGTAAAAATGGTGCTTCTCTTAAGTCAAGTCTATAGATAGCAATTGTTGGTAATCTTTTCATGATTCCACACAGCAGGCACTAGCCCTCCAAAGACATCCTTGTGATGATCCATGGACTGAATGATACAGGTGCCCCCAATCATTATCTTCACTGGCTTGCTGGAGGGCATAAAATGCCCCATTATTAGTCACTTCTTGGGGTTAAAGCATTTGCTACGTAAGTTTCCTGCTGGGTGGCTTTCAGACAGAAGAAAAATATACCAGAAGTCATTTAAAAGATTGATTTTTTTAGAGGATCTGTAGATGATTCATGCCTCTCTCCTTCCAACTACAATCTGAGTTCAGAGAGAATTCAGAACACAGGAAAAGGTCCTAAAAAAGTTAAGATAGAGCACAATTCAAATTATAGTTATAATTACAGTAGACAATCCCTGTTAGCATAGAGTTAAAAATCATGCTGCTTGCAAAATCCTGAGGCACAAATCTTAAAGAAGGTAAAAAAACAAAAAAACAAAAACAAACAAAAAAAAACATATATGAGTAAACATTACTACCATTTTTTGGTATCAAAACACTAACAAAATTTAAACTTTGGTTTTTAACCATAGCCATTTATAAAATCCTACTATATTTCTCTGTTCATGGGAGGTGTAGAAGAAAACTTGTTTTCTAGTTCAAAAGTTCTGCTTTCATGGGAAATATACCTATCATATAGACCTTCAGTATATAATCACCAATTACTTTATTTTTGCCAATACAGTCATAAAGTACTCAATGAGTCTTGTGTTAACTAGACAGATACCAGATTCCCTGAGTGTTCTTGTTAAGAATAACTGAGATGGTAATTTTCTAATTTTTTAAAATTAGGATGTTTAGTGACTCATTGATTATATACGGAGTTCTTAATTCATTGTTGGTAGTTTAACAAATTAGGTAGAAGGACAAAGATAAAATTTGTTGAATTTAGCTGGAACAAACCAGGACTAGTTTTGCTTTTCAAATCATTGTTAGTGCTATTTGAACATTAAAATAATCAAGAGCCCAGAGATAAAGCAAAGTTTCTCAACATAATCCCTTTCTACCTTTGTCAGCTTGGGTAGGTGTGAGAGAAGGACAATGCCAACACGAATTGAAATGTACAGTGAAGAAAGAAAAGGAGAGCCTGAGCAGTGGGTTAAAAGTTAACTTACTTCACTTAAACCACCATATTAAAACCAGATGTGTTTAAAAAATGTGGGATGAGAAAAACTGGTGTTACTGATAGGGTGAACAAACCCTTTTGTGCTTTCCTCCCAATACAGTATCATTACAGGGTTCCAGAGGTGTCATTTTGTTTCATTTCAAACAAGTTAAACTGTTTCTAATCTTGTGTAATTAGATAGGCCTCACTACATCCCTCAGTTGAAGGATTTTATGAGCTGCCTTGTTCTGTCTCCCTTTTGTGACAGCTTCTTTGGGGTTGGAAACTAACATTTGCTAATATTTCTTCCCTTCTGGCACCTGTCAGCTGGATGAGCCCTGGGAAAAAGAGGATGGGGAGGGAAGGAATGCAACATTCCTCCCCCAACCCCCATGCCTTGGTATTAGAGTCATCTTTGTCTCTACACAGGGATTGTTATGTTCTGAAAAGTGCAGTTAAGTACACACTCAAAATAAGCAATGGGCAGATGGGTGAATGGACTGCTGAAATTCTTACTTTTTTATTTCATTTTATCACAAATTCCAAGCTCCTTTGTTTACTAAATATAGAACCTGGGTGAGATGCCACCAGAGATGCAAGTTCCCAGCTTGCAAAGTGGATGCAGCTTGGCTCTTTGATCTTCCTGTAAGTTACTCTGGACACAGCCCATTGCTGGATATGGCTACTCTTTCACCACAGCCTTCTCATTTCAGAGCAGAGTTTTGATGAGTCATCAGATATTTGACATTGAAATAAACACCAGGGATTTTACTTCAATGCAGATGTGTAATTGCATGTTGAAATTTAGAGTTTTTCTTCAAAAGGCTTTAAAGCTCTCCCCACCAAAAGCTTTCATAGGGTCATTTCTTGACCATTCTATGATGTATTTGTAAGGTTTCTGACTGGCAAATGCTCTCCATGTGTAGACTGGGGAATCCAGAACTAAGGCCAATTTATGCTTCTAGGCCATGGGACTTGGGCATGATTGATTATATGCACGACCTGACCTTGCACCACCAATTTCTGTAGTTTTTGTCCAATAATGAGAAAAGACAACTGAAGGAGTAAAGTGTATACCAGAAATGGTGAGTGACAGGGCCACCTGATGTCCTTTAGTACTTTACAGCTTATAAATCGCTTTGAGCTTTGAGAGTGGTTCTTTCATAGATAGGCAGTGCACTCCTATTTCACCCAAGCAACTGGACTGCAGAAATAAGAGCCAAAGTGCTGGCACAGCCATGTAGGCCTGGATTTCTCATGCTGGGGTGGGGCAGTATGTGGTTAAGCACTTTGACTTCCAGGAATAGTACTGCTCTGAGACTCTTCTGTAGACTGGAACAGAGATTAAACCAAGGGTTCTCTTTGCATTCCATGGAGCAGTTTGCTCATGCTATCACTACAGATCAGGCTCAAAAATTCCTCTGCCAGCTGAGAATCTGAATATTGCTCTGGCTGTAAGATAGTATCTTATTTATTCTCATAAATCCCCTCCTCTTCTTGTCCCTGATTATTTTCACCAAAAAATGAAAAGGGAGGGGGGGAATTATGTGAGCATTTGGGTACTGGATTGCAGTCACCCTTGCCAATCTTTGTTCATGTTTGATATAATCACCTGCATTGATTAAAAAATAGGAGCTCCAGTGGCACAATCAGTTAGCGCGCGGTACTTATAAAAAATAGTGACGCACTCAAAGTGAAATATAGTCTTTCTTTCAGAAAAGCAGTTACTAAAAAGTCCTGCAAAGAAAAAAACAAAATTATACTTCAAGGGAAAAGAAAAGTTCTAAGAGCAAAAGATTGCTTTAAACAAGCTGAGAAGATCATATATATATATATATATATATATATATATATATATATATATATATAATTAGAGGCCCAGTGCACAAAATTTGTGCATAGGGGGTGGTCCCCTCAGCCCAGCCGATGCCCTCTCCAATCCTGGACCCCTTCAGGGGATGTCTGACTGCTGGTTAGGTCTGATCCTAAACCGGTAGACATCCCTCTCACAATTTGGGACTGCTGGCTCCTAACTGCTCACTGCCTACCTGCCTGATCACCCCCAACTGCCCCGCTGCCAGCCTGGTCGCCCCCATCTTCCCCCTCCTGCTGGTCTGGTCGCCCCATCATGCCCCCTGTGCCGACCTGGTTGCCCCCAACTGCTGCCCCTGCTGGCCTGGTCACCCCATGCAGCCTGCTGTTCAATCATTACTGTGAGGGCATCCTGACCTATTTGCATATTACCCTTTTATTAGTATAGATATTTCAAAGAAGAGGGGAGAGGGAGAGAGAGATAGAAATATTAATGATGACAGAGAATCATTGATCGGCTGCCTCCTGCATGCTCCCTACTAGGGATCAAGCCTGCAACCTGGGTGTGTGCCCTGACCCTGATTAGAAATCAAATTCTGCTCTTCTTATTCACAGACCAATGTTCAACCACTGAGGCCAACATGGGTAAGCAAGCTGAGAAGATTTTGAAAAAGGAGAGGGCAGTTATCTGCAAATGATGAAAAAGTGGCTTATACATTTTAGATTTCCTCTCCAGTTCCAATTTTGAGACTCAAACATTTTTTTTTAGAGGAAGTTATAAAGGAGGGAGTTAGAGGACCTTAGCCCCATATCACCACTTGAAACTTCCCAGGAACTTGGGGACCTTTGCAGCTCAGCTCCCCTGGCCAGAGGGGTGGAAGGGAGAAAAACAGTGGGAAAGAATAAAAGTTAGAAGCAGCTGCCACAAATGCTGCTGAGTCTTCACTTCATTCTAACCAGTTGTATAAACAGCTGCCTCTTTAATTTAACCCTTTGTTCATATCCCAAATGACAAAGCTCATTTTGTTCATATAAGTCTCTTCTAGTAGAGATAGCAGTTGTTATAAGCTGAGAAAAAAGATAGACGTAAGGGAGGTTATGTCAGGAAAACTTGACAAAGACAGTTTTTTTCTCTCTCAAAACATGTATTTCACATAGATGCCTAAGGAAGGTTACATCCAAAGAGAGAGAAACTGCTGTAATCAAAGGTAGTCTGGAGGAGGGAGGACAGACAGACTGCAAAGGCTTGGGGACAGTTTGGCTTCTACTTCTAATTATATTCTCCAGTCTAATTGTGTAAATTGGAGTTTCTTATTCAAGAATTGCCATTTGTAGATGCACGTGGGTTTATTTTCCCAATACTACAACACGAACTCAGCAATACTTTCAACAACTCTTATCAACAGAAAGGACGTAAATTATTCACCAACCTGGATAGTAGCAGTGTAAATCTGCAAACTATTTGCCCTCAAGTGGCCTCAGAATTGTAATAGTTGGGTGCTGAGACTGGAAGTGACTCTAAAGTATGTTTTAGTTACACCCTGAAGAGGACTAGGGAATTTGAGCCTGAAGAAAGAGAGCAATTTGCTGAGGATAGCCATTCAAACAGGTGTGAGGTGGTATCTCATTGTCGTTTTGATTTGCACCTCTCAGATATTTAGTGACTTTGAGCATTTTTTCATATGCCTTTTGGCCTTCTGTATGTCCACTTTCAAAAACTATCTATTTAGGTCCTTTGCCCATTTTAAAATTGGATTTTTTATCTTTCTTTCGTTAAGTTGTATGAGTTCCCTATAGATTTTGGAGGTTAACCTCTTATCATATGTATCATTGGCAAGTATGTTCTCCCATAAAGTGGGCTCTCTTATCATTTTATTGATGGTCTCTTTTCTTGTGCAGAAGCTCTTTATTTTTATATAGTTCAATTTGTTTATTTTATCCTTAGTGTTCATTGTCCTAGGAGATGTATCCATAAACATATTGCTATGAGAGATGTCTGAGATTTTGCTGCCAATGGTTTCATTTAGGATTTTTATGGTTTCACCTCTTACATTCAGTCTTTTATCTGTCTTGAGTTTATTTTTGTGAATGGTGTAAGTTGGTGGTCTAGTTTCGTGTGTTTTTTCATGTATCTATCTAATTATCCCAACACCATTTATTGAAGAGACTGTCTTTATTCCATTGTATGTTCATGCCTCCTTTGTCAAATATTAATTGAGCATAATGCCTTGGGTCAAATTCTGGATTCTGATCTATTGGTCTATATACCTGTTCTTCTGGTATTGTGTTCTCTCCAACTTTGTTCTTCTTTCTCAAGATTGCTGTGGCTATTCGGGCTCTTTTTTTATTCTATATAAATTTTTGGAATATTTGTTCTAGGCCTGTGAAATAAGCCATTGGTGTTTTGATAGGGATTGCATTGAATCTATAAATTACTTTGGGTAGTATGGCCATATTAATGATGTTGATTCAAATAACAAGTGTTGGTGAGGATGTAGAGAAAATGGAACCCTCATGCACTGCTAGTAGTAATGAAAACTAGTGCAGCCTCTCTAGAAAAGTTTGGAGTTTACTCAAAAAATTAAAAGAGGAACTACCATTTGACCCAGTGATCCCACGTCTAGAAATATATCCCAAAAAAATCCAGAAACATCATCAGAAAGAATATAGGCGCCCCTATGTTCATGGCAGCACAATTTACAATAGCTAAGATATAGAAACAGCCTAACTTCCCATCAGCAGATGAATGGATTAAAAAACAATGGTACAGAGAAACTGAGACAGAGGCACAGGTAAACACCTGAACTTGCCGACATGCACAACAACTTCAAAACTACAACTAAAAGACAAAATGGACATCATCCAGAACCACAGGAAGACTGGCTGAGTGGAAATTCTACAACTAGAAGGAAAGAGAAAAGCACACTGAGACGCACAGAAGGTGCAGAAGGCAGAGGTACGGAGGCGCGCATGCAGAGAGAGAGGCACACAAGTGGAGAGGGCTGGCAACTAAGCACATGGCTGGCTTTTTCTTTTTTTAAAATAAATCTTTCTTGTTCAAATTATTACAATTGTTTCTACTCTCCCCCAATAGCTCCCCTCCACCTGGTCCCCACTCCACCCTCTGCCCTTACTCCCCCCCCCCCACTGTTCTCATCCATAGGTATATGATTTTTGTCCAGTCTCTTCCCATAACCCCCACACAGACACCCCTTTCCTCCTGAGAATTATCAATCCCCTCCTATTCTATATGACTGGCTTTTTCAAGCCAGAGGGAGATACAAGCTCCCAACTCCTCTGAACTCCAGGTCCAGCCAAGACTCTGGAGACCCAGACTCATATGGGGAGAAACCGGACTGTCTGGAAGCAGGTGGAACTCGAGGGAAGCTTTCTCTCAGAGGTGCTTGCAGTGATTACCAAGGGATACTGAGACCCCTGAGCCTCTTAGGGCAGGGCTGATGGGAAGTCAATGCTGTTTGCTCCACCCTGAGATCATGCCCCACCTAAGCAGTGTGCAGAGGGTTTTGCATATGAATGTCCTGGTCACTTGAATTCTAAACTTACCTAACAAATTGAAGCTGAGTCAGAGAGACACAGAACATCCAAAAGAAGGCCCAAGACCCCATAGCAGCTTGCATTGCTTCACAGCTGGGCCTCATCTGGGAAAACTCCAAAACCCAAAGAAAGAAGAGTAATCTGCAGATCTCTCTGAAGCTCCTGCTGGGTGGCCTCAGGCAGAAGCTAAATTAGCACCTCCTTGGAGATCTAAGAGACATGTACCCAGGGATCAGAGTAGGACCATCTAGATTACAACTCCTCAGATCCATAAGTACACTCTGGGGTCAAACTCAGTGAGCACCAAAGCCCCACTGAAGCAAGTATTTCCTGGTAAAGTGTCTCCAGAAGAGAGTTCTCCCATCGTAGACACAGCTGATCCTCACAGCCAATTGGCCTGGAGGTCAATTCCTCCCAGTGATACCAACAACAATCAAGGATTAACTATAACAAGACTGTGCACATAGCCCACAAAGGGGAGCACCAAGAGTGTCTACCTCAGGTAACTGGGGAGGCTGAGCCACTGGGCCCTATAGGACACCTAGCACACAAAGACACTATATCAACTCAGAGAAGCAAGCAAAATGTGGAGACAAAGAAACAGGTCACAAATGATAGAAATGGAAGAAAGAAAATGACTGGATATAGAGTTCAAAACCACAGTTATAAGGTTTTTCAAGAATTTTTAAGAAAAGGCCAATAAATTTAGTGAGACCCTGGAGGTATGAAAAAGTACCAACTAGAAATTAAGCATACACTGACTGAAATAAATAAAATAATATATAGAGATCCAATAGCAGACTAGAGGATCATAAGAATCAAGTCAAAGATTTGAAATACAAAGAAGCAAAAAACATCCAACCAGACAAGCAAAAAGAAAAAAGAATCCAAATATATGAAAATAGTGTAAGGAGTCTCTGGGACAACTTCAAGTGTACCAATATCTGAATTATAGAGATGCCAGAAGAAGAGAAAGATTAATATACTGAAAACCTATTTGAAGAAATAATGACAGAAAACTTCCCCCACCTGGTGAAACAAATAGACTTATAAGTCCAGGAAACACACAGAACCCCAAACAAAAGGAATTCAAAGAAGATCACACCAAGACACATCATAATTAAAATGCCAAGAGCAAAAGACAAAGAGAGAATATTAAAAGCAGTAAGAGAAAAACAGTTACCACAAGGGACTACCCATATAACTGTCAGCTGATTTCTCAACAGAAACTATGCAGGCCAGAAGGGAGTGGCAAGAAATATACAAAGTGATGAATAGCAAGAACCTACAACCAAGATTACTATACCCAGCAAAGCTATCATTCAGAATTAAAGATCAGATAAAGAGCTTCACAGATAAGAAAAGGTAAAGGAGTTCATCACCACAAACCAGTATTATATGAAATGCTAAAAGGTATTCTTTAAGAAGAGGAAGAATAAGTTAAAGATAAAAATTATAAATAATACATATGTATCAACAAGTGAATCTAAAACTCAAATGAATAAAAAATCTGATGAACAGAATAAATGTGAATATAATACCATCAGGGGCATAGAAAGGGAGTGGACTGACAATCCTCAAGGGGAAAAGGGTGTAGGGGTCTTGGGGTGTGGAAAAAGACTGGACAAAATAATACACCTATGGATAAGGACAGTGAGCGGGGGGTGGGAGGGTATAAAGGCATAGAGTGGGGTGGATGCGAACCAGGTGGAGGGTAGCTATGAGGGGGGGAGGAACAACTGTAATAATCTGAAAAATAATGTTTTAAAAAAACAAAAACACAAAACAAAACAAAAACTATGGTACATCTATACAATTGAATACTATGCTGCTATTAAAAAGAAGGAACTCATACTATTTGCAGCAGCATGAATGGAACTTGAGAGCATTATGCTAAGTGAAATAAGCCAGTCAGAGAAAGATAAATATCACATGATCTCATCTATATGTGGAATATAATTAACAACATAAACTGATGAACAGAAAAGATGCAGAAACATAGAAACATGGAACAGAATGTTAAACCTCAGAGGAATGGCAAGGAATTGGGGAGAAGGGGGAGATATCAACCAATGAACTCACATGTGTGTATGCATAACCCAAAGTCATAGACAATAGGATTATGAAGGCTTGGGGTAGGGAGAAGGCAATGGGGGAAGAAAAGGGACATATGTAATACTTTCAACAATAAAGATTTATTTAAAAAAATATAAGGGGAGTGAATTTCTCAGGTCACATGAGCTAGTGAAGATGCCATTATAAAGCAACAGGGTCTCTCTTCTACAGTCCCAATGTATTCTGTCCACCTTCTCAACACCCACCTTGCAGGGGCCCCTAAATGTACCCATTATGGCCAAGTCTGTGTGTTCTGATTCTGGCTATTTCAGTTGCTCCTCATGTCAATGTTGGGCCCAGCCTTGATCCTTAGAGGGAATGCTTTTCCAGACCTCCTGACCTAGTGCTTATCTAGACCTCCTGACCCAGAAGAGCCATTGTTCCATATGCAGAATGCCTTCAGCTTGATGGCCCCTAATGAGGATATGTCCCTGATGAGGATATCAGGGAGAAATGTGCCTCCAAAGGCAACACTGCTTCTGTGAACAGACACACCTGCTTAAAAAATAGTGTGTTCCTCGTTCAGAAGAGAAAGTTCCAGGAGAAAATTATTCTTCATTTAAAGAAATAATGCAACTAACTGATATACACAAAATGCTTAACATATATAAATCTTATTTGTATGCAATTTCTACATAATTATAGAAAAAATACTTATATAAGTTATGAAGTATAATAATTATGGTGGGCTCAACAGCTGTGAGCCCACCATCTTCCTTTACCATTATAAATCCCTGCATACTTCTCTCCAGCCCACCACCCTGCCTTTCTCCCAGAGATGACCAGAATCATGAACTTTAGAAAATGGCCCCTTGGCATTTCTTTTATTAAGGTATTATATGTGTACATATCTTAACATTGCCCCCACCACCACACTCCCATACATGTCCTCACCCCCCAGAGTTTTGAATCCATTGGTTATCCTTATATGCATGCATATAAGTCCTTCAGTTAATTTCTATTTTTTAAAATAAATCTTTATTGTTCATATTATTACAAATGTTCCTCATTCCCCCCCTCCATTGCTCCCCTCCACCAAGATCCCATTCAACTCTCTGCCCTTTCCCCCATCCCCCATTGTCCTCATCCATAGGTGCAGTTTATGTTAAGTCTCTTCCCGCCCCTCCCCACTCCCCATTTCCCCGAGAATCATCAGTCCACTCCGCTTCCATACCTCTGATTCTATTATATTCACCAGTTAATATTGTTCATCATGATTTTTACTTCCCTTGGTTTTTAGACTCACTTGTTGATAGTTAAGTGTCTGTTCATAATTTTATCTTTATTTTCTTCCTCTTCCTAAAGAACCCCTTTTAGCAATTCATATAATTCTGGCTTGGCAGTGATGAACTCCTTTAGCTTAAATTTATTTGTGAAGCTCTTTATCTGGCCTTCGATTCTGAGTGATAGCTTTGCTGGGTAGAGTATTTTTGGCTGTAGGTTCTTGTTATTCATCACCTTGAATATTTCTTGCCATTCCCATCTGGCCTGCATGGTTTCTGTTGAGAAATCAGCTGACAGTCGTATGGGTGCCCCTTTATATGTAACTACCTGCTTTTGTCTTGCTGCTTTTAATATTCTCTCTTTGTCTTTAGCTCTTGGAATTTTAATTATGATGTGTCTTGGTGTGGTCCTCTTTGGATTCCTTTTGTTTGGGGTTCTGTGTGCTTCCTGGACTTATAAGTCTATTTCTTTCACCAGGTGGGGGAAGTTTTCTGTCACTATTTCTTTCAATGTTTTTGGTATCTTGCTCTCTGTCATCTTCTGGGATGCCCATAATTCTGATGTTGGTTCGCTTGAAGTTGTCCCAGAGGTTTCTTACACCATCTTCAACTTTCTGGATTCTCTTGTCTTCTTGCTTCTGTGGAGGAGTGTCCTCTGGCTCTTTGTGTTCCAAATCTTTGACTTGATTCTTGCAATCTTCCAATCTGCTTTTAGGACTCTGTATAATATTTTTTATTTCAGAGAATGTATTCTTTATTTCTAGTTGACCCTTTATTATTTCTTGTTGATCCCTTTTCATATCCTCATAGGTCTCATTTATTTTATCCGCCTTTTCTAAGAGATTGTTGAACAACCTTATAAGCGTGGTTTTGAACTCTATATCCAGTCGCTTTTTGTCCTCCATTTCTTTCGTTTGTGAAGTGTTTCCTGGTTTCGACATTTTCGCTGCTTCCCTGAGTTGGTAGGTTGGGAGGATCAGCTGTGTCTATGCCAGGAGACAACCTTATTCCACTCGACTTGGAAACCTGCAAAAGCCTCTCTGAGTTCAGCTTGGATGGGGCAGTTTCAGGGTGGAGCCTACAGCCTTGGCTTCCAGTTAGCCCCGCCCTCTGAGGTTCCTGAGTCTCAGTGTACCTCAGTGTCCTTTGGTATTTGCTGCAAGCACCTCTGAGAGAAAGGCGCCCTAGAGCTTCGCCTGCTACCAGACAGTGTAGTCTCTCCCCCAACAAGCCCACAACTGGGGTTCAGAGCAGTTGGAAGTGGGGTTAAGAACAGTCCAGAGCTTAAGTCTCCTTCCCGCTAGGGCAATCTCGCAGCCCAAACAACAGTCTGTCCTCTGTGCCCACAAATGTGCGCGACTCCGGAGCTCTGCCTTTTGCTGCTCCCCTGCGCTTCCACCTTACAGCCCAGATTCCCTCTGTATGAGGCTGGGGCCCGAGGGTCTTGCCCAGGACTGGGGTTCAGTGCAGTCAGAACTGGGGCTCAGCACAGTCCTGAGCTTTTGAGTCCTTCCTGCTGGGGCAATTCAGCAGCTCAGTGAACAGTCTGTCCTCTGCATGCAATGTGCGCGACTCCGGAGCTCTGCCTTTCTCGCTGCTCCCATGAGCTTCCGCCTTACAGCCCAGTTTCCCTCTGTATGAGGCTGGGACCCCAGGGTCTCGCCCAGAACTGGGGTTCAGTGCAGTCGGAGTTGGGGTTCAGCACAGTCCAGAGCTTTTATCTCCTTCCCTCTAGGAAACGCCAGCCAGGCACTCAGCCGCCTCTCCTCTCCGGCTCCGTCTTCTCCAGGTGGTCCTCTCCCCGCGCGCGCAGCGCGCACCATGTCTCCGTACCTTAGGCTTTTACAGCTCCTCTGATTGTCCTTCAGGTTTTCTCTTTCCTTCTTGTTGTAGAATTTCCAGTCAGTCAACTTTCCTGTAGTTCTGGATAGTGTCCACTTTATATTTTAGTTGTATTTTTTGAAATTGTTGAGTGCGGCTGCAGTTAGGCTTTTACCTCTGCCGCCATCTTGTTGCCACCCTGTGGCATTTTCCAGTTAATTTCTTATGTCCCCCATATCTCCCTACTCTTCCTGCTATAATTTGACAATCTGTTTGTTGCTTTACTATCTCTGTATCTATCTTTTTGTTCATCAGGTTATAATGTTCTTTATTATCCATAAATTAGTGAGAGATCATGTGGTGTTTTTCTCTAATTGAAAGGATTATTTCACTTAGCATGATGTTCTCCAGTTCCATCCAGGTTGCTGCAAATGGTAAGCATTCCTTCTTTTTTTATAGCAGCATAGTATTCCGTGTAGATGTATCATGGTTTTCTGATCCAATCATCTGCTGACAGGCACTTAAGCCCTTTCCAAATCTTAGGTATTGTAAATTGTGCTGCTATTAACATAGAAGTGCATATATCCTTTCTGATTGGTGTTTCTATTTTCTTAGGATATATTCATAGAAGTGGGATTACTGGATCAAATGGAAGTTCCATTTTCAGTTTTTATCCATAACAGTATGGATACTGTTATCCACAGTGGTTTCACCAGTCTGCATTCCCACCAGCAGTGCATGAGGGTTCCTTTTTCTCCACATCTTCGCCAACACTTGTCTTTGTTGATGATTACCATTCTGATAGGTGTGAGATGGTACCACATTGTTATTTTGATTTGCATCTCTCGGAAAAATAGTGACTTTGAGTATGTTTTCATGTGTCTCTTGGCCTTCCTTCTCTCCTCTTTTGAAAAGATTCTATTTAGGTCCATTGGTGGTATAGTTTCATTTTCTTTTTTTGCATTAATCTATCCAATTTTCCCAACACCATTTATTGGAGAGACTGTCTTAACTCCATTGAATGTTCATGCCTTTTGTCAAATATTAATTGAGCATAGTGGTTTGGGTCCATATCCAAATTCTCTATTCTATTCCATTGATATATGTATCTGTTCTTGTGCCAGTACCATGCTGTTTTGAGAACAGTGGCTTTGTAATACAGCTTGAAATCTGGTATTAAGATCCCTCCTAATTTATTCATATTTCTCAGGATTACTGTGGCTATTCGGGGTCTTTTTTTATTTTATTCCAGTTGAATTTTTGGAGAGTTTGTTCTAGATCTGTGAAATACGCCATTGATATTTTAATGGGGAGTGCATTGAACCTATTGATTGCTTTGGGCAGTATGGACACTTTAATGATGTTGATTCTACCAGTCCATGAACATGATATGTTCTTCATCTCTTTACATCTTCCTCTATCTCTTTTTTTTTTCAGTGTCCCGTAGTTTCCTTATATAGGCCTTTTTCCTCCTTATTAAGTTCATTCCTAGGTATTTTAATTTTTTTGGTGTGATGGTGAATGGGACTGCTTTTTTACTCTCTGTTTCTGTAAGTTTACTATTGGTGTATATAAAGGCCATAGATTTCTTGGCATTAATTTTATATCTTGCTACATTACAAATTCATTCATTAAGTCCATTAGATTTTTGACGGAGTCTTTTGGGTTTTTTTTTTTGTGTACAATATCATGTCATCTGCAAATAAGGACAACATTACTTCTTCTTTTTCCAATTTGGATGCCTTTTATTTCTTCTTCCTGTCTAATTGCAATGGCTAATACTTTCAGTACAATGTCAAACAGGAGTGGTGAGTGTGGGCATCATCCCTGTATTGTTCCTGTTCTTAGAAGAAGTGGTTTTAATTTTTGCCCATTGAGTATGATGCTTGCTGTGGGTTTATCATGTATAGTTTTTATTGTGTTGAGGTATGATCCTTCTATCACCATCTTGTTGAGAGTTTTTATCAGGAAAGAGTGCTGGATTTTGTCAAATGTTTTTTCTGCATCAATTGATACGACTATGAGATTTTTATCTCTCAATTTGTTTATGTGATGTGTCATGTTTATTGATTTGTGGATATTATACCATCCTTACATTCCTGGGATAAATCCGACTTGGTCATGGTGTATGATCTTATTGGTGTACTTCTGCAGCCAATTTGCTAGACTTTTGTTGAGGATTTTGGCATCTATTTTCATGAGGGATATTGGCCTGTAATTCTCTTTCATTGTGTTGTCTTTACCTGTTTTTGGTATTAGGGTGATGCTGGCTACATAGAAGGAGTTTGGAAGTGTTCCTTCCTCTTGGATTTTTTGGAATAGTCTGAGGAGGATAGGTTTTAGTTCTTCCTTGAATGTTTGGTAAAACTCTCTTGTGAAGCCATCTGGCCCTGGAATTTTGTTTGCTGGAAGCTTTTTGATGACTACTTCAATTTGTCCAAAGTCACTGGTCTATTGGGATTTTTAGATTCTTCCTGATTGAGTTTTGGCAGGTTATATTTTTCTAGGAATATGTACATTTCCTCCAAGTTATCCAGTTTGTTGGAAGAGAGTTGTTCGTACTATTTTGTAACAATCCCTTGTATTTTGGAGGGGTCTGATGTTATTTCACCTCTTTCATTTCTGATTTTGTTATTTGGGTCCACTCTCTTTATTTCTTGGTTAGCCTGGCTAGAGGTTCATCAATCTTGTTTATTCTTTCAAAGAACCAGCTCGTGGTTTTGTTGATCTTATGTATTGTTTCTTTGGTCTTTTTGTCATTTATCTCTGCTCTGATTTTTGTTATTTCCTACTTTCTGCTTACACTGGGATTTTCTTGTTGCTCTTTTTCTAACTGTTTGAGTTGTAGTTAGATAATTTGTTATCATTTTTTCTTGTCTTTTACAATAGGCTTGCAGAGATATGAACTTCCCTCTCAAGATTGCTTTTGCTGTGTCCTATAGATTTTGGATGGTTGTGTTTTCATTGTCATTTGTTGACATGATCCTTTTAATCTCTTCCTTGATTTCCCTGGTAACCCAGTCCTTGTTCAATAGCATGCTATTCAGTCTCCATGTGTTTGATTTCCTTGGATTATTTTTATTGTAGTTAATTTCCAATTTTATGCCACTATGATCTGAGAAGATGCTTGATATGATTTCTATCTTCTTGAATTTGAAGAGACTTTGCCTATGTCCCAACATGTGGTCTATCTTTGAAAATGACCCATGTGCACTTGAGAAGAATGTGTATTCTGTGGCTTTGGGGTGAAATGTTCTGAAGATGTCAATTAATTCCATCTGGTCTAGTGTGTCATTTAGCGTTGATGTTTCTTTGCTGATTGTTTGTTTAGATGATTTGTCCAAAGGTGACAGTGGCGTATTAAAATCTCCTACTGCCTAAACCAGTTTGGCTCAGTGGTAGAGCGTCTGTCTGCAGACTGAAAGGTCCCAGGTTCGATTCCGGTCAAGGGCATGTACATTGGTTGCAGGCACATCCCCAGTAGGGGGTGTGCAAGAGGCAGCTGGTTGATGTTTCTCTCTCACATTGACATTTCTAGCTATCTCTCTCCCTTCCTCTTTACAAAATATCAATAAAATATATTTTAAAAATTAATTAATTAAATAAAATAATTTAAAAAATAAAAATAAAATCTCCTACTATGATTGTATTGCTATTAATCTCTCCCTTAATGTCTTCCAGCAGTTTTTTATTATGTATTTGGGTGCTCCTCTATTGGGTGCATATATGTTTACCAGGGTTATTTCTTCTTGTTGGGTTGCTCCCTTTAGTATTATGAAGTGGCCTTCATTATCTCTTGTTAGGTCCTTCACTTTGAGATCTAATTTGTCAGATATAAGTATTGCTACCCCAACCTTTTTTTCATTTCCATTCACCTGGCAAACCTTTTTCCATCCCTTCACCTTCAGTCTGTGGGGTCTTTTTTTCTGAGGTAGGTTTCTTGTAGACAGCAGATGTATGGGTCTTTCTTTCTTGTCCAATCTGTTACCCTATCTTTTGATTGGAGCATTTAAACCATTTACATTTAAAGTAATTATTGATAGGTAGGTATTTGGTGCCATTTTTATTCTATCCCCCTGTGTTCCTTCTTCGCTTCCTATTTTTTTTTCATTTTTACAGTAGACCCTTTAGCATTTCTTGCATTGCTGGTTTGTTGGAGATAAATTCTTTTAGTCTTTTTTTGTCTGTGAAGCTCCTGATTTCGCCTTCAATTTTGATTGATAGCCTTGCAGGGTACAGTATTCTTGGATTCAGACCCTTCCTTTGAATGACATTGTATATGTCATCCCATTCCCTTCTGGCCTGATGAGTTTCTGTTGAAAAATCAGTTGCTAGTCTGATGGGGGTTCCTTTATATGTAACTTTCTGTCTCTCTCTGGCTGCTTTTAAGATTCTGGTTTTGTTGATGGTTTTTGCCAATTTAATTATAATGTGCCTAGGTGTTGGTCTTTGGGGATTCATTTTGTTTGGGACTCTGTGAGCATCTTGGATTTGTGTCGGTTTTTTCTTCTCTATCTCAGGAAAGTTTTCTGTCATTATTTCTTGAAATAATTTTTCCATATCTTGCTCAGTTTCCTTTCCTTCTGGGACCCCTATTATTCTAATATTATTTTGTTTTATATTGTCCCAAAGCTCCTATAGGCTCTCCTCCTGTTTTTTGATTTTTTTTTTTCTAGCAGCTGCTCTAATTGGGTATTTTTTTACCCATCTTGTCTTCTAGCTCACTGATTCGGTCCTCTGCTTCTTCTAGTCTACTCTTGATGCTTTTGATTGAGTTCTTTACAGTAGCTATGTCATTTTTCATTTCTTCTTGGTTCTTCTTCATTTCCTCCCGGTTCTTACTCATATTGTCAAATTTGTCCTCCATTCTTTTTAGCCATCTCATGATCATTACTCTGAATTCTTGCTCTGGTAGGTTGCTTGCCTCTAACTCGTTTACTTCCTTTTCTGGTGATGCCTGATTTTCTTTCATGGGCTGGTTGTTTCTTAGCCTCCCCATGATCTCTGTTTTTAGGATGTCTGGTTATGTAGTTCTCGCTCTCCTGCTTAGATTTAAATGTACAAAATACAGCACAACCAGGTACAACACACAAGGCACTGAACAGAAAAGTATTTGCAATATTAATATCCTCCAATAAAGATGACTAGAACCCAGGTAAAAAATCATACAATCAAATAAAAAGAATAAGCAAACCAATCTTACAAAAAAGCAAAAAACTTTGTTATAGTTAGCATTCAACATACAACTACAAAGAGGTAGAGAGAAGGATTGTTTTGTTGTTGTTATTGTTTTTATAGGACAGCGACAAGGTAGGTGTGAATGGGCTTGGAGTAGGGGGTTGGGAGTTAGATATACACAGGTAGGATGAAATTTTAGGAGGGGGCAAATAGAAAAAATATGGAAAATCTAGAGCAGTAAAGGGTTAAGATAAGCAGGACACCAAAGGGAAAGGGTTAGGAAGAGAGTGATGGCATAAAGGTAGGGTTGAGTTAGAATAGAGCGTTGGAGAAGGAAAGGTATAAATAGTTTGTAGAATAGTAATCCCGAAGGGGGAAAAAAGAGAAAAGAAAAAAATTTTTTAAAAAGGTATTTAATATGGCACTTAAAAGATAATAATAAAAATAAAAGAAAATAAGATTAAAAAGGTAAATAAAGGTAAAATAGCAGTAGTAATAATATTGATTACATATAAAAATGAATTAATTAAAAATGTAAAATCAAGTGAGGGAAGATGAAAAAAATAACTTCTTGAGTAAACTTTGCAACTGGTGTAAATAAAAAAACAAAACAACAAAAATTTAATCAATTAGAAAATCAAAATAAAAAATTAAATGAAATTTGCAGTAATGAAGGTCATTCACTTCCTCTGTTGTTCTGTCTAGCTCACCAGTTCCCAGTCTGGGCAGTATTTGCAGTTCTCTGTGTTTCTTCAGTGTTGTAATCAGGTTCTGATTTTTAAGCAGTTCTAGAGTCCATATGTACGTTAGCCTCTGGGTGGCAGTGTTTCTGGGTTGACCTCCAGTGTTCTGAAGCCTTTCTAGCTTTTTTTACCCCCCTCTCTGTGTCCCTCATCTATGGAGGGGTGTGGGTGTGGCAGGATGAGCCAACCACACTCCCCTGTAACTCTCTCGGGGTCAGATCCAAACGTGCTGTTCCTTAGATATCCCCCCACTTAGGAGCCCTGTCCACAGTCAGGGGAGCCTCCAGCCCAAAACCCTGGGGTTTCTTGTAAACCCAGGCCCAGTCCTGCAGCCTCCTTGCGCCCGGTTCGCACGCGTGCTGCGGCTGGCCCGTGGGCTGCCGCTGGCGTGCGCGGGCTGCCGTGCCACAGGGGACTCACCTGATCTCCGCGAAATCTGACCTTTTAGCCTTCGGGTGGAGTGTTCCTTTAAGTCCAAGTGTTCGTGCTGATTGTGGTCAGCGTTTTGGGGCTCACAGCTGCTTGGTGGTCTTTGCGCCTGTGGATATTCAGGCCTCTGACAATAACCTCTTCCCATCAAGATGGCGAGATTTCCCCTTCCAAGCCAGTAGGTAGGTCTGGGAAGGGAAGCCAGCTGTGGGTGCTTAACTGCCAGGGGCACCCTGATCCGTGGACCCCCAGTTTCCCTGGGTGTTTGCTTTTCTCTTGGCTTGCTGACAAGCACTCCCAGCGCGATCCTCGGCTGCTCTGTCTTTCCTCTTCAGGACCAGGCTCAGACCTTGACTACCTGTTCTTCTGCCATTTTCTCCTAGGGACTGTCCGATATACCACAATTTTAAAAAATATATTTTATCAATTTTCCACAGAGAGTAAGGAAGTTCCATTTTTAGGGTTGTTTTTTTTTTTCCAGGAAACTCCATACTGTTCTCCACAGAGGCTGCACAAAGTATGCATTCCCACCAGCAGTGCACAAGGGTTCCTTTTTCTCCATATCCTCACCAGCACTTATGGTTTGTTGATTTGTTGATGATAGCAATTCTGACAGGTGTGAGATGGTACTTCATTGTCATTATGGTTTGCATCTCTGATGATGAATGATTTTGAGCATTTTTCCATATGTCTCTTGACCTTCCATATGTCCACTTTCAAGAAGTGTCTAGTGCCTTTGCCCATTTTCAATTGTATTGTTTATCTTCCTTGTGTTAAGTTGTATGAGTTCCCTATAAATTTTGAAAATTAAACCTTTATGAGAGATAACAGGGGCAAATATGTCCTCCCATGCAGTGGGTTTTCTTGTTGTTTGGTTGATGGTTTCTTTTCCTTTTTAAAATTTCTTTATTGATTAAGGTATCACATATCTGTCCTCAACCCCCCATTCCAATCCCCCAACCCCCCCATTCATGCATCCACACCCACTATTGTCCTTGATCACTGGTTAGGCTCATATGTGTGCACATAAGTCTCCATTTTATCCCCACCTTCCCTTTGAGATCCAACAATATGACCCATGGATCCTTATCTCTGTATCTGTTCTTGGTTTCTTTTGCTGTGAAGAAACTTTTTATTTAGATGTAGTCCCATTTATTTATTTTCTCCTTAGTTTTCATTGTCCTAGGAGATGTGTCTGTAAATATATTGCTATAGATATGTCTGATATTTTGCTGCCTATGGATTCTTCTAAGATTTTTATGCTTTTCCTTCTGATGTTTGTTTTATTCATGTTGAGTTTATTTTTGTATATGGTGTGACATTTGGTAGAATTCTCCAGGGAAACCTTCTGGGCCTGGTGAATTCATTTTTTGGTAATTTAAAAAATTACAAATTTGATATCCTTAATAGTCATAGGCTACTCAATTAATTTTATATTTGCTGAGTTGCAGTGGATTCTGGATTTTGTAGAAGTGGTTCATTTAATTTGTCAAGTTTATCTGGGTAACACTGTTACATGTAATTCTGCTATTATCCTTTTGATTCCTTTAAGGTTTGTTCATTTCTTATAGTCGTAATTTTTCTTCTGTTTGTCAGTCCTGCTAGGAATTTGTTAATTTCATTAATGTTTTCAGAGAACTAACTTTTTGTTTCATTTAGTTTCTATATTATTATTCTTTTTTAAAAAAATTTGTTTTATTTCTGTTCTAATTTTCTTCCTTCTACTTGCTTAGGGTTTACTTTACTCTCTATATTTTTTTTAATAAATCTTTATTGTTCATATTATTACAAATGGTCCTCATTTCCCCCCCTCAATTGCTCCCCTCCACCAAGTTCCTATCCCACCCTCTTCCCTTTTCCCATCCCCCATTGTCCTCATCCATAGGTGTACAGTTTATGTTCAGTTTCTTCCCTTACCCCTCACTCCCCTTTTCCCCTAGAACCATCTGTCTACTTCCCTTCCATACCTCTGATTCTATTATATTCACCAGTTAATATTGTTGATCATGTTTTTTACTTCCCTTGGTTTTTATTTATTTTTAAAAAATATATCTTTATTGTTCATATTATTACAAATGTTCCTCATTTCCCCCCCTCCATTACTCCCCTCCACCAAGTTTCCATCCCACCCTCTTCCCTTTCCTCATCTCCCATTGTCCTCATCCATAGGTGCAGTTTATGTTCAGTCTCTTCCCGCTCCTCCCCACTCCCAATTTCCCCAAGAATCATCAGTCCACTCCCCTTCCATTCCTCTAATTGTATTATATTCACCAGTTAATATTGTTCATCATGATTTTTACTTCCCTTGGTTTTTAGATTCACTTGTTGATAGTTACATATTTGTTGTTCATAATTTTTATCTTTATTTTCTTCCTCTTCCTAAAGAACCCATTTCAGCAATTCATATAATTCTGGCTTGGTGGTGATGAACTCCTGTAGCTTAAATTTATTTGTGAAGCTCTTTATCTGGCCTTCAATTCTGAGTGATAGCTTTGCTGGGTAGAGTAATTTTGGCTGTAGGTTCTTGCTATTAATCACCTTGAATATTTCTTGCCATTCCCGTCTGGCCTGCATGGTTTCTGTAGAGAAATCAGCTGACAATCGTATGGGTGCTCCTTTATAGGTAACTACCTGCTTTTGTCTTGCTGCTTTTAATATTCTCTCTGTCTTTTGCTCTTGGAATTTGAATTATGATGTGTCTTGGTGTGGTCCTCTTTGGATTTCTTTTGTTTGGGTTTCTGTGTGCTTCCTGGACTTGTAAGTCTATTTCATTCACCAGGTGGGTAAAGTTTTCTGTCACTATTTCTTTCAATATATTTTCGGTATCTTGCTCTCTGTCATCTTCTGGGATGCCCATAATTCTGATGTTGGTTTGCTTGCAGTTGTCCCAGAGGTTTCTTACACTGTCTTCAACTTTCTGGATTCTCCTGTCTTCTTGCTTCTGCAGAGGAGTGTCCTCTGGCTCTTTGTGTTCCAAATCTTTGACTTAATTCTTGCAATCTTCCATTCTGTTTTTAGGATTCTGTATAATATTTTTTATTTCAGAGAATGTATTCTTTATTTCCAGTTGATCCTTTATTATTTCTTGTTGATCCTTTATTATTTATAGTTGATCCCTTTTCATATCCTCATAGGTCTCATTTATTTTATCGGCCTTTCCTAGAAGATTCTTGAACAACCTTATAAGCGTGGTTTTGAACTCTATATCCAGTTGCTTTTTGTCTTCTATTTCTTTTGTTTGTGATCTGTTTCCTTATCTTGGCATTTTTGCTGCTTCCCTGAATTGGTAGGGTGGGAGGATCAGCTGTGTCTATGTCAGGAGACAGCCTTATTCCACTAGACTTGGAAAACTGTAAAAGCCTCTGTGTTCAGCTTGGATGGGGCAGAGATTCAGGGTGGAGCCTACAGCCTGGGCTTCCGGTTAACCCAGCCCTCTGAGGTTCCTGAGTCTCAGTGTACCTCAGTGTCCTTTGGTACTCACTGCAAGAACCTCTGAGAGAAAAGTGCCCTAGAGTTTTGCCCACTACCAGACAGTCTAGTCTCTCCCCCAATGAGCCTGAAACTGGGGTTCAGTGCAGTTGGAAGTAGGGTTAAGAGCAATCCGGAACTTATGTCTCCTTCCCGCTAGGGCAATCCAGTGGCTTAATCAACCGTCTGTCCTCTGTGAGAAATGTATGCGACTCGGGGGCTCTGTCTTTCACTGCTCCCCTGAGCTTCTGCCTTACAGCCCAGTTTCCCTCTGTATGAGTCTGGGATCCCAGGTTCTCACCCAGAATTGGGGTTCAGTGCAGTCGGAGTTGGGGTTTGTCACAGTCTGGAGCTATTATCTCCTTCCTGATAGGGAATGCCAGCCAGGCACTCAGCCGCCCCTCCTCTCTGGTTCTGTCCTCTCCCTGTGCAAACACCATGTCTCCGTACCTTAAGCTTTTACAGCTTCTCTGATTTTCCTTCTGGTTTTCTCCTTCCTTCTAGTTTTAGAATTTCCAGTCAGTCAACTTTTCTGTAGTTCTGGATAATGTCCACTTTATATTTTAGTTGTATTTTTTGAAATTGTTGTGCGAGGCTGCAGTTAGGCATTTACCTATACCACCATCTTGGTTTCTCCCTCTACTTTACTCTCTATAATTTTAAAGTGGCGACTTAAGTTATTTATTTGAGACTATTCTCTTTTTTAAATTAAAGATTTAGTGCTATAAATTTCCTCTCAGCATTGATTTAGCTGTGTCCCACAAATTTTGATGTTATATTTTTATTTAATTCAGTTCAATGTTATTTTTAAATTTTCTTTTGTTATTTTCGCATTGACATGTGGGTTATTCAGAAGTATGTTCTTTAGTTTCTATGTATTTGAAAATCATCCTGTTATTCTTTTTATATTTATTTCTTTTTTATTCCATCTTTGTTGGAGAATATACGTTATATGATTTCCTTCTTTTAAATTTGTTGAGGTTTTCTTTATGGTTCATAACATAGTCTATCTTATTTTTTAATTTTTATATCATAATAAAATATATGACAAAATATGCCATAGAAACCATTTAAGTGTCCAACTAATGGTATTAACTTTATTCACAATATTGTGGAAATAGCACCACTATCTATTTGCAAAACTTTTTCATCACTCCAAACACAAATTCAGTGCCCATTAAGCAGTAACTCTACAGTTCCGCCTTCCCTAATACTGGTAAATTTTAATCTATATTCTTTCTCTATGAATTTGACTATTGTATATATTTCATGTACTGTAAGTGAAATCATACATTATTTGCCTTCTTATGTCTGGCTTATTTCACTTAACATAATGTTTTCAAGGTTTATTCTTGAAATGTATCATAACTTCATTTATTTTTATGGCTGAGTAGTATTTCATTGTGTGGATATACCACTTTTGTTATCCATTTTTCTGGGAATGGACCTTTGGGTTGTTTTGCCTTTTGGGTATTGTGAATAATCTTATAATGGGTTTGGGTATTGTGCATATGTTTCCACAGCAGTTGTGGCATTTTACATTCCCAGCATCAATATACAAGAGTTCCACATCCTCATTAATGCTTGTTATGTTAAATATATTTTATTATACTTACCCTAGTAGGTGTGAAGTTGAGATATCATTGTAGTTTTGATTTGCAGTTCCCTAATGATTAGTGATGCTGAGCATCTTTTCATGTGCTTATTGGCCATCTGTGTGTCATCTTTGCACAAATATCCATTTAATTCCTTTGCCAATTAAAAAAATGGGTTGTCTTCTCATTGTTGAGTTGTAGGACTTCTTTATATAGTATGGATATTAAATATTTATCAGATATGATTTGTAAATATTTTATTTCATTCTTTACATTTCCTTTTCACTTTATTAATAATGTTCTTTCATTCACAGAAGTTTTTTTTTTTTTTATCTTGAGGAAGTCAGATTTATTTTTCTTTTATTGTCATATCTAAAAATTCCCTGTCAAATACAGGGTCATGAGATTTATCTCTTGTTTTCTTCTAACAGTTTTATGATGTTAGGTCTTATATTTAGATTGGCGATCTATTTTAAGTTAGTTCTTGTATATGGTGTGAGTTAAGGGTCCAACTTCATTGTCCAACTTTCAGTTGTCCAAGCACAATTTGTTGAAGTGACAATCTTGCCCCATAAATGGATGTGGCATCTTCATAGAAAATCAATTGGCCATAAATGCATGAGTTTATTTCTGACTCATGATTCTATACCATTGGTCTATATATCTATCTTTATGCCAATACCACACTGTATTGATTACTATAGCTTTGTAGAAGTTTTGACATTGGGAAGTGTGTGTCCTCTAACTTTGTTCTTTTTCAAGACTTTTAGTTATTTGGAGTATATTGAAATTCCATATGAATTTGTTGATCTTTTCATTTCTGCAAAAAGGGCTGTTGGGATTTTTGTACGGATTTCATTGAATCCATAGGCTACTTTTGGTAGTATTGACATATTAATTATTCTAATGTCTAAACATATAATGGCTTTCCACTTATTTAGGTCTTTTAAAAAATTTTAGCAAATATTTTGTAGTTTTTCAGTATACCAGTCTTTTACCTCCTTGGTTAAATTTGTTTCTGAGTCTTTATTTTTTTGGATGCTATTGTAAATGGAATTGTTTCTCTTAAAATGTTTTTTTGAATTGTTCATTATTAGTGTACAGAAACATATCTGATTTTGTGTGTAGATATTGTGATCTGAAAAACTGCTGAATTTATTTATTAGCTATAATAGCTTTCATCTGAATTTTTTGAGATTTTCTACATGAAAGATCGTGTCATCTGTGAATAGGGAGAGTTTCATTACTTGTTTTGCAATTTATAAATCTTTTTCTTGTCTCAATTCTCTGGCTAGAAATTCTAGTACAAGGTAGAATTGCATTGATGAAAGTGGGTATCTTGTTCTTGATTTTAGGGGGGAAGCTTTTAGTCTTTTACTATTGACTATGATGTTAGTTCGTAAATGCTCTTTTTCATGATGTGAAGTTTCCCTCCATTCCTAGCATTTTGAATGCTTTTATCATACAAGGGTATTGGATTTTGTCAAATGACTTGTCTACATCAATTGAGATAATCATGTGGCTTTTTTCCTTTGTTAAATTAATGCAATGTATTATATAGATTGATTTTATGTTAAATCATTTTGCATACATAGGATAATTTCCACTTGGTCATGGTGTATACTCATTTTAAAATGCAGTTGGATTCAGTTTGCCAGTATTTTTAAAGGATTTTTTATTTATTTTTAAAAAATATATTTTATTGATTTTTAACAGAGAGGAAGAGAGAGGGATAGAGAGTTAGAAACATCGATGAGAGAGAATCATCGATCAGTTGCCTCTTGCACACCCCCTACTGGAGATGTGCCCACAACCAAGGTGCATGCCCTTGACCAGAATCGAACCTGGGACCTTTCAGTCTGCAGGCTGATGCTCTATCCACTGAGCCAAACTGGTTTCAGCTTGAAGGATTTTTTTACATCTATAATCATCCTATCTAATAAAAGAGTAATATGCAAATTGACCATCACTCTAACACACAAGATGGCTGCCCCAATGTGGTCAAAGATGGCTGCCCCCCATGAGGACACAAGATGGCTGCCACAAGATGGTCAGCAGGAGAGAGCAGTTGGGAGGGACCAGGTCTGCAAAGGAGGGCAGTTGGGGGTGATTAAGCCTGCAGGGAAGGGCAATTAGGGGTGACCAAATCCGCAGAGCAGAGAACTTGTGGGTGACCAGGCCTGCAGGGGACGGCAGTTGAGGGGGCGGGGGAGGCCTGCAGTGGAGGGCAGTTAGGGGCAATAAGTCTGGCAGGGGAGCAGTTAAGCATCAATCAGGTGGCACAGGATTGGTTAGGGAGTGATCAGGCTGGCAGGCAGAAGTGGTTAGGGCAATCAGGAAGGCAGGCAGGCAAGCAGTTGGGAGCCAGCAGTTCTGGATTGTGAAAGGAATGTCCGACTGCCCATTTAAGCCTGATCCGTTTAGGATTGGGCCTAAACGGGCAGTCAGACATCTCTCGAGGCATCCCAGATTGGAGAGGGTGCAGGCTGGGCTGAGGGACACATGCACCCCTGTGCATGAATTTTGTGCACTGGGCCTCTAACTAGATATATTTGGCTGTAATTTTCTTGTGATGTTTTTATCTGGTTTTGGTTTTAGGGTAATGCTGACCATGTAGTTTGGAAGTTTTTCTATCTTGTTCAATTATCTGGTACAGTTTAACAGGGCTTGGTATTAATTCTTTAAATGCTTTGTAGAATTCATCAGGGAAGTTATGGTCTATAATGGCTCTTGCTGCATTTTCTCTGTTGGGAAGTTTTAATTAATTCAATTTATTTACTGTTATAGATCTGTTAAAATGTTGTAATTATTCTTGAGTTAGTTTAGGTAACTTATTTATTCCTAGGACTTTGTTCATGTTATCTAGGTTAATTTGTTACCATAAAACTGTTGTTTTCTCTTATACTCTGTTTTTATTTCTATAATGTTCCCACTTTCATTTTTTATTTTAATTATTTGCATCTTTACTCTTTTTTCTTTATTAGCCAACTACAGGTTTATCAATTTTATTGTTCTTTTCAGAGAATCAACTTTTGGTTTTATTGATTCTCTGTATTGTTTTTCTAGTCTCCATTTCATTTATCTATGTTCTCTTCTTATTATTTCCTTCTACCTGCTAGTTTTAGATTAGGTTATATTTTTTCTTCTAGTTCCTCAAGGTATAAAGATAGGTTATTGATTTGTGATTTTTTTCTTTTAATGTAAAAATTTAGAAAAATTTGCAGGTATAAATTTTATTCTGATGCCGAAACCAGTTTGGCTCAGTGGTAGAGCGTAGGTCTTCGGGCTGAAAGGTCCCGAGTTCGATTCCAGACAAGGGCATGTACATTGGTTGCGGGCACATCCCCGATAGGGGGTGTGCAAGAGGCAGCTGGTCGATGTTTCTCTCTCATTGATGTTTCTGGCCCTCTATCTCTCTACCTTCCTCTCTGTTAAATATCAATAAAATATATTTTAAAAAATTTTATTCTGATAATGGCTCTTGCTGCATCTAATAAGTTTTTATGTGTTGTGTTTTCATTTTTATCCAATTCCAAGTATTTTCTAATTTCCATTGTGTTCTCTTCTTTACTCAACTGGTTGTTTTAAAAGTGTGTTGTTTAATTCCCACATATTTTTGAATTTTTAAATTTTCTTCCTTTTTTTATTATTATTTCATTATGGTTGGAGCAGACAGTTTATATGACTTCAATGTTCTTAAATTTATTGAAATTTGATTTGTGGCCTAAAATGTGATACATCCTGGGCAATGTATATATTTAACTAGTTTAATTGGTTTATAATGTTATTCAAGTCTTCTGTTATTGTTCTTATGTCTAGATGGTCTATCCATTATTTTAAAATATTGTATTGAAGTGTCCAAAATTATAGTAGAACTATTTCTCTTCTCAATTCCATAAATATTTGCTTTCTATATGGTGCATATAGGTTTATAATTGTTATATCTTCCTAATTAATTAATTAATACTTTTACTAATATATACTGTCTTTATCTCTTATAAGAGTTTTTGACTCAAAATGTTTTGTCTGATATTAATAAAGCCACTTCAGCTCTTTTTGATTAACATATACATTAAACAAATTTTTCCATCCTTTCATTTTCAACCAACTTATTTCTTTTGATCTAAAGTGAGTTTCTCATAAACAGTATGTAGTTGGACCAAAATATCTTTTTAAAATTCATACTTGCTAATCTCTGCCTTTTGATTGGTGACTTTTATCAATTTATTTCAAATGATTACTGATAAGGAGCTACTAGTATATCAGTCAATTTACTATTTATTTTATAGTGCCATTTAACATCCTAAATTTTCTTACAATCTAATTTGAACTGATACCAATTTAATTTCAATAGCATATAAAAAAAATCTATTATTTATTCACATCCCATTCTTTGTATTGTAGACACAAATTTATGTGCACAATGATACATATTTATAATTTTTTCATGCATTTGTCTTTTACATCCTGAGGAAATAAAGAATGGAGTTACAAAAATATATAATAATACCGTGTTTCCCCGAAAATAAAACATCCTTCAAAAATAAGACCTACTTACAGGTTTCCTTCTGAGTGAAATATAAGGCATCGCCCAGAAAATAAGGCCCCCAGGCTCTGTCTCAGAATTAAAATTAATTTACTGTAAACGGATCGCTAGGGCTGCCCCGACTGGCGTCTAGCAACCAGTGACATTACCCAGAGTCCTGAAGTCACTGCTGTGTGGAGGCGGAGCAGAGGTCGGAGTGAGCAGTAAGCACAGGGAGGAAGAGAGGAGGAGATTTTCGCAGATGCGTGTAGAAGAACAGGAGGATTAGAGCGGACTGGACGCAGAGAAGGTGGAGAGTGCTGGTCTGTCTCTGGTGACACTACCTGATACTCACGGCCGCCTTCATGATGACTGAAGGTTCTCAGTCAGTGGCAGACCCTGCTCCAGCCCAGATCCAGGCCCCAGCAAAGCCCAGTGACAGTCCCCAGGCAGGCCGAAGGGGATAAATGTTTGATAAAGGGGTAGGGGGATGTTTGGTGAAGGTGTTCAGTGGCACAGGGATGGGGGGAGGGGGACCACTTAAAATGACACAGGAGGATCAGAGGGGGCAATCAAAATGACACAGGAGGATCAAAAGGAGTTATTAAAATGGAACCCCCCCCTCTGATTCTCCTGTGCCATTTTGATTCCCCCCTCTAATGCCCCCTCTGTCATTTTAAGTGATCCCCCTCCCCCCACCTTGATACCCCAATTCCTTTATTTTTTTACCCCTAGAAATCAGCGCAAAAAGAAAAAGCTACTCCGTGGAGTACAAAAAAGGAATCGTGGAAGACTCTTGGGGCGAAAATCTTACTGCTTTCTGCACAGAGAAGATGTTGATTATCCGATTGGTCCGAAAATGGCAAGCAGAGTATGCTAACCTCATTGAACAAGTGGACAAGGGAAATGCTAAAAAGCGCAAGTGTGGATCAGGTCAGCAACCATCATTTTCTGAGCTGGAAGACCTGATGTGTGAATGGGTTGTTGACAGGAGAGCAAAGGCTTTGGTTGTGAATAGGGCTCAGAGTCTAGAATTTGCCCTTACAATGGCACCACAGTTGGACATAGCCCCCAAAGACTTCAAAGCATCACAACACTAGCTGGATAATTTCCTTCAGTAAGATGAACTGTCTTTAAGAAGATCTACAACATTGTTTAGGTTGGAAGATACTCAAGTTATTAACTGAGCACTTGCATTCAAGTCCTTTATTGATGATGCTGACTTCTCTAAATACAATCTTTCCAACATGATTGCTATGGATGAAACTGCAGTGTTTATGGGCCAATCATCTCAAACACCAATTAAACAGCAGGGTGCCTCCTTAGTGTACATTCCCTCCACTGCTTATGAAAGTGCACGTGTTTCCTGTATTTTGGCAATTTGTCTGGATGGCACTAAAATCCCACCTTTAATCATTTCTAAGGGCAAGAAGGAAAAGGTTGAACGTGTTTTGGGCGTTTTTATTCTTGAAACTGAAAAAGCCTGGGCCACACAAGCAGTTATAAGGAAGTGGGTCGATTTAATGCTGCCACTTGTTATGCGAGGGAGCCAAAGAGGTCTGCTAGTCTGGGATGCAGCCAGCACTCACCATGCTAAAGACATGAAGACATTTCTTCACCAAAGCTAAATAGATCAGATAATGATTCTCCCAGGAATGACGGCCTATGTCCAGACTCTTGATATTGCAATAAACAAGCCATTCAAAGACAATTTGCATATGTTAATTAATGACTACATTGAAAATAGAATGGAGAGGAATCAGCGTGGAAACTTTGTGAAACCTAAACTGCAAGAAGTTGTGACTTGGGTGAAGAATTCATGGGAGAAAATCACTGACAGTTGCATTGCAAATGCACTGTGAGCAGGCTACCTTTACAAGAAGTACTCATTTAAAGACAGTGCTATTGCTAAACATGAGAGATTTGGTCCACTGATTCTGAAAGAAATGGAGTCACAAGAAATTCACCAGGAAATTCAGGAATTGGATTGTTATGATGATGTTCCAGAAGATGATTACATGATTGTCATTGAATAAATGAGTAAATTCTTAATACTGTAGGATTCACAGTTTGTCTGATTTGTGTGGACAACTACCATACTACCGTAGTTGTACTAATGAATTTCCTTTATTTTCATCTAACAATAAATGTGTACCGTATTCTTCTTCATGGAAACATAAGACCTCCCCTGAAAATAAGACCTAGTGGACTTTGGGAGCAAAAATTAATATAACACACTATCTTATTTTCGAGGAAACAGGCTGGTAGCCTTTATATTTGCCCATGTAGTTTCCTTTACAGGAGATCCTTATTTCTTTATATAGCTTCAAATTACTCTCTAGTGTCCTTACAATTCTTCTAGGGCAGATTTAGTGGTAAAAAATTCTCTCAATGTCTGTTTATATAGGAATGTCTTAATTTATCCCCTAATTTTGAAGAAGAGTTTTAATGAATATAAAATTTGTGAAAGACAGTTTTCTTTCTTTCTTTCTTTCTTTCTTTCTTTCTTTCTTTCTTTCTTTCTTTCTTTTTTGGTGTTTTACATATGTCATCCAACTGCCTTCTAGTCTCCATGGATAGATGAGAAATAAACTTTTAATTTTTTAATAAATATTAATTGTTCATATTATTACAAATGTTCCTCATTTTTTCCTTCTATTGCTCCCCTCCACCAGGTTCCCACCCCACCCTCTGCCCTTTCCCCACCCCCCCATTGTCCTCATCTATAAGTGCATAGTTTATGTTAAGTCTCTTCCCACACCCCTATTCCCCTTTCCCCCGAGAATCATCAGTTCACTCCGCTTCCATACCTCTGATTCTATTATATTCACCAGTTAATATTGTTCATCAAACACTCCAAAAATTTATATGGAGCCAAGAAGGACCCCAAATAGCTGCGGTAATCTTGAAAAAGAAGAACAAAGCTGGAGGGATCACAATGGTGAATATCAGGTTATATACAAAACCACTCTAATCAAAACAGCTTGGTACTGACACAAGAACAGGCATATAGATAGATCAATGAAACAGAACAGAGAACCCAGAAATTGACCCAAGCCATTACACTGAATTAATATTTGACAAAGGAGGCAAGAACATAAAATAGAATCAAGACAGTGTCTTCAATAAAGGGTATTGGAAAAATTGGACAGTACATACAAAAAAGTAAAACCATATCACCAACTTACACCATACATAAGGATAAACTAAAAATTAATAAAATACTTAAATGTAAATTGTGAAACCATAAAAAATCTTAGAAGAAAATGTAGGCAGCAAAATATCAGACATTTCACGTAGCAGAATTTTCACAGATACATTACCTAAAACGCTTCTGCTCAGCAAAGGAAACCAACATTAAAATGAAAAGGGTGCCGAAACAGGTTTGGCTCAGTGGATAGAGCATCGGCCTGCGGATTGAAAGGTTCCAGGTTCTATTCCGGTCAAGGGCATGTACCTTGGTTGCGGGCACATCCCCAGTGAGGGGCGTGCAAGAGGCAACTGATCAATGTTTCTCTCTCATCGATGTTTCTAGCTTTCTATCCCTCTCTCTTCATCTCTGTAAAAACTCAATAAAATATATTTTTTTAAAAAATGAAAAGGGAACCCACTGTATGGGAGCATATATTTGCCAATGCTACATCTGATAAGGAGTTAATTTCCAAAAAATATAAAGCATTCATACAACTCAACAAAAGGAAAGCAAACAACCCAATTAAAAATGGGCAGAAGACCTGGATAGATACTTCTTCAAAGAGGACATACAAATGGCCAAGAGACATATGAAAATATGCTCAACCTCACTAATCATCAGAGAAATGCAAATTAAAATGACAATGAGGTACCACCTCACACCTGTCAGAATGACAAACAAGTGCTGTTGAATATGTGAGGAAAAAGAACCCAGTTGGATACAGTTGGTGGGAATGCAGACTGATACAACCACTATGGAAAACAGTGTGAAGTTTCATAAGAATTTAAAAAAAGAACTGCCATTTGACCCAGTGATCCCACTTCTAGGACTATATCCTAAGAACCATGAAACACCAACCAGGAAAAACATATGCACACCTATGTTCATAGAAGTGTTATTTAAAATAACTAAGATCTAGAAACATCCCTAGTACCCATCAGTAGATGAGTGGATAAAAAAAGCTGTGGTACATTTACACAATGGAATACTATGCAGCTGTAAACAGAAGGATCTCTTACACTTTGAAATAGTAGGAAGGGACCTGAAGAGTATTATGTTAAGCAAAGTAAGCCAGTCAGAGAAAGACAACTATCACATGATCTCACTCATGTGAAATCTTACAAAATGAACGGATAATAAACCTAGAGACATTGAAGTATGCAACAGACTATTTTTAGAGGGAAGGTGGGAGTGGGGAGGCAGGAAGAGATTAACAAAAGAATTTATATGCATATATGCATAAACCATGGACATAGACAATAATGTGGTGAAGGCTTAAGGTGGGGGCAGGAGTGGGGTGGAGGGGTTAATGGGATAAAGGGGGACATCTGTAATACTTTCAACAATAAAGATAAATTTAAATAAAATCCTTTGAATGACTAATTGACTTGAGAAGTCAATCACTTAATAAAGCAGTGAGGAGCTATATAAACTTTATTTTTGGTATCTTACATAAGAAAAACTTTACAGTATCAGTTAGCAATTTAATTGTTGACATGAATCATCTTGGTCAACACAGTTGAGAAGTATTGTAGGAGAGACCTTAAGCAAGAAAAGGATATTTTTTTTTAAAAAAAAAATCTTGTTCTTTGGTACTTTATGCTGTGAATGACTTAGGAGTGATGGCTGCAATTACTACAAACCAGTGGTTTTCAATTTTGCCTCCCCCTAGGGGACACTTAGCAATGTCTGTGTAAATTCTTGGTTGTCAAAATGGGAAGAGGCACAGGGAGTGTGCTACTAGCATCTACTGAGTAGAGGGCAGAGATGCTGGTCGGCATCCTATGAAACATAAGACAGTCCCCCACAACAAGTAATTATTCCAACAGGAAAGTCAGTAGTGTCAAGGCTAAAAAAAATAACAAAACAAAGAGAAACATGATAGACTAATTAAATACAGGTTTTTGTATTCTAAAGGATTTGTAAAAGTCAAGAATTAATAAGGATTCCTGTTTCATATGATTTAGTTTTGTTCTTTAGATATTTTTGTTTGTTTTAAACAAAGAGTCCATTGATGGGCTTTAGGAAATTGCTGAATGTGCTGAAACTGTATCCAAAATTGTGTAATTCTAAGCATTTATCTGGAAGGAGGGCCATCAGAGTCTCGAAATGGTCCATGATCAACCAAAAAGCCACTGAGATGGAAAGTACCTTGGTTGTATGGACTGTACTTTAAAAAAGTCAAGTTTTGTGGAATTAATGTTCTGCAAGATACTTAGAAATATGGGTCCTTGAGCAGTGTTCTTTAGATCTGTTTTGAGAGTCGGGCAAATGTGGTGGAAGCTCAGCTCAGTTTCTTCATAGCTGCTGAGACAACAGGTTTCACTGGGCCGTTAGAAGATTGTATGAGATAATTTATATAAGCCTCATGGAGGTGCTAGGCACACAGCAGGTGCTTAATAGATATTCGTTTTCTTCCTTCCCCTGGGATTATTGTGAGGATTTCATAAAATAATGCTTTGAAAACAAAATGAAATAATGCATGTGGCACATTGTCTGGCTAGTAACAGATGCTTAACAAATGCTTATTTTTTCCAATACATTCTTTATGCTAAAACATTGGGTCTTATCACTGAAAGTATGGGGAAAAGGATAAGCTTAGAAATTTGAAAAATTCGAGTTTCAGTCTTAACACTGCTATTTTACTAGCTCTGATATTTTAATTCTGGCCAAGTTACTTTCTGAGTCTTGCTTTTCTTACAGGTAAATGGGGATAATGCCTACCTCCCAGGGTTGCTAAGAAACATAAATGAGACAATATATATGAAGGACTTAACATATGTATATACTTGGTTGAGGTATAAATGATACTTAATGAGTTTTAAGTTCCTTTCTCATACAAACAGTTCCTAAATCCTACCTAAATGAAGCCTTTCTATAATAGAAGGATAGTTTGTGGAATGCCTGTAAACATAAAATTGATGTATAAAATTTCTAGTATTTGTCTTCACTCATATTTGTATTTATTAATATAAAATGATAATACTTCATTGAGATAAGTTTTTAATATTTTGACCTTATGTGCTCTCAGTGTCAGCAAGGGCTGTTAGGCTAAATTCATATATCATTCATTATAGCAGCACTACGTGTTATTGTTTTTTATTACTTTCTTGCTGGGCACAAAATTCGCAACATTTAGGGATTAAGAAGAAATAGATCCCTGACTGTGAGGTATTTTATCAATATTTCTGACATTAATAATAATATCTAAAATTTAGTTTACATTACTTTTATAATGCATATTAGTTATATATATATATATATATATATATATATATATATATATATAAAATTTATATATTCCAGCTACTGTTCTAAGCATGTTACCTAGACCAATACATTTAATCCTTATAATATTACCCATTTTATAGTGAGGAAACTTAGGCACAGACTGGTTAAATAATTTGGTCAACTTGTCTAGTATATATTATTATTATCATCACTTCATGGAGTTGGTCAATGAAAGTAGGTCTGTCTGATAAATACATTTATTAATTTTTATTTTTATTTCAAACATTTATTTAAGTTTTAAAAGAAGTCACACATACATGTATATATCAAAAAGTATAAAATGAAAAGTAAATCCTGACTTTTGGATTTAGTAATGACAGAAAAACTTCTATCAGACTAACTACCACAATAACTTGAAGGTATTAGAGAGCATCCAACAATTCATGCACAGGGTGTGTGTTTCTCAGCTCAGTCCACACCCTCTACAATCTGGGATCCCTCAAGGGATGTCTGACTGCCCATTTAGGCCTGATTCAGGTAGGATCTGGCCTAAACAGGCAGTCAGACATCCCTCTCACAATCCAGGACTGCTCACCTGCCTGTCTTCCTGATTGCCCATAACCACTTTTGCCTGCCAGCCTGATCATCCCCTAACCACTCTCCTGCCAGCCTGATTAATGCCTAACTGCTCCCCTGCCAGCCTGTTTGCCCTTAACTGCCCTCCCTTGCAGGCCTGGTCCCTCCCAACTGCCTTCCCCTGCTGGCCTGATTGCCCACAACTGTTCTCCCTTGCAGACATGGTCCCTCCCAATTGCCCTCCCCTGCTGGCCATTTTGTGGTGACTATCTTGGGTCCACATGGGGGCAGTCATCTTTGTCATCTTTGACCACATGGGGGCAGCAATCTTGTATGTTGGAATGATGGTCAATTTGTATATTACTCTTTTATAAAATAGGATAAAGGCCTGGTGTATGGGTGGGGGCCAGCTGTTTTGCTCTGAAGGGTGTCCAGGATCAGGGTGGGGGTTCCCTTGAGACATGGAGTGGCCCAGGTGAGGGGCCTATGGTGATTTTCAGGCCAGCCACACCCCCAGCGACTCAAGGGGAGGCTTTAGTATTTGGGATTTATTTATCTTCCATAATTGAAACTTTGTAGCCTTGAGCGGAGGTCAGACCCGCTAGTGTGTGCAGAAAGGTTGGCTTCCTCCATTACCGGGGACAACCCAAGCCTCCTGCTCTCTCCGTGGCTGCAGGCATCTTGGATGGGTTAATTTTCATACTCACTCCTGATTGGCTGATGGGTGTAGCAGAGATATGGTCAATTTACAAATTATTCTTTTATAAGATAGGGTAGTAAAAAAAATCTAGCTTTATTTAAAAATGTCCTTGGTGAAGCAGTGAAATTTATTAACTCTTGATCCTGGATTTAATATTGTATGACACAAAGGAGGCATGCAGAAGTTGCTTCTGTTATAAACTGTACTATTGTGGTTGCCTTGTGGAATAGCACACCTGTGATTAACCTGTGCCTTACATAGCCACTTTCATTGGAACACCATTTTTGCTTTAAAGAACAACTGATGGAAAAACTATGATTAAATACTTGGGTCCTTGGCAGATATTTTCTAAAAAATGAAGTAAGCTGATAACTTTAGAATAAACATTGACATTATTTGTTGCAATTGATAATATTCATGTATTTTAGTGAAATTTAGGATTTTGAAAAACATTCTGCCACTATAAGCTTGACAGATTCCCAGAACTTAAGCTTTGTTCCAATAAGATCAGTGGTGATATCAGTTAATGTGGTTTTTTTCAATATTGCATCAAATGTTTCAACATTTGTAATACTTTCATAACGTAGAGGTTCAATATTTTTTTAAAAAAATTAATATGTATAAGTTGGGTCATGTATTTATTAAACGTACAATATGACTGAATTTTAGTGTAAAATGATATAAAAAGTTCGCTAATATAGTTTAAGACTCCACCAGCATTAACTGCTATCACCACTGATCTCATTGGAACAAAGCTTAAGTTTTGGGAAGTTGTCAACCTTACAGTGGCAAAATGTTTAAGAAACTACCAAATATAGAATTTTTGTGTAGTATCAAAGAAGAATATCCATAATTATCAGAAAAGGTTATTAAAATAAACCTTTTCCAACCACATATCCATGTGAGGTTGAATTTTTTCATACACTTTAACAAAAACAACATCAAAACATGCTGAATGTAGAAACAGGTATAAGAAGTCAACTGTTGTCCATGAAGCCAGATATTACAGATATGCACAAATACATAGCACTGTTATTTTTCTCATGAAATCAATTTTTTTCTTAGAAAATACAGGTTTTTGTGTTGTTGTTTGTTTTACAACAACATGTTATTTATGCTAATGTGTACTCGGTTTATTATTCTCATTTTAAATAAGTTAATAAACATTTAAAAATTAAAATTGCAAGACAGTAACAATATATATAATGGAATTTATAACATATGCAAAAGTAAATATCTGGCTACAACAGCACAAAGGAAGAAAAGTGGGAAAATGGAAGAACATTATCATTAAGGGTGCTGTATTATACATGAAGTAGTGTAATAATATTTTAAGTTAGACTATGATAAGTTAAAAATGCATACTGTAAGCCCCAGAGCAACCACACAAAAATAGAAAAGTTATCCTAATATATAAAATCCCGGGGTCTGTCATGACTGAACAGACGATCAATCAATTCCACGGCCCTCAGGCTCCATTGATCAGGCGATGGGTAACAGGGGAACTGGGTCCCTCAGGCTCCAATGCATCCATGGCAGCAGCGACTGGTGAGCTGGCAGAAAGCAGACCTCTTGGT
Source organism: Vespertilio murinus (assembly GCA_963924515.1). Lineage (NCBI taxonomy): Eukaryota > Metazoa > Chordata > Mammalia > Chiroptera > Vespertilionidae > Vespertilio > Vespertilio murinus. The sequence goes on from OZ004710.1 coordinate 38,481,741, forward strand.
CCCTCCCTCAGCCTACAGGCTCCCATTGATCAGGGGATAGCTAATAGGGAACTAGAGTGAGTGGCAGAGGGACTAGCGAGCAGCTCAAGACAGGCCTCTTGGTCCCTCCTCCTGGCCCTCAGACACCAATCAATTGGTGGTGGAGGCAGGGCAGAACTGGGGACTGGCTTCCTTAGAAGTCCTGCATGTTCAATCTGAAGAGGACAGGCCACCAATGGAACAGGGCTGCTGGCATGATCCTGACTGCGCTGCTGGCCTCCTGGAACTTGGCCTTGGGCACTGCTTCCCCTCCCTATGCACTCCATAATGAAGAAAGGATATCGCCAGCAGTGCCATCTAGTGCTGTTACTGCTCTACAGTGTCAGCAGTTACTGCTCTCTCCATGCTTCCTCCAGGTCGCCTGCCCCACTCCAGATGAAATGTGTGCACACTGCACACAAAAGATGTGAGTAGATAGCACACAGGAAATTAATTTCAAAAGATTTTGGACCAACAGTTTCCCTCATTGTCTGTTGATTTATTCCTCTCTAAGTAATCCTCAACAATCTCACAAAAGGAGCAGATACTAATATAAATAGTCCATCAAGGCTAATTAAAGCCATTAAAATTAATTTTGTTTGGAGATTTATTGGGAAATTTGGGATTTCCATTGAGACCATTGATGCATGCCAGGGAGTCACCCAGTGGAGCCCCTGAAATGACTGCTGCTGGGGGCTGTTACACAGTGGCTGCACCCCACCCTGCTGGCCTGGCACTAGCTCTGAGGGGCTCTAGCGCTCTCACTGCTCAGCTCATCATCACAGCTGCACCTCCAAGAGGGTGTGAACCATAAAGGCCAAACTGGGATGTTTTCACAAGAATGTGGACCCAGCCATCATTTTTATGATGTGGTTTGTGAACCATTAAATGTCCCCCCTTAAAATATATCTTCAGGGTGTGCTCAGTGGCAGGGAGCTCACATGGAGTGAAGCCCTTAGATGTAAGCATTCTGTGCATTTTGGGGTCTCCTGATGGTATATATCCCCTGGAGGGTGAACCCCAGGCTTTAGGGAGGTCTCAGACCATTGTCTGAACTTGCAGCTCTCACAATGTGTGAAGGCAGGAAAACCTGCCATGAAATTTGCATCCCATCCTCAGGTGTTACAGGACTACAAGCAAAGCTAAACGGGTGGATTTGTGATGGTGCCTCAGCTGACTGAATCAGGAGGGTGCCCTAAATCCCTGGGCCTCTATGATCGTGGGAGTCCTCAATTATTCCATCTTAAAAATAGAAGTTTTCCAATGTGAAATCAGGAGCTTCACAGACAAAAAAAGGACTAAGGGAATTTGTCACCATTAAACCAGCAATGCAAGAAATACTAAAGGGTCTGCTGTAAAAAAGAATATAGAAAATGAAGAAGGAACACAGGGATATAAAATAAGAATGGTGACAAATAAATACCTATCAATGATAACTTTAAATGTAAATGGATTAAATGCCCCAATCAAAAGAAAAAGGGTAACAGACTGGAAAAGAAAACAAGAAAACAAGACCCTTTTATCTTGTCTACAAGAAACCTACCTCAGAAAAAAAGACGCATAGAACTGAAGGGATGGAAAAAGCTTTTCCAGGCTAATGGAAATGGGGAGGAAAAAAGCTGAGGTAGCAATACTTATATCTTACAAATTAGATCTCAAAGTGAAGGACATAACAAGAGATAAGGAAGGCCACTTTATAATACTAAAGGGAGCAATCCAACAAAAAGAAATAACACTGGTGCCGAAACCAGTTTGGCTCAGTGGATAGAGCGTCGGTCTGCAGACTGAAGGGTCCCGAGTTCGATTCCGGTCAAGGGCATGTATATTGGTTGCGGGCACATCCCCGGTGGGGGGTGTGCAGGAGGCAGCTGGTCGATGTTTCTCTCTCATCGACGTTTCTGGCTCTCTATCTCTCTCCCTTCCGCTCTGTAAAATATCAATATATATATATATATATATATATATATATATATATATATATAGTTTAAAAAAGAAATAACACTGGTAAACACATACGCACCCAATACAAGAGCATCCAAATACATTAAAAAAAAACACTCCTGGAGGATATAAAGGGAGAGGTTGACAGCAATACAATCATAGTAGGAGACTTTAATACCCCATTATCACAATTGGACAAATCCTCTAAACAAAAAATCAGCAAAGAAACATCAATCCTAAATGACTCATTAAACCAGGTGCAATTAAATGACATCTTCAGAACATTTCACCCCAAAGCCACAGAATATACATTCTTCTCAAGTGCACATGGGTCATTTTCAAAGATAAACCACACGCTGGGACATAGGCGAAGTCTTTTCAAATTAAAGAGGATAGAAATCATATTGAGTGTCTTCTTAGATTGTTTCTCTCTCATTGACGTTTCTAGCTCTCTATCTCTCTCCCTTCCTCTCTGTAAAAAAAAAAAATCAACAAAATATATATATTTTTAAAAAACTTTCGGCAAACAAAAGCCTGGGGCTAGATAGCTTCAGAGGGGAATTTTACCAAACATTCAAGAAAGAACTAAAACATATCCTCCTTAGACTAGTACAAAAAATTTAAGAGGAAGGAACACTTCCAAGTTCCTTCTATGAACCCAGCATCACCCTAATACCAAAACCAGATAAAGACAGCAAAATGAAAGAGAATTACAGGCCAATATCCCTCATGAACATAAATGCCAAAATCCTCAACAGAATTCTAGCAAATCCGATCCAGCAATACATCAGAAATATCATACACCATCACCACATAGGATTTATCCCAGGAATGCAAGGATGATACAATATCCAAAAATTAATAAACATGATTGAAGAAAAAAGATAAAAATTATGAACAACAAATACAAGTAAATCTAAAAATCAAGTGAATTAAAAATCTGAGGAACAGAATAAACAGGTGAATATAATAGAATCAGGGGGAAAGAATGGGAGTGGATTGATAATTATCAGTGGGGAAAGGGTGTAGGGGTGCGGGAAGAAACTGGATTAAAATCGTACACCTATGGATGAGGACAATGGCTGGGGAGAGGTAAGGGCAGAGGGTAGGGTGGGAACCGGGTGGAAGTGAGTTATGGTGGGGGGGGGGGAGAAACAATTGTAATAATCTGAGCAATAAAGATTTATTTCAATAAATAAATAAATCATCACATAAGCAAATTGAGAGATAAAAATCACATAGTGATATCAATTGATGCACAAAAAGCATTTGACAAAATCCAACACCCTTTCTTGATAAAAACTCTCAACAAGGTGGGAATAGAAGAATCATACCTCAAGATAATAAAAGCTATATATGATAAACCCAGAACTAATATCATATTCAATGGACAAAACTAAAATCATTTCCCCTAAGAGCAGGAACAACATAGGGATGCCCACTCTTACCACTCCTGTTTGACATAGTACTGGAAGTATTAGCCATTGTGATCAGACAAGAAGAAATAAAAGGCATCCAAATTGGAAAAGAAGAGGTAAATCTGTCCTTATTTGGAGATGACATGATATTGTACATTAAAAACCCAAAACACTCCACCAAAACCTAACAGATTTAATAAATGAATTTGGCAATGTAGCAGGATACAAAATCAATGCCAAGAAATATATGCCATTTCTATATACCAATAATGAACTTAAAGAGAGACTAAAAAAGCAATCCCATGTAACATCACACCAAAAAAATTAAGATACTTAGGAATAAACTTAACTAAGGAGGTAAAAGAGCTATATGTGGAAAACTACAGGACACTGAAAAAAAGAGAATGAGGGAGAGGTAAACAGATGGAAGGATATACCATGTTTATGGATTGGTAGACTCAACATCATTAAACTGTCCATACTACCCAAAGCAATCTATAGATTCAATGCACTCCCCATTAAAATTTCAACAGCATATTTCACAGACCTAGAAAGTAGTCCCCAAAAATTCATCTGGAATAAAAAAAGACCCTGAATAGCTGTAGCAATCCTGAGAAAGAAGAATAAAGTAGGAGAGATCTCAATACCATATTTCAAGCTGTATTACAAAGCCACTGTTCTCAAAATACCCTGGTACTAGCACAAGAACAGACATATAGACCAATGGAATAAAATAGAGAATCCAGATATCAACTATGCTCAATTAATATTTGACAAAGGAGCAATGAATATACAATGAAGTCTAGACAGCCTCTTCAATAAATGGTGTTGGGAAAATTGGACAGATACATGCAAAAAAAGGAAACTCGATCACCAACTTACACCACACACAAAAATAAACTCAAAATGGATACAAGATTTAAACATAAGAAGGGAAACCTTAAAAATATGAGAGGAATCCACAGGCAGCAAAATCTCAGACATGCCAAAAGAACTTCTTCACTGATACTGTTCCTAAGTCAATGGAAGCTAAAGAAAAAATAAACAAATGAGACTACATCAAAATAAAAAGCTTTTTCACAGCAAAAGAAACCTACAACAAAACAACAAAAAGCCCACTGTATGGGTGAACATATTTGCAAATGATATCACTGATAAAGGTTTAATCTCCAACACTTATAGGCAACTTATACAATTTAATAAAAGGAAGATAAATGATCCAATAAAAAAATGGGCAACGTACCTAAATGTAATCTTTTCGAAAGAAGATAGAAGGTAGGCCAAGAGACACATGAAACCATCCTTAAAGTCACTAATTATCGGAGAGATGAAAATCAAAACGGCAATGTGGTACTATCTCACACCTGTCAGAATGGCTATCATCAACAAATCAACAAACAACAAGTGTGGGCGAGGATGCAGAGAAAAAGGAACCCTTATGTATTGCTGGTGGGAATGCAAACTGGTGCAGCCACTGTGGAGAACAGTATGGACTTTTCCTCAAAAAACTAAATATAGAACTTTCATTTGACCCAGTAATCTCACTCCTAGTAATATATTCTAAGAAACTGGAAACACCAATCAGAAAGGATATATGTACTCTTATGTTCATAGCAACACAATTTATCATAGCTAAGATTTCGAAACAGCCTAAGTGCCCATCAGCAGATGACTGGATCAGAAAACTATGGTACATCTACACAATGGAATACTATGCTGCCATAAAAAGAAGGAATTCTTACCATTTGCAGCAACCTAGATGGAACAGGAGAACATCATGCTAAGTGAAAGAAGCCTGTCAATGAAAGAAAAATACCACATGATCTTACTCATTTATGGATAATAAAGAACATTATAAACTGATGAATAAAAAGATAGGTTCACAGACAGTAAATCATCAAATAGACTGTCAAATTATAGCGGAAAGGTTAGGGAGAGGAAGGGGAAATAAGAGATCAACCGAAGGACTTGTATGCATGCATATAAGCATAACCAATGGACACAAAACACTGGGGAGTGAGGGCATGTGTGGGAATGGGGGGGTGAGGGGACAATGGTTAGATATGTACATGTATAGTACCTTAATAAAAATAAGTTTTTATTAATATTTAGAGAAAGAGAGGAAGGGAAAAAGATAGAAATATCAATGAGAGAGAAACATCAACATCAATTGGCTACCTCTTGGACACCCCTCACCAGGGATTGAGCCTGCAACTTGGGCATGCACCCCAGCAAAACAAGAGACCTCTTGGTTCATGGGTTGATACTCAACCACTGAACTACACTGGCCAGGCTATCTTGTCAGTCTTTGTATCTCTGAATCTAGGTCTGAATAGTGCCTGGCAAGTAGTACTGGCCCAAGGAATATTTGTTAAATGAATGGTGAAACATTTAACAATGTGAAGAAAGAGCTGGAAGAGTTTTGGTTTATTTAGGTAAGGGATTATTAAAGATATAGGAATTGAAGCTGGACCTATGAAGATAGTAGAGAGGAGGGGAAAATGCATTTGGAAGAGGAGGAAGATTATTATCCAAGGAGACAGAACAAAAGCCCAAGAAAGAGAGTGAAGACAATGAGGGAATCAACTCAACTGTGGTTGACTGCTACACTGTCTTGACCTTGTCAGTAACTATATTTCTCTATTATATTTTAAGCTCCTGCAGGTCAGGGTATTTTGTACACAACTCTGTATACTGTTTATATTTGAAGCACATCTCCATAGTCATTGTTCCTACTGTCTTGCGGCTCTTATTCTGCTCTGCAATATAATTATTTGTGTTATATACCGTACATATTCTCCCAGCACTTATACTGCCCACCTTCCCTGATGCTTGAGGTAGGGGACATGGTCTTTGAATCTGCATCTTTCAACAATGGGTGCTCAATAAATTTTTTTATCTACCATCTGATTACAGAGGACCACAAGCATATTTGTGTGCAACAGTATATTGTGGCACAAAACTTATTTATGCCTTCATGCTGTAGAGTCTATGTTTGGCAATTTTCATGAAAATATTATCTTATTAAACTTGGAAGGCTGCAATTTCAATTTTTTTTCTTTTTTCCTTCTTGGATGACTCACATCTCTAATACCAGAAGGATATTATAGAAGGGATTAAAAAAATGTTTGGGCAAATTTATGAATCACAAAGTCATAAATGTCTGATTATAAGAAGTTTTTAGGAGCATACAAAGGGGAAGGAGAAAATTTAGATGTCAAAGGTGCCTATTATATTTCAAGAACTGTGTTAGGCACTTGGCATATATTAGATCTCATTTACCCTGGCAGAATATGTCAGTATTAAGAAAGGGCAGCCCAAACGGTTTGGTTCAGTGGATAGAGCGTCGGCCTGCGGACTCAAGGGTCCCAGGTTTGATTCCGGCCAAGGGCATGTACCTTAGTTGCGGGCACATCCCCAGTAAGGGGTGTGCAAGAGGCAGCTGATCGATGATTCTCTCCCATCGATGTTTCTAACTCTCTATCCCTCTCTCTTCCTCTCTGTAAAAAATCAATAAAATATATTTTTTAAAAAGAAAGGGCATGTATATATGTAAGGCCAAACTTACACCTGTTGAGGCACATGGCTTTTCCATGTACCAGGAGCAGTATTCATCTTTATTAAAATGTCATAAACCTTTTAAGACAGATGACTCTATGGATTTATATTGTTTCCTAGGAACAGAACACATTCTCAATTCAGGCTTCTATATGCTTAAAACTATTTTTTAAACAAAACCTGATCAATTTTTAAAGTCTCGGTGCTTTAAATTATAATGCAATATGAGATATCCCCACAGCAATAACAATGATTAAATTTATTTGCTTACCTTTATATTTTATAAAGCTTCTAAGTATGGAATAAAGGCAAGATAAGGAAAGAAACTTCTATTAACCCTGACATCAGCAAATTGTCTCAAATTATAGCTTGCCTTCTATTTGTATTCTAGACATACTGAGGGTTTTTTTTCTGAGCTACATATTATACTTCATCTCTGGTTAGAAGAAAATTACTTTATTTCTAATTTTTTAAAACAGTAATACTAACTTTCAAAAACGCAATGCTCTCAAGTGCACAGCTTCTGTATCTGGGAGTAATCAAAACGTTGTAACCAAAGTACCGCCTCTACACCTTGGGAATTAGCTTGAGAAAGTGGATTCATTATTATAAAGTCACATAGTCTAAAGCCCGCAGCTACACATCCTGATCTGTGATAGATAACATGCTTCCCGCCAGGTATGGATGTAGGTGGGAAGAGAAGGGATACACCTTTGGGTAAAGGATTGCCAGCACACTCACAAGTTCAGATAGCTTTCTATTAATTTGTTTTGGGAAAACTAGAGCAGGAATTTTGCTATGGAAAATGTAAAGCTCAATTCATGATTAAAGAAAATGGTGAGGATTCAAACAACATGGTTCACATTTTGAATGGTCCTACCCCAACCTTTGTGTGCCACTAATCACTGGAAAAGCACTAAAACCTGTCTTTATGGTGATCTGTATTTCTTAAATTTTATATTAGCCAACGAAAATTGAGACATTAGGTCTACCACCAAAGAACATATGTGGGACACACTGCCTATGGGACTTTTAAAGATAGATGTAATAAGCTTATATATTTAGAAAACTGCCACTTCTTTTTTGAGGTTAGGGATGAAAATATACACATATTCCAAAGAGTTCTTTGTGTGAACAGGTGACTCTGTCCCACAGTCTCTGTAATTAATTGAGAAATTAAAGTTGGTTGGCCTTTGAGATCTCTTGTAAAAAAGGCAGAAGGTCTTGGATATTTTGTAACAAGAGTCCACTATTCTGCCAAGACAGAATGTTATTGTTATTAGAGTGTCTCTCAACAAAACAGTATTGAGTAGTGAGGATGTGATTTTGATTAGGTGGAATGACTCAGCTCTTCCCCTTAAAGAAGAGAGGACTTGTCAGAGTCCTACTTACCTCATGATCTGGGATATCAGAGGATAGTGTTTTCCCTAGGATGACCCCGGTCAAGTATGTCCAGCATCGAGCCGTGTTGGCAAGGTTATAGCCTCTTGTTCTCACCAAGAATTGTGAAATTAGGAAAGAATAGTCACAAAACAGCAGTAGAGGGAAGAGGGGTAAGGAAGGAGAGAAAAATGTTTTAATAAAATGGCTAAAAGACAATTTCAACTTGTAGAATTTCACCAAAACATACCCTTATATTTTTAAACCACCTGTAGTCAGACTTCATTATATCCAGTCAGACCATGCACAGTGTGGAACTGGGAAGTTCAAAGCCTATGGAGATTAAAAACGTTCTAGTTTCAGAACAAATATGCACCTGAGGACCCTAAGTTCCTCAATTATATCAAGAGTAATCTGCAAGAATGAGATCCCTGGAACCTAAATCTCTTGAGATAACCTACCCAACATGAAGGTTTCTGTGATGAATTTTGCAACAATTCTATAAAATGACTGCTGTATATGGTTTGCTTGTTAAATCTATTGGCAGATGTAGCTCTAGATATGTGCTGGGAAGAGAAAAGGAAAATGCTAACAGAAACAAACTTCCTTGTTTTATTATCAGCATTCCTTTCTCCACAAAATGCAGGTCCAGTAGCAGAGATAAAAGAGAATGAGCTGGGAAGGGACTGTTGATACTCTGACCCATCTTGTCAGGTCCTGTCAGTCACCCAGAAGCCATATCTAACTGGCTGACAATCAGAATATTTTTGTTCTGAATAGATGTGTTCTACCATGTGAGCATTAGAATACTGGCCTTTAGCTAAATTCCAAAAGTGTAAGGATAAAATAGAATGATTTCCCAATCTCAATGCAGCCTGAGGGAAATTGAATTTAATATATTTTAGGTTAGGTAACCATAAAATTTATCATCCAAAACAGTATAATTTTAATGGTAAAAGGAGATACTATTAACAATTACTCTGGAGCCCAGGTGGTGTGGTTCAGTGGTTGAGTGTCGATCTATGAACCAGAAAGTCACAGATTCGATTCCTGGTCAGGGCACATGCCCAAGTTGGGGGCTCGGTCCCCAGTGTGGAACTTACAGGAGGCAGCTGATCAATGTTTCTCTTTCATCATTAATGTCTCTATCTCTCTCTTCCTCTCCCTTCCTCTCTGAAATCAATAAAAATATATTAAAAAATAATTACACTGGGATAACATGTATAAATTGAGACATATAGTCACTCATTTCTTTTTACTCCTTGAAAGGTCAGGGCTGCTGGGGCTTTTGGAATATGACTTTTTCTGGTTACCTCAAAATTTCTTTTTTATTTCTTTTTATTTTTTTTAAATTATGATTATTTTGATTTTTTAATGTGTTTATTTCCCCCATTACCCCTATCCCCAATTCATGCTCCAACCACTGTTGTCTGTGTCCATTGATTAGGCTCACTGCATGTACACAAGTCCCTTGGTTGATCCCTTTCCCTTTATCCCACCAACCCCCTCCTTCCCTGAGGTTTGAGGTTCTGGTCGATGTTTTTCAGTCTCTGGATCTGTTCTTGTTCTTCAGTCTATGTCGTTCATTATATTCCACAAATGAGTGAGATCATGTGATATTTATCTTTCTCTGCCCCGCTTATTTCACTTAGCATAATGCTCTCCATCTCCATCCATGTTGTTGCAAATGGTAGGAGCTCCTTCTTTTTTACTGCAGCATAATATTCCATTGTGTAGATATATCGGAGTTTTTAAATCCACTCATATGCTGATGGGCGTTAGGGTTGTTTCCAAATCTTAGCTATGATGATTTGTGCTGCTACCGTGTTTCCCCAAAAATAATACATCCTCCGAAAATAAAGCCTACATACAGGTTTCCTTCAGAGTGAAATATAAGGCATATCCCCGAAAATAAGGCCCCTAGGCTCTGTCTCAGAATGAAACTTAATTTACCGTAAACTGGTAGCTAGGGCCGCCCCGACTGGCGTCTAGCAAACAGTGACGTTACCCGAAGTCCTGAAGTCACTGCTGTGTGGAGGCGGAGCAGAGGTCTGAGTGAGCTGCGAGCGCTGGGCGGGAGAGAGGAGGAGATTTTCACAGATGCGTGTAGAAGAACAGGAGGATTAGAGCGGACTGGACACAGCGAAGGTGGTGAGTGCTGGTCTGTCTCTGGTGACACTACCTGATGCTCACAGCCGCCTTCATGATGACTGAAGGTTCTCAGTCAGTGGCAGGACCTGCTCCAGCCCAGATCCAGGCCCCAGCAAGCCCAGTGACAGTCACCAGGCAGGCCCCAGGGGGTAAATGTCTGATAAAGGGGTAGGAGGATGTCTGGTGAAGGTGTTCAGTGGCACAGGAGTGGGAGGAGGGGGATCACTTAAAATGACACAGGAGGATCAAAAGGAGTTACTAAAATGGCAATCCTCACTCTGATTCTCCTGTGCCATTTTGATTCCCCCCTCTGATCCCCCCTGTGTCATTTTAAGTGATCCCCTTCCCCCCACCTTGATACCCCAATTTCTTTTTTTTAACCCCTAGAAATGAGCGCAAAAAGAAAAAGCTACTCCGTGGAGTACAAAAAAGAAATGAGCGCAAAAAGAAAAAGCTACTCCCTGGAGTACAAAAAAGGAAAAGTGAAAGGAAAAGTGGAAGATTCTCGGGGCCAAAATCTTACTGCTTTCTGCAAAGAGAATATGCTGAGTATCCGATTGATCCAAAAATGGCGAGCAGAGTATGCTAACCTCATTGAACAAGTGGACAAGGGAAATGCTAAAAAGAGCAAGTGTGGATCAGGTCAGCAACCATTATTTTCCGAGCTGGAAGACCTGATGTGTGAATGGGTTGTTGACAGGAGAGCAAAGGCTTTGGTTGTGAATAGGGCTCAGATTCAAGAATTTGCCCTTGCAATGGCACCACAGTTTGACATAGCCCCGGAAGACTTCAAAGCATAACAACACTGGCTGGATAATTTCCTTCAGCAAAGTGAACTGTCTTTAAGAAGATCTACAACATTGTTTAGGTTGGAAGATACTCAAGTTATTAGCTGAGCACTTGCATTCAAGTCCTTTATTGATGATGCTGACTTCTCTAAATACAATCTTTCCAACATGATTGCTATGGATGAAACTGCAGTGTTTATGGGCCAATCATCTCAAACAACAACTGAACAGCGGGGTGCCTCCTTAGTGTACATTCCCTTCACTGCTTATGAAAGTGCACGTGTTTCCTGTATTTTGGCAATTTGTCTGGATGGCAGTAAAATCCCACCTTTAATCATTTCTAAGGGCAAGAAGGAAAAGATTGAAGGTGTTTTGGGCATTTTTATTCTTGAAACTGAAAAAGCCTGGGCCACATAAGCAGTTATAAGGAAGTGGGTCGATTTAATGCTGCCACTTGTTATGCGAGGGAGCCAAAGAGGTCTGCTAGTCTGGGATGCAGCCAGCACTCACCATGCTAAAGACATGAAGACATTTCTTCACCAAAGCTAAATAAATCAGGTAATGATTCCTGCAGGAATGACGGCCTATCTCCAGACACTTGATATTGCAATAAACAAGACATTCAAAGACAATTTGCATATGTAAATTAACGACTACATTGAAAATAGAATGGAGAGAAATCAGCGTGGAAACTTTGTGAAACCTAAACTGCAAGAAGTTGTGACTTGGGTGAAGAATTCATGGGAGAAAATCACTGACAGTTGCATTGCAAATGCACTGTGAGCAGGCTACCTTGACAAGAAGTACTCATTTAAAGACAATGCTATTGCTAAACATGAGAGATTTGGTCCACTGATTCTGAAAGAAATGGAGTCACAAGAAATTCACCAGGAAACTCAGGAATTGGATTGTTATAATGATGTACCAGAAGATGATGACATGATTGTCATTTAATAAATGAGTAAATTCTTGATACTTTAAGATTCACAGTTTGTCTAGTTTGTGTTGACAACTATGGTACTACCGTATCGTCTACAGGTAATAAATTTCCTTTATTTTCATTTAACAATAAATGTGTACCGTATTCTTTTTCATGGAAAAATAAGCCATCCCCTGAAAATAAGACCTAGCGTATTTTTGGGAGCAAAAATTAATATAAAACACTGTCTTATTTTCGGGGAAACAGGGTATTAATACAAGGGTATATATATATCCTTTCTAATTCGTGTTTCTAGTTTCTTGGGATATATTCTTAGGATTGGGATCACTGGGTCAAATGGGAGTTCCATTTTCAGTTTTTTGAGGAAACTCCACACTTCTCCACAGTGGCTGTACCAGTGTGCATTCCCACCAGCAGTGCAAAAGTGTTCCTTTTTCTCTGCATCCTCTCCAACATTTGCTGTTTGTTGATTTGTTGTTGTTTTTAATATATTTTATTGATTTTTTTACAGAGAGGAAGAAAGAGTTAGAAACATAGATGAGAAAGAATCATTGATCAGCTGCCTCTTGCACACCCCTACTGGGGATGTGCTCGCAACCAAGGCACATGTTCTTGACTGGAATCAAACCTGGGACCTTTCAGTCTGCAGACCGATGCTTGCCATTCTGACAGGTGTGAGATGGTACCACATTGTTGTTTTGATTTGCATCTCTCTGATGATTAGTGACTTTGAGCAAGTTTTCATATGTCTCCTGGCCTTCCTTTTGTCTTCTTTTGAAAAGTATCTATTTAAAATTTCTTTTGGCCTCAATAAGGTCCACTGAAGCTTGAGGCTTTGGCCATATCCCCTAATTTTTTTATTCATTATTGGTGGTTGAAAATTTAAGTGAAACAGTATAGTTATTACTTTAAATACTCTTGATATGAAAAAAATTAAATTTCTATTGTTCACTTACTGGGAGTGATTATTTGATTTCAAATAAGAATCATTATAGGTTTTAAGTAATAGTTCTCTTTAGTGTACATACAATATGATTTCTAAAAATTCCATTTATGCACAGGAATTTTCAGGAATACACATTTTTCAAAAGCCAAAACTTTGATCTGAGGAAGTGAAGAGGCTTTAAAAATGCTAAGTATAGGTTGAAGCCTTAAACAAAAGTTGCATTTACACAGTTATGTGTTGTGGAAAGATGTTTTGTTTTCTTTTCTTGCAACTATACTTCTATCATAATAATCATTTTTCATGCTAGTAAGGAAAGTTATATGCCACCCAGCACTTATCAATGTTATCTTTTCCCTGAGTTGAAGTTAATACATTTATTTCTGGCTTTTTATAAGAGGTTGGCTCTTGTAAGCACCTTTAATTTTGATCCCTCTAGAGTTTGAGACTGCCAAAGGTCCAGCTTGTGAATTTGTATTGAATGCTCATTCATAAGGCCTTCACATGGTTCCTCTAATTTTGTTTTTCACAACAGCCTGACAGAACCACAAACTATAAGCTGTTCCATAATACATACATTTTAAGCTCAATCTAACTTGACCATGTTATTTTAACACACTAATGCCTTCACCCAATAAAATAAAGACTCTGTCAGACAGATAGAAAATTCTGAGCAAGGCATCTTCAAAGGCAGTTCACAGACATGTAAATGTTACTATTGAACAAACTCAGCTTCTGTAGGTTAAGTAATACAAAACATCAGCATACACTGAGGGCAAGAATGCTCAATAGACTCTTTAGATGTCTCACTTTTACTTTATGTAACAAATCCATGAATTTTTAGGATGTTGGGGGCAGAAGTCATTCCTGATTTCAGCTTAGGTTTAATGAATTCATGTGTTTACTACATATATTTGAGTAGGATTAGAATTTTAGTGGTATGTTTCAATAACATTATTATTAGAACTGGGAGTCAAAATTACACTGAGAGAATATGAATCAAAATCCACTGTCAGCATTCTCTAGCCTATATAATAAAAGCCTAATATGCTAAATGTCCAGTCGCCTGGTCAGCCATTCAACCAATCAAAACATAATGTGCTAATGTTATGTTAAGGCTGCTCAACTGCTCGCTATGATGTGCACTGGCCACCAGGGGGAAGACACTCTGGCCTGTAGGTTAGCTTGCTACTGGGGTCAGCCTATCAGGACTGAGCAAGATGGGCCAGACATGCCTTGAGACCCTCCCGTGGTCCCTCCCCAGCTGGCCAACTTCCTGCTTCCCTCCCCAGCCCCAATTCTGCACCTATAGGGGTCCCTCGTCCTGGGCTGTGCCCTCTCACAATCTGGGCTGAGGGGAGCCCTCCCTCCCCGCTGAGTGCATTGTTTTCATGCACCTGTCCTCTAGTTCTTTTTTAAAAAAATATTTTTTATTGATATTTTACAGAGAGGAAGGGAGAGAGATAGAGAGCTAGAAATGTTGATGAGAGAGAAACATCGACCAGCTGCCTCTTGCACACCCCCTACCGGGGATGTGCCCGCAGCCAAAGTACGTGCCCTTGACTGGAATCGAACCCAGGACCTTTCAGTCCACAGACCGACGCTCTACCACTGAGCCAAACCGGTCTTGGCTGTCCTCTAGTTCTTAATAAGATCTGGTGTCACCTTTAACCTAAACATTTTGAACATTTTCTGTTGGAGTGCCAAGGAGTTAATGCATACACCAAACTGAGTAGAAGTATATCAATACTTCCTTATGCTGAGCTATGAAGGTGGCAGAATTCACTCAATCAGGCTTCTGGACCACAGGCAGGTTGATATTATCTAATCTAAGAAAGTCGTTTTCCTCAGTGTCAATAAATAAAATATGGAGGAAGGTCAACAAATTCTCCTGGTGATCTTCCTCTGTACTCACCTCCTCCCAAAATGAGTGTTGCCAATTGCCACTGAAAGATGTACTTAAGACACCTGTCAATTCCCACAGGAGTCATGTTAAAAGAGCACATGGGATCCCCCAACTATTGTATCAGCTCCCAGCTGTAAGACCACTGCTTTGGGATTAAAGGCCATATATACCTCCTTTAGTACACTGTAGAAAAGAGAAATAATATAAAATGTCAGAAAATTATAGGTTATTTTGTTCTAGAGGTGGTGATGGTGGAGCCAGTAGGAGGTATAGTTGAATCAGGAAATACTGAAGGAAAAAAATCCAACTTGTTAAACTCATCACACTTTGCATCGAAAAAGAGTGAATCAAATTGTATGTAAATTTTACCTCAGTAAAACAACTTATACAAAAAATCCTATCTAACTCAACTCTCACTAAGGACTGAATTTGTTCTGAGTTTAGAACTCAGACTTGAAATTTTCATAATAATTTAACTTCAACAGACATAATATATAGTGTACACAATTACTTCATTTTGCAATTTGGGAAAATAAGTCATATATAGTTGGTTATTAAAGATTATTTCTCATAATTAAGATTGTCAGCATACTTTGAGTTTATCACCTAGTTATCACTAGGGGCAGGTGAAAAGAATTACATGCTTTGAAAGTATAAACATTATCAGCTTACTTTTTATTATGCTAAAGAACTTCTGGGTTATGAAATGCAGCCCTCCCCATTTCATTCCTAACCAGAGTATTACAGGGAAGGGAATTGCAACAACTGATCCAAAATTATACGTCTGAAAGCAGCCTAAAGAACAAATTGTAGTGGGTAGAAATTAGCATAATTTTGGGTAGAATCATTCAATGTTATCAAATCAACCTAACAACTTTTTTCAAATTAGAAAAGGAAGTTGTTATTGTTACAAATGATCTTAGTCAGGTTTACAGTATTTGCATTAATTGAACACTGACAATGTCCAGAATACATTCCTAGGAGTTATAAGATCCCTGCTTTCAAGGGGCTTATAATATAGTTCCCAGACAAAACATATACCAGTATTCAAGGGCCTGAGTAACTCACAGAGACATATAAACATGTGCAAATTAACATACATCATAGCTGAGAAAAAGCATAGTGAAAAAAGTGATTAAAAATGCTGGGGTTAATACCCTTTCATAGTCAACATGTCAAATTATTCCAGTGCAGCAAAAACAGAAAAATCCCAGATCCTTCTGAAACTGCAAAAAGAATTCAGGGATATAATATGCTGATCTCTCAAATTCATATGTAACAAGGGCATTGAAACTACTGAAAAGTGCCGAACCTGGTTTGGCTCAGTGGATAGAGCATCGGACTGCAGACTGGAAGGTCCCAAGTTCGATTCCGGTAAAGGGCATATACCTTGGTTGCGGGCACATCCCCAGTAGGGGGTGTGCAAGAGGCAGCCGATCGATGATTCTCTCTCATCGATGTTTCTAACTCTCTATCCCTCTCTCTTCCTCTGTAAAAATAAAATAAAAAAAGAAACTACTGAAAAGTGCTCAGTTGTAGTCATTCTTTGACTGAAAGGACTGTTTTGTTTTGATTTATCATCTATACAGACAAATATTGAATGACTGTGGAGATTATAAGAATATTATAAAACGTATGACATATGCTACTCAATATAGAAATACTCAGGCCTATCCTCTCTTTCATGTGCTTATCTCTTGAGTGCAGAGGAATGATAAGTATATCTGAATAGTGAGCCAACATTTATTAAGCATCTACATGTACAGAGCACCTTATTAGTTGTTGTTGTGAGACAAAGTGGAAGGAATTATTTCTTTTCTAAAAAAGGTTTACAGGTAATGTAGAGAAATGGGAGGCAAGGAAGACTAAGGTTTTCTCATTCATTCTTTCCCTCAGTTTGCACACATTAGCTGAGCACACTCTGTGTGTCCAGCATAAATCTGTACCAGATGTTGCAGCAACAAAGATGAATGTGGCACAGTCCTTATCTTCATGTGGCTCAGTACAGAGGGAAGAGTCAGACTAAGTCAATAAATATTTCAAATGCAATGATGAAGGAAATAGCAGAAATGGCATAGAGGAGAGAGTAATCAACTTTTACAGATGTTAGAAAAGCCTTTACATGCTTAGGTCTAAAAAGATCAGAAAAACTATGATGAGCCACATATAAAATGGCTAAAATGAAAAATAGTAATAGCATCAACTTCTTGTTAGGATGTGGGAAAAACAATATCAAACATATCTTGTGAATGAGAAAGTAAAATGATATAGCCACTCTGGAAAATATTTTGGCTATTCCCATCAAAACTAAAAGTAGACTTACCATATGATTTAGCAATTGATTCTTGGACATTTATTCAAGAGAAAACATTTTTTCATATAGGAACTTACACATAAATGTACATAAAAGTTTTATTTGTAACAATCCAAACTTGAAACAATTCAGATATAATTCAACAAGTGAATAGTTAAACTGGTACATCCATACCATTGGAAGATTGCTCAATAAAAAGAAACTACTGACACATGTAAAAGAAATTGGATGGATCTCAATGGAATTAAGCTGGGTGAAAAAGGACAATCCACAAATATATATCGCATGAATCCACTTATATACCATTAGTGGTTGCTAGAGGTTAAGGATAGGTGTCGTTGCAGGATAGAATCTTGTGGTGATGGTACAGTTTGATATTTTGATTGTGGAAGTAGTTGTGGCTATGCAAAGCCACATAGAGCTACACACACATGCACACACACACAACATGTATAACTGGTTAAAAGTGAATAAGCTCTATGGATTGTACCAATGTCAACTTTTCTTAAAAAATATATTTCTCAATATATTTTTATTGATTTCAGAGAGGAAGGGAGAGGGGGAGAGATATAGAAACATCAACGATGAGAAAGAATCATCAGTTGAATGCCTCCTTCATGCCACCTGCTGGGGACTGAGCCTGTACCCCAGGCATATGCCCTAATCAGGAATTGGACCTTGACCTCCTGGTTCATGGGCCAATGCTCAACCACTGAGAAACACTGGTTGGACAATTATCTGGGATTTTCTGCATGGACAATCATGCCATTTGCAAGTGGGGACAATATCTTTTCTTATTCTTTTGCCTATTTTCAATTTCATTTATTTCTCTTTTTAAAAAAATCTTAAATAAATCTTTATTGTTCATATTATTACAAATGTTCCTCATTTTCTCCCCCATCAATTGCATCCCTTCACCAAGTTTCCATCCCACCCTCTGCCCTTTCCCCATCCCCCATTGTCCTCATCCATAGGTGCAGTTTATATTAAGTCTCTTCCCGCCCTCCCCCACTCCCCATTTCCCTGAGAATCATCAGTCCACTCCCCTTCCATACCTCTGATTGTATTATATTCACCAGTTAATATTGTTCATCATGATTTTTACTTCCCTTGGTTTTTAGATTCACTTGTTGATAGTTATGTATTTGTTGTTCATAATTTTTATCTTTATTTTCTTCCTCTTCCTAAAGAACCCCTTTTAGCAATTCATATAATTCTGGCTTGGCAGTGATGAACTCCTTTAGCTTAAATTTATTTCTGAAGCTCTTTATCTGGCCTTTGATTCTGAGTGATAGCTTTGCTGGGTAGAGTATTTTTGGATGGAGGTTCTTGTTATTCATCACCTTGAATATTTCTTGCCATTCCCGTCTAGCCTGCATGGTTTCTGTTGAGAAATCAGCTGACAGTCGTATGGGTGCTCCTTTATAGGTAACTACCTGCTTTTGTCTTGCTGCTTTTAATATTCTCTTTGTCTTTTGCTCTTGGAATTTTAATTATGATGTGTCTTGATGTGGTCCTCTTTGGATTCCTTTTGTTTGGGTTTCTGTGCACTTCCTGGACTTGTAAGTCTATTTCTTTCACCAGGTGGGGGAAGTTTTCTGTCACTATTTCTTTCAATATATTTTTGATATCTTGCTCTCTGTCATCATCTGGGACGCCCATAATTCTGATGTTGGTTTGCTTGCAGTTGTCCCAGAGGTTTCTTACACTATCTTCAACTTTCTGGATTCTCTTGTTTTCTTGCTTCTGTGGAGGAGTGTCCTCTGGCTCTTTGTGATCCAAATCTTTGACTTGATTCTTGCAATCGTCCATTCTGTTTTGAGGACTCTGTATAATATTTTTTATTTCAGACAATGTATTCTTTATTTCTAGTTGATCCTTTATTATTTCTTGTTGATCCTTTATTATTTCTAGTTGATCCCTTTTCATATCCTCAGAGGTCTCATTTATTTTATCGGCCTTTTCTAGAAGATTCTTGAACAACCTTATAAGCGTGATTTTGAACTCTATATCCAGTCACTTTTTGTCCTTCATTTATTTCGTTTGTGATCTGTTTCCTCATCTTGGCATTTTTGCTGCTTCCCTGAGTTGGTAGGTTGGGAGGATCAGCTGTCTCTATGCCAGTTCACAGCCTTATTCCACTAGACTTGAAAACCTGCAAAAGCCTCTGTATTCAGCTTGGATGGGGTGGAGTTTCAGGGTGGAGCCTACAGCCTTGGCTTCTGGTTAGCCCCACCCTCTGAGTTCCTGAGTCTCAGTGTACCTCAGTGTCCTTTGGTATTCTCTGCAAGCACCTCTGAGAGAAAGGTGCCCTAGAGTTTTGCCTGCTACAAGACAGTCTAGTCTCTCCCCCAATGAGCCTGCAACTGGGGTTCAGTGCAGTTGGAAGTGGGGTTAAGAGCAGTCCGGAACTATGTCTCCATCCCGCTAGGGCAATCCAGTGGCCCAATCAACAGTCTGTCCTCTGCACAAAATGTGCGGGGCTCTGCCTTTCACCACTTCCCTGAGCCTTTGACTTACAGCCCAGATTCCCTCTGTATGAGGCTGGGGCCCGAGGGTCTCGCCCAGAACTGTGCAGTCCAAACTGGGGCTCAGCACAGTCCTGAGTTTTTGTCTCCTTCCTGCTAGAGCAATCCAGTAGCTCAGTGAACAGTCAGTCCTCTACATGCAATGTGCGCGACTCCAAGGTTCTGCCTTTTGCCGCTCCCCTTAGCTTCCGCCTTACAGCCCAGATTCCCTCTGTATGAGCCTGGAACCCCAGGAACTCACCCAGAACTGGGGTTCAGTGCAGTCGGAGTTGGCGTTCAGCACAGTCCAGAGCTTTTCTCTCCTTCCCACTAGGGAACGCCAGCCAGGCACTCAGCCGCCCCTCCTCACTAGCTCTGTCCTTTCCACACGTGTGCACCAAGTCTCTCTGTACCTTAGGCTTTTACAGCTCCTCTGATTTTCCTTCTGGTTTTCTCTTTCCTTGTAGTTGTAGAATTTCCAGTCAGTCAACTTTCCTGTAGTTCTGGATAATGTCCACTTTATATTTTAGTTGTATTTTTTGAAATTGTTGTGCGAGGCTGCAGTTTACCTATGCCCCATTTTGTTTTTTCCCCCAATGTCAACTTCTTGATTGTACTATAATTGTACAAGATGTCAACATTGAAGGAGGATGGAGGAAAGGTGCAAAAGACTTCTTTGTACATTCCTTTTCAACCTCCTGTGAATCCAAGGTTATTTAGAAATGAAAGTAAAGAAAAGATTAGACTGTCTTGACTCCATGAATGTACTTGCCTGCTGTGTCAAATATTAATTGAGCATAGTGGTTTGGGTCAATTTCTGGGTTCTCTATTCTATTCCATTGGTCTATATGTCTGTTCTTGTTCCAGTACCAGGCAGTTTTGAGAACAGTGGATTTGTAATACACCTAGATATCTGGTATTGAGATCCCTCCTACTTTGTTCTTCTTTCTCAGAATTGCTGCAGCTATTTGGGGTCTTTTTTTTTATTATTCAAGATGAATTTTTGGAGAGTTATTTATACATCTGTGAAATATGCCATTGGGGAGTGCATTGAATGTATAGACTGCTTTGGGCATATTGGACATTTTAATGATGTTGATTCTATCAATCAATGAACATGGTATATTCTTCCATCAGTTTACGCTTTCCTCTATCTCTTTTTTAAGTGTCCTGTTGTTTTGAGCACAGATCTTTTACCTACTTAGTTCAGTTTATTCCTAAGTATCTTAATTTTTTTTGCTGCAATGGTAAATGGGATTGTTTTTTAAATCTCTCTTTCTGTAAGTTCACTATTGGTATATAAAAAAGCTATAAACTTCTGGGAATTAAGTTTATATCCTGCTACATTGCCAAATTCATTTATTAAGTCTAATAATTTTTTGATGGAGTCTTTAGGGTTTTCTATGTACAATATCATGTCATCTGCAAATAATGACAGTTTTATATCTTCTTTCCCAATTTGGATACCTTTTATTTCTTCTTCTTGTCTAATTGCTATAGCTAGTACTTCCAGTACTATGTTGAACAGGAGTGGTGAAAGTGAGCATCCCTGTATCATTGCTGTTCTTAGGTGAAATGGTTTTAGTTTTGCCCATTGAGTATAATGTTGGCTGAAGGTTTGTAATATGTGGGTTTTATTATGTTGAGGTATGATTCTTCTATTCCCAACTTGCTGAGAGTTTTTGTCAAAAAACATGGTGTTGGATTTTGTCAAATGCTTTTCCTGCATCAATTGATATGACTATGTGACTTTTTTTATCTCTCAGTTTGTTTATGTGATGTACTGTGCTCATTGATTTGCAGATATTGTACTATCCTTATTTCCCTGGGGATAAATCCTACTTGGTCGTGGTGTATGATCTTTCTGATGTAATGCTGGATTTGATTTGCTAGAATTTTCTTGGACAGATACATGCAAAAGAATGAAACTAGATCACCAACTTACACCATACACAAAAATAAACTCAAAACGGATAAATGACTTAAATGTAAGATGGGAAATCATAAAAATTTTAGAGGAATCCACAGGCAGAAAAATCTCAAACATATGCTGAAGCAATATCTTCACTCCAAGGGCAATGGAAACTAAAGAGAAAATAAATAAATGGGACGACATCAAAATAAAAAGCTTCTGCACAGAAAAAGAAACCATCATTTCTTTATTTATAATTTTTTCTTTATGATTACATATGTGTCCTTATTTCTCAATTACCCCCCCACCCACTCATGCCCTCACCCTCCCCCAAAAATAAATGCTAATGCAAAAATGACAACAGCTTAATGTGTATAGGGAGAGAATTATAATGCCAGATTAACATATCCTGGCCAACAAAGGATACATGCTGCAAATAAATTAAACTAACAACAAAAAAGAAAAAGAAACAATCAACAAAACAACAAGAAAGCCCACTGCATGGGAGAACATATTTGCCAATGTTATTTCCCATAAGTGTTTAACATTTACAGGGAACTTGCACAACTTAACAAAAGGACGATAAACAACCCATTCAGAAAATGGGAAACAGACCTAAATAGATACTTTTCAAAAGAGGACATAAAGAAGGCCAAGAGACATATGAAAACATGCTCAAAGTCACTAATCATCTGAGAGATGCAAATTAAAATGACAATGTGGTACCATTTCACACCTGTCAGAATGGCTATTATCAGCAAATCAACAAATGACAAGTGCTGGTGAGGATGTGGAGAAAAAGGAACCCTTGTGCACTGATGGTGGGAGATAGTATGGAGTGCATTAAAAAAAAACTGTGGTACATCTACACAATGGAATACTATGCTGCACTATAAAAAGGAAGGAACTCCTACCATTTGCAACAGCATTGATGGAACTGGAGAGCATTATGGTAAGCAAGATAAGTCAATCAGGTAACAATAAATATCACATGATCTCACTCATTTGTGGAATATAATGAACAACATAAACTGATGTACAAAAACAGATCCAGAGACAGAGAAGCATCAATCAAATGTTCAAACTCAGCAGGAATGCACGGGAGTGGAGGTAAGCAGGACAGATCAACCAAAGGACTTGTATGCGTGCATATAAGCCTAACCAATGGACACAGACACCAGGGGGGGCATGAACGGGAGTGCAGTGGGGGGTTTGGGGGTAATGGAGGGATAAGGACACTTATGTAATACCTTAATCAATAAAGAAAAAGATTAAGATTGATAGAGAAAAATAAATAGAAGATTTTTAAAAAGTAGTTTATTTTGTATACAGTATAAATAGAGCAACTGGAAATGAGGACAACTATAGAGGGCTACATGGTCTACACAAATTCAAGACTGGAAATTTTCATTTGGTTTGACAGTCAAATGGGAGCCACTGGAAAAGTATGAGATAAGCACTGATGTTGCTGAAAAAGAATGATTAGAAAATTTTATTTTTGCTATTCCATGTAAGTCCAAAGAGAGAGAAAATCTGGAGACAGAGGGATTAGCAAAAAAATGGTATTGAAGTATTCTAGGCACAAGAACAACAGGAAGCAAAGTAAGAAAATTTTGGAAAAAAACAGAGGGGTTGGTGACAGATTGGGTCAGGGGAGAGTGTCAAAGGAGAAAACACACTGTATGTATTCCTTCTGAATTCACAGGAAGAGAAAAGAAAAATTGAAATATTCCCTTTTCTATTGCTAGTTCCAAATCTAATATTCTTACCTGTCATCAATATCCTTTTGTGAAGTCAATGTCACTTTCTTACATTACCCAAATATTTTGAAATTTCTTTATAATCTATCTATCTATATATCGATCTACCGTGTTTCCCCCAAAATAAGACATCCTCAGAAAATAAGACCTACTTACAGGTTTCCTTCTGAGTGAAATATAAGGCATCCCCCTGAAAATAAGGTGGGAGGCTCTGTCTCAGAATGAAAATTAATTTACCATAAACTGGTCGCTAGGGCCGTCCCGACTGGCGTCTAGCAACCAGTGACGTTACGCAGAGTCCTGACGTCACTGCTGTGTGAATGGAGATAAATCAGCGTGGAAAGTTTGTGAAACCTAAACTGCAAGAAGTTGTGACTTGGGTGAAGAATTCATGGGAGAAAATCACTGACAGTTGCATTGCAAATGCACTGTGAGCAGGCTACCTTGACAAGAAGTACTCATTTAAAGACAGTGCTATTGCTAAACATGAGAGATTTGGTCCACAATAGCTTGGTTATAAGTTTTGAAGGTGAAGTGAATCTTACAACCTTCTTTCCTTTCAAGGTTTCTTGGGCTATTTTTGATTGAAGTTCCATATAAATTTTAGGATCAGCTTGTCGATTTCTTCCAAGTCACCTGTAGTTTACTGCTCCATTTTGACCATACTGAACCTGTCACCTTACCTTCTCCTCTATTCCCCATCTCTGCTAATGGTACCCCATCCTTTTAGTCATCCGCATTCAATACTCTGAGGCTCTGATTCCACCCTTTTCCCTGTTCCTCTTTAGTTATAAATCTTGCATCAATGTCTCCCCCATTATCTCTTCTTCACTCCTATTTCAGTACTCTAACCTAGCCCTTATGACCTCCTTTGTGGATTCCAATAACTTCCTAATTAATTCCACTGCCTCAAGTCTCTTACCTCTCCAATGCATCACATACATACTACCATTAGATTAATTTTCCTTAGGAATGATTATGATCAAGTCATTTCTTTACTCAAAAGCCTTCAATGTCATTCCATTTTCTTTTGATAATGCTTAAAATTCTTAGCCTATGATTCAAAGTCTTTCATGATATGACTCTAGCTTACCTTTTTATCTTATTATCCAATAACTGCTTAACCCATATTATTCTGCAAGCAAACTGAACTATCCATGGTTTACCTTACTCATCTTGCACATTAAAAAAAATCATCACCCAAGGATATCTTTTTTATTGGGGGGAGGGGAGGGAGGGAGAAGAGAGAGAGAAGAGATAAACATTAATCAACTGTCTCCTGCACAGGGCCCTGACTGGGGATCAAACTCACAACCTAGGCATGTACCCTGTATGTACCCTGACCAGTAACAAACCACAAACTTTTGGTGTATGAGACAATTCTCCAACCAACTGAGCCACCCAAACAGGGTGCACATTCTTATGTTTTTCTTTTGTCATGTACTTCTTTGTGTCTGAAAGTCTCCTTTCTACATGTCTACATCATATCTATTCTTTAAAGGCTAGCTTATGTTCCATCATCTTCATGAATAAAAACGATAATAATGATAACAGCTAACATTTATTGAGCACTGTATTCAAAACAGCACTGTTTGATGCACTTTATATGTATTAGCTTACCTGACTCTCACAACAATTTGTAAATAGGTATTATTAATTCTATTTTATAGGAGAAATAGCAGCACATGGAGCTTAAGAAATATGTACAAGATCACACAGCTATTGAGTGGCAGAGCTAGTGTTTGAACTCAGGCAGCCTGGCACCAGAATCATGTTCTGAACCACTATAATATACTTGCTTATAAGACTTACTGAGCTACTATACATGAGGTGCTTATGTCAGCCAATTTACACACATTATTTTTTATAATAGCAGTAGCAGCAACAGTGTTATTATTTTTTGAGTGTTTATCTTTCTGAGCAAATTGATCATATTATTTCCTCATTCTAAAACTTTCAGTGGCTCCCCATATGCTTATAGAATATAGTACAAATTTTCATAGCTAAGCATTCTAGCTTCTGCATGATGTGATTCCCACACACTTTGTCAATATTTTCGGCAACTTATCCCTCTCGTGCATTTTACAGTCCTGTCAAACTAATCCACTGCTCTTCTTTGTACATAGCTCATTTCTTCCTGGCTTTGATCTTGCTATACTTCCTTCCCTACACTCTTTGTATATTTAAACTTGACTCAGGTTTTATAAACACATATACATTCACACGCTTTGTAAAGATAAAGTAATTAGCTACCTTTTAGAACCTAGATCAAATGTTATATCCTCAATTAAGCTTTTTAAAAAAGTATTTTTTTCCCTTTGAGTGCCCACAGCATTTTACCTTTTATGGTTCTTATAAGTTTCCATATTTTATTTTATTCAAATGCATGTAACTATGAATATAAATGTATATCTCTTTATGTATCTATCATTTTAATATCTCCACTAACTTCCTTGAGGGTAGAATCAAAACTTTATACATAGTAGGCATTCACTAAATAATAATTAAATAAAGAGGTGAATAAAATATCACTCCAGATTGCTTTGGGGAAAGTTTCCCTACCATTTTAACAGTTTTCTACACTGCAAATAATTAATTTTAGGTTTTGGCAAAGTATAAAATCTCTTATCATGAAAGGAGGGGGAGGACAAGCATCTCATTACATTAGATTAGTAACTTCCCTATAAGCACGCAAGATACTCATTTGAAATACAATTTTCTGGATGAGAAGGCTGATCTCTCAGTATTCAGCTGTCTGGTTTTCAGACAAGACTATGCAAATGAGGAAGAGAGGCTGTGGCTGCTGTTTCTATAGGCTTTGCTTTGGGGAAGGTGGTTAGTGCCTGAGGAGGATAAAAGCCATGGGTGATGACATTAATGATGCTTTTAGATAAAAGAAAAAGCCCAAGAACCAAATTATAAAGTTAACCCCTTTTCTTTTATTCCATCAGGGTAGACCACAGCTTCTACTGTGTGTCTTGAGATGATTCACTGATGCCACTTTACCTGTAATACCAGGGCAATGGGATGCCAGAGATGGTGTTATAGTTATTCTTAACCAATGATGGTGGTAGGAGGTGGTTACTCAAACTTGTCCCTCTATCTCAGTGGTTCTCAACCTTTCTAATGCCACGACCTTTTAATACAGTTCCTCATGTTGTGGCGACCCCCAACCATAAAATTATTTTCGTAGCTACTTCATAACTGTAATTTTGCTACTGTTATGAATCGTAATGTAAATATTTGTGATTTCTGATGGTCTTAGGCTCTACAGCAGCAGTTCACCTAAGACCACCGAAAAACACAGATATTTACATTACGATTCATAACAGTGGCAAAATTACAGCTATAAAGTAGCAACAAAAATAATTTTATGGTTGGGGGTCACCACAACACGAGGAACTGTATTAAAGGGTAGCAGCATTAGAAAGGTTAAAAATCACTGCTCTAGCTAGGCCCTTGATCTGTGCAAGTTACAAGCAAGTTTGGTCTCTTGACTTCTAGCTTGTAAACCAGCTTAGAGTAGCCTTATCATCTTTGTTTTCCAACAAGCACTCTCAGAATCCTTTAGAGACTTCATCAACAGAAATGAAAGAAATGAGGAATTCAAAGTTGAAAACCAAGGATAGGATGTAGAAGAGAAATATTTGTTATTAATTCTGTGACCTCCTAAGGTCATGCCAATAAAAGTTATTGCCAGCAGCAAAGCCTTTACTATAATATAAATTTTAAACCTATTATATTGGATCGGACTCAGAGGGAAATTCTGTTAAGGATCCAAATTATCACTAATCAGTCTCAAATGGGAGCTCTTCAACTTTTCACAGGTATGTTTTTTCTAAATTCTCTCAATCATATCTTAGTTTAGTACTGCTGACTTAATCTGCAAAAATTCAACCTGATAGGGGATGCAACTTATGGTAAATTCTCAGTGATTCCTGAGTGGCTATAACAAATGGTTCAGGGATGCAGGAAATTCAGGAGCAGTCGCTGTGTCATTTTGTTTGGGGCCAGGGCTACCTCTTGGACATATTCAGAAGACACATTATTTCCTATAAAGTTTCTGTTTCTACTTTTAGCATAAACAAGCTGCACTGGTCCCATTAAGATCTTTAGTATAAAAAAACAAAACAAAAATCCCGAAGACACACAAAAATCCCCTCAAACTTCTAAATCCCCAGACCCTCCAAAAGAAACAAACAATCATCACATTTCTTTTGCTGTTTTAATTTTTTGAGAGGTAGTTTCTTAACATTTTACAGGGGCACCTTTTCTCTCGTTGCTGAATCCATTATATGAAAATATATATTATAATTGGCATTTCTTTCTAACATGCCTTGTAGTAATTCTACTCATCAACTATATGTCACCTTGACAACAAAAAGGGATGTATACTATTTTTAGTTTGTTATTGCTTATCTCTTTACCTCTTTGAAGTACACCATTCTCATTTACACAGGGGAAAGTGAGTCATCCAGAATTAAAGGACATTGCCAATGGCCTAGACTGAATCATCAGAACCAGAATTAGAACACTAATTCTAATTCCAATCCAGTGCTCTTTTCACTAAAGCTTACTGGTTTTTGGCTCTTATCATTCTGAAAGGCCAGAGGCCCTAGCTAGCAGAGTATATATTATTTGGACAGGACTTAGGACAGGCTAAGAAGCGGCCTTATTTGGAGAAATAAGTTTAAAACACACACACACACACACACACACCAAAATGAAAGAAGACTTAAAGAATAAAGGTCAGCTTTACTGATAACTCTTTATTTGATTGGGGGCTAGTCATTTCATTGTTCTGAAACCACCAGAACCACTCCCCATAGCACAGATTGCATTCTGATCTGTGTCCCATTATTTGGGCATGTGTCTCACTCAACCCCTTTGTAGCTTTCACAACATGGAGTTCAGGGAAAACACTTCACTTGGGGTCAGATAAAGTTAGATCCAGTGTTTGCATAGCAACTTGGACAAATCACTTCACTTCTCTGAACCTTGATTTTCTTCTCTGTAAAACAAGAATATTCTCTCCCTCACAGGGTTATTGTGAGGATTAACTGATATAACATTTGCAAAAGTCTTCTTACAGCACCACGCACATAACAAACAGTCCCCAATGTTAAATGAATAAATGAATGGCCTTAAGTCAGGTCCTTGGAATGCTATGTTAATTCTTTCAGCCCACTAGGATACTGTTGAGTTCAGCATAGCACACCATAGCTGTGACTTCCTGAATAGTACTCTAATGTTCCCCAAAGGCAGAGAGAAATTTCATAGTGTCACTGCACTTTTATACCTGTTCTGGGAACACAGTAATTTATTTTCCAGTGCTGCCAATCTATTACCTTTTACCAAACACAAATTTCACTTTAAGAAGGGGCAGAAACACAAGTGCCTTTCTGTTAGATAGAGGTAGAGAGAATATATTATTAAAACTGAAACCTACTTCTCTGATTTCTTAGGGAAAAAAATCAGATTGGAAGCCAAACAACTATTTGGCTTTTGCAGACTATGGATAGTTATGCCCTTGGGGGTGGGGAGGAGGGAGAGCTGGAGTGATTCCAAACTGCAGTTACAACATTTGAGTGTATATTTACTTCTGCATATGCTCCCTGCACTTATTTTTTACTCTCTAAACTTTGAAGAAGTTACAATTTACCCAGAGCATAATTTAATACATACAGGTAGAGATACAGGCCTCTATCTCTGTTTTTCATTCCTTAATCATATTTTCTGCACTCCCTATATACCTGATATGTTCTCTTTTTCAATCCAATTGCTCTGATGTTCAAACTTAGGAAGACAATAATGATTTGTTAACAATAAACATGCCCCTAACCCTTCCCTCACCCTTACCCAGGAGGGCCTCCCTAAGATTCAAAGCTGAAATCCTGCCATATAGTTAGCACCTGGTGCAACTCATCAAAATATAATATCCTTTCTCAGATGACTGGAAATCTCTGCAATGCCGTCACACAATGTGTGCAAGAAAGAGTTTGGGGATTGATTTTCATCATTAACTTGATATTGCATGGTTTTTGTGGGACTTAAAAATAAATGCATTTTTATTACTTTTAAGTACTGCACATAGAGTAACTCCAACTCATCATATTTTAACAGTTATTTTTCTGGGGCAGGATGTATTTTAAACATACCTACGTTAAAGTGTCTGGTGGATCATTTAGGATCAGTGTCCTGTTGCTTGATGAAGTCCAGATAACTTCAATTAAATCCAGATGGGGAAACTGGGTCTCTGGCCATGGTTGCCAGATCTTCTCCATATGAAATCTCTCTGGTCTGTATGCAAATTCAAAACCCCCATATCCTGGAAATCCCAAACCAATCAAGTGGCGCTCCACTTTTTAGTTACTGGACTAATCACAGGGAAGCGATTCATTCTTCCCTGAGGAAATAAGCATTTCTTACATACATCTATCTTGGCATAAAAAGGGCTGGCTAAGCAAATTAATACTGTAAACAGGATTGCACTGGGGAATGTCTAAGAGAATAAACTCTTTACATACTTTGTACACACCCACTTATATACAAATAATGGATGTGATAATTACAAATGATTCATAAACCCCTTCCTTGAAGTGCTGTTATTCTAGTTTGAATTACTAGCGTGTCCAGTGCTTAAAATTAATACAAATGCATTTTAAAATATTCCATTATTCAGACTTGCTTACCTCTAATTAGGCTGAGTTAGTGAGGCTTTCCTATATTTATTTATTTTTAAAAATATATATATTTTTATTGATTTTTTTTACAGAGAGGAAGAGAGAGGGATAGAAAGTTAGAAACATCGATGAGAGAGAATCACTGACCAGCTTCCTCTTGCACACCCCTACTGGGGATGAGCCCGCAAGCAAGGTGCATGCCCTTGACCAGAATCGAACCCGGGACCTTTCAGTCCCCAGGCCGACGCTCTACCCACTGAGCCAAACCGGTTTCGGCGAGGCTTTCCTCTATTTAAATAGGATAGATATTTTTCCACTTTTATCATCAACATATTTAACACCTCCCCCATACTTTACCTTCCTTTTCAGGATTTTAACACCTGGAGTGGGCATGCACAGACCCCTTCACCTCCAGCTCCCTCCTCAGCTGCACTTTTATGGTCTGGCACACAGACATCCGTTCACTTGTTAACTTGTTAGCTGGTTATTTGACATATATTTTTTTGGAAGAGTCTTTTCTTTGGTCCTTATTTAAGAACCAATGAATATGACTCCAGCAAAACTTAACTTTGGGCCTTTTTGTCAGATGAGGGACACCAGATTTAACTTGATCTTTATACAGTCCATGTCAACAGGACATAATGAGTCAGCTCATCAGTGTGAGCAGCTGTGGGTGAATGGCAGTGTCAGGAGCAGTTATTCAAAGCTGTAGCATGTGAAAGCACAGCACACAGGGTAGTTTTCTCTAAGCCCGTGGTCGGCAAACTGCGGCTCGTGAGCCACATGGGGCTCTTTGGCCCCCTTGAGTGTGGCTCTTTCACAAAATACCATGGCCTGGGCGAGTCTATTTTGAAGAAGTGGTGTTAGAAGAAGTTTAAGTTTAGAAAATGTGGCTCTCAAAAGAAATTTTAATCATTGTACTGTTGATATTTGGCTCTGTTGACTAATGACTTTGCCAACCACTGCCTTAGGCTAAACTGAAGGGGCAGAGCAGTCCTACATTAAAGGGTGCAATTCTCAAAATGTCCACTTAAAAGCAAGTTCTTCATGTTTCTGGATAGTTTCAGAGCATTTTCTAGCACCAGAAACTATTAAACTCCTGTGGAAAAATCAGGTCACTTTCTTCAGGGGTCAGGAATCATTCAGCACTAAGAAGAAAGCAGGGAAGGTACAAATCAGAGTGACAGAACAAACCCACAGAATTTCAGGAAATTGTCTCCTTGATTTCAAATAGAAAAAAATCACTTATGAAGACTCTTTCTGGGGTTAGGCGGTTGTTGTGGTGTCAGGGCTATTTGGTGCAGGAGTTTAGAACTTGTCATGAAAGACACTGGCCAAAAGGGGGAGAAAAATACATAAGAACTGTCTCTTTAACCACATGGATTTAAAACTCAAAGGATAGGTTTAAAAAAAACAAACACATTTCTCTACTGTTCTGCTAGCATGGCTCAGAGGTTAATTATTTATCTATGAACCAGGATGTCAGAGTTCCATTCCTGGTCAGGCACATGCCTGGGTTGCGGGCTCAAACCCCAGGAGGAGGCATGCAGGAGGCAGCCAATCAATGATTCTCTCCTATTATTGATGTTTCTATCACTCTCTCCTTCTTCCTTCCTCTTTGAAATCAATAAAAGTGTATTTAAAAAACAAAAGAACAACAGAAAAAAGCACATAACAACAGTTTTCTACTGCAATTTTAACCAAGTATTGGAAACAGGCAGGGTAAGCTCACTGACAGAAGGTTCAGGACAACTCTGATAATTAAGCACAGTATTTCCTCTCTAGATTATCCTATATTCTTAGCCACTTAGCGTTTTTTGAATTTAATATTTTAAAGGGAAATCAAACTAGGAACAATACACGAATAGCCCACTTTGGCCTCATTTCTACCTGTGAATTTAATTGGTGTCAGAGTCATCCATTTTTCTGGAAAAAATAGGCAATTTCATATTTTCCATACCATGCAGAAGCAGGATAAAAGTTTATCAAATAGAACAAAAGCACTTGATACAAATACTTACAAAGTGCAAGGTTTATAAAATGAATTAGCAGCTTCTGTTACCTTTATCGCTGGGCCAAAGTGAGCTAGTGATGATCAAGGTGGTGCAGCTGTGACCTAACTGAAGCCATCTAGAAGAATTCTGTAAAGAATTTTCACCAGCTCTTAGGTTGTGATGAAAATGGGGGTGAAGATTGAGGTAAGGCTATATAATTATTTGTTCTCAAATGCAAATTTCTAGAGAGTTTTTCCCTTTTCATAAAATGAAGGTGAATTATTGAAAATTGTATTGCTTAAAAAATTTTTTAAATATTTTTAATTGATTATTTTACAGAGAGGAAGAGAGAGGGATAGAGAGACACATACATAAGAGAGAAACATCCATCAGCTGCCTCCTGCACACTCCCTACTGGGGATGTGCCTGCAACCAAAGTACATGCCCTTGACCACAATCAAACCCGGGACCCTTCAGTCCACAGATCTACGCTCTATACACTGAGCCAAACCGGTTTTGGCAGTATTAATTAAAATATTAATGTACAGCCGAAACCGGTTTGGCTCAGTGGTAGAGCGTCGATCTGCGGACTGAAAGGTCCCAGGTTCAATTCCGGTCAAGGGCATGTACATTGGTTGCGGGCACATCCCCAGTGGGGGGTGTGCAGGAGGCAGCTGGTCGATGTTTCTCTCTCATCGACGTTTCTAGCTGTCTATCTCTCTCCCTTCCTCTCTGTAAAAAATCAATAAAATATATTTAAAATATTAATGTACAAATATGTGTTTCTGTTGCTTTTACCACATAACCAAGCTCCCAGGAGTAGGTTATAATTGTTGGATTCTCTTTCACCAAGGATCTATTTACCTACTTCTAAAATTGAATGATAAGAAGTCTGGAGTCCCAAAGGCAGAAAAATTCTTTCATTATTATAATGAAAGAAAAACTATTATAATTAAAACATCCCTTCTTTAAATATTAAAATTAAAAGTCATAGTGTAAAGAAACAATTCACTTAAATGTCGTTTAGAGATGTCCCTTGAAGAAACATTTCACTTAAATGTTTTTTAGAGATGTCCCTTGGTTCTCATTTTATTCCATAGGGTATTAAGTGAATAAGTTATAGCATAGATGGAAAAATGTCAAACCTCTATGTAGATATGGCCTTGTGCCAGAACCAAGAGATGATATAAATTATGTCTACAGTTGCAAAAATGTATAACGTCAAACTAGTGTAATAAAAAAAGGCCCCAAATAGCCACAGCAATCCTGAGAAAGAAGAACGAAGTAGCAGGGATCTCAATACCAGATTTCAAGCTGTATTACAAAACAACTGTTCTCAAAAAGGCCTGGTACTGGCACAAGAACAGACATATAAATCAATGGAATAGAATAGAGAATCCAGATATCAACCCAAATGACTATGCTCAATTAATATTTGACAAAGGAGGCATGAACATGCGATGGAGTCTAGAGAGTCTCTTCAATAAATGGTGTTGTGAAAATTGGACAGATACATGCAAAAGAATGAAACTAGATCACCAACTTACACCATACACAAAAATAAACTCAAAATGGATACAGGACTTAAACATAAGACGGAAAACCATAAAAATACTAGTGGAATCCATAGGCAGCAAAATCTCAGACGTATGCCAAAAGAACTTCTTCACTGATACTGTCCCTAAGGCAATGGAAGCTAAAGAGAAAATAAACAAATGGGACTACATCAAAATAAAAAGCTTTTTCACAGCAAAAGAAACTATCAACAAAACAACAAGAAATCCCACTGCATGGGATTTAATCTCCAACATCTACAGGCAGCTTATACAACTTAATAAAAGGAAGATAAATGATCCAATAAAGAAATGGGTAAGGGACCTAAATAGAATCTTTTCAAAACAGGACAGAAGGAAGGCCAACAGACACATGAAAACATGCTCAAAGTCACTAATTATCTGAAAGATGCAAATCAAAATGACAATGCAGTACCATAGGCTAGAATGGCTATCAACAAAGCAACAAACGACAAGTGTTGGCAAGGATATGGAGAAAAAGGAGCACTCGTGCATTGCTGGTGGGAATGCAGACTGGTGCAGCCACTGTGGAAAACAGTATGGAGTTTCCTCAAAAAACTAAAAATGGAACTCCTATTTGACCCAGTAATCCCACTCCTAGGAATATATCATAAGAAACTGGAAACACCAATAAGAAAGAATATATGCACCCTTATGTTCATAGCAGCACAGTTTACAATAGCTAAGATTTGGAAACAGCCTAGGTGCCCGTCAGCAGATGACTGGATCAGAAAACCATGGTGCATCTACACAATGGAATACTATGCTGCCATAAAAAAGAAGGAATTTTTACCATTTGCAGCAACCTGGATGGAATTGGAGAGCATCATGCTAAGTGAAATAAGCCAGTCAATGAAAGAAAAATACCACATGATCTCACTCATTTATGGATAATAAAGAAAGTTATAAACTGTTGAACAAAAAGATAGATACAGAGGCAGTAAAGCATCAAACAATGTCAAATTACAGTGGGAATGTTAAGGAGAGGTGGGAGAAATAAGAGATCAACTGAAAGACTTGTGTGCATGCATATAAGCATAACCAATGGATGCAAAACTCTGGGGGGGGCATACATGGGAGGGGGGAATGGTAAGATATATACACATATGATACCTTAATAAAGAAATGGGGGGAAAAACACACATGAAAAGTGTGCTAATTCCATGAGATGACCTCTATAAAATTACATGTGACACTATTCACTTTGTAAAGCAGGAAGTTGGGATTTTCTCCATTGAAAACAAAAGAGACTTCATATGTCGAGGAGGAAAGATGGCAGTGAAATAATAGATGGATGTTTCCTGAACCTTGTCCCGGAGCGGGTGGAGGGAGCAGCTGAAACTAATGGAATTCAGCCCGAATTTGGTGAGAAGACGCAACTGGTGAGATAGATTGCACCCAGGAAGGGCAGAAGTCCCTGGAAGGAAGAAAATAACTCTGAGACCATGCAGATTCCTGAAACAGCGAGGAACTGACAGGACTACTCCGACCATGAAGACAGAAGAGAAGCAGTCCAGAGATGGAAGACGCTGAGGACGCCTTGCCATAATAGCAGACAGCAGCTGTGTATCACTGCAGGTTGCCCAGGACCAAACCAGAGAAGGTCGGACCTGCATTACCACCATCCAGAACTGAAATATCATTGCTGACATATACACATAAGGAACTGTTTGACATTGAAATTGGGTCTCAAAAGAACTGGTGGCCCAGAAAGAAACTCACTACAGACTGATTCATTTGCCTCTCAACATAACCATTATTGCTTGTCTCATTTTCGATTCTTATATTTCCAGTAGGACATGATCTCATTCATCTAGGGCAGTGTTTCCCAAACTTCTCTCATGATGAGAATCACTTGGTGGAGTTGTTAAAATACAGATTCCTGAATCCCAAATAAGAAGTGCTAAACTAGAATTTTTGGGAACATATAGGTAAAATTGTATACTTAACTAGTGCTCTAAGCTTAATTGGGATTCAGGAATCTGTATTTTAACAACTCCACCAGGTGATTCTCATCATGAGAGAAGTTTGGGAAACACTGATCTAGAAGAAATGGTGAACAACATAGACTGATGAACAAGAACAGATCCAGAGATAAGGAACCATGGGTCAGACTGTTGGACTTCAAAGGGAGGGTGGGGATAAAAGGGAGAGATCTACCAAAGGACTTGTGTGCATACATATGAGCCTAACCAGTGGTCAAGGACAATATGGGAGTGGGGCATGAGTGGGGAGTGGTAGGGGATTGTAATGGGATGTTGAGGACAAATATGTGATACCTTAATCAATAAAGAAATTTTTTTAAAAAAGAAAAAGATTTACAGAATCTCCATGTTTCCAAACTTTAAAACCCAAGTCTTAAAATCTGGAAATATTTATTCTTGGTTTCTATCCATTAAATTATAAATTAAATCCTCAGGATTAAGATAGATTGTATATATATTATATATTATATATTATATATTATATATTATACATTATATATTATACATTATACATTATATATATTATATATTATATTATATATTATATATTATATATTATATATTATATATTATATATTATATATTATATATTATATATTATATATTATATATTATATATTATATATTATATATTAAGATAAGATCTCTCTCTCTCTCTCTCTCTATATATATATATATATATATATATACTTGGCGGGGAGCAAAAATCTTTAATTGCACTTCCACAATCATAAACACAATGGATTGTGTATACTAAAGATAATGTGGTTCATTTGCATAAACTTCAATAGTTTCTTTTTTTAGAGGTTCTCTGAAATCTTCTGAGATAAAATTTTCCAACAAGTCTTGGGTTGATATATTTTCTTTGTGAAGAAATTTCATATTCCATATGACACTTTGGGGACAATGTAGTTGATCATTAGTAGGCAGAGAAACATGGATTCTAACTCAAGGTTTTATCAGTTACTAGCCATGCAACCTTATGTAATCAATCTTTCTAAGCTCCAGTTTTATCACTTATAAGACAGAAGTGAGAATTCCTATTGTAGGTATTGTAGACTGTGTGCTACTGTAAGGATCAAATAAATGTTTAGTGCTATGCTTGGCACAGGCAAGTACTCCCTAAGAGCTAAACTTTAGGGTGTGGGAGCCTCATCTGTCTTGCTTACCACCACAAGTGCCTAGGAATAGTATTGGCATAAAGCAGACAATATTTGGCAAGTGAATGAATAAAACAATGTCATTATATTTGATGCTATGAAAACTCCCTATGTTGTTGCATGGTAGTTCCCTCCCTTTTATTTTTATTAATTAATGTTTTTAAAATCCTATAAGGTCACTTAAGGTGCTCTATGTTTTAAAGAAAAGTCAGAGTGGCTTCAGAGAGGTGAATCTTGGTCCCAGACCCACAGGAATGGATCCTGTGCTTAAAACACTGGCTTGTATTTCAGAGGCCATGTCAGAGTCTAAGGAAAATTCTCACACAATAAATATATACTACAGAAGTATATGTGTATTAAGTATTAGCAATATGTTTTCCCCCTCTTCCTTGTAGGATATCAATGGAGCTCAGTATAGATGGACAAAAGAATTCCAATAGGAATAAAAAAATTAAGCTTAAATGAGCTATTCCTTTAATGAGCTTGCTGTTGTCCTTGAGAATAAGTTCTTTCTGGATAGGCTAGTCTGATTAGCCCATGCACAGAATTAATGTTTGAAAAAAGCAGTTGAAGAGCTATACAAATAATTTATAATAATAAAACCATAATATGCTAATTAGACCGGACAACCTTCTGAATGAAGTGGAAAGGAAGCCAGTGTTGGCAGCCAGGGGAAGGGAGGCCTACTCTTGCACAAATTTTGTGCATCGGGCCTCTGGTTTAAAATAGAAAAGTATAATATTTTTGTGATAAAAGGAGGCAAAATATTATATTGTGTTTCGTCTTTTTGTTTTGTACTTCTAGAATCTCTGAATTTTCCTTTAGATCTTTTGTCTTTGATGGGGGGAAAGGGGTTTATTTCCATTTTAATCATAGAATATAAGCTATGGGACACAAGGTAAAGGACAAACGACCAAATATAGGTAGATTCTTACTTTATTAACTACCATTATGAACCTTAGTTCTCTAGAATAAGATTATTCCTTTGGTTGGGTTGATAGCTCTTAGCAGAGTTTTGTATATGTAGATATAAAAACTGCTATTGAATGAGAAGTCCCTCTTCCTTCCTTCCTTCCTTCCTTCCTTCCTTCCTTCCTTCCTTCCTTCCTTCCTTCCTTCCTTCTTCTTCCTTTTTCTTTCTTGCTTTATATTTTTTGTTAATCCTCATCTGAGGATATTTTTTCGATTTGATTTTTAAAGAGAGTGGAATTGAGGGTGAAAGACAGATGAAGAGATAAAGAAACATTGATGTGAGAGAAACACATCAATTGGTAACCTCCAGTATGCACCCTGATCAGGGTCAAGCCGGCAACCAAGAAACGTGCTCTTGACCGGAATTGAACCCATGACCATTCAATCTGCCGGCCAACACTCTATCCACTGAGCCAAACTGGCTAGGGCAGAAGTCCTGTTTAATAGAATATTTCATAAGTCTATTCATTGAGAAGTCCATTATCAATGTGTTTTCATTTTGGTGAAATACTTATATGGTGTCTGCACTTAATTACCTCACGAAGTTGAATAGTTGAATATTCTTAATAAAATATGAGGTGATTTTTCCCAAAATATTGA
This sequence comes from Vespertilio murinus, assembly GCA_963924515.1. Classification (NCBI taxonomy): domain Eukaryota; kingdom Metazoa; phylum Chordata; class Mammalia; order Chiroptera; family Vespertilionidae; genus Vespertilio; species Vespertilio murinus. The sequence continues at coordinate 38,520,245 of OZ004710.1, forward strand.
AATGTCCGCTTCAGTGTATTTTAAATCCATACACATTATAAGCCATCTTACCTAATAATAGAGAAACATGTAAATTGACCATGCCTCTGCTACGCACACAGCCAATCAGAGTAAGTATGCAAATTAACACAACAAAGATGGTGGTCAATTTCCATACATACCTGGGTCCCAGGAACCTCCTTGGCACCCATGTCACACCCAGCCAGCCATCAGAGGGGCAGGGGGCCTTCCCAAGCCTAAAGCCTGAGATGGAGGCTTTAGGCTTGGGAAGGGGCCAAGCCTGTGATCAGAGGGGCAGGGTCCTTCTTCCCAAGCCTAACACCTGGGGCAGAGGCTTTATATCAGAAGTGCCAGAGGTACCCCTTCCCAAGCCTAAAGCCTAGGGTGGAGGCTTTAGGCTTGGGAAGGGTCCGAGCCTGCAATCGGAGGTGCAGGGGGTCCTCCTTCTTTAGCCTAAAGCCTGGGGCAGAGCCTTTAGATCAGAGGTGCCAGAGGTACCCCTTACCAAGCCTAAAGCTTGGGATCGGAGGGAAGGGGATAAAATCAATGGAAACATATTCTCAGGTGAGGATAAAAAGAAAAGTAAAGAAATGTCATATCCTATGAAAGGCACATCTTGAAAATGCCTAAAGAAAGTTGTCATTTTTTCATGGTGAAGGGACTGGAGTCTGTGTTGATAAAAATACCTTGGCGGCTGTGGTGACTGGCAGTGGCTGCAGCAGTGGGGTGATGGGGCTGGCACCTTCCCCTAATCAGCCTGGTTGCCTCCCACAAAGGGAGGCCAGACTTCGGCTTAGGTCCACTCCCAATGTAGGGACATCCCCATGAGGGATCCTAGTCTGTGAGAGGGGGCAGCAGGGCTGAGGGACCCCACTCCAGAGCACAAATTTTGTGCATTGGGCCCTTAGTGTGTGTGTGTGTGTGTGTGTGTGTGTGTGTGTGTGTGTAACATGCAAATTACCATCACTCTACTACACCCAATAGCCAATCAGAGTGAGCATGCAAATTAATCTAAAAATATAGTGGCAGCCCCGCTCCCCCGGCCTCTCCAGGCCTGTGGGAGTTGGAGAAGTGCTCAGACAGCACTTTAGGCTGGCTGCAGCCAGAGAGACCAAGAAGTCACCTGTGCCATGATCCCAGGCCATAGCCAACAGCAGAAGCCTCATGCCCACCTGCCCCATATCCTGGGGGAGACAGAAAAACCAGGCCCCAGCACCTGAGGCTGGGAGAGGCCTGGGAGATGAAGAAGCCGCCTGCCCCATGATCCCAGGCCATAGCCAGCCAGAGAAGTCACCAACACTGCATCCCAGGGAAGACATAGATGCCCCCTGCCTGCAGTCCAGGCGCCAGCACCTGCAGCTGGCTACAGCCTGGTAGACGGAGAAGCTGCTCACCCTGCAGTCATGGATACCAGCACCTGTGGCTGGCTGTGGCCCGGGAGACAGAGAAGCCGCCCACCCCATGGTCTCGGGTGCCAGCACTTGTGGCTGCAGCCCAAGCAAAGCCACCTGCCCACCATCCCCTGCAGCTGCAGCTGGCCTGGGTGCCTATGGCTGACCAGAGGGAGGGAAGCCTGGATCCGGGTGCCTATCATCAGCTGGAGGAAGAAATCCTGGGTCCCGGTGGGGCCAAGGAAGAGGTGGTTAGGGGCAATCAAGCCAGCAGGGGAGCAGTTAGGGACAATCAGGCTGGCAGGCAGGAGCAATTAGGGACAGTCAGGCAGGCAGGCGAGCAGTTAGAAGCCAGCAGTTCTGGATTGTGAGAGGAATGTCCGACTGCCGGTTATCCCCTGAGGGATCCCAGATTGGAGAGGGTGCAGGCCAGGCTGAGGGACATTCCCCCCCTCTCCCCGTTCATGAATTTCATGCACGAGGTCACTAGTATATATAGTGGCCTCGTGCATGAAATTTGTACACAGGTGGGGTTCCTAGGCCTGGCTGGCAAGCATGAATGATCAGGTTCTCCACCTCCCCACCTCCCCTGGTTCCTGGTCCCAGCCTAAGGGCCTGGCCCCAATTGGGTGATCGGGGCCTGCCAGCCAGGGGGAGGGATCAGGAGGTTAGCCAGCAGGCCCCAATGGTTATCAGGGTCTGCGGGCTGGGGGCAGTTCGTAAGTTGAGAATCTGGTGGTCAGTGCACATCATAGCAACAAGTCCCAATCGTTCTGACACAACCGTCATATATATATATATGAGAGAGAGCTTTCCTGTGAGATATCCTATATAATAAATAATAAAGACGTAATATGCAAATGGTCATTACTCCGTGAAGTGTAATGACTGACCACATAATCGTGAATCAGCAGGAAAGTGGGGCAATGAGCTACAAGTGGGTGGTGAAGAGCTACAGGAGGTAGCAGGGCAGCAAGCTATGAGGGGGGGAACAGGGGGGCATGGAGAGAGCTACAGGAGAGCAGGGCAGTGGGCGGAGAGCTACAGGAGGGTGGCAGCAAGCTACTGGCTACAAGCAGGGCAGAGAGCTATAAGAGGGTGAAGTGCAGCAAGCTATGAGGGGGGCGAAGGGGGTGGAAGGAGCTACAGGAGGGCAGGGCAGCAGGCAGAGAGCTACTGGAGGACAGCAGAGAGCTACTGGAGTCCTATTGGCGCACGGATTCATGCACGGGCTACTAGTACACTAATGATTGGACATTGAATAAAAATTGTTCTCTGGTTGTTAGGGCTGTAAAATTATAGGTAGGATACAAATTAAGAAGTTTAAGCACAATTCTGATTTTCTTCTTCAAATTATTCATATACCATGGCAGTTCACAGTGGGTGAGTAGTTTGGTCATCCTGCAAGATTTGAAGTTCAGAGTGTTATCCCACTATTTATCAAAACCTCTCTTGAACCAACAGCAAGGAAGTACTTGTCATTGTCCTCTTCCACAGTCCTTAATTATAAACACTCACAGTCATCAAAGAAGCATTTTGGGTAATAGCTTAAACACTATTAAGTCTATCTTCCATTGTGTGTTATATGTGCATGTGGCTGAGGAGTGGTGTGAACTTCCAAACTAAATATACCTCTAGAATATATCTCTATCATCTCTATACTGGGGCCCTAGCTTCTATCTGAAGGGATTTTACTTTCAAAGACAGTGCTGATGTTCTTCTATGCTAGTTAAAACAGGGTTCTAATTGTAATTCCAACTATAGTAGCTCACATGGAAATTATGGGAAGCTTTTGGCAATCAGTGACTCTTACCCTTCTAAATTAGAATTGAATTACATAGAAAGCTACGACTGTGAAATTCTTTTTTACATAAAATGGAATTCAAGGACTTTTGGTGTTGAAAACATTCATGTAAAGATTCCATGTCTGGCCTATTAAAAAAGAAACCCTAAGCCATTTTTTAAATGAAGGGGGTATTTTCAACTTTAAGATGAAACCACTAAGTCCTGCCAAGTAGCTAACAAAGGAAAGGATGTAGAAGATGAAAAAATGTTAAAGAAAGTAAAAAATGAAGGAAGGAAGGAAGGAAGGAAGGAAGGAAGGAAGGAAGGAAGGGAGGGAGGGAGGGAGGGAGGGAGGGAGGGAGGGAGGGAGAGAAAGGAAGAAGAAAGAGAAAGGGAAGGAGGGAGGGAGAGAAGAAGGGAGGGAAGGGAGGAAAGAGGGAAAAGAGGCAGTAGGAAGTGAGAAAAAAGGGTTCATGAATCCCACAGGAAGAAGCAGTTACCTGAAACAAACTACTACAAATCAATGGCAAACAAAAATTACAGCATCTTGTAAGTGAATCAGCAATAAAGGGCTGCTTTATCTCAGGTAAGGAGTGATCCAGAAAACCAGTGGGCTCATGAAAGAAAAGAAATGAAAAGGAGATAGAGCCGAAACCGGTTTGGCTCAATGGATAGAGCGTCGGCCTGCGGACTGAAGGGTCCCGGGTTCGATTCCAGTCAAGGGCATGTACCTTGGTTGCGGGCACATCCCCGGTGGGGGGTGTGCAGGAGGCAGCTGATCGATGTTTCTAACTCTCTGTCCCTCTCTCTTCCTCTCTGTAAAAAATCAATAAAAATATATTTTAAAAAAAGGAGATAGCAGATATACCAAATAACTTTTCTTACCTAAGTCACTCCTATGTCTACTATATCTTTTGTGGTAGGCAATGGGTCAGAAGTCATAATGGCAAATGTGCAAGAGACTCTGGTTCCAAGCAACAAACTAGAAATCACAAGCATAATGACTGGATCTAAGTGATACAGTTACCAGGATTCATCCTCTGCAAGATGGTTTTGTTTTGTTTCCCTTTCCCTCTACTGTTCTGTTACCCATTCCTGCTCCTCTGAATGCTCTAACTCTTTCAAAATCTGCTGTGAAAAAAGAAGTGCTGTGAAAACCATACACCTAATGGCAGAGTGTGGGTAAGGAGGATAGATTGTACCAAAATTCCACTTTAGGACCCATTTCTAATTGTAGAATAAAAATATGTTTTTGTTATAGAAACTTCAGATTATTAATTGAACAGATGGGAGAGATGTTGAGTCAGAAAGTCTCCCTGCCACCTTTGAAATCAGAGGTGCTTTCATATAACACCCTAACCAGACTTAACTTCTGAAAGAAATCAAAGGGAAAATTATTGTACATCTAATGAAAACCTGGAACCTGTTATCCTGGATAATCATTGTGCAAAAGGGGTCTGGGAACTACACACTGATGAGTGTATAGTACTTTAGTAGGCAAGCTGAAAGAATCTTTAATAAATGCTGGCCTCCTGTACATTGGGGCTGGAGTGGTAACAGGGTTTCTGTAAAGAGAAATCATGTATGATCTTCTATGAATCTTTTCCTTGGGGCTAAACTCACTTTTAAAATGCTTCTCATTAATTTTGGTACCAAGGCTAATTTTAAATATAAATTATCATAGAACTTAAAATATTTTTCCTTATCATATAGTAGGAACTAGTTAAGAGACAGAGAGAAAAAGAAAATATAGGGAGAAACAGATATTTTTGTAACTGAAGAAGGGTAAGTAGTAGACTTCCTTGGGGGTGGCCACTGGGAAATCAAGTCTGTAGATGACACATAGAATTTCCAGGAAGTGAAGTACCAAGCTCATGGATGCTTAAGGAAGGTCTCAGGAGGTTTTATGATTGGCACCTGGGCTTCAATAGGGGCATACATAAGGTAGTTCATTTAGGAAGGGCCAATATTATAAACTACTCTTATAGGATGATGAGTGCTGACCTTTCAATGAAGACCCAGGACAGAACTCTAAGAAACTGTGCACAAAGCACCGAGGAGAATAACCTAGTTTCCTGTTATGGCATAAAAAAATGGTAACAAAATGTTGGGCACTGTCAAGAAGGGGATTAAGAGAAAAACAAAATAATTCTCCTTTTACACAGAACCACAGGGACATCTTCATTGGTGAAATTACACAAGCAGCTCTGATCTGCACATGTTAATGACAAACAGCCTAAGGTGAACAAAAAAGGGCCATTAAAACCATCAATATCTGGCTTAAAAAAAAAAAACCTTTTCAGTCCAACAATATAGAGGTAGCCAGGGGACATGATCAAAAACCTAAAGAGGCTAGAGCTGCTGCATGATGACTTGGCCTAACAAGTGTCTTCAGCTAAGAAACACCTTTGGACATATTTTTTTATTTCTTATTTAATTTATCTTTGTTTGTTTGTTTTTGCTTTCCATGTTTTATTTTAATTAGGAAACAGATGGACATTCTAATAAATTTTCTGAAAGTTGAAACATTTTGCTTCAATATTTTTTAAGGTAATGAAAAGTACAAACCAAGACAGTTTTAAATTCTTAAAAGCAAGTACCACTGTTGGTAGCAGGGTTTTCATTTCAGGAGTATCTTATGCCTGACAGGGGTATACAATGGTATTAATTTGTGTTTTGTTCTTTTTTGATATCCTATATATATAGGCTATATTTTTTTCTTTATGATGGTCTATATCCCAGTACATTCTTTCCATGAAACACATTACTGTTGAAAGTCTGGCTGTTACCTGAATAGTACTGCTCAGACTATATAGAGTGAGACTGGATTTAGTGCTTTGTAGGACTCTCTTTCACGGCCCGCGTAGAAAGAGTTCCAATTCAGGGTTCAGGTTCTGGAGAAGGGCTGCACACAAATGAAGAGACTTGAAGAAATTCAATTTGGCGATATGGGGGGGGCAGGCGGTAGTCCAACTCTAGTGGGAGAACTGCTCCTACTCTGGCCCTGCCATCCCCTTTTATTGAGGCTTTGGGGAAAACACCTTAGGCATCATAAACAGAAATTTACAAGCAGGAAAATAACAGAAACTTACAAGGGACAACAATTAAGGTTGTTGACCAGCCTTCCTGGCTTCCTATCAACATCTCTTTTTTAAGTGAAACTAATTTGTTTTCCAGCAGCGTTTCCTTGTAAGTACTAAGGTACCTGATTCTTATCTCTGATTCTTTTGGTTCTTAAATCCCTGAAAACAACTCTTAACAATAACTCTGGATGTAGATGCCAAAACAAATATATTCTTCTTCTTTGTATAGTCTGAAATTTCTCTATTACATATACAGTGTTTTGCTAAATGTCAATATTCAGTTGGAGTCCCTTGAAATCTAAAAAAGGCTAAGCCAGATAAGAAGGATTAAATATTATCTTATTTTCTACATTAAAGAAAACCTAATTTTCAGAGCAGAAATTTGTATGAAGCAAATAATCAGATAATTTTCTTTATCTCTAAGTGTTTCCCAGATGGAACAGCCTATATAATAGTATGTTATGTTGCTTGAATTGGATGTACATCAAAACCATTAGCTTATTATAAATCCTCCACCAGGGAGATGAGGATTAAAGTCAAGATGAAATCTACTCTTTGAAGAACTCCAACAGGATAAAGCCAAATATGGAATAAAGCATCTTTTGGAAAAATTTATCAACTATATTTTATATTCTTAGACTTCCACTAATCAGATAATTAGTGGTGGAATAAATTATTAAGTAGGAGATGAAATTGGGAAAAGAGTGTTTATTCTCATCTCTCCAGGTTTTACTTAGGACCTCTTACCTATTATTAGAAGGATAACAATTGCTGCCTGTGTTAATTAAACTCTGGATTATAAGTGACAGAAATCCAATCTTCAGCATAGCCAAGCCATAGGGAAGGTGAAACTGGACAGAGGGATAAGTGGAACCAGGGGATTGAACTATGTGAAGATTCTTAGTCCTTCCCTTACACTTCCCTCTGAGTGTCAATTTCATTCATTCATTCATTCATTCATTCTTCTTCTTCTTCTTCTTTATTTTATTTTATTTTATTTTATTTTTTTAGCACAGACTCCATTGAATTTGGTTCATAAATACCCAAGCAAATGAAAACCCAAATGGTCCAATTAAATTTTGGTCAATCAGGTTCTCTTATTTAATTTATCTTTATTGTTGAAAGCATTACAGATGTTGTTTATTTATTTATTTATTTATTTATTTATTTATTTTTACTTAAATTGTTTCATCTTTATTGTCTTTATTGATTAAGGTATTACATATGTGTCCTTATCCCCTCATTGCCCCCCCACCCCCACCCCCTTGGTGTCTGTGTCCATTGGTTAGGATTATATGCATGCATACAAGTTCTTTGGTTGATCTCTCCCGCTTACCCCCAACCTCCCCTGCCTTCCCTCTGAGCTTTGATCAATGCTTTTCTGTCTCTGGATCTGTTTTTGTTCATCGGTTTATGTTCTTCATTATAGTCCACAAATGAGTGAGATCTATGCAATATTTATCTTTCTCTGACTAGCTTATTTCACTTAGCATAATGCTCTCCTGTTCTATCCATACTGTTCCAAATGGTAAGAATTCTTCATTTTTTTTTACCACAGTGTAGTATTCCATTGTGTAGATGTACCACAGGTTTTTAATCCACTCATCTGTTGATGGGTACTTAGGCTATTTCCAAATCTTAGCTATGGTGAATTGTGCTGCTATGGACATAGGGATGCATATATTCTTTCTGATTGGTGTTTCTAGTTTCTTGTCATATATTTCTACAAGAGGGATCACTGGGTCAGATGGGAGTTCCATTTTTATTTTTTTTGAGGAAACTCCATAGTGGCTGCACCAGTCTGGCACTATATTTTTTTTTGAGGAAATTCCATGTTTCTCCACAGTGGTTGCACCAGTCTGCATTCCTACCAGCAGTACACGAGGGTTCCTTTTTCTCCGTATCCTCACCAGCACTTGTCATTTGTTGATTTGTTGATGATAGCCATTCGGCAGGTGTGAGATGATACCGAATTGTCGTTTTGATTTGCAAAGAAACCATCAACAAAACAACAAGAAAGCCCACAGCATGGGAGAACATATTTGCCAATGTTATCATCGGTAAGTGTTTAATCTCCAACATTTACAGGGAACTCATACAACTTAATAAAAGGAAAATAAACAGCCCAACCAAAAAATGTGCAACTACCTAAAAGATACTTTTTGAAAGAGGACATAAGGAAGGCCAGGAGACATATGAAAACACACTCAAAGTCACTAATCATCCAAGAGATGCATTTTATTTTTTAATACTTCTACTTTATTTATACAACTGTCAGTGAATGATGATGACCAGTGCAGGGTCCTTTGGGAAGTCCCTGTTTCTAGTAGAGTTTGGGAGAAATCTAAGCCCAGTGGGAGAAGGATCAAAAGCACCTCAATTCCCATTACTTACCTTGAGTGATGTTGACTTCTTGATTTCTAGTCAGACTCATTTTCTCTACTGCCAATGTCAGCAATGAATTTATACCTGCCCCGGGTGTCCCAGGTGAACTGGGTGTTCCAGGTGAGCCATGTGTCCCAGGGGGCTGTGTGCCCTGGGTGAGCCGAGTGTCACAGGAGGCCGTGTGCCCCGGGTGAGCCGTGTGTCCCAGGGGCCGATGTGCCCTGGGTGAGCCGTGTGTCCCAGGGGAAGCAGTGGGACCCGGGGGGAGGGGCGGTGAGAACCAGAGGAGGAACGGACTCTATTCGTGTGGTCCTGAGATAGTCACCATAATACAAGCAGACTGCCAAATGAGGAGCGGATTCTATTCATGTGATCCTGAGATAGTCACCATAAAACAAGCAAATTGTCAAATGACAGCAGGGAGGGGAAGGAGACCTGGGGGGAGATAAGAGAACAACCGAAGGACTGGTATGCATGAATATAAGTACAACCAACGAACACAGAACTCTAGGGAGGAAGGGCATGAATGGGAGGTGGTGGGGGCAATGGTAAGCTATGTACACATATAATACCTTAATTTTAAAAAAAGGATAAGGAACAGTGTACAAAAGCTTACATAAGTATACAGTACCTTTCCTCCCACAAATTGTTTTTTGAAAACAATAATTCTGTAAGATTGGGGTCATTTCATCTTACAGAAATGTAATATAGCTGTTACTGGCTCAGCATTACTACCATAACTTTCATAGATGTGGTAATATTTCTCATCCTGTATGCCATCTTGAATGGGCACATTCACACTGTAGTACTGTCCCTTCCCTAGGCCAACATCAGTCACATCACCTGTTCCTGTAAAAGAGAGGGGTACCATGAATAGTTTTAAGAACATGAGAATTAGAAAAGTTGAAGGATTCTCTGATTGGAATTCAGAAGACCAGAAGGTGAAATAGAACACTATCCTGTGATAGTTTTTCTAAGGGAATGAATTAAAATAATATAGAGAAGTGACTGTTGAAAATAATGTTAAGGAAGCAGAAAAATTATAAGAAAATTGGAAAAACTTAGATTCATTCTGGCTGGGGGAAAAAAAGATTAACTCCTTTACTTCACTTTCCATATGTCTAAGAGTAACATAATATTAATATATCACATAATTATCAGGGTGTTGGGAGTTCCACAGGATATCTGATAGTACATTAAGTATAAGTGAGCTATCTATTGGCTGTCCATAAAAGTCAGCTGGAATAAGAAATGGCATCACATTATCACCTGAAATGACTTCTCTTAAATTTTTGCTAAAGTTGCACCAATAAGGTAATAATAGCATTGAACTATCCAAATATAAAATATAAGAAATGTATAAAAGAACTGTAGTATATTATTCCTCAAATGTAATACTGAGCATACAGATCACTTGCCTGGGAAAAATCCTGGGGAGAATTTGTGCAGGGACACCGTCATGACTTGGGAAGTGAAACTGCATTGTGCTTATTTTTTAACCCTTTTAAAAAATGTGACCAGTACAAACATTAGGCATTATATAGTGAAAACCCAATTGTAAACTGCCTCTATGATACAGATTTGGTTATAAATGCAGTTCTCTCAAAGTGTGTACTAGGTAACTTACAGTACATACAGTATTTGTAGCTAAAACACAGAAGACTAAAAATAGCCATGGCCTTGTCCCTTAATAGTAGCTGGGAAATAGATGGGGGGAAATTTTTCTAGAAAAGACTCCCCTTTCCATTTAAACAGAATAAGAAAATGAATAGAGGCTTGGGAGATAGTAGATGTAATTCTTAAAAGCCACTACCTATTCAGATAAAAACACTGCCCACCTCTACACCTTTCCTCCCTGAATCACATATTGTCAGATAATCCCTCTGTAAAATGGAAGGACTACTATTAGCAATTTTTTGCTGTATACTGATTATACTTCAAATAAATAGTCTCTGTGTTTACTTAATGCATTCAGTCTTCATTAGAGGTTGACTGTGACCTTAAAAAAAGGAACTCTCTGACCCAGATGCAGATTGTTAATTTTAGACAGCAAAAGGCCAGGCCATTCATATGCAAATCTTCTGTGCACATCTTGGGTGGGGTTGTAAATTGGATGGGGCAGAGTCTCAGGGAATCACCAGGGTGGAGCAAACAGCAATGACTGACTGTCAGCCCTGCCCCGAAGAGATCCCTGGGTCTCAGTGTCCCATGGTCCTGTGCAGGAACAATGATCGCTGCAAGCACCTCTGAGAGAAAGTAACCCTCACATTGCGGCCCGATGCCAGGCAGTCCAGTTTCTCTTTGTATGAGTCTGGGTCCCCAGAGTCTTGCTAGGAACTGGAGTTCAGAGCAGTCAGAGCTTTTATCTCTCTCCTGATTGAAAAAGACAACTGCGTACCCAGTTGCCAGCCCTTTTCTGTGAGTGCCTCCGTACCTCTGCACTTCATTTCAGCACCTCCATTCCCCCTACTGGACTCAGTGCGCTTTTCTCTTTCCTTCTAGTTGTAGAATTTCCATTCAGCCAGTCTTCCTGTGGTTCTGGATGATATTTATTTTGTCTTTTAGTTGTAGTTTTGATATGGTTGTGTGTGGCAGCACGTTCAGATGTTTACCTATGCTGCCATCTTGGTTCCCTCCACCTTTTCTTATACTTAGTACCTATTTGTATCTCTTCTCACAGAAAATTCCATTAGGAATTGTTAGAAAATTCTACTTCGCTTAGGCAGATAGGTGGAGGGTGTGGGGGCTTGGTGTGAATAAGAAGAATGGTAGGTAGTTGAAGAAAGGTGAGGACAGGTATGAGTACAGTGAAGCCACCATAAAATGCTAGTTATGAAATCATGGGAGATTTAAAATAAACTGAATGTGTAAGAATTTGGAGGTGGGGAAGGGGTCACTGGAAAGGAGGTGCTGAAGAGGGGAAATAAACTGAAATGAAACACACCATAAAAGTTGGCTAAAACAGGAAACTCTAAATGGTGTAGAAATAACACTGCAAATGCAAAAAATGGTTTCAGGTGACAGTCATTCTTACATGGTTCAACAGAGTTGATGCTATTTTTAAACGCTGATACTAGTAGTTTGAATTTCATAATCATTCATGCATTCAACAAATATTTTCCTGAACTTATACTATAATGCATGCATAATTCTGTTTGTTCAAGCCATTGTTTATGGCAGAAAGAAGTATACAACTTGATCTCTATTTTGGATAAACTGAAAGTTTCTACATGATAAGACAGAAAAAGCTTAAAAATCAATAGTATAAGACAATATATAATTAAATATCAAATCAGTAATAGAAACAATACAGTTGAGTAGGGGAGAGAACACTTAAGCTGGAGTGTTCAGAGCAAATCGGATACTCTTGAAACTTGAACTTCTAGGTAGAACTTGTAGGTGCAAAAGGGGAGGAAAAAACGAAACTAAGTTAGAAAAAGTGATGCTAAATCATGGAAGTGGGCGCAGTGAAATATGTTTGGTGATTATTCAGTAGAGAAGCTTGCACAGCAACTTGTGAGAGAGAAGGTTAGATAGAAGAGGTGAGGCTTCTTTGAGGCAGGCCTCAAAACACAGGGTAAAGAGTGTGGACTTTACCATGAAGACCACTGCTTTTCAAAGTGTGACCTGTGGAACAACTTGAGTGTTGTTAAAATGTTGATTCCCAGATTCCATAGCAGGCCTATTAAATCTAAATATTTGGTGGATATGGCCCAGAAGTCTGCATTTTAACACAAGCTTCCCCCAGGTCATTTTGATATACATTTGAGTTTGAGAACCATTGCTATAAGCCAAGGGTTAGTAAACCAAGTGGCTACATGGTAAATATTTTAGGCTTTCCAAACTACATGGTCTCTATTGCATCCTCCTGCCCCCTTAACAACCTTGTAAAAATATTTAAAAAATCATTCTTAGCTAGCTGATCATTCAAAAACAATCCATGGGCCAAATGTTACCCTTGTTATAGGTGATAAGGAGCCTCTGAAGATTATTTTTTAGCAAGGTTGTGTTTTGCACTGGCAGAGTGTTCAGATATTCGGTAGACATTGATCTCAAAGCAGCACCCTGGTTGTTTTAACCCTTCTCTCGGTTACCTTTAATTTTCTGTCATCATCTCATGCTAGCATCCACCTAGATGAATTCCCTGGGGAGGTTTCCCCTGACAATTTCTTCCTTCTTTATCTATTTTGGCAGCAAAGCTGACCCTAGTCTCTATAATGTATTATTTTTCCCTCTCTTGTCTTGATTATGTTAGTTTGTTTCATACAATCCATAGAAACGAGGAAGTGGCAATTCTTGATGTGGGAGAGGGGAGGAAACACCTTTAATTTTACTAGGTAGGTGTTCCTAGATCAATGGTGATAGGTGCCACCCACATGATTTGTTAAAGAAACAGAAAGTGGGTAACTGTCACTGAAGCTCCACATTGTAGTGGAAAGTTCAGAGGAGGGCTGGCTTCATCCTTTCAGTGAAGTCTTCAAAGAAGAAATCAATGAAGTTAAAGCAAATTGTTAATAATTCTGCTGCTATTAAAAGTTAGAGAAGATGCCCTAGTTTGTTTGCACAGGACTAAATATTTTATCAATACAAAAACAGTGGGACAGATTTTGACTGCTATGTAAGTTGGTATCCCTATTGGTGAAAAATTCACAATGATATTTCATCATGTACCCATTCTGATCTTGAGAGAAGTATAAAGACTGTCAGCTCTAACTGCAGATTTCACTGAGAACATATGAAAGTGACCTAAGGGAGGTTACTGATCACTGGAGTAAACACTAGGTAAGATTCCCACTTCTTATCATTTTCTACTGAAGAGCTTTGCTATTGGAAGAGATGAGAGGAGAGGATAAAAGAACCTGGTATATTAAAGGAACCTGGTATACTAACACAGTAGCTTCATCAACAAAGGAGGAATTGCATCAGTTAGAAGAATCTCTACCTATTTTAGGATTCTCAATTAGGAAACTTTCAATTGCAACAGGCATTTCTCCTTTTACCAGCCACCTAGAAGCAACTTTACTGATAAAAACCTGTTGTCCTAGCAGCAAAGCACTCTTGAAAGTGAAGGGCTTACCATCTCCATGGTGTAGATCCAAATCCACCTAGAGCATACGGTCAAATTTCCATCGCAATTGTAATATTCCCAGGACAACATCATTGAGATAACAAAAACCAGATGCTTCATCTCTGCAAGAAAATAAGTTGCTGCAGCCAACAGCCAAAAGCAATCCAAGGAAGTTTTTAATGCCAAGGATCTAACTCCGGAGATCTATTCCCTTTTAATTCCCCTTTATTTTTAGAAAAACAAAAATCTACCTACAAAGATTGTATAGTAAATACCTCAGAATGATCAACGAATGAAGTGTCCTAGTAAACTAAATATTCAGGTTGATTGGTAATATTTTACATGTAGAATCACAGATTTTCAAAGAATTAGAATGTTATAAATATATTCAACAAAACAGAACCCTTCTCTAATTATTTAATAATCATTAAAAATTGTAGTACCATGGAGTCATCATCATGATCACTTAGAGGACTCTAAGAAAGCTAGAGTCTAGAGGAGGCTTTAAAGACAATCTTGCTCAGCCAAATGTAGAAGATGCTGGAGATTGGATTCTCTGTACTGAACCTATGATATAACCTAAAGTTATTTTGTTTTGTTTTTAAGTAAGGCTTGTCACTTTCTGATCATAAAAGCAAAGTGTAAAATGTATAAATGTATAATCTCCTGGGCAGCATAATGTGGTTACCTTTCTGTAAATGTAATTATTACAATGCAGACTAAAGCGGCCTCTTCTAAAGTTATTTTGTTTCCTTCACTAAAATTGTCTTTCATTTACAATACTGGTGTCTTTTAATATTTTTGCTATTTGTGATACTGTGTTACTTTACCTTCTTGTAAACATTAATCTACTCTTTTATTATACTTCCATTAAGCCTTTTTGAGTAGATAGAAAACATTTTTTATTACCAAACATTTATTAGAGAGGAGAAACCAAGATAGTGGCATAGGTAAACACCTAAACTGCTGCCTCACACAAAAATATCAAAACTACAACTAAAAGACAAAATGGACGCCATCCTGAACCACAGAAAAGCTGGCTGAATGGAAATTCTACAATTAGAAGGGAAGAAGAAAGTACATTGAGACTCAGAGGAGTTGCAAAAGGCTGAGGTATGAAGACACACACAGAGAGAGGACGGGTGGCTGACTGCGTGGGTGGCTGAGTGCATGGCTGGCTTTTTAAAGTGGGAGGGAGATGGAAGCTCCTGTCTGCGCTGAACTCCAGTCCCAGGCTAGACTCAGAGAACCCAAACTCATTCGGGGGAATCTGAACTGTCAGGAAAAGAGAAAGTACATGAAGACTCAGGGAAGCTGTGGAAGGTGGAGGTCAGAAGGCACACATGCAGAGAGGATTGACTGCTGAGTGCACGGGAAGCTGAGTGCACACCTGGCTTTCTAAAGCAGGAGGGAGACAGAAGCTCCCTATTACACTGAACTCCAGATCTGGGTGAGTTTCTGGGAAACCAGACTCATTCAGGGAGAAACTGAACTGTCTAGCAGTGGGCAAAACTTGAGGGCAGCTTTCTCTCAGAGGTGCTTTCAGCAATTACTGAGTGACACTGATACCCAGGGGCCTCATAGGGCAGGGCTGACAGGAGGCCAGGGCTGTCTGCTCTTCCCTCAGACTCTGCCCCATCCAAGCTGAGCATAGAGGCTTTTGCTAGTCTTCTCCCATAAGGGTGTCTCCAGCACAGAAGTTCTCCCAGCATATACACAGCTGATCCTCACAGCCAGTTGGCCTGGAGGTCAATTCTTCCCAGTGATTCCAACAACAATCAAGTTTAACTACAACAAGGCTGTGCACACAGTCTACAAAGGGGTGCATCAAGAGTGTCCACCTCAGGTAACTGGGGGAGGCTGAGCCACTGGGCCCTATAGGACACCTAGCACACAAAGCTACTCTACCAACTCAGGGAAGTAGTGAAAATGCAAAGTCAAAGTAAGATCACAAATGAAAGAAATGGAGGAAAGCAAAGGAATGGATATAGAGTTCAAAATCACAGTTATAAGGTTTTTCAAGAATTTCCTAGAAAATGCTGATAAATTTAGAGAGAACTTTGAGGATATGAAAAAGGACCAACTAGAAATTAAACATGCACTGACTGAAATAAAACATATTATACAAAGACCTAACAGCAGACTAGAGGACCACAAGAAACAAGTCAAAGATTTGAAATACAAAGAAGCAAAAAATACTCCTCCAGAAAAGCAAAAATAAAAAAGAATCCAAAAATTTGAAGATAGTGTAAGGAGCCTCTGGGACAACCTCAAGCATACCAACATTCGAATAATGGGGGTGCCAGAAGAAGAGACAGAGCAAGATACTAAAAGCCTATTTGAATTAATAATGACTGAAAACTTCCCCCATCTGGTGAAAGAAACAGACTTACAAGTCAATGACGTGCACAGAACCCCAAGCAAAAGGAATCCAAAGAGAACCACACCAAGACCCATCATGATTAAAATGCCAAAAGCTAAAGACAGAGAAAGAATACTAAAAGCAGCAAGAGAAAAACAGTTAATTACCTATAAGGGAGCATCTATATGATTGTCAGCTGATTTATTAACAGAAACTATGCAGACCAGACAGGAATGTCAAGAAATATTCAAAGTGATGAATATCAAGAACCCACAACCAAGATTACTCTACCCAGCTAAGCTCACATTCATAATTTAAGGTCTGATAAAGAGCTTCACAGATAAGAAAAAGCTAAAGGAGTTCATCAACACCAAACCAGTATTATATGAAATGCTGAAAGGTATTCTTGAAGAAGAGGAAAAAGAAGAAAAAGGTAAAGATAAAAATTATGAACAACAAATACATGTTTATCAACAAGTGAATAAAATATCTGATGAACAGAATAAACTGGTGAATATAATAGAACCAGGGGCATAGAAAGGGAGTGGACTGACAATTCTTGGGGGAAAGGTGTGGGGGGGGGGATATGGGAAGAGACTGGATTAAAATTATATACCTATGGATGAGGACAGTGGGTAGGAGGTAAAGGCAGAGGGTGGGGTGGGAACCGGGTGGAGGGGAGCTATGAGGAATGGGGAAGAGGAACAACTGTAATAATCTGAACAATAAAGATTTATTACATTTAAAAATAGAAAAAAAATAATTTATTTTCATGGCCTTGTATTAAATGCTTCAGTTTATTTTGCTTCCCCTGGCTTAAAACATCCAGCCCCCCTTTCCCCCTAATTTCTCTTATATTTTACTTGAAATAAAATTCTAGGCATGAGCATCATTTAAAATGTCATATTTATTATTATGAGATTACAAGAACTTTCCAATGCCTACACAATACATAGACTTCATGAAATCTCTTGTAGTATAATGTTTCATATTCTGAATAATGCGTGGTTCACAAGCTGAATCAAAGAGACCAGTATATTGGTGAGCAGGAGGTTGTTACAAATATCACTAGACATTGATTTTGCACATATATCTTATAAGTCTACTGTCTTAGCATATCAAAAAAGAAATAATTTGTCTTCTTGCTGAACATGAATAACTTTTGTGTAGGTGGAATGGAATATTAAGTGTTAGGCAAAAAGAGGAGGGAGGTGAAGAGGAGGAGAAATAGAAAACAATAGAAGCCATACTTCTTTCCCTCAGAGAACCTACAATTAAATTATGGAGATGAGTCATAAGCACTGAAAAATAAAATAAAACCAGAAAGGCAAGCAGAAGTAATATGGCACATAAAGAAGAATACAGAGAAATTCTATAGAAAAAATTGACAAAGCAGAATAATCTCATTACAGTATTAAACTTTTATGAACCTTCTAGAAATCTAAAAATCATACAACTACATATAAGAAGTTGTTAAGGCCCTTACACTACAGCCCTACTTTAATGTTCTAAGAAATACTTAACTGCAAAGGACCACGTTGCCCTCACATATTCAATAGGAAGAACCATCTTTATGCTTCCTAGTGATTTCTATAAGACTCATGGATGACTTCCTAGTTTACCTGCCTCTAAACTCCTGGGTCCTTTCCTTTTCTTTGAGATGTTCTTCATAAATGAACATTCCCCTTATGGCAATAGCCTGGATGATGATGATGATGATGATGATGATGATGATGTCTGGAATTCAGAGAGACTATTGGGTATAATAAGTTCCTAATATTTTCTTAAATTTATGGAACTCAGTTCTTACTGATTTATAGAAATAAGTGTTTGAATAAACAGGATAATCCTAAAATTCCCAGAAAATAAGGAAATTGAATTTTCAAAACTTTTAATGTGTTTTAAAAAAAGGTTTATGTTATTCTAGACATAAACACATCTTAGAGATTTGTGTATTAAAACATTTGAGGGTGGGCAAGTCTGAGTGAGCATGGGAGGAAGGAAAGAAGAAGGGCAGAAATAAGGTGTCACAGATGTAGCTGGAAGCTTTCTGTAGGTCTTGGGAGAAGGGAGTAGTCAGGTGGCCACTGGCACTCTCTTCAACCCAAATGAGCAAAGAAATACTGTGAGTATTCCAGCAGGGCTGAACAGTAGGCACTGTGGATAAACCCAGTGACCTGGGCAGAGAACAGAGGTAAGGCCACAGTTGTCTGAAGACTGCCATTTCCAGGCACAAAATCGAAGGCATAGAGCCTGGCTCTCTCCCCTCCCCTTCCTACAGCTTCCCTAGCTTAACCCTCCCAGAGCAAGCAGCAGGCCCCAGAAGAAGTGGTAACAGTCAGTGTTGGGCTACAGAGCACATTATCTGCAGCCCTGAGAACTGGAGAAGCAGAAATATTTGTGTGTGTGTGTGTGTGTGTGTGTGTGTGTGTGTGTGTGTGTATGTGTGTGTGTGTTGGGTTGGGGGGGCACACTGTAAATCTGAGTGACAGGGGTGAAGAATCTGAGTTCTGGCAGTTGCCACTACTAGGAGGAGAACAAAGCCACAAATAAACCAAATGGCCTCTCCTAGCTCATCCCATTCATACCTACTGTGGCTGTACTGCTGGAAGAGTGGTTGCAAAGGATATTTCTGGGATTTCACAGGCTCAGAAACCCATTGCCCACAACATTCCTTCACAGGAGTGGTTCCCTGAGTGACCTGGGTCACTTCCCCTATGATACTGCACAGAGGAGTCACCCACCTCCACAGGAATACAAGTTATTTTCCACTCTCTACAAATATCCAAGAGCTAGAGCAGTACATGAGAAACTAAGAAACTTGCACTTCAGAGCCACCTACAGGAAAACAAAAGGAAGATTTCCTATCAACCTACTAAATAGAGAGATGACACTCTTTAAATTAAATAAGAGATTTAATTTTCATATATGCCTAGCAGAGAAATAATCCAACAAATTTCATGAATAAGCAAGGTAATGAGGCAGCTCAGAAAGAAGAAAAAAATCTCAAGAAAATAAACTTAAAGACATGGAAAAATGTGATTAACATGATAGAGAATTCAAGAGTGCAGTTCTGAAAAAATTCAATGACTTATAAGAAAACACAAATAGTTTAATTAATTGGGAAATAAAATGCAATGAACAAAAGGACTACTTTACCAAAAAGACTGAAACTTTAACAATGAACCAAGTAGAAATTCTGGAGATGAAGAACTAAATAAAAGAAATGAAAACTGGAAAAACCAAGATGGAAACGTAGGTAAACACCTATACTGCTACCTCACACAACAATTTCAAAACTGCAACTGGAAGACAGAGTGGACATCATCCAGGACCACTTGAAAGCTGTCTGAGTGGAAATTCTATAACTAGAAGAAAATAGAAAAGGACACTGAGAATCAGAGGAGCTGTGGAGGACAGAGGTGCGGAGACCCATGCATGTGGAAAGGGCAGGCGGCTGAATATGTGGCGGGCTTACTCATGGTGTACTGAGAAGGTGGGCAGCAAGTGCATGGCTAGCTTCCTAGTTTGGGAGGGAAACAAAATCTCCCAACTGCCCAGAACTCCAGTTCTGGGTGAGACTTTGGGTACCCAGACTCATTCGGGGAGAAACTAGACTATCTGGCAGTGGGTGAAACTCAAGAGCAGCCTTATAGCAGAGGTGTGTGCAGCCATTGCTGCAGGACACTGAGACATGGGCCTCTTAGGGCGGGGCTGACGGGAAACCAAGGCTGTCTGCTCCACCCCGAGACTCTGCCCCATCCCAGCTGAGCACAGAAGCTCTCCCAGCAGACACAGCTGATTCTCATAGCCAATTGGCCTGGTGGTCAACTCCCCCCAGTGATACTAACAATAATGTAGGCTTAACTACAAGACCGCACACACAGCCCACAAAGGGGCACACCAAGAGTGTTCACCTCAGGTAACTTGGGAGGCAGAGCCACTGGGACCTGCTAGCACACCTAGCACACAAAGCCACAAGGAAGCAGCCAAAATGTGGAGACAAAGAGGCAGGTCACAAATGAAGGAAATGGAGGAAAACAAAAGACTGGATATAGAGTCCAAAACCACAGCAACAAGGAAAAAGTTTGCCTCCAAATTGTTTCTCCTTGTGTAAAATGGTATTGCATTTGCTAGAGCCTATCAGAGAAGAAAGACTTCCTCCCTTTATACCCTCTGCTCCTCAAGAGGAGCAGAAAGATAAATTGGAGGAGTAGCTTTCATGTCCTGCTTCTGAAACATTTAAATAACCACTAATAGAATCACCTATACAAAGAGCTATCTGAGAAGGATTAAAGTAAATAACAGTGGAGGATAGAATTATTTTTCCTATTATACAGGTAGATAATCCACAATTCCCAAATCAAATAAGACAGTATGAAAGATTTGACTTTAAAATGATAAAGGCCTTGCATGATAGTGTAATACAGAATGTAATACATTTACTGGAGAAATTATAAATAACATTTCTGATGCATTCCTAACTCCCTATGATTGGTATTCTCTAGTGAATGCAACTCTGGATGGAAGAGGTTATTTGCTATGGAAAGGAGAATTTTTAGAGAAATGTCAATAACAAGCTTCTTCAAATCTCAGACAGAGCGTTCAAATAACTTTTGAGATGCTTGCAGGACAGGATCAATTTAGTGATGTACAGAATCAGCTCCAATACGTCCAACAGGCATATGAGCAAATTAGACTTTGTGGGCAAAAAGCCTGGTGGACTTTACCAGGGGGAACCTGAGGGAGTCTTTAGTAAGTGCATGCAGTGGCCTACTGAATCATTCTCTGATTTTGTAGCTCTCCTCACTCAAGCAGTGAGACGCAGATTTAACATGAGACAGCAGGAGGCATTTTGACTCAACAATTAGCTTATGAAAATGCCAATGCTGATTGTAAGTAATGTCTAAAGCCTCTAAGAAAAAATGGTACCATAACAGAAATGTTCCAAGCATGTCAGAATGTGGGGTCAGGCATTTTTCAAGCAAGCTCATTAGTTGCCATTAAATTTCATAGAAATGGCCAGCCATTAAATCAAGACATAGGAAATGGCCAGCCACTGGGAAATGGCGGGAGAGGCATCCCCCCCACCTCGTTGTTAAATAAGGGGAATTTTCACCCTGCCAGGCCCAAAGTAGATTCCCACATTCAATTCAATCCAGAAAGAAATGCTGGCTTAGATCTCAATATTACAATAACAATTACAAAAACCCTAATCCCCAATATGGTTAGACAAGTTGTTCCTCCAGGAATTTGGGGGCCTGTGCCACCAGGAATGTCAGGTTTAGTCTTAGGAAAGAGTGAGAATATTCTGAAAGGACTGACTATTCTTCCTGGAGTCATAAATGCAGACTCTGAGGGAGAAATCAAGGTAATATTAAAATCCAAATGTATTATGCTAATTACTCCAGGATAAAGAATTGCTCAGTTCCTGCTTTTACCTAATATTCAGCAAGGTGAAGTAATAAATAGGAAGAGAGGAACACAAGGATTTGGAAGCTCAGATATATATTGGACACAGTAAATTGTCAATACCCATCCTATGATCAGTCTAAGAATAGAAGGGAAACTATTTAAAGGTTTAGTAGACACTGAAACAGATGTTAGTGTTATCAGTCAGGAATTCTGTCCTCCAAGTTGGTCCATGGTAGAATCTATAGGTTCTATCACAGGAGTTGGAATTCCTGATAACACGCAGTGCTGCAGTGTTAAAGTGGCAAGATGGTATATCTACACCATGGAATACTATGCTGCCATAAAAAGGAAGGAATTCTCATCATTTGCAGTAACCTGGGTGGAATTGGAGAGCATCATGCTGAGTGAAATAAGCCAGTCAATGAAAGAGAAACACTATATGACCTCACTAATTTATGGATATTAAAGAACATTATAAACGAATGAACAGAAAGATAGATATAGTGACAGTAAAACAACAAGCAGACTGTCAAATGACAGCGGGGGCGGGGGTGGGGGGAGGGTAGGGAGATCTGGGGGAGATAAGAGATCAACCGAAGGACTGGTATGCTTGTATATAAGAACAACCAATGGACACAAAACTCTGGGGAGGGAGGGCATCTATGAGAGGGGGGGTGGGCAATGGTAAACTATGTACACAGATAATACATTAATAAATAAATAAATAAATAAATAAATAAATAAATAAATAAAGTGGCAAGATGAGGAAGGACAAACAGGATGGTTTCAGCCATATATAGTCTCTGGAATTGCACTCAACTTATGGGGCCAAGATGTTTTAGAAGGTTTACAAGCTTGTATTACTAGCAAGGGACAACAGTTCACAGGCAGACAAGGATTAGAATATCAGCCTTTTTAGGAGTGGTCACTGCTCAATCTCCTCACCCCCATGTTGAGCCTATACAATGAAAAGATGATAGGCCCATATGGGTGTATCAGTGACCATTAACCAAGGAGAAATTAGGTCATATTCATGAATTAATATAAGAGCAAATAGAGGCTGGCAACACAGAGCCTTCCAATAGTCCTTGGAATACCCCTATATTTACAATACCTAAGAAGGTGACAGGAAACTGGCCATTATTGTATTATCTTAGAGCAGTTAATGCTACTATACATACTATGGGAGCTTTATAGCCTGGATTCCCAGTGCCTTCACAAATCCCTCTAGGTTGGTCTCTTATAGTAGTAGATCTTAAGGGTTGTTTCCTCACCATGCCCTTGGCACCTCAAGATAAACAAAGATTTTTCTTTTCAGTGCCATCTAGTAATAATATAGAGCCTATGAAAAGATATCAATGGAAAGTTTTGCCTCAAGGAATGGCCAATCGCCCTACTTTTTTTCAAAAATATGTAGCTCAAGCTATTTAGCCTTTAAGGGACAAATATTCCGAGTATTATATTGTCTATTACATGGATGACTTGCTCCTTGCAGTCCATGGGAAGAACAGACTTTACCAATGTTTTCTCAATTAGAAAATGAACTTCCTAAATGGGGCTTAAAAATTGCTCCAGGAAAAGTACAGAAAGAAATGCCTTTCCAATATATAGGAACTATAATTAAAAACCAATATATTAGGCCTCAAAAGATGGAAATATGAAAAGATTGCCTTAAAACCTTAAATGACTTTCAAAAATTATTAGGGACATTAATTGGTTAAGACCTGATCTAAAAATATCTACAGGAGAAGTGACAAATTTATTTAATATACTTAGAGGTAATTCTAATCTTTCCTCACCCAGAGTATTGACAGACAAAGCTAGAAAGGAGTTACAAAGAAATGAGCAAGCAATCTCCTTAGTCCAAGTGGCATGGGTACTGCCTGAATTGCCTTTATTGGGACAGATTAATCCTACTGCAAATAGTCCCACTGGAGTCATCTTCCAAAATAAAAACTTTCTTGTTATTATTGAATGGGTCCACCTAGGACACCAATCCTACAAAACTGCAGTTACATATATAGAACTTATAGCTCAGTTGATTTTTCAACTTAGAAAACACTGCAGAAAGGTTAGAGGAGAAGCCCAAAGTATTTACCTTCCCCTCACTGGGAAGTAGTTAGAAATGTTATTTCAGACTGATTTAAATTGGTAAATTGAACTGAGTGGCTATTCAGGAGAAGTTAGTTGTCACCTACTAAAAGACAAATTATTATAATTTCTATATTATACCCATATTATTATATTAAAAAAAAATACTAGGCAGGAACCTATTCCTGGAGCATTAACTGTTTTTACTGATTGTCTCACATCAAAGCTGCTTATCATACAATGAATTTAGACCAAGTCATCCAAACTAGTCATACTTCTGTACAAAAAATTGAATTAGAAGCTATTAAGGCTGCATTACAGGATTTTCAAGAGCATCTTAATATAATCTCTGACTCTTCTTACGCTGCAGGTTTAGTAAACAAAATTGAAACTGCATGTTTAAAATAGCTCCATGACCAAAATTTATTTTTACTATTTAAACAAGTTCAACAGGTTGTACAACAGAGACAATATTCTTTTTATATCACTCACATCAGGGCTCAGTTTATTACCCAACCCATTAACTAAAGGAAAGGCACATGCTGATCAATTGTTGCTTTTTTAAAACAGGCCTCAGAATCTCATCAGCTTTTATATCAGCCTGCCAAAATGCTATCTAGACAATTATCAATCTCTCCACAGCAGGCAAAACAGATTGTCAGAGAATGTCCTACTTGCATGTTGCATCTACCTCAATGGCCTAACACAGGAGTCAACCCTAGAGGTTTGCTATGGAGGTTACATCCATATCTGGTAAATGGATGTAACACATTATACTCCTTTTGGACGCCTTGGGGCATTGCATGTCTCTGTAGACACCTTTTCAAACATCCTATAGGCTACTGCATCTATAGGGGAAATGGAAAAACAGTTTACTAATCATTAATTACCTGCTTTTGCTTTCATGGGAATTCCCAAAATTATTAAAACTGATAACGGGCCTTCTTACACAAGCTTTCATTGGCAACAATTTTGTAAAAAGTGAAAAATTAAACACATTACAGGAATCCTATCTAATAAAAAGGGATATGCTAATTGGACATCACTCCATCACAGAGATGGCTGCAACCACAGCTGAAGCCAAGTTCCCATAAGGAGCCTTAATAGGCAATCAACAGGGACCTGAGGCTACCCCCTACCCCTGCCACATAGGGCTTGACAGGGGACCTCAGGCTGTGCCCCCTGCCCTGGCATCAGGCTAGGGGAGCTCAGGCTGCTCCCCCCCCCCCGCCACAGTGTCAGGCTGGGGGACCTCAGGCAACAACCCCCATCAGGTGGGGGACCTCAGGCAACAACCTCCACCCTGGCACCAGGCTGGGGGACTTCAGACCACACTCCCTGCCCAGCGGGGCTTGACAGGGGACCTCAGGCCGTGCCACCCACCCAGTGAGGCTTGACAGAGGACCTCAAGGTGCACCCCCAGTACTGAGTCGGGGGAATGCAGGCCACACCCCCCACCTGAGCACCAGGGCTGGGAACCACAAACCACACCCTCCTCCCAGCAGGGATTGACAGAAGGCCTCAGGCTGTGCCCCCTGCCCTAGCACTGGGCCAGGGGACCTGAAGCTGCATCCCCTGCACCCAGCGGGGCTTGACAGGGGACCTCAGGCCATGCCTCTTGCCTTGGCACCAGTTTGGGGAACCTCAGGCCATGCCCCCAACCCAGTGAGGCTTGTCTGGGTTCTCCAGCTTCAACCCCTGCTCTGGCACCAGGCTGGGGGACCTCAGGATGCGCCCCTCCACCCCAGCACCAGGCTGGGGAACCTCAGACCACACACTCTTCCCAGCAGGGCTTGACGGAGGACCTCAGGATGCACCCCTGCCCCAGTACTGGGCCAGGGAACCTGAGGTTGCAGGCTCCTGCCTGGCGGGGCTTGATGGGGGACCTCAGGCCATGCCCCCACCCAGTGGGGCTTGACAGGAGATCTCAGGCCATGTCCCCCACTTGGTTGGGTTTGACAAGGGACCTCATGGCATGTCTTCCACCCTGGTCTGAGCTGGGGGACCTCAGGTCATAACCTCCATCCTGGGGCTGGGCCAGGGAACCTGAGGCTATATCCCCTGCCTGGCAGGGTGGGACTGGCCAGGTCCGGATCTAGCCCAATGGGGTGGGGGCCAGCCAGGTCTGGGTCTCACATGATTTTGAGGTGCATGTGAGTGGGCAGACACTTGACTCCAGGTCCCTTGGTGTGCCCCAAACTCTAACAGGAGGAAGGTTTTCATATACATTTTATTCATTTTCTTTCATCTCTGACACTTCTATTATAAAGGGCAAGTGGCAATATTAAATTATTTTCTCTAATTAATCCCCTTTTAATGCACACGAATTTTGTGCACCAGGCCACTAGTACCATGTAATTCCCAAGGGAAGGCCATTATTAATCGCCATCATCAGTGGCTAAAATCCCAACTTGGAGAACTAAAAGGGAGGATTATGATGGAGAAATAACCTGTGGGTAGGTTGCATCAAGCCTTAATTACTTTAAATTTTTTCACTTGTGATACTGATGGCAAGACACCCATGGTGTCCAAATAAAACAAAGGGAAATGGTCTAGTTAAATGGAAAGATCCTATATCTGGTTTATGGAAGGGACCCGAGCCATTGCTAACCTTTTTAAAAAAAAAATTTTTTTGTTGTTGATTAAGGTATCACATATTTGTCCTCAAACCCCCTGCTAAACTTTTTTTGAGTTTATGCTTGTATATTTGCAGAAAATTTCTCCAAACCTGTGTGGATTCCTGCAAGAAATATTAAATTGTAACATAGATCCGAGAGAGGAACTGGCCAGATTAATGAGGACCTTGTGTCTGGAGCCACTTTGCAGCTGTAGACAATTAGCTACCCCAGCCACAGATAGAAGCCCCCAGCAATACACTGAAGATGAAGAGTGGAAGACGAACACTGCAGATGATAAACAGCCCAGCAATGACTTGGGGAGTGATAAAGATGGTTCAGAAAGCTGAACAAATTTGTGAAGAGACCAAAACCCCAAGAATGCCTAAACATGTATTTCTTGTCATGCTGGCAATCACCAGCTGTGTGGTAATATCACCAGAGGCTAAAGGTGAAGTCTTCTCCGGGTAAAATCCCTTAAAATGGACTGATCCCTGGCCTAGTAGAGTAACTATATGGGAAAAGTATAATTACATGGTTGTACATACCCAACTTCTCTTTTTTATATGACACAGAATCAAACTACTGCTCATTTGTGTGTAGAATTAAAGAGAGGTTTTTCTGGTTAACATCAACACCAAAGGAGGGGGAAACAAAAACCTAAATATGATTCCTTTCACTGCTTACTTCTGGGAGAAGCAAAGAGAATTTAACATTACTAAGACCTCATCTACTAAGCCATTATGTAAAAAGTCTTATGAATGGCACCCACCAGCAGCAAACTTAAGAACAGTTTTTTTCTTTTGTGGATTGAAGCCACAATGGGTCTGCATATAGTAATAAACAATGGAAATCAGCTGCTTCACTAGCATCAATAAAATGATATAGTTTAAAATATAACTTCAATTTTAAAAAATCACCTTGGTGCTTAGGGTAAAAATAACACTACCCTTGATATTTTGGAATTACAGCAGCATATTGTATAATTATCCAGACAAACTTACAAACTAATTCCTTAGATGCCTGGAGGCAATTTACAGAAAGAATTTACTCCTATTCACTGGATCTCTTTACCTTTGCCTTTTAGCATAACCACAGTTGTGTCTACACTGTTGTTTCATTCTTGTTCTTATATTTTCAATTTTAGTATGCAGATGCAAGTGGCATATCAACATCTATTAAGAAATTAGGAGAATGGAAGATGGCTTCGAACAGGAAGGCAGTTTACAAGATAGTACTTGAGTGAGAGAACAAAAGGAGAGTGTGTGGTCTCAAGGGGAGTATTTGTTGGTGAGTTGAGGGACAGCTATACTCCAGGAAACTGTGGGGGACAGGTGGACAGCTGACCGGGAAGCCACCACTGCTGCTGGATTCCCTCCCTAAGAGACTGGATCAGACGCAGAGACCACACCATCTTGTTTATTTTTTCCTTCTGCTTTCCCTAGCCTCACTTGATATTAGTTGTTTGTAGATGGAAATCATCTGCAGTTAATTGTTGCTAGTATTTGTTGGGATTAGTGGCTGTTATATTGGAGTTTCCCCTTTTCTTTCTTATTCTCTTTTTTTTTCTCTCTCTTACATTTTTCCCCATTTTCCCAATTTCATTTTTCACTTTTATTCCTTTCTCTCCTATCCTCTAATTAGCTCTTCCCTGGTAGTCACCTTTATCTGGGGTTAATAATATCATGAATACATTTCAGTTCAGAGCCTTGTGCTTTGTACCTGGTTGTATTGTATTTTGTGCCTTTCAATAAATGAAGGAGAGAGAGGACTACATAATCAAACACCCAGAGAAGAGAGATCATGGAGAGACAAAGAAACAGTCCACATATGAAAGAAAAGGAGGCATCACCAGAAAAGGAAGTAAAGAAAATGTAGGCAATCAACCTGTCAAAGAAAGAATTCAGAGAAATGGTCATAAAGTGGATGAAAGGAATAGAAGACAAATTCAACAATATGTGTAAGAACCAAGAGGAAATGAAGAAGAACCAAGAATAAATAAAAAATGGCATTACTGTTGTAAAGAACCCAATAGAAAGCACCAAGAGTAGACTAGAAGAAGCAGAGGACCAAATAAGTCAGCTAGAAGACAAGGTAGGAAAAAATACCCAGGTAGAGCAGCTTCTAGAGAAAAATTAAAGAGCAGGAGGAGAGCCTAAGGGAATTTTGGAACAAAACAAAACAAAATAACATCCACATAATAGGGGTACCAGAAGGAGAGGAAACTGAGGAAGGAATAGAAAACCAGCAGGAGAAATAGACAGAAAAGTTCCCTGATATAGAAAAGAAAAAACCTACAAAAATCCAAGAAGGTCACAGAGTTCCAAGAAAAATGAATGACAAAAGACTGACACCAAGGCACATTTTAATTAAATTAGCAAACACCAACAACAAAGTAAGAATTTTAAAAGTGGCCAGAGAAAGACAGAAAGTTACTGACAAAGAAACCCCCATCAGACTAGTGACTGATTTCTCAACAAAAACACATCAGGCCAGAAGGGAACAGAATTAAATATAAAAAGTCATGCAAAGAAAGGTCTGAATCCAAGAATACTATACTCAGCAAGGATATCATTCAAAGTTGAAGGTAAAATCAGGAGCTTCACAGTCATAAAAGGACTAAGGAAAATTATTACCACCAAACCAGAAATGCAAGAAATGCTAAAGGGTCTGCTGTACAAAAAAAAAAGAAATAGGAAGTGTAGAGGGAACACAGTGATAAAGAATAAAAATGGCAAAAAGCAAGTGTCTATCAATAATAACTTTAAATGTAAATGTATTAAAGGCCCCACTAAAAAGACATAGGGTAACTGAGTGGATAAGAAAACATGACCCATATATATGCTGTCTACAAAAAGACCACCTCAGAAAAAAAGACACAAAGAATGAGTGTGAAGGGATTGAAAAGGTTTTTCAGGGGAATGAAAATGGAAAAAAAAAAAGCAAGGGTAGCAATACTTATATCTGAAAAATTAGATCTCACAGTGATGAACATAACAAGAGATAAGGAAAGCCACTTATAATACTAAAGGGAGCAATCCAACAAGAAGAAATAACTCTGGTAAACATATACACACCCAGTAAAGGAGCACCCAAATACATTAAAAAACAAAAAAACAAAAAAACAAAAAACTCCTGGAGCATATCAAGGGAGAGATTGACAGAAATAAAACTATAGCAAGGGAATTTAATACCCCACTATTACCATTGGACAAATCCTCTAAACAAAAAATAAGCAAACAAACATCAATACTAAATGATGCGCTAGACCAGATGGAATTAATTGACATCTTCAGAATATTTTATCCCAAATCCACAGAATATACATTCTTCTGAAGTGCACATGGGACACTTTCAAACATAGACTGTATGTTGGGACATAGGCAAAGTCTCTTCAAATTCAAGAAGATACAAATCACATCAAGCATTTTTTCAGAACACAGTGGCATAAAACTGGAAATAAACTACAATGAAAACAAAACAAAAAAAATCAAACACATGGAGACTAAACAGCATGCTATTAAACAATGACTGGGTTACCAGAGAGATCATGGAATAAATAAAAAACATCATGGCAATAAATGACAATGAAAACACAAAGATACAAAATCTATGGGACACAGTGAAAGCAGTCTTGAGAGGGAAGTTCATAGCTATAAAAAAGAAAAAAATAGTAATAAATTACCTAACCCTACAACTCAAAGAGTTGGAAAGATAGCAACAATAAAAGTCTATTGTAAACAGAAGAAAGGAAATGGTAAAGATCAAAGCATAGATAAACAACATAGAGACAAAAAAAAACAATACAAAAGATCAACAACAACAAAAAAGAGCTGGTTCTTTGAAAGGATAAACAAGTTTGATGAACCTATAGCCAGGCTCACCATGAAGCAAAGAGAGAGGATCAAATAAACAAAACCAGAAATGACAGAAAGGAAATAACAACAGACCTCACTACAATACAAAGGATTCTTTAAAAAAAATTAGACAATCTAGAGGAAATGGACATATTCCTAGAAAAATACAACCTTTCAAAACTGAGTCAAGAGGAATCTAAACATCCCAATAGGCCAATAACTATGAAAGAAATTGATGCAGTCATCAAAAAGCTTCCAGCAAACAAAAGCCTGGGACCAAATGGATTCACAGGGGAGTTTTACCAAACATTCAAGGAAGAACTAAAACCTATCTTCCTCAGACTATTCCAAAAAAATAAAGAGGAAGGATAACTTCTAAGCTCATTGTATGAAGCCAGCATCACCCTAATAACAAAACCAATTAAATTCAACACAATGAAAGAGAATTTACCGGCCAATATCTCTCATGAACATAGATGCTAAAGTCCTCAACAAAAATCTAGGAAATCGGATCCAACAGCACATCAGAAAGATCATACACCATGACCAAGTAGGATTTATCCCAGAAATTCAAGGATGGTACAATATCTGCAAATCAATGAACATGATACATCACATAAACAAATTGAGAGATAAAAAGCACATAGTCATATCAATTGATGCAGAAAAAGTTTTTGACAAAATCCAACACCCTTTCTTGATAAAAACTCTCAACAAGGTGGGAATAGAAGAATCATACCTCAACATAATAAAAACCATATATGATAAACCCACAGCTAACATCATACTCAATGTGTAAAAATGAAAACCATTTCCCTTACGAGCAGGAACAAGACAGGGATGCCCACTCTCACCACTCCTTCTCAATATATTATTGGAAGTATTAACCATTACAAGTAGACAAGAAGAAGAGATAAAAGGCATCCAAATTGGAAAAGACATAAAACTGTCCTTATTTACAGATGACATGGTATTATAGATTAAAAAAAACCCAAAAGACTCCATTAAAAAACCTATTAGACTTAATAAATGAATTCAGCAATGTAGCAGGATACAAAATTAACGCCAAGAAATCTATGGCATTCTATACACCAACAGTGAATTTACAGAAAGAGAGACTAAAAAAGCAATCCCATTTAGCATCGTACCAAAACAAATTAAGATACCTAGGAAAAAATTTAACTAAGGAGCTAAAAGACCTATACATGGAAAACTACAGGACACTGATAAAAGAGATAGAGGAAGATGTAAACAGATGGAAGAATCTTCCATGTTCATGGATTAGTAGAATCAACATGATTAAAATGTTCATACTACGCAAAGCAATCTATAGATTCAATGAACTCCGCATTAAAATGTCAATTGCATATTTCAGACTTGGAAAAACCTCTCCAAAAATTCAACTGGAATAAAAAAAGACCCCAAAGAGCCACAGCAATCCTGATAAGGAAGAACAAAGTAGGTGGGATCTCAATACCAGATTTCAAGCTGTATTACAAGGCCACTGTTCTCAAAACAACCTGGTACTGGCACAAGAACACACATTAGAATAGAATAGAATAGAATAGAATAGAATAGAATAGAATAGAATAGAATAGAATAGAAAAACCAGATCGACCCAAACCACTATGCTCAATTAATATTTGACAAAGGAAGCATGAATATACAATGGAGTCATGATCGTCTCTTTAACAAATGGTGGTGGGAAAATTGGACAGACATATGCAAAAAAATGAAACCAGATGACCAACTTCCACCATACACAAAAATAAACTCAAAATGGATAAAGGACTTAAACATGATAGGAAACCATACCAAAAAAAAAAAATCTAGAGAAATCCACAAGCAGCAAAATCTCAGACATATGCCAAAGCAATTTCTTCAATACAATGGAAGCTATAGAGAAAATAAACAAATGGGACTACATCAAAATAAAAAGCTTTTGCACAGCAAAAGAAACTATCAACAAAACAACAAGAAAACCTACTGTAAGGGAGGACATATTTGCAAATATTATCACTGATAAAGATTTAATCTCCAGCATCTATAGAGAACTTATACAACTTAATAAAAGGAACATAAATGATCCAATAAAATATGGACAATAGACCTAAATAGAACATTTTCGAAAGAAAAAAGAAGAAGGGCCAAGAGACACAAAAACATGCTCAAAGTCACTAGTTATCCGAGAGATGCAAATCAAAATGACAATGCGGTACAATCTCCAACTCTCAGAATGGCTATCATCAACAAATTAACAAATGACAAATGCTTTCGAGGATGCGGAGAAAAAGGCACCCTCGTGCACTACTGGTGGGAATGCAGACTGGTACAGCCACTGTGGAGAACAGTATGGAGTTTCCTCAAAAAACTAAAATTAGAACTCCAATTTGTCCCAGTAATCCCACTTCTAGTAATATATCTCTAGAAAATAGAAACACCGATCAGAAAGGATATGTGCACCCTAAGTTCATAGCAGCATCATTTACCATAGTAAAAATTTGGAAACAGTCCAAGTGCCCATCAGCAAATGAATGGATTAGAAAACTGTGGTACATGTACACAATGGAATACTACACTGCTATAACAAAGAAGGAATTCTTACCATTTGCAGCACCATGGATGGACCTGGTTAACTGAAATAAGCCAGGCAATGAATGAAAAATACTACATGATCTCACTCATTTATGAAACATAAAGAACATTATAACCTGAGGAACAATAAGATAGATACAGAGGCAGTAAAACACTGAACAGAATGTCAAATTACAGCAGGAAGACAGGGTAGTGGAGGGGAGGAGAGGAAAGCGATCACCTAAAGGACTTGTATGCATGCATTTGAGCACAACAAATGGACACAAGACACTGGGGGAGTGGGATGAGGGCATGAAACAGGGGTTAGGGGAGTCTGGAGGAAAGCCAATGAGGGAAAAAAGGGAGATATATGTAATACTTTAAACAATGAAAAATTAATTAATTAATTGATTGATTAAAGAAGGGTGACATGCTGAGAGTAAAGTTTAACTAATTAATATAAATGCGAGAAATCTGGTCAGAAGGCTGAGTGGGGCTCTTTCATATTCACGGGGTGAATATCTGTATTTTATTGCCTACTGCTGATGACTCAATAACCTAAAGCAAACTCCCTGCCCTTATAATCTTACTGTTTACTAAATAATCACTTTTGATATGTCTGTTTTCATTCCTGAAAGGCAATTGTATATTCTAGTAAATAAAAGCAGTTGGGAACAGAGATTCAGTAGAACTTGGTCCCTTGTACCAAGATGACAATTGGCTTCCCCCATAATTTCCAAATTTATATTTCTTATCTTATGTATTAATTTGTGCATCAGCCCTTCCTCCAAGTCTTTAAATGCAAGGCCATGCAGGGTGTGGCTTCACAAATAACTACTTGCCCTCCCATGCTAAGCTTTCTTCCCTTCTTATATGTTTAAAAAAAGAAAAAAGAAATGTGAGTGTTTAAAAAAAGAAAAAAGAAATGTCACCCTACCTAATAAAAGAATAATATGCAAATTGACCATACCTCCACTACACCCACCAGCCACATCCAACAGCCAATCAGAGAGAGTATGCAAATTAACCCCAACCAAGATGACTGCCACCACAGAGAGCAGGAGGAAGGCGTGGGTTTCTCTGGCGATGGAAGAAGCCAAGCTTTCCACCTGCCCTTGCCAGCCTAAGCCTCCACTCAAGGGTACAAAGTTTCAATTATAGAAGGTAAACAAATCCAAACAGAAATGGTGGCAGCAGCCACAGAGCAAGCAGAAGTCTTGGTTCCACTCCAGGCTACAAAGTTTCAATTGTAGAAGGTAAATAAATTCCAGATACCAGGGCCTCCGCTTAGGTCGCCAGAGGGTGTGGCTGGCCTGCAAACCACCACAGGCCCCTCGCCTAGGCCTCCCCATTCCATAAGGGAACCCCCACCCTGATCTGGAACACCCTTCAGGGCAAACCAGCTGCCCCCCACCTGTGCACCAGACCTCTATCCTATCTAATAAAAGAGTAATAGGCAGATTGACCATCATTCCAACACACAAGATCAATATAGCTTCCCCCATGTGGTCAAAGATCCTGCCTCCATGTGGACACAAGATGGCCACCATAAGATGGCCAGCAGGGGAGGGCATTTAGGAGGGACCAGGCCTGCGAGGGAGGGCAGTTGTGGCTGATCAGGCAAGCAAGGGAGGGCAGTTGGGGGTGACAAGGCTGACAGAAGAGGGAAGTTGGGGGTGACAAGGCCAGCAGAGGAGGGAAGTTGGGGGCAAACAGGCTGGCAGGGGGGCAGTTAGATATCAATCACGCTGGCATGGGAGTTGTTAGGGGGTGATGAGGCTGTCAGGCAGAAGTGGTTAGGGACAACCAGGAAAGCAGCAGGTGAGTAGTTGTAAGCCAGCAGTCCTGGATTGTGAGAGGAATGTCAGACTACCCGTTTAGGCCTGATCTCAGTAACCGACAGCCAGACATCCCTCAAGGGGTCCCAGATTGGAGACGGTGCAGGCTGTGCTGAGGGACACCACCACCCCTCCCCCACATGCACGAATTTCATGCACCTGCCCTCTAGTATCCTATAAAAGACACATCTTGAAAATGCCTAAAGAAAGTTGTCATTTTTTTATGGTCAAGGGACTGGAGTCTGTGTTGATGAAAAGACCTTGTCAGCTGCAGTGGCTGGCAGTGGCTGCAGCAGTGGGGTGATGGAGCTGGCGCCATTCCCTGATCATCCCACGCCTTCCACAGAGGGAGACCAGACTGTAGCTTAGGCCCGCTCCTCATGGACATCCCCTGAGGGCTCCCAGTCTGTGAGAGGGGACAGGCTGGGCTGAGGGACACCCCCCCACAGTGCATGAATTTCATGCACCAGGCCCCTAGTATTTGTATAACTTCCCATCTCTTTTGGAGTAAATTCCTAGAAATAATATGGCTGTATCATAGACTACACTTATTTTTTCATTTTGATACATATTGTTAAACTGTTCTCTGGAAAGTCCAAAAACTTTACATTTCCCCCAGGAAATACACAAGAGTTCCTGTTTCCCCACTGTCAATCTTTTCAATATTTTCCAATCTCATAGGTAAACAATAAAAACACATTTATTTCATTTTTATGATTATTAGTGAAAATGAACATATTTTTATGTTTATTATCCATTTGTATATCTTTTGCTAAATACCTTTTCATGTTCCTTGCCCATTTTTCTAATGTGTAAGACTTTTCCTTTCACTTTTTTTTGTTGTTGTTGCCTTTAATCCTCACCTGAGGATATTTTTTTCCATTAATTTTTTTAGAGAGAATAGAAGGGAGTGGGAGAAGAGAGGAGAGGAGAGGAGAGGAGAGGAGAGGAGAGGAGAGAGAGAGAGAGAGAGAGAGAGAGAGAGAGAGAGAGAGAGAAACAATATGAGAGAGACACATTGATTAGTTGCCATTGGTTGCCTCCTGCACATGCCCCACCAAGGCCAGTGATCAAACCTGCAACCCAGGTACATGCACTTGCCTCATGAATTGAAGGGAACCAGAGATCCTTCAGTTATCTTCAAAGGAAGCATGTAAACTAGAAGCTCCATTTTATGGAGAAGGAATCAGTCAGGATTCTTAAAATGACACAGGGGGGATCAGAGGGGGGGATAAAAATGGCACAGGACAATCAGAGGGGGGATTACCATTTTAGTAACCCCTTTTGATCCTCCTGTGTCATTTTGATTGCCCCTTTTGATCCTCCTGTGTTATTTTAAGTGATCCCCCTCCCCCCACACCTATGCCACTGAACACCTTCACCAGACATCCCCCCTACCCCTTTATCAGACATTTGCCCCCTAGGGCCTGCCTGGGGACTGTCACTGGGCTTGTTGGGGCCTGGATCTGGGCTGGAGCAGGGTCTGCCACTGACTGAGAACCTTCAGTCATCATGAAGGAGGCCGCGAACATCAGGTAGTGTCACCAGAGACAGACCAGCACTCACCACCTTTGCCGTGTCCTGTCTGCTCTAATCCTCCTGTTCTTCCACACATGTCTGTGAAAATCTCCTCCTCTCTCCCGCCCTGCTCTCTCTGACCTCTGCTCCACCTCCACACAGCAGTGAAGTCAGGACTCCACGTAATGTCACTGGTTGCTAGACGCCATTCGGGCAGCCCTAGCAACCAGTTTACGGTAAATTAATTTTCATTCTGAGACAGAGCCTGGGGGCCTTATTTTTGGGGGGATGCCTTATATTTCACTCAGAAGGAAATTTGTAAGTAGGTCTTATTTTCGGAGGATGTTTTGTTTTCGGGGAAACAGGGTAGTATAATTATGTGTCCTCACAAGAGGCAGGCAGAAGGAGATTAGATACAAAAGAGAAATTCCTGCAATAGAAGAAAAGTCAGAGAGAAAATAAGAGATGCTGCTGGCTATGAAGATGGAGTAAGTGGCTTCAGACACTAGAAAATGTAAAGGAACATATTTTCCCTTAGAGCCTCCAGAGGAAATGTAGCCCTGCTGAAACCCTGATTTTAGCCCTGCAAGACTCATTTTGGACTTCTGACATCCAGAACCATAGGGGAATAAATTCCTGTTGCTTTAAGTCCCTAAATTTGTGGTACTGTTATAATAACAGCAATAGCAAACTAATACAGTGCTCAATAATTATTCGTGAATAAATAGATGCTGTTTAAGTTTCATTTAAAAAGTAAAAATATAGAGATACCATACTGATTTAAAGAGAAAGATAAGCTTTAAAAATGCTCCAAGGAGAGGAAGTCCATGGGAAACAAAAAGAGTACATCTGTAATACTTTCGACAAAAAAGATACATTATTTGGAAAACAACAGGACACTGAAAGAAGAGATAGAATAAGATATAAATAGATATAAGGACATATCCTGTTCATGAACTGGTAGAATCAACATCATTAAAATTTCCATACCACACAAGACAATCTATAGATTCAATGAACTCCCCATTATATACCAATGACATATTTCACAGACCTAAAAAGTACTCTCCAAAAATTCATCTGGAAAAAAAGGGACCCCAAATAGCTGCAGTAATCCTGAGAAAGAAGAACACAGTAGGAGAGATCTCAATACCAGATATCAAGCTGTATTACAAAGCCGCTGTTCTTAAAACTGCTTGGTATTGGCACAAGAACAGACATATAGATCAGTGGAATAGAAAAGAGAACCCAGAATTGACCCAAGCCACTATGCTCAATTAATATTTAACAAAGGAGGCATGAACATACAATGGAGTCAAGACAGTCTCTTCAATAAATGGTGCTGGGAAAATTGGACAGATGCATGCAAAAAAAGAAACTAGATCACCAACTTACACCATACACAAAAATAAACTCAAAATGGATAAAGGACTTAAATGTAAGACATGAAACCATAAAATTTTAGAGGAATCCATAGACAGCAAAATCTCAGACATGTTGAAGCAATATCTTCACTGATACAGCTCCTAGGGCAATGGAAACTAAAGAGAAAATAAACAAATGGAACTACATCAAAGTAAAAAGCTTCTGTACAGTAAAAGAAACCATCGGCAAAACAACAAGAAAGCCCACTACATGGGAGAACATATTTGCCAATGTTATCACTGATAAGGGTTTACTAGTAATTTCCAACATTTACAGGGAACAACTTAACAAAAGGAAGATAAGCAACCCAATCAGAAAATTGGAATGGACCTAAATAGATACTTTTCGAAAGAGGACATAAGGAAGACCAAAAGATATGAAAATGTGCTCCAAAGTCACTAATTATCCAAGAGATGCAAATCAAAATGACAATGTGGTACCATCTCACACCTGTCAAAATGGCTATCATCAACAAATCAACAAACGCCAAGTGCTGAAGAGGATGTGGAGAAAAAGGAACCCTGGTGCGCTGCTGGTGGGAATGCAGACTGGTGCAGCCACTGTGGAGAACAGTACCCTCAAAAAACTAAGAATTGAACTTCCATTTTACCCAGTGATCCCACTTTTAGGAATATATCCCAAGAAACTAGAAACACCAATCAGAAAGGATATATGCACCCTTATGTACATAGCAGCACATTTTGCCATAGCTAAGGTTTGGAAACAGCCTAAGAGCCCATCAGCAGATGAGTGGATTAAAAAAACATGGTATATCTACAAAATGGAATACTATGCTGTGATAAAAATGGAGGAATTCTTACCACTTGCATCAGCATGAATGAAATAGGAGAGCATTATGCTGAGCAAAATAAGCCAGTTAGAGTATGATAAATATCACATAATCTCACTCATTTGTGAATTATAATGAACAACAAACTGATGAACAAAACAGATCCAGAGACAGAAAAGCATCAATAAGACCATCAAACCTCAGAGGGAAGGTAGGGGA
Organism: Vespertilio murinus; assembly: GCA_963924515.1. Classification (NCBI taxonomy): domain Eukaryota; kingdom Metazoa; phylum Chordata; class Mammalia; order Chiroptera; family Vespertilionidae; genus Vespertilio; species Vespertilio murinus. Next base: position 38,558,661 of record OZ004710.1, read on the forward strand.
GGGAGGGATAAGGGGGAGAAATCAACCAAAGGACTTGTATGCATGCATATAAACATAACCAATCAACACACAACAGGGGTTGAGGGCATGAGTGGGGACAATGGGGGGCAATGGGGGGTAGTGGGGGGGTAAGAACACATATGTAATACCTTAATCAATAAAAAAAATCAAAATTTTTTAAATGTAGCTTACTTTTCCCTTGACTGCCTTGGCTTAGGGAGTATTTATGCCATTCACTGCTTGCCAGCCATGGTGCTGGTAACTGTTAGCCTCCTGTTGCCACTTTGCTAATCATCTTGGGCTGCACTTCTAAGGCCTCAGTTGCCTGAAATGCAATGTCATATAGCCCTAAATCCTGAGAGTAGGAACATGTTATAATTCTCTTTTCACTGAACTCTGATAACAATTATAATCTATTTTAAATTGTTGAATACTTTATTATATGCTATTTTATGTTGTTTTCTAGTTACAGCATACATCTGAGTCTTATCTCTTCAATTACATAAATCCTTAAGGGAAGGGACTATTATATATATATATATATATATATATATATATATATATATATATATATATATACTAGAGGCCCGATGCACAAAGATTCATAGAAGAATGGGCCATCTTTCCCTTGGCTGTCAGCATGGCACTGCCTTCACTCAGGCCGGAGCCACCTTTCTGCCTTCCCACACTGCCCAGAGTGGCTGGGGTACAGTGGAACACCTGCGTCATTGCCATGAAAATGATGCAAGAATCCTGCCCTGCCCCTGGCTGCTCAGCATCTGCATATGCAAATTAACCTTCCATCTTTGTTGGGTTAATTTGCATGCTCACTCCTGATTGGTTGTTGGGTGTCACAAAGGTGCAGTCAATTTGCATCTTACTCTTTTATTAGTGTAGAGATACTAGACACCCAGTACACATGAAATCATGCACAGTTAGGGTCCCTAGGCCTAGCCTGGAACCATCTCTGGCCTCTGCCACCCTATGATTCTATGTGAAGCTCCCCACTCCAGGATGCTCCGTGATGCTCGTTGCCCCTCAACTGCTCCAGGAGGCTCCCCCCACCCCACCACTGCTCTGTGAAATTCCCCCCACTCCGCCACTGTTCCTTCGCGATCTGCAAAACTCACTGCATTCCAATGACTTCCCCCGCCCCATGACTCCTCTGAGAAACTACCCCGCCACATGAATGCTCCTCAAAACTCACTGCTGCTGGTGACTGTTCTGCTAAGCTCTCTGCCACCCTGCGAAGCAGCCCGCCTCTGCCATTGCTCAACAGTCCCCAGTCACGCCCTCTACCACCCGCCCCTCATGGAGAGCAGCTCAGAGGCGGGGGGTAGGGTGGGGGGGGGACCGAGAAGTGCTCCATGCACTTCATGGTGAGTGGTCGTCTGTTCGATCATGATCGCACCTGGCTCTTCATATATTACGACTTGTTTCTTCCATGGTATTAGATATTCCAGAAGGACTTAAAACATAATTACTTATTACTGATAATCAAGAAGCTGAGTAGGAGAGGAGTGTTATCTTATGCTTCCTTTTCAGACCACAACCAACAAGCTGATTCAATTTATCTGTCTGTCCACCCATCCATTCATCCATCAAACATCAATTGCTACCTTACCATAGGCTATGCATATACTTTGTACATTCAGTGGACACAGAAGTAAACACTTGGTTTCCGTTATTGAAGGCTTGGCTGACAAAGACTGTTAAATGCATTCCAATATAACATGATATGCTAGAGGCAAAAACAAATACTATTAAAACAGAGGCAAGAGCAATTAGTTCTATCTATGAGAGTTAGGAAGAACTCCACAAAAGTGATAATTAAACTGTGCCTTGAATAAGAAGTAGTTTTCCAGGAAGAAAAGAAATGTGTAAGACATTCTAGACAGAAGGAACACATGGAAAGGCAGAGGAGTTATGGAAAAAAAACTGGCTAGAGCTGGGAATGGTATGTGATAGAGCTAGAAAAGCAGACTATGGCCCAGCTTTTACAGCTATCCTGAGGAGTGACTTGCATTTTATATGTGAATGGTAACCAATGGATCTAATTTCTACTTCATGTGAAAAGCACCTCCTAATAGAAAAGTTATACTGGAAAGAGAGTATTTTAACTGTGGAATTACTATGTAAAATCTATATTATTTAAAGAAGCAAAACACTGATAACAATCAGCTTTCTAAAAAGTATAAGTTTGGAGGGACCCCTGAGTTAATTCCTCAGTTTCCCTATATTTTTCTTCTACCAAACAGAAAAACAGAATGTTGATTATTCAGAAAAAAAAAATCTTTTCTGGTCACTAAAATGCATGACAAGTCCACTATAAGACCCAGAAGTTCTGATTCTTCTTTAAAAATGACAGCTATAAACCTCATTACATACAATTCACTCATTTAAAGAGCACAATTCAATAGCTTTTAATATATTCACAAAATTGTGTATCCATTACCACAATCAATTTTAGAACATTTTTATCATCCTAAAAAGAAACCCTCCTCATTTTTTCCTAAAAGCTGGACCTTGGCAACCACTAATTTATATTCTGTCTCTATAGATGTACCTACACTGAATATTTTATACAAGTGGAACATGCAATATGTGGTCTTTTGTGACTGACTTCTTTAACTTAGCATAATGTTTTCCAGGTTCATTCATGTTGTAGCCTACATCACTACTTTCTCCCTTTTTATTGTCAAACAATATGCCATTGTATGCATAGACTACATTTTATATTCGTAAGTTAATGGTCATTTGTTTTTTGTCCCTATAATTTTAGATTCTTTCCAGCATTGTATAAGAGTTCTAATTTATCCATATCCTTGTGAATACTTATTATTGTCCATCTTTTTTATGATAGCCCGTCATTTTACTGGGTGTGAAGTGGTATCTCACTGTAGATTTGATTTGCATTAACCTAAAGACTAATAATGTTGAACACTTACTAATGTCTTTATTGGCTATTTGTCTATCTTTCAAGAAATGTCTATTCAAATTCCATATTTTTCAATTGGGTTACTGTCCTTTTTATTGTTAAGTTTTAAGAATTTTAAATGTATTCTAGATACAAGATCCTTATTATCTATATGATTTGCAAATATTTTCTCACATTCTATGAGTTGTCATTCTACATACGTGGAGGTATTGCTTGTAGCACAAATGTTTTTAATTGTGATAAAGTCTAGTTCATTTTTTAGTTTTTCACTTCTGCTTTTGGTGTCATATCAAAGACATCACTGCCTACCCCAATCAAGGTCACAAAGATTTACTTCAAAAAATTTAAGGTTATTTTATCTATTTTTAGTTATTTTTTTAAATCTATAGTATGAGGTAAAAGCCCAACTTCATTCTTTTGCATGTGCTTACCCAGTTATCCCAGAACCATTTAAGAGACCATTCTTTCCCCATTCAATAGTCTTAGTATCTTTATTAAAAATCAATCAACCATGGATGTATGGGTTTGTTTTTCAACTCTCAATTCTATTCCACTGATCTATATGTCTTTCCTTATGCCAGTAACAGACTGTTTTAATTACTGAAGCTTTGTAGTAAGTTTTGAAAGTGGGAAGTTTGAGTCCTTTTAAAGAATTGTTTTGGCTACTCTGGATACCTTGAAATTTCATAAGAATTTTAGGACAATCATATCAATTTCTATAAAAAGCCTTGATCCAGATGATTCCATTGGTGAATTCTACCAAACAGTTATGGAATAAACAACATCAATGATCTATAGTAATTCCAGAAAATAGAAGCAGAAAGAAAGAACAGGTCCAAAGTCATTTTATGAGGATAGCATAACATTATTTTGTATACTGAGAATCCTAAGGATTCTACTAAATAAAATTATTATTTTTTTAAAAATTTGGAAGCATGTTTATTTATTTATTTATTTATTTATTTAAATCTTTATTATTCAGATTATTACAATTGTTTCTCCTTTCCCCCCTCCCCTCATATCTCCTCTCCACCTGGTCCCCACTCTACTCTGCCCTTCCCTCCCCCCCACCACGTGGCTGTCCTTATCCATAGGTATATGATTTTTGTCCAGTGTCTTCCCATATCCCCAACACAGACACCCCTTTTCCCCTGAGAATTATGAATCCCCTCCCATTCTATGCCCCTGATTATATTATATTCACCAGTTTATTCTGTTCATCAGATTTTCAATTCACTTGACTTTCAGATTCACTTGTTGATAGATATGTATTTGTTGTTCATAATTTTTATCTTTACTTTTTTCTTCTTTTTCCTCTTTTTAAAGAACACCTTTTAGCATTTCAAATAATGCTGGTTTGATGGTGATGTACTCCTTTAGCTTTTTCTGATCTGTGTAGCTTTTGATCTGCTCTTCAATTCTGAATGATAACTTTTCTGGGTAGAGTAATCTTGGTTGTAGGTTCTTACTATTCATCACTTTGAATATCTCTTGCCACTCCCATCTGGCCTGAATAGTTTCTGTTGAGAAATCAGCTGATAATCGTATGGGTGCTCCCTTGTAGGTAACTGTTTTTCTTTTACTGTTTGTAAGATTCTCTCTTTCTCTTTTGTTCTTGGCATTTTAATTATGATGTAGTCCTCTTTTGATTCCTTTTGTTTGGGGTTCTGGGCACTTCCTGGACTTGTAAGTCTATTTCTTTCACCAGGTGGGGGAAGTTTTCTGTCATTATTTCTTCAAATAGGTTTTCAGTGTCTTGCTCTCTCTCTTTTTCTGGCACCCCCATAATTCTGATGTTGATATGCTTGAAGTTGTCCTAGAGGCTTCTTACTCTATATTCAACTTTTTGGATTCTCTTCTCTTCTTGCTTCTCCAGAAGAGTGTCATTTGCCTCTTTGTATTCCAAATCTTTGACTTGATTCTTACGTTCTTCTAGTCTGCTATTGAGTCTCTGCATAATATTTTTTATTTCAGTCAGTGTATGTTTAATTTCTAGTTGGTTAAATTTCTTTTTCATATCTTCAAGGGTCTTGTTAAATTTATTGGCCTTTTCTAGGAAATTCTTGAAAAACCTTACAACCGTGGTTTTGCACTCTATATCCAGTCTTTTGCTCTCCCTCATTTCTTTCATTTGAGATATCCTTCCTTTTTTTGGCATTTTTTCTGCTTCCCTGAGTTGATAGGGTAGCTTTGTGGGCCTGGGTGTCCTATATGGTTCAATGGGTCAGCCTCCCAGTTGCTTGCTGTGGACACTCTTGATACACCCCTTTGTGGACTGTGTGTACACCCTTGTTGTAGTTAAGTCTTGATTGTTGTTGGTGTCACTGGGAGGAATTGACCTCCAGGCCAATTGGATGTGAGGACCCGCTGTGTCTATAATGGAAGAATTGCTGTCCTGGAGACACATTTTGGGGTAGGACTTGTTCCCGTAGGGCTTTGGTGCTCACTGAGTCTGTCTCTTGAATGTGTCCCTTATGAGAGTAGTTGAAATCTGGTGGTGTCTCACACTGACCACTGGATACACTAGTTTTCGGATCTCCAATGGGGTGCAGTTCAGCTACTTTCTGAGGCCACCCTGCAGGAGCTATAGCAAGAACCACAGTCCTCTCCTCCCTTCTTGGAGCTTGGAAGCTTTGGAGCTATCTGCACCAGGTTGCAAGTTTGTTAGGTTAAACTGCAATAGAGAAGCCATTCATATGCAAAAGTCACTGCTTGGAGCTTGGGTGTGTTTATAGATTGTGTGGGGCAGAGTCTCAGATTGGAGTCTCAGGGCATCTCTAGGCTAGGGCATGGCAAACAGCGATGGCTGCCAGTCAGCCTTCTCTGCCTCTCTGACTGTGTCCCCGCATCTCACACCCCAGCACAGCAAACAATTATTCTTACACGCAGCTCTGCAAGCAAGCCACCCTCACTTTCCGACCTGATGGCAGACAGTCTAGCTTCTCCCCAGAAACTGGATTTCAGAGAGACTGGGAGTTTGTCTCTTTTCAGGTTGAAGAAAGCAATACCTTCCACCAGCCAGAATCCACCACCTGCCTATATCGCGCTCGTGCCCCTGTACCTTAGTTTTTCAGCTCTTGTGCCCTGAATACGCCTTTCTCTTTCAATCTAGTCGTAGAGCTTCCTTTCAGCCAGTTTTCCCGTGGTTCTGGGTGATAGACATTTTGTTTTTAGTTGTAGTTTTGAAATTGTTGTGCGTGGCAGCAGTTAAGGTGTGTTTACCTAAGCTGCCATCTTGGATCTCCTCTCAGTAAAATTATTAAAGATAAAAATAAAAAAGGTGTTTAGTAACATTGCAGGATCCAATACTGAAATACAAAAATACATTGTACTTCTATACCATAGCAATGAACAATCCAAAAATGAAATTAAGAAAATTCTACTTGTACAATACCTACCTAGGAATAAGTTTAACAAGTGAAAAACCTGTATACTGCAAAGTATAAAACATCATTGAGAGAAATTTTTAAAGATCTAAAGAAATTAAGTTATGATTCTTCAAATGCATATTTTCAAGGCGAGTGCCATAGTAGAGCTAGGAATGGTAGTTCTAAAACTTGATATATGCTGATTTTTATATGAAAAGATGAAGAGAACAGCCACAATTTTTTCTGATGTGGGAATATGCCCTTTAGAAAGTTATTTACTTCATCTATTTTGGGTGTTTATATGCAATTAAAAAGAAGTTCTTGAAATTAGGTTTTATAATTCTGTCCACCATTTTCTACAAAGCTGCAGCTATTGGAATTTATGTAAATTGCCATGGTAGTTGGCAGTTCAGGACAAGGGCATTTTCCTGGACATAACTTTGGTATTTAAGAGCACCCCCATCCAAGCCTATAGACTTTATCATCCAGGATTGTGTCTAACTAGTTCATTTTTACTTTCAAATAAGTTATTCTCTTTCTGTGGCTTTTCCAAAATGGGTCTCATGAAGTTTATCGAGCTTTTCTAGGATATTCTTGCATAACCTTAGAACCATAGTTCTGAACTCTATATCCTCCATCTCTTTTGTTTGAGATCTATTTCCTTGTCTCGGCATTATCACTATTTTTCAGAGTTGGTAGGATGGCTTTGTGTGTTTGGTGTCCTATATAGCACAGTGGGTCAGCCTCCTCAGTTACCTGAGGTAGACACTCTTGGTGCTCCCCTTTGTGGACTGTGTGCACAGCCTTGTTGTAGCTAGGTCTTTATTGTTGTGAATTGACCTTCAGGCCAATTGGATGTGGGTATCAGCTGTGTCTACTCTGGGATAAATTCTGTATTGGAGACAGTCTTATAGGATCAGACTTGAAAAACTGCAGAAGCCTCTGCCCAGCTTGGATGGGGCGGAGTCTCAGGGCTGAACTGACAGTCTTGGCTTCCGCCCTGCCCTTGTGCACTCACCTGAGTTTCTGCCTGACTGTCCCAGTTTCCCCAAGCAAGAGTGTGGATGCCCCAGGTGCTCCCCCGGACTTGGGCTGGTCTCTGTAGTCTGGAGCTTCTGACTCCTTCCGCTACGGAGAGGCGCGGTCAGACCTCAGCACGTTCTCTATCGTGCGTGCGCGACTGTAGACCCTGCTGGCTGTGGCTCCCAGTCCCTGGTCTCCCAGTCTCTGAGTCTCTGGGTGCCTTTCTCTACAGTCCAGACTCCACCAGTATGAGCCTGGGACCACGGAATTTCAGCCGGGGTTGGAGTTCAGTACAGTAGGAAAGGGTTCCGTGCAATCAGGGAATTCCTCCCCTCCCGCCATGCAGGCATTCGGTGGCCGCACTTCCTCTCCGCGCGCGAGCGTCTCCCTACCTTAGCGCATTTCGGCTCCCAGTCTGATCCGTGAGCCTCTCTCTTTCTTTCTATTTGTAGCTATTCCACTCCGCCAGCTTTCCTGAGGTTTTGGTGAAGTCCTTTTTTATTTTAGTTGTTTTTTTAATTAAATTGTTGGTGAGGCGGCAGCTTAGGAGACTGCCTAGGCCGCCATCTTGGTTTCCCATCCCCTCCTTTATTTTCATTTAACAAAAAATGTGTACTGTATTCTTCTTCATGGAAAAATAAGACATCCCCTGAAAATAAGACCTAGCGCATCTTTGGGAGCAAAAATTAATATAAGACACTGTGTTATTTTTGGGGAAACAGGGTAGCACATGATTTCACTCATCTAGGGGAAATAATGAACAACATAGACTGATGTATAAGAACAGACTCAGAGACAAGGAAGCATAGATCAGACTGTGGGACCTCAGTGGGAAGGTAGGGGAGGGTGGGGATAAGGAGGAGAGATCAACCAAATGACTTGTGTGCATCCATATGAGCCTAACCAGTGGTCATGGACAACAGGGGGGTGGGACTTGCATGAGGAGGGGTTTGGAATGGGAATAGGGGGGGGGTGAGGACAAATATGTGTTGCCTTAAATCAATAAAGAAATTTAAAAATAATAAATAAATAAATAAATAAATAAGGAATGGATTACCAAGATCAAAAAAGAAATTAAAAAAACTTCCTGGAAACAAATGTAAATGGAACACAAAACAACCCCAAATCTCTGGGACACAGCAAAAGAAGCCCTGAAAGGAAAATTTATAGCAGTGCAAGCTTAAGTCAAAGAACAAGAAAAGGTAATGTCAGAGGAATGGCCGCTTAAGGACACATCTATCCTCTCCCCCTAACATATCAATAAAATATAACCACCTATATTTCAACAAGAAAGGTCTCTGCTCAACATGAATGCACACCTCAGAGGCCTGCACACTAGAAAAACTAAGGTGGGCTCCTTGGAGTAAGTGGGAAGATGAGAAGTGCGGGAAGCCAAACACAGCTCAGCACAGCAGCGTGTTTGCAGCGCAGCAGGGAATTGATAGCAGCCATTAAGGGCAAGTTCCTCAGCCAGTCAGGACGAACAGAAAGCTAACCAGTTAAGTGCCTGGCTGTTGAAATAGCCACTGGAGTAGTGGCATTGTGTGGCCATGCAAACAGTGAGAGAATGTCTGAACCGTGGGAGCACATTGTGAATGGGATCCGAGTTGCAAGCATGATCTTCCAGTCAGCAGACACCCTCCCTACAGAGTTGCTCCCCACAGCTGAGCCTGGCTTCAGACTAAGAAAATAAATTGCAGAGCCCTGCCACTGATTAGACTCCCAAATCTCACTTCCCATTGCCCTTGGAGTTGGCTACAGGAGTGTATTATCTATAGGCCAAGAGCTATTGCATTATAAGCACAATTTCCCTCTGTGACTGAACCCCAGGAGGGGTGCTTGGCTGGATCCGTGAAGGTCAGGGTCAGTATTACTGTGAGGGAAAACCAAACCTCACCTCCAAGCAACAGAAGAGATACAGTCCTACAGAGAAGTTCAAAACTGGGAGGACACAGAGGATAAAAATGTTGCATTTCATCGCCATCTACTGGAACACAGTAGAAATACCTCCTCAGAGATAAATGAGAAAACAAAGGAGAACAGTGAATGTCATGAACAACCACAACAGCAATGACCAAAAATAAAAATGTAAAATCCCCAGAAAACAGGCTGGAACACACAGAATTATGCGAGTTGAATGACAGATTTCAAGATTACGGTTCTGAAAATACTCACTGAGATGTGAGAAAATACCGGCAGGCAATTAAGCTCACTCAGAAAACAAATCAATGAACAAAGTGAGTATTTCTCCAAAGAAATTGAATTTTTAAAAAAGAATATAGCAGCGGCGACCTCAGGGAAGTGTGTGTGGGGGGAGTGGGGGGAGGTCGCGATGGCCGGGCATGGCGGCGTGGAGATTGGCTGCAGCAGCGCCTGGGCTCCTCCAGATCCTTAGGCTTCCACTTTGCTGCACCCAGTGGATGTTTGCCTCAAAGACTGAAGGGGAGCTCAAAGTAACCCAAATCCTCAAAGAAAGCTTTCCTAGAGCTACAACTATCAAAGTCACTGATACTTCAGGAGGCTCTGGGGCAATGTATGAAATCCAAATCAAGTCAGAAGAATTTAAGGAGAAGAGGACTTTCCAGCAGCACCAGATGGTAAATCAGGTCCTAAAAAATGAAATCAAAGGAATGCACCGGTTGCAGATATTTACCTCTGTCCCCAAACACTGACCACTCCCCAACTGCATAGATGCTGCTGCTTAAAACCTTGGATGAACTTGACCATTCTTTCCTAGGCATTTGCCAAAAAAAATGTATCTATTTTGTTCATAGACATTTCCATGTTATAATTATAGAAGAATATATTATATATTTAGATGTTAATTAAAGGCAACAAATTACTGGAAAAAAATATAGCAGAAATCCTGGAAATAAATCAGGCAGTTAAAGAAATTAAGAGTGAACTGATGAGCACAGAAAATAAAACCAGCCAGTTAGATGAAAGAAATAGTGATATTAAAGACTAGAGGCCCATTGCACAAAGAGATTAGTGCAACAGGCCTTTCTTCCTTTGGCTTCCAGCACCGCTTTTCCTCCAGCACTCAGGACCCAGGCTTTTGCTCCGGACAGAATCTGCCTTCTTCGTCTTCATTTTCGCTGTTTCGCTGTAGACTCCAGCCAGAGTATGCAGTCTGCCATCTTTGTCTTCGCTGCAGACTCCAGAGTCTGCAGTCCTATCTTCACTGTGGCACTCTGCTCCTGTAGATCCCTTGCCCGCCACCCTCCTTCTCATAGCAGGTGTCCTGCCATACCTGGCCACTCTGCACCTGGAGCAGCTGGGCAGCAGCCATCTTTTGCCTTCTAATTTGCATTCTCACTCTGATTGGCTGTGGGTGTAGCGGAGGTATGTTTATTTTACATGTTTGTCTATTATTAGGTAAGACAGGAATCAATAAATGATGCAGAGGGAAGAAGAGAGAAACCTTAGAATAAAGAAATATGAAATAGTCCCATAAGAACTCTCTGATTCCATAAAAAATAACATCAGAATCATAGGCATAGCAGAGAAAGAAGCGAGAGAGCATGGTATGACAGTATTAAAACAAATAGTGGATCAGAACTTTCTAAATCTATGGAAAGAACTAGATCCTCGAGTCTAAGAAGCAATCAGAACACCTAGTTACCTCAATCCAAAGAGGCCCTCTCCAAGGCACTTGGTAAGAAAGTTGTCAAAAATTAGTGACAAAGAAAAAATCCTCAAAGCATCCAGAGAAAAGGAAGTGACCTACAAAAGGAAAGCCCATCAGACTTTCACACAACTTCTCAGCAGAAACTCTACAAGCCAAAAGAGAGAACCAAATATTCAAATATCTGAAAGAGAGAAATTACCAGCTACGCATATTATATCCAGCAAAATTATTCTTTAAATATGAAAGAGAAATAAGAACATTTCCAGACATACAAAAGTTGAGGGATTTTATCACTAGAAAACCTCCATTGCAGGAAATACCCAAGGGAGTTATTCTCTCTGAAACAAAGAACATAAGGTCATAACACTTCCAGTGGGATTGCCAAAAACTCGCAGCATAAATAGGGATAATTTGTGACAATAAAAACACACAAGGGCAATAGGGACAAGTATGAACAGGCAAAGGAAGATGAAGATCAGATACACTCAAAAGGAGAAAAAAAAACTATGGTATATATGCAACTTCACTTTTTATAAAACCACACACAGAAATTCCCCAAACAAGATATATAGCTTTAAAAAAAAGGAAACAGAAAAAAAAAAGATGTAAGGAATACCGCCAAACAAAAACAACAGATATCCTGTTTCCCCGAAAATAAGACAGTGTCTTATATTAATTTTTGCTCCCAAAGATGTGCTAGGTCTTATTTTCAGGGGATGTCTTATTTTTCCATGAAGAATACAATACACATTTATTGTTAAATGAAAATAAAGGAAATTTATTACCTGTACATGGTATGGTAGTACTGTAGTTGTCAACACAAACCAGACAAACTGAATCCTACAGTATCAAGAATTTACTCATTTATTCAATGACAATCATGTAATCATCTTCTGGAACATCATCATAACAATCCAATTCCTGAATTTCCTGGTGAATTTCTTGGGACTCCATTTCTTTCAGAATCAGTGGACCAAATCTCTCATGTTTAGCAATAGCACTGTCTTTAAGTGAGTACTTGTTGTCAAGGTAGCCTGCTCACAGTGCATATGCAATGCAACTGTCAGTGATTTTCTCCCATGAATTCCTCACCCAAGTCACAACTTCTTGCAGTTTAGGTTTCACAAAGTTTCCTCGCTGATTTCTCTCCATTCACACAGCAGTGACATCAGGACTCCGCGTAATGTCACTGGTTGCTAGATACCAGTCGGGGCGGCCCTAGCGACCAGTTTACGGTAAATTAATTTTCATTCTGAGACAGAGCCTGGGGGCCTTATTTTCAGGGGGATGCCTTATTTTCATTCAGAAGGAAACCTGTAAGTAGGTCTTATTTTCGGAGGATGTCTTATTTTCAGGGAAACACAGTAGAAGCATAAAGGAAAAGAACCAATGGAAGCACAGAGTTAACAGAAAACAAAATATAAAATGGCTATAGGAAATCCTCATACATCAGTAATTACCCTAAATGTAAATGGTCTAAATTCATGATAAAGAGGTACAGAGTAGCAGACTGGATCATAAAACAAAACACAGCCATGTGATGCCTATAAGAGACACAACTAAATAGCAGAGTTAAAGGTAGATTCAAAGTAAAAGGGTGGAAAATGACTCTCCAAGCAAATAACATCCACAAAAAAAAGCAGGTGTACCCATATTAATATCTGACAAAATAGATATCCAGATAACAAGAGACAAAGATGGACACTTTATAATGATAAAGGGAACATTACATCAAGAAAACATAACACTTCTTAATATATGTGTCCAACCAGGGAGCACCAAAATGTATTAAACAGCTACTCACAGAACTAAAGAGAGAAACAGATCAAAACACAATTATAGTTGGACACTTTAATACTCCATTGACAGCTCTAGACAGATCAACCAAATAAAAAGTCAATAAAGATATATCAGCCTTAAATGAAATACTAGACCAAATGAATGTAATTGACATTTACAAAAAATTTCATCATAGGACATCAGACTATACATTCTTCTCCAGTGCACATGGAACATTCTCAAGGATATATGTTGGGTCAGAGAATAAGCATCAACAAATTAAAAAAGATAGAAATTATTCCAAGTATATTTTCTGACCACGATGCCATGAAATTAGAAATCAACTGCAAAAAGGAGGCAAAAAAAAAACCCTACAAATATGTGGAGATTAAACAACATACTACTAAAAAATGACTGGATCCAAGGAGAAATAAAAGGTGAGATCAAAAGATATATAGAGACAAATGAGAATGATAACACAACATTTCAAAACCTCTGAATGCAGCAAAAGCTATAATGAAAGGGAAATTTATAACACTATAAGCCTATCTCAAGAAACAAGAGAAATTCCAAATAAGCAACCTAACATCACACCTTAAAAGACTAGGGAAAGAAGGATAAAAGCAACCCAAAGTTAGCAGAAGAAAGGAAATAATAAAAATCAGAGCATAATTAAAGAACAAAAAGAAATCGAGAATAAAAAGACTATATAAAAATCAATTAAAAAAGAGCTGGTTCTCTGAAAAGATTAATAAAATTGACAAACTCCTGGCTAGACTCACTAAAAGGAAAGATCCATATTAAAAAATCAGAAATTAGAGGGGAGAAATCACCATAGACATCACAGATATACAAAGGATCATACACAATGGAGTATTACACAGCCATAAGAAAGGATGAAATAACATAATTTACAACAACATAGATGGACCTTGAGAATATTATGAGAAGTGAAATACGTCAAACAGAAAAAGCTAAGAATTATATGATCTAACTCATATGTAGAATATAAACCTGAAACTTATGTATACAAACAGCAGTGTGGTGGTTGCCAGAGGGAAGGGAGTAGGGGGAGGAAAGGGTCCTAATATGAGGTGACAGAGATTTGACTTTGGGTGGTGGGTACATGGTCTTATATACAGATTTTGTTAAAATTTTTAAATATATTTTATTGATTTTTTGCAGAGAGGAAGAGAGAGGGATAGAGAGTTAGAAACATCGATGAGAGGTAGTCATCGATCAGCTGCCTCTTGCACATCCCCTATGTGCCTGCAACCAAGGTACATGCCCTTGACCGGAATCGAACCTGGGACCTTTCAGTCTGCAGGCTGACGCTCTATCCACTGAACCAAACTAGTTTTGGCAAATTTTGTTAAATTTTGTAATCCACACATGAAACCTACAGTATATGTTTATGATAACTAATGTCACCCCAATAAAATTTAGAAAAAGAAAAGTCAATAATAAACTATTTAACACTACAACTTTTAAGAATCAAAGGAGAACAATAAGAAAACCCAAAGTAAGTGGAAGGAAGGAAAAATTAAAGATTAGAGCAAAAATAAATGACATAGAGAATGAAAAAGAAATACAAAAAAATCAATGAAATCAAAAGATATTTCTTTGAAAAGATAAATAAGATGGATGAACCTTTGGCCAGACTCATCAAGAAACAAAGAGAGAGAACCCAACTAAGGGAAATCAGATATGAAAGAGGTGAAGCAACAACTAACCCCACAGCAATACAAAGATTGTAAAAACAAAAAATACCGTTAACAATTATATTCCAACAAGCTGGACAAGTTGGACAAAATGGGCCTATTCCTAGAAAAATATAATTTTCCAAAACTCAGGAAGAATCAGAAAACATGAATAGGCCAATAACAACTGATGAAATTGAAACAGTAAAATAATAATAATAATAACCTGCCAGCAAATAAAAGCCCTGGTCCAGATTACTTCATAGGGCAGTTTTAACAAATCTTCAAAAGAGCACCTAACACCTATCCTCCTCAAACTATTCCAAAAATCTAAGAGGAAGGAATACTTCCAACCTCTTGTTATAAGGCCAGCATAGTCCTAATTCCAAAACCAGATAAAGACACTATAAAGAAAGAGAACTACAGGTCAATATCCCTGATGAACATAGATGCTAAAATACTCAACAAAATATTAGCAAATTACATTCAACAATATATTAAAAATATCATACACCATGACCTAGTGTGATTTATTCCAGGTATGCAAGTCTGGTACAATATTTGAAAATCAACGAATGTGATAGAACACATAAATAAATTGAAAGCCAGAAATCACAATCATATCAATAGACACAGAAAAAGCATTTGAAAAAAACCAACATCCATTTTTGATAAAAACTCTCAGCAAAATGGGAATAGAGGGATCATACCTCAACATAATAAAGCATATATGACAAACCTACGGCCAATACCATATCCACTGGGCAAAAATTGAAAACCATATCTTCTAAGAACAGGAACAAGACAGGGATGTCCGCTTTCACCACTCTTATTCAACATAGTACTGGAAGTCCTAGCCATAGCAATCAGACAATAAGAAAAGATGAAAGTCATACAAATTGGAAAGGAGGAAGTATAACTCTCATTATTCACTGATGACATGATATTGTACATAGAAAACCCTAAAGATACCATAAAAATTATTAGATTTAATAAATGAATTTGGCAATATAGCAGGATACAAAATCAACAACCAAAAATCAATGGCATTTTTATACACCAATAATGAATCCTCAGAAAGAGAAACTAAACAAACCCATTCACCATTAAAAAAAAATTAAGATACTTAGGAATAAACTTAATCAAGGAGGTAAAAGACTGGTACTCAGAAAAATTATAGGACATTGAAAAAAAGAGATGAAAATATAAACAAGTGGAATAATATACCATATTCATGGACTGGTAGAATTAACATCATTAATATGTTCATACTACCCAAAGCAAGCTACAAAATCAGTGAAATCCTTATTAAATTACCAACAGCATATTTCATAGATCTAGCACAAATACTCTAAAAATTTATATGGAGCCAACAAAGCACCCAAATAGCCCAAACAATCTTGAGAAAGAACAGAGTTGGAGGGATCATAAAACCAAATATCAAGTTACACTATAAAGCCACTGTAGTCAAAACAGCCTAGTACTGGCAAGAAAAGGCAAATAGATTAATGACACAGAACAGAGAACCCAGAAATTGACCTAAACCATTATGCTCAATTAATATTTGACAAAGGATGCAAGAGCATAAAATGGAGTCCAGACAGCCTCTTCAATAAATGGTATTGGGAAAATTGGACAGATACATGAAAAACAAAATGACACTGGATCACCAACTAACACCATACACAAGTATAAACTCGAAGTGATAAAAGTCTTAAATGTAAGTCATTAAACTATTAAAAACCTAGAATAAACCATTGGCAGCAAAATCTCAAACATCTTTCGTAATAATATGTTTGTGGATATGTCTCCTAGGACAGTGGTCGGCAAACTCATCAGTCAACAGAGCCAAATATCAACAGTACAACAATTTCTTTTGAGAGCCAAATTTTTTAAACTTAAATGTCTTCTAACGTCACTTCTTCAAAATAGTCTCACCCAGGCCGTGGTATTTTATGGAAGAGCCACACTCAAGGGGCCAAAGAGCCCCATGTGGCTCTCGAGCAGCGGTTTGCTGACCACTGTCCTAGGACAAAGGAAACTAAGAAGAAAATAAACAAATGGCAGTATATAAAAACAAGAAGCTCCGCACAGGGAAAGAAACCATTAACAAAATGAAAAAAGAGCCCAGTATATGGGAGAACATATTTGGCAATGATACATCTGATAAATAATTAATATCCAAAATATGTAAGGAATTCATACAACTTAACAAAAAGACAAACAATTCAATTAAAAAATGGGCAAAGGACCTAAATAGACACTTCTCCAAAGTGGACATACAGATGGCCAAGAAACATATGAAAAAATGCTCAAAGTCACTAATCATCAATGAGATGCAAATTTTAAAAAATGAGGCATCACCTCACACCTGTCAGAATGGCTACCATCAACAAATAAATAAATGACAAATGCTGGCCAGGATGTGGAGAGAAGGGAACCCTAGCACACTGCTGGTGGGAATGCAGACTGGTACAGCACTTATGGAAAACAGTATGGAATCTCCTCAAAATATTAACTATGGAATTGCCATTTGACTCAGTGATCCTATTTCTAGGAATATATCCTAAGAAACCCAAAACACCAATCAGAAAGAATGTGTTCGCCCCTATGTTCATAGCCACACAATTTACAATAGCTAAGATTTGGAAACAGCCTAAGTGTCCATCAGTAGATGAGGATAAAAAAGCTGTGGTACATATACACCATGGAACACTATGCAGCAGTAAAAAAGAAAAATATCTTACTCTTTGAGACAGCATGGAGGGATCTGGAGAGTATTATGCTAAATGAAATAAACTAGGTAAAGAAAGACAAGTATCACATGATCTCACTTGTAGAATCTAATGAACAAAATAAACTGTTGAACAAAATAGATCCAAAGATATAGAAGCATGGAATAGACTATTGAATCAAAGGGTGAAGGCAGGGATGGGTGGGAGGGTGGTGAGAAATCAAAGAGCTTATATGTATATATGAATAGCCTATGGACACAGACAATTGGGTGTTGAAGATCTGGGATGTGGAGGGGGTGCTAAAAGGGGTCACTGGGGGGGGGAGGAAATGGGGCATACGTAATACTTCCAACAATAAAGATTAAAAAATAAAATATTTTAAAAATAGAAAATAAAAGATACTTTCCACCTTAATTTTTAGTAGTAACTGATCAAAACTCTTTACCATTATGGGAATGTGCTACTGGTGTTAATATTATTGTTCCTTCATTCGATGGTATTATTTGTAACCTTTTGGATAATTGCTATGTTTAAGAGCTGAAAGAGTTATGAGTTCAGCAGGAGAGAAAAAGTCAATTGGTCAGATGTGAGTGGTACACCAGTGATAGAAAGCAAGATGGCTTTCCTTGAAATTGAAAATGGCCAAAATATTCAGTGTTCTTTTCCCTTTTTGTATCTCTACCTATCCAAGTCGTATCCTCTCTTAGTACCATCATGTCTTTCCTTCTCTCTAGTCTTCATTCATAATCTTGTTGTTATACTATGACCTACATGTATGTCTATACAGTTCATGTGGTGCTATAAAAATCAGGAAAATAATTTCTTTGAAATCTGCTTTTTACTTTATGAAGGTACATAGGCCATGTATTGTAAGATATTAATATATTTAACAAATAGTAATCCTAAGGTAAACCTTGTATCAAATACATTCCTAAAACTTTCTGTGATAATTGACTCTTTGAAAATTAAAATCCTGAGTTCTACAGAGAAATTAACTTCAGGAACTTAATGGGTGAGTCCTGTTACAGTGAAGTCTCCTTCTAAAAAAAGGAATTCCCCACCCAACCTTTGTACCTATAAATTTGGCAATGTGCATTTTCTATTTTCTGGGTTTTCTTAAATTAAAACACATATGTACATGATCTTTAAGACAGTGCTGAAATTACTACTAGAACACATTAGCTTTCTTTTCCTCTCTGCTGGGTATAATGATCTAAGGAAGGAAAAATGGGCTAACAAGTCCTAACTTGTGTCATTATAGCTTATGACTGATTAACATGTTATATAATCAGGTGTTTCCATGCATAATGTTCAAATCTTATCATGTTTACTCAAAAACATGGGCTCCTTTTCTTTTTTTTTCTTTTTTTTCTTTTTAAAATATATTTTATTGATATTTTACAGAGAGGAAGGGAGAGAGATAGAGAGCTAGAAATGTCAATGAGAGAGAAACATCGACCAGCTGCCTCTTGCACACCCCCTACTGGGGATGTGCCCGCAACCAATGTACATGCCCTTGACCGGAATCGAACCTGGGACCTTTCAGTCCGCAGAACGATGCTCTACCGCTGAGCTAAACTGGCTTCGGCAATGGGCTCCTTTTCTTAACAACCTGCTAACTACTCCTGCATGTTGCTATCTCTTATGAGAACGGACTCAATGACTTTTGCAGATCAAGAGTTTCTGTGTTATTTATAATGCTACTAGAGACCCAGTGCACGAAATCCATGCATGGTAGGGGGGTCCCCCTTAGCCCAGCCTTCACCCTCTACAATCCAGGATCGGGCCTAAACAAGCAGTCACAGGCAGTCAGATATCCCTCTCACAATCCTGGACTGCTGGCTCCTAATTGCTCACCTGCCTGCCTGCCTTGTCACTCCTAACTGTCCCCCTTGCCAGCCTGATTGCCCCCAACTACATGCCCCACCAGCCTGGTTGCCCCAACTTCCCCCCTGCCAGCCTGGTTTTCCCTCATGGACCCCCCACTGACCTAGTTGCCCCATGCAGCCTGCTGTTCAGTCGTTTGGTCATTCCTCACTAAACCCTCTGTCATCCTGGTCTTAGGCAGCCATCTTGTGAAGGGGTGATGGTTAATTTGCATATCACCTCTTTATTATATAGGATTGTTTCTTCTATCAAAGAGGAAGACTGAAAAACTAGAAGTCCTTCTGTCATTTGATTTCATAGTTATGTTCAGCAATTCCTTTTAGAGATTTACATGTTCTCATGATAGAAACTGGGGTAGGAACCAGGAGACATAGGAATCTCTGCTTCAGTTTTTTGACTTATCAAAAAGTTCCTACATCATCTAACTCCTTTACAGGAATGTTATCACAGTTTAAATAAAGGCATTTTAAAAATTCAAAGTACTACCTATCTTAATTATCCAACTCACAGTTTTTCTCTCATTAAGCCCCCAATTCTAATTTAATGTAACTAAACAAATCAGATTTGTGCACACCTGCTCTCTCCCTGTAAAACATGTACAAAATATATGCACCTGATTATGGAAAACCATAAATTAGTCCTATATAATGTATTTGCTTTTAACTACCCACTCTACATTTATAGTCCACTTTAAGGGCTCTGTGCCTAGAGTTGGAAGCTCTAAGAACAGTGAGATCCTTTTGTCTACAGTTGTTCCCAACCTTTTTTGGCTCTGGTACACCTACACTTGCTTCCAAAAATATACTCTACAGTCTGGTACTCAATGGCATGAAAATATTTCCTGAGCTAATAGAATATAAAACAGAGAAGGCAATGAACATCATTTTGCATTTTAGGATACTCATAATAAGTTAGTGGGGCAAACATGTGAAAATTATGCACTTGATCCTGCACTGAAAGGGGATTTGAGCTGATTTTTCCGAAAGTAGGAAAGATTTACATTTATCAATCAACATCCCCCAACCTGGCCTTCCTTGTGACTAAGGATATACTTTTGAAGAGATGGCTGTCTAAGGTAAATGTTGCAGTCAATAACATTAGAATCAGCAAAAACTAACTAATTTGTACAGTCTCCCTCTTGGATAGAGGAAACATTAGCAGTACAAGGACAGAAATCATGGTCTTATTAGCACTATATTATAATTGTCTGAATTAGTTAGCCACTGATATTGCCTGTGAGAAAACCATCCTTTAAGAAGTACAAAAATGCACCTGAGCCCTGGCTGATGTGGCTCAGTTGGTTGGGCATCGCTCTTACACCAAAAGGTCTCGTGTTCAATTCCCACTCAGAGCATATGCCCAGGTTATAACTTCAATCCCCAGTAGGAGGCATGCAGGAGGCAGCAGATCAATATTCTCACATCAATGTTTCTCTCCGTCTCCCTTGTTTTTTCTCTAAAAATCAATAATTTTTTAAAAATACACAAGTATTAACAGATAAATCATTTAGTCTATATGAACTACATTCAACATTAAGCCTTCCAAAGTTGCCACCTAATAACATAGAAAGACACCTTATTGCCCTAGTTGGTTTGGCTCAGTGGCTAGAGCATTGGCTCAAGGACTGAAGAGTCACAAGTTTGATTCTCCATCAAGGGTACATACCTCATTTGCAGGCTAAATCCCTGGCCTAGTCAGGGCATGTGTGACAAGTAACCAATTGATGTGACTCTCTCACATCGATGTTTCTCTCTCTGTATCTCTCCCCTTCCCTTCCACTCTCTCTAAAAACCAATAGAAAAGCTGGAAACTGGTTTGGCTCAGTGGATAGAGCGTCGGCCTGTGGACTAAAAGGTCTCAGGTTCGATTCCGGTCAAGGGCATGTACCTTGGTTGTGGGCACATCCCCAGTCGGGGGTGTGCAAGAGGCAGCTGATCAATGATTCTCTCTTATCAATGTTTCTAACTCTCTGCCCCTCTCCCTCTCTATAAAAAAATCAATAAAAAATATTTCTAAAATAAATAAATGAATAAAAACCAATAGAAAAATATCCTTGGGTGAGGATTAACCAAAAAGGAAGGAAGGAAGGAAGGAAGGAAGGAAGGAAGGAAGGAAGGAAGGAAGGAAGGAAGGAAGGAAGAGAGGGAGAGAGGGAGGGGGGAGGGAGGGAAGGAGAGATACTTTATTTACCTGAACAGTTTTAAAAGTAC
The DNA here is from genome assembly GCA_963924515.1 of Vespertilio murinus. Classification (NCBI taxonomy): domain Eukaryota; kingdom Metazoa; phylum Chordata; class Mammalia; order Chiroptera; family Vespertilionidae; genus Vespertilio; species Vespertilio murinus. The sequence continues at coordinate 38,579,932 of OZ004710.1, forward strand.
ATAACTTGTACCATTATTTCCAATAATTAATTTTCTTTCATTTGAATGGCTTGAATTCTAACTATTTACACCACATTTCCTACAATTTACATGTATTTCTGAGAAATTTTTAGTAAACATTGATAATATTTATATGAAATAAGCCTTGGAGGGAAAACAGAAGTCTCTAAAATTATTTGGGGTACCTTCTTTATGGATGTATATCTCCCTTATAAGAAATTCACAGATAGGGATTCCTTGTCAAGGCATTAATAAGAGCGTAACAACCTTCAAGATACCTCCAAAGGAAAGCTGTAAGAATCACTGATAAAGGTTTTGTTAGGTGTCTGAAATACAGTCCATAATCACCACTTGACTCAATCCACCTTGAAAAATTCATTTTTACTGCTATATTGAAGCACATGGGGAAAGATTAGTGATTTCAATTCTTCCTTGATTTTCCCCCAGTCTCCAAAAGAGTTTAAAGAGACATTTTTCATTAAATTTTAAAGATAATACATAAAAAGCATGGAAAATGAAGATTCTCAGAAGAAAAATCCACTAAATTCTAATAAAGATCAGCTACTAGCATTGAATGTAACTTACTAGCATTTAGTGGTATCATTTATATACAAATATGTGTAGGTGGTTGGATTTAGTATTTTAAAATATGTTGGAAAAAAAGCCTAGTTTTATCTTGATAATACACAATTTATATTAAAGATAGATTGGAGCAGAAAATTAAATTAAGGTGAAGTTATAGAACAACACATGGCTCTATCCAACTCTCATTCCTTCCTCTTTTACTTCACAGAACTCTTGGTTTTTATATTTAAACTAGAGGCCTGGTGCATGAAATTAATGCATAGATAGGGTCCCCAGGCCTGGCCAGCAATCAAGGCTGATGGGAGCCTTCTGGCTGCTGGATGGAGCCTTCCTTTGTTCTGATGGTCAGCACACATCATAACAAGCAATTGAACTCCCAGTCTCCTGGTCAAACTCCCGAGGGGACACTTTGCATATTTGCCTTTTATATATATACTAGAGGCCCAGTGCACAAAATTTGTGCATGGGTAGGGTCCCTCAGCCTGGCTGACAATCAGGGCCAATCAGGGCCATTTTGCCCAGTCCCAATTGGGGCTGGTGGTTGAGGAGGGACTGTGAGAGGTCCAAGGGAGGGTTCCAGGGTGTGTCTGGCCCTGTCTTGCTCAGTCCCGATCGGCTGGACCCCAGCAGTAAACTAACCTACCAGTCGGAGCATCTACCCATGCTGGTCAGTGCATGTCATAGCGACTGGTCAGTTGACTGCTTGGTTGTACACTTGGCATATTAGGGTTTTTATATATAGAGACAGTAAAATTGAAAATAAAGACTTTCACTAAAGTTCAGACATTAGAAAAAAATACAAAGTAAGACTAATTAGTTCTAGACACATACTTTGAATTTGCACCTTTAATTTCTATCTAGGTAGGCCATCAACAAACATTTATTGGTGGCCTACCTATTATGGGTTTGGTGACTATGAGTAATAAATAGAAATATTTACTCTGAGTGCATACTGCATTAGAAAACTTCACCAATGTTATAGACACTGTCCTCCTTTAGCAAGTACTAGAAAAAAAAGAGTACCAGCTTCAAGGACTATTCAGATTTATTATAAAAGTAAGTGTTGAGAAGAACAATAAAATGGGTTGTATTTCTCAACCTATTTGAAATGACACCGTTAAGAAGACTAAAAAACACATTAAAATACAAAAAATAGAGTGAAAAATATATAATACTGAGTACTATGACCAGTACTTCTCAAAACTATCCAGGTCATCAAAACAAAGCAAGTCTGAGAAAATGTCATAGTCAAGAGGACCCTAAGAAGACATAATGAGTAAATGTAATGTGGTGTCCTAGGTAGGATCCTGGGACAAAAAAAAAATGACATTAGGTAAGAACTAAGGAAATCAGTCCCAGGCAGTTTAGCTCAGTGGACTGAAGGACACCAGGTTTGATTCCAGTCAAGGGCATGTACCTTGGTTGCAGGTTCCTTGGCCTGGTCTGGGTGCATGCAGGAGGCAACTAATCAATGTCTCTCACATCAGTGTTTCTCTTGGTCTCCCCCTCTCCTTTTCACTCTCTAAAAACCAATGGAAAAATATCCTCAAGTGAGGATTAAAAACAAACAAACAAGGAAATCAGAATAAATTAAGAAATGTAGTTAATAATAATGTATCAATATTGGCTCATTGACTGTAATAAATGTATCATATTCATGTAGTTGTTAACAGTATGAGAAACTGAGTGTGGGATACATGGGAACTCATTAAGATCTACTTAGATTTCCTGTAAATCTAAAATTATTCTAAAAAATACATTGTTAAAAATTGGTTATATTTCTCAGGTTGTGCAAAATGATTCCATTAATGAAAAATGCCTAATACTGAGAGCCCAACTCATGGGGACCAAAGGCACTCAAAGACTTCAGCCATCAAATGACAACAAGACAAGGACTCCACACAACCAGGGTAATCCAGCTCAGAAAGCTATAAATCCAGACACCCCAAATCCTTCAGAGAATCCCAATAGAAACAACTGATAATTAAGACAATAAATAAAGCCCATTTAACTTTCTTTATCCCAAACAACCCCTACAGCTCTAAAACACACCATGGACAGCAGGTTTCAAAAACAGTAAAAACTCTATTTGCATCAGTTGAGCTAACAATTCTAGGGGTGTGGGTGAGGATGCTGGTGGGGAGGCAAGCCAGCTCAGGTGACTCACATCCTCCATCAGCTACCAGTGCCTCCTGAAGGAGGGAGGAGCTGATGTGGTATCAGAGGCCAACCTGCCTTTCAAAATACCCAGCTCAGTCACTACAATGTGCACTGTTGTCTAATACCATGATTTACATACATGGTATGTATGTAAATACAAACTCCAACTCAGACTCTTGCCCTTTCTTGCCTAAAGATTCTTATAAGTGCCAAGAACCATGGGTGCTATATTTAGCAGCCAAGTTATGAACTCAGAAGGATGATTTTTTTAATGGAAATAGGGATCACCACTAATTAGTCAAGCACAAATTTCAAAGTGAAAATATCTTGATTCTAAATAACTCATTTTCTCATTCAATTTATAAATATTTATTGAAGACCTATTTTGAGCTAGATACTGAACTAATGAAAGAAATTAGCCCAGGAGAACATGCTGAACAGATGAAACAGTTTAAATGAACATCAGATCAATAAATAGAAACGAGGATGACTTTAATAGAATCTCATCAGAGAACATTCTTGATTTAATCTTGCATGCCCTCTAGTGGTCCCATGGTTAAAATGCAAAGGTTATATAACAGCCCACAGTTGAATCATTGAATATGCTGGAACTCTGACATATGGCTTATTTGACTTTGTGAGCACTCAAACCTCTAACTGCTGTATAAAGTTCTCTTTCTCCCTCTCCCTCTCCCTACCTCTTTCCTTCTCCCTCTCCCTCTCCCTACTTCTTTCCCTCTCCCTCTCCCTCTCTTTCTTCCACTCCCTCTCCTTCTCCCTACCCCTCTCCCTCTCCCTATCCATCTCCCTCTCTTCTTCTCCCCCCTCCTTCTCCTCCCTTCCTCCCTCCTTTCTCTACTGGTAGTGCTAATTTCATAATATCTGTTATGATATTATCATGATTCATACAGCAAATATTTATTAATGGCCTACCATGAGAAAGTACTAACTGATCCTTGATCTTTCCAATTTAATAACTTTATTCTTTATTTCACAAACATTTCAACATTCAATAGGTCAACTGGTAGTACCATGATGTGCATTACCCCAAAGTGTTAGGAATCAATATTTCTCACTCATCTCTCTCTAGCCTATCCATTCTAGCTCTCACACTGTATCTATCATTCATTCAGCAAAATCTTATTGGTTTACTATATACAAGGTAGAATTCTAGGCAGTAGAGGTATAGTAATGAACAAAATTGATAAAATGCCTACACCAAATGAAGTTTATATTCTAGTGTGTGTGTGCAAGGGGTGTGTGAAATAAATAATAATTGAATTAAATAATTATTGAGGAGAACCAAGATGGCGACCTAGGTAAGCACCTAAGCTGCCGCCTCACACAACAATTTAAAAAATAACAACTAAAATCAGAACAGAATTCATCCAAAAACACAGGAAAGCTGGAGGAGTGGGGAATCTACAACTAGAAAGAAGGAGAGAGGCTCACGGATCAGATTGGGAGCCGCAAAGCGCTGAGGTAGGGAGACGTTCACGCACGTGCAGAGAGGAAGTGTGGTGGGAGGGGAAAGGAATTCCGGATTGCACTGAACCCTTTCCGACTGTACTGAACCCCAACCCCAGCCAAAACCCCATAGACCCAGGCTCATACAGGTGGAGTCTGTACTGTAGAGAAAGGCACCCAGAGACTCAGAGACTGGGAGACGGGGGAGCCAGGAGCCGCAGCGGACAGGGTCTACAGTCACGTGTGAGTGAGTACTCGCAGAGAGGTCTGACCACAGAGGTTGCCGCAGCCTCTCCATAGCGGAAGGAGTCAGAAGCTTCAGACTACAGAGACCCAACCCAATTCTGGGTGAGCCCCTGGGGCACCCACGCTCTTGCACGGGGAAGCTAGGACAATCAGGCCAAAACTTAGGGGAGCCACAAAAGGCAAAGGTCAGGCGGAAACTCAGGTGAGCACACAAGGGCAGGGCAGATGGGAAGCCAAGACAGTCAGCTCAGTCCTGAGGTCCCACCCCATCCAAGCTGAGCACAGAGACTCCTGCAATTTTATAAGTCTGATCCTATAAAACTGTCTCCAATACAGAAGGTATCCCAGAGTAGACACAGCTGATACCCACATCCAATTGGCCTGAAGGTCAATTCCTCCCAGGGATACCAACAACAATAAAGATTTAGCTACAACAAGGCTGCACACGCAGTCCATAAAGGAGAGCACCAAGTGTCTACCTCAAGTAACTGAGGAGGCTGACCCACTAGGCCATATAGGACATCAAACACACAAAGCCATCCTACCGACTCTGGGAAGCAGCAAAAATGCCGAGACAAGAAAATAGATCTCAAACGAAAGAGGTGGAGAATATAGAGTTCAAAACCACAGTTATAAGGTTACGCAAGAATATCCTTGAAAAGACTGATAAATTTCATGAGACCCAACTAAAAATTATACATAAACTGACTGAAATGGAAAAGATTATGCAGAGATCCAACAGAAGGATGGAGGAACACAAGAATCAGGTCAAAGAGCCAAAAGTCACTCCGCTGGAGAAACAAGAAGAAAAGAGAATCCAGAAAGTTGAAGATAGAGTAAGGAGCCTCTGGGATAACTTCAAGAGTACCAACATCAGAATTATGGGGGTGCCAGAAGAAGAGGGAGTGCAAAATACTGAAAACATATTTGAAGAAATAATGTCAGAAAACTTCCCCCACCTGGTGAAAGAAATAGACTTACAAGTACTGGAAGCGTACAGAATCCCAAACAAGAGGAATCCAAAGAGGAACACATCAAGACACATCATAATTTAAATGCCAAGGGCAAAAGACAAAAAGAGGATCTTACAAGCAGCAAGAGGAAAAACAGTTGGTTACCTATAAGGGAGCACCTATATGACTGTCAGCTGATTTCTCAACAGAAACTATGCAGGCCAGAAGGGAGTGGCAAGAAATATTCAAAGTGATGAATAGTGAGAACCTACAACCAGGATTACTGTATCCAGCAAAGTTATCATTTAGAATTGAAGGGCAGATAAAGAGCTTCACAGATAAGAAAAAGTTAAAGGAGTTCATCACCACCAAACCAGAATTATATGAAATGCTGAAAGGTATTATTTAAGAAGAGGAAGAAGATCAAGTGAATTGAAAATCTGAGGAACAGAATACACTGATGAATATAATAGAATCAGGGGCAAAGAAAGGGAGTGGATTGATAATTATCAGGGGGGAAATGATGTGGGGGTGCAGAAAGAAACTAGATTAAAATTGTATACCTATGGATAAGGACAATAGTGGGGGGAAGGGGAGGTAAGGATGAGGGTGGGGCAGGAACTGGGTAGAAGGGAGCTATGGGGGGAAAGGAGAAACAATTGTAATAATATGAGCAATAAAGATTTAATAAATAAATAAATAAATAGAATTAAATAATTATTTAGATGATCAATACTATGGAGCAGTGACTTGCAACTTTTTCATCTCTTGACATACATAAACTAATTACTAAAATTCTGTTGCTCACCAAAAAAAAAAATCTTTTGCTGATCTGTAAAAAAATAGGTACAATTTTGATTCATTCGCACTGGATAGCTACTGTTGTGTTGGCTGTTGTTAATTTTCACTTTACAATCTAAGTTAATCTAAAAGAGATAAGCGACCCTGACTAAATAATCAGGTACTGCATGTTTTAAAAATTCTTGTGGCACGTCAGTTGAAAATTGCTGCTATGGCAAATAAAACAGGGAAAATGCAATTTTCTCAGAGAAAGCCTTACCAAGAAAGTGATATTGGAGCAAAGACTTGAAGAAGGTAAGGGGACATTATTTGAGGGAACAGTATTTCAGGCAGTGTGAACAGCAAGGGGAAAAGCCTAGAGGTAGGAACATACCAGTGGCCAGAGAACAGCAAGGAAATAAATAGTAGTTCTACAGGGACATGGGAGGAGGGGACAGAAAGCAGCAGTGCTTTGTAGGCCATAATAGGGACTTTGGCTTTACTCTGAAAAAGAGAGCCATTGCAGTATTTTGAGCAGAGGAGTGATGAGAGCTAACTTCTGTTTTCATAACATCACTCTGTCTGCTGTGTGGAGAATAGACCAAAGAGGGGCAAGGCCAGAAGCAGGAACACAAGTTGGGAGGTGGTTGTAATAATACAAGAGAGATAATGGCAGCTTAGACTAAGGTTATAGTGCTGGAAGTAGTGAAAAGTGATCAGATTCTAGATATATTTTGAAGACAGAGTTGACAGGGTTTTTTATGGATTGCATGTGAAATGTGAAAGAAAGAAGAGAAGGATTATTTAAATATGTTTGGTTTAAACAACTGGGAGAATAGGGCTGCCACATGGGGATCAGGAATTATGTTTTGGACATATTAAATTTGGGATGTCAATTAGACACCCACCATCTTCTCCCTATACCATCTTTTCCTATTTACCCACTCCAATGTCTTTATGACACAAATCCCTTAATATTTCTACATTTTTTTGGTGTGCCATTTCCAATCTTAGTATTTGCCACCTACTTATGCAAGAAACTGGATATTTTTTATATTTCCCTTCTTACCTCCAACAGCCAATTGATCTGTTAATTATGCCTTTAAAACCACTCTCAAGTGTTCTTTCCTTTCCACACCCACTATCACTACCTTTATTCATACCTTCAAAATCTCTTCCTTCATCTCAGAGCACAACAGATTCATTTTTCCCTTTATTAGTAAGATTGAGTAGAGTTGTCCAGCTGATCTAGGTTCAGGAGGTAGAGGTGGAAGTGGAAGCAAGGGACAGGGTGTAAGAAATAGTGTTATTTACTCCCAACCCTGGTACCTGTGCCTGTAAGCAAACACCAGAATTGCTTCTAAGAGTGAATTCTGAGGTAGATCTTGGAAAGCAGATTATGAGATCAAGGTCCCCTTGGGTGGTCCCCCGAACTATTTCTTGATCAAAAACCTTCTAAGGCAGAGGTCGGCAAACTGCAGTTCATGGGCCACATGCAGCTCTTGGCCCCTTGAGTGTGGCTCTTCCACAAAACACCACGTGCAGGTGCATTCATACAGTGTGAGTGAAACTTCATTGCCCAGGTGCAGAAGTCGGTTTTCAGCTCTCAAAAGAAATTTCAATCGTTGTATTGTTGATACTTCGCTCGGTTGCCTAATGAATTTGCCAACCACTGTTTGAGGGAATCAGGCAGTGGATCTATCATAATGTTTCTGGAAAGCCAGCACCTTTTTCATAAACTAGTTTCTCACCCTTAGGTTACTGGGGCTAATTGCAGAGTACACAAGTGCACTAGGGGATGAATAATCATGGAGTATCAAGGGCACAAAGTTCGAGAAACTGTTAATGTAGGAGTTTTATGGGGTGGATGACTAAACTTCACTTCAAATATTTCTATGTGAGTACAATTTTTGGCATGGGCAGATGGGGCTGTGCCAAAAGGAAATCTAACCAAGTGTCTCACACCCGAATGATCTAATTAGTATAATTCAAATACCATTCGTACATCAAACACTTGTTGCTGCTTAGTACATGTCAGGCATTATTCTATGTACTTTCAGAGCCACGCAAGCACAGCCAAGGGTTTGGTGAGCCTGAGGGAGGGCCGATGAAGGTTGGAGAAAAAGACAAACAAAGAGAATAAGCTGGGTCTAGGTGGATTTTTGTGCCTGGCTGAGGCCACAGAACAGATCCAGACTGCAAAGCTGATGCTTTATTTACAGTCAGGGGTAAACAAGGTAATTTACAATGTTCTTATAAGTTTCACTCGTTTTGGCTGCACCTCCCACAACCCATTAGCTGCCCAGGAAAGATCTAGAGAGCAGTCACAAGATCAAGCTTAATTATGCTTAGAAGGCTGTGCCCTCCAAGCTGGGATTTGTTTGCGACTTTGTCAGCAGGTCAGTCTGATGCTTAATCCTATCTATAACAGCTCCCTACACTTTCATATAATGCAATTTCTTTGTGAGGTAGGTACTATTATGATGTCTGCTTTATAGGTGAGAAAATAAAGTAATTGAGAGTTTAAGCTATTCAAAGTCACATAGAAAGTGGCAGTGCTGGGATTCAAATCCAGGCAGTGTGGCTTCAGATTCCTTGCTCTTAACCCCCATGCCATGTTGTATGGTGAATGCTAATTGAATGTGCCCTTGGGTAGTCCACACTTGTGGGGCTAAGGTATTGACCAGACTCTAAGATGTCAATGATCCCAGCCACTAGCCAGGGCAATAGTGGGCTGAAAACAATGCTATGAAGGGAAGAGGTCTGGATGGAAGGGTATAGTGAGCTAGAAATGAATTCTGAAGAGGCTGGGGCAGAAGATCAATTGTATTTTATGTGTTAGAAGTATAGCAGCAGTGTTACTTCCCTAGGACCTGGTTATCATGGGACGATGTATCATGGGTCTGACTTTGCCTCAATTGTAGGAATCATATAGGTTACATCAGATATGGAACAACTAGAAGAACCCTGGGACTAAAAGTTCTTAAACTGTGCTGCTATGCTTGCCTATTGGAATGGTGCCCGTGGGTACAGGAAATCACTGATCCTAATATAATGGGGTACTTTGAACATCATAAACCTTTGGGCTACGCCAGGATGGACATAGATCTATATGTTCTACAATGCATATGCCTGCTTTGTGTGCCATGACTGTGGTAAATGGCTGTCATTCTCAGGCAGGAGCCCATTTATAGTGTCCCTTGATATTCTGAATTCTGCAACAGGATAGGTGCTTTGGGAAGTGTCTACTTCACCTGGTATGACCTGAGTTTAGAAGTCTGTGCTGGTTGCTCTGGTTTGAGCTCATGATTACAAAGTGCCTCTTGTAAAGGAAGTGTCTCCTTATCTTGAAAGTGGCCTTGATCACTAAAAGCTTTTATTTCCATTTGGGGTAATTGACCTTGGTAAGGACAGATTTTCTGGAAATGTGGGTACAGGGGCAGGGATCAATGCACCCAGATCCTCCATATCCCTTTCTACTAGGATGTTGAAGGCACTACTCAATGGTACAGGCCTGGGCTGAGGTGGACAGTCTTCAGCTACTGGAAGGTCATTTTTGTGTCTAAAGACCAAATTCCTTACTCTTAAGAAGAAAGGATATTGTGGTAGTGAAGATGCAGAGGTAGTAGATAAATTGCTGATGGTATTAAGGGATTGTTAACATCTTCAGTCATCCCAGGGAATGACTTTATTTCATAAAGGCTTATAGCTTATAAACAGAACTTTCACACTTTGGGGCTTGGCCTGGAAATAGTGCTACTGTCCTTATTCCATTACCATGCAGCTCAGAGACTCTGTGAAGTAAAATTAAGTGAATTCACCAAAAATATTGTCCAGGCAAATAACTATTGTAGCAAGTGGTGCATGATCCTATTTACTGGAAGGTAGGAGCACCACACAGGAATTTTCCACTCTTTACTTTTCTTTACCTAGATGAGGTTGTAGGTGCCACTATGGTATAGAATAGATAGCTCAGTGAAGGTCAGAGGCTTATGGAATTGAGTTAGAAGGTTCCAGGTTAACAGAAAGGATTTTGAATAATCTTTACATTGAGGATGGAATAATCTTGACAAGGACTCCATGCTTTTTATTTTTAGAAAGTCTCAAGGCCAATGTAGACGAGATGATGAATGTGATGAAACCTGCTGCAAGCTGTTGTCCAAAGTTGTTATTTTATTAGAAGGCCTTGATTTTAGAGTCAGAGAGCATTTGCTCCCTTGGTAGTGAGACTCCTTGGTGTTAGGAGTGATCCTTCTGTCTCTTGGTAAGGAGCATTTCATTTGCTTTATAAGTATGGGTTGAACCTAGCAATATGAGGGGTGGGTCAAACAGGGAATTCTATGTGATGTTTAGAAGGGGATCTAGGGAATGCTGACAGTAAAACTCAGACAAAGCAAAGGATGTAAGTCTTGAGGACAATAGTGACTAGTCTATTTCCAGCCAAGAGCAGCTTATTGGCAAGGCAGACGTGTAAGGTAAAATGCAATGGGTAACAAAGAGTACTAGGAATAACTTCAGCTGGACAGGCTGTGGGATCTGCTGAATCATGGACTTGTCTGAGACACTAAGAACCCTTGAACACAGTCTGGGTATAATAAATTACTTTTATCAAACACTACTGTATGCTAGGCTCTTTGCTAAGCACTTTAATGCAATTATCAGATTTAATCCTATAACTTTATAAGGTATGTACTATTATCATTGCCCAATTTTTGCAAATGAGGACACTGAGGCACAGAAAGATTTTTATAGCTAGTAATTTATGAAGCTGAGATTCCAGTGTGACAATGAACCACTATGATATACTGTGTTCCTCAGTTCTACAGGAACACATCTCATCCTGTAGAGCAGAAGTGGGGAACATCCATCCTGAGGGCCATATAAGACCTGAAAAATCACTTGGTTTGGCCCTTCCAAGGCATTAGGGGGGTGAGTCAATTAAATGTCTGACCAAATATAGCTCATTTTTAAATTGATAATTTTACATGACCTGCATATGGTGCTCTAAATATCCAAATGGCCCTTGGCAGAAAAAAAGGTTCCCTACCCCTTCCCCAGAGGCCAGGGATGGGGATGCCATAGGGACAAAGCATATCTTAGCTTGTTCCTAATTTGCTAGCTGTCTGGGCAGTTTTCTCATGGAAGGCCTGGTATTTTATGGGTTGGACATGTGCAGACAGAATGACTGAGGCCACAATAGTAAAGGTCTGTCTATTTTGTCTAGTGATGTACCTACTGAAGGTGCCAGCATGGAACTGGTATGAGCAGGAAGTGATATGGACATGCTATCCATGGTTGAAGGAGGGGTCTGTGTTGGAAGTGAGGTGATGTGGCTGACTTCGAACCCAGGCCTACTTTTTCATGCAATTATCTATTTGTTCACAAATGCTGGGTAGTGTACAGTATGAATTGTTAATCAACCTGCCAGACCCCCCCTTTTCTAGATGCACCTTCTCCTCCTTTCATCTCATTGCTTTCCCTAAGTTAAGGTCCTCAACACTTGTCAGCAGGACAGCTGACACCCTATTCAGTCTTCATATCTCCAGGTTACACTTCCTTCAATCCATCCTCTATACTGCAGTCAGAGTTACTTTCCTAATATAAAAATTTGACCATTTTATTTCTTTTTTTAAATATATAGTTTTATTAATATCAGAGAGGAAGGAAGAGGGAGAGATAGAAACGTCAATGATCAGAGAGAATCATGGATTCGCTGCCTCCTGCACACCCCCTACTGGAGGCGGAGCCTGCAACCTGGACATATGCCCTTGACCGGAATCTAACCCAGGACCCTTCAGTCTGCAGACCAATGTTATATCCACTGAGCCAAACTGCCTAGGGCTAATCATTTTACTTCTTAACTTAATTTTTCTGTGCACCCCCATTTCCTACTGCAGTTTCTCAAAGTGCATCAGAATCACCGCTCAAGTCTGCAAGTGAGGGTTCTGACACACCATTCCAATCCTGCTTGATCAAGTCCTCTGAGACCTAGAAATCTGCACTTTTCAATTGGATGATGCCTATATACATAGAGCCCTTCATCACCCATTCTCTACTTTTTACCTCAGGTTCTGCTATTGCTCACTTTGTACCTTAACCTTCCTGCAATACAAGATTGCATGTAGTTCCCCAAATCCACCAAGACTTGCAAACTCTTCTTTTGCAAAGGTGGCTGTGGCCTTCTGAAATGCCTTTCACCTTCCTCTCAATGGCATATTTCATTCTTTGAAATCTTATTCATTATAATATCCTGACTGATAAATCTCACTTTACTTCTCTACAGCTCAGTTTCTCAAACTTTTTCCCCCATTATTTTCCCATTATTGCTCCCCCATTAGCACCTTTTCCTAATTGAGCCCTGCATGGAATTTTAATATCACAAATATGCTGTACATCTGTTTCTATACTGTGGCCCTTTGGAGAACCATAAACCATGGTACATCTACACTATCCCTGGCAAAAATCATTTTTGGCTTCCTAGGGGGACAATATTGTCTCTGTTGATAATGCATGTTCTGCAGTGGCAGACACTGCTAACTAAACTGGCCTTGAGGTTCACTTTGGTTTCTGTGATGTCTATACTGATTTTTCCTCTCTCTCTGACTATTCCTTCTCAAGATTCTTTCATAGGCCTTTCTTCTTCCATCTGCCCTGTAAATATTGGCATTGCACAAGCCTCAAGGCTTGTTTTTATTTTTCTGTGTTATTCTATACACTCTTTTCAGGTGACTTGACCTGCTTCTTTAAGTTTGGGGTTTTGTTTTGTTTTGTTGTGTGTTTTTTATTTGTGTGTGTGTGTGTGGGGGGGTGTTGTTAATCCTCACCTAAATATTTTTCCCACTGATTTTTATAGATAGCAGAATGGAGGGAGGGTACAGAAGGGGACAGGGGGAGAGAGGGAGAGGGAAAGAGAGGGAGGGAGAGAGAAAGAGAGGGAGAGAGATAGAAAGAGAGAGAGAGAGAGAGAGAGAGAGAGAGAGAGAGAGAGAGAGAGAGAGAGACTAGTTGCCGAGAGGGATGAATCTACAACTGAGGTATGTGCCCTTGACCAGGAATCAAACCTGAGACCCTTTGGTGCTGTGCAGGCACTGAGCCACACTGGCCAGGGCTGTTTCCTTCATTTTACTTCCCACCTATCATGCTGGTGACTCCCAAGTCTGTATTTTCACTTGTCAATTTTCCTGAGTTCTAGTCTCTTGCTAGTCCAAGTATGGTCCACAGTCTGGCAGCATTTAATATCACCTGGGAGTTTGTTAGAAATGTAGACTTTTAGGTTCCACTCCAGACCTCCTGAGCCAGGATCTGCATTTTAACAAGATCCCTGATATTTCATATGCACATTAAAGGTAGAGAAGTCCTGGGATAAACCCTACTGCCAGATCTCTAACAGATCTCTTTAATTAGATGTTCTGTAAGGACATCAGTTCTTATTCCCAGCTCTTCTTAGTTAATAATTACACAATTTATTCAGTCCTGTACACAAGAAATCTAGGTCACTCTTTCCTTGACATGCACAGACAGAATGAACTATCTGAACTGAAAAGGCTAGGGCTCAAAATAATGATACTGAGTCAAAGTACCAGACAACAAAATATAGCTTGCATGATTCAATTTATACTGATAATACAAACTAACCTAAATGTCAGAAGCAAATGTGAGGTTAAAAAAGAAAAAAGAAAATGAGTGGTAGCTTAGGGATGGTAATTTATAAATTATAATTTATACTAAATTTGTTACAATTTCTATCTAATTTATGCTAAATTTGTACTAAATTTGTTATGATTTATACTAAATTTATAATAATTTATACTAAATTTGTTAGAATTTCTATCTAATCCAGCTATTAATGACTCTTGAATTTATTCCCTCTTTTGTGTTCATTACCACTGCTTTCACCTAACATTTTTTATAACATACCCCCACACCCCCACCACAATTTATCTGCCAACTATTCCTAATTGCAAAACTGATCATGTTATCTCCCCATGGCTAAAAATTCCTTCAGTGATTACTCACTGTCCAAAGCCAAGGTTTTTACTCAGTGATCCATACATGGGCTTCAGGAGAGCACTAAACTTTCTGAAAATATAAGGAAAATTTTGTGTATATACACTTTTCTAAGGACAATGTATATAGCTTTCATCAGATTTTCAGAAACATTCTTGACCAAAACAGGTCAAGAACCACTGACATGATCAACTCCAAACTACTTAGCTTGGCATACAAGGACATGTTACACCTCTCCTGAATTATCTCCAGCCACTTGAACATAGAAACTATGGGTTCCAGCTTTAATTACAGACTTAGAAATTTCCTCAGCTTTCACATTTCCGTGCTGTTCCTGAAATAATCCCAGGGTTACCTACACAAACAGTAAGTGGTGCAGCCTTGCTTTGGACTCAAGTCTTACTTCAAAGTCAGTCATTCCATTCCACATTGGCTTGACATTTGTATCATAAACCACACACGAACACATGCACATACATTAGAACAAATTTCATGAAATCTACCTTGATATAAAAAATGCTGGTTGCAGCCCACTACATGAATATGTTTTCCACTGATAAGTTACAACCCTTAACATGAAAAACACTGCATCAGGCCTTTGCTGATACAGGAAGTTCTCCTTACTGAGAACTGGTTATCTTAGCCCCAGCAGTGCTAAGATTTTGAGGTTTCCTAAGGATACAAAGCTGTTATAACATAAAAGTATTTGCTAATGAATTGGCCACTTGTATCAGTCTCCATTCAAACAACATATCCTTTCATCTCTAGCACCTATCCCCAACAACTTTTCCACCGTTTTCTCTCTTATGCATTCTCAAATATATCAGTATTTCAATGCATACCTATCACAAAATAAAATTATAAATCTTATAAAAAAGATGCTGAATATGATATAAAGTTAGCATACAAAACTGATAACAATGATCTGGTAAGCTAGCTTTCAACTGAAGAGGAGAAAAATAAATAAGGATAATTTTAAAGGTGATTCAAAGGGGAACTTGAATACCAAATGATTAGGAAGCCCTCAGGAAAACTTATGAAGCCCTTGAATATCTTGGCAAAATCAACTCACTAATTGATCATGCTCCTCTCCCAGGAACTGAAATATACCATCTTGAAATATCATGCAATTTTATTAGAAAAACAGAGGCCAAACCAAGAACAATCAATTCTTGATACACTGTTGTAAGAAGTACTTAACGTTCAAATTTATTAAAAGAGAGAAAATAAACATATTTTAATAGCTTTTAGTTATTTGGGTCAACATAAATATTAAGTCCCCTCCACTACTTATTGGAAATTTTTAGTTCCCCCTTTAAATGGATTCACAAAGTGGCCTTTGGTCTGGTACCAACTGTCCTCAAATAATAACCGCTTTGTTTCACATCACCTGGCATATGGCAGGAGCTTAAAAATGTTTGTTAAATTAATAATTACAGAAGCCTTCTCTGTCTCTAGTTCCAGCTCCTTTTGATTTAATTAGCACATTGACACCCACTCTAAAATTCTTCAGTAAATCCTCATCAGCTTCAGTGAAAAAACCCAACTCCTCAGCATGGCTTACAAAGCCCTTAGAATCTGGTCCTACTCTATTTGCTTTTATACTCAGACCTCATTTAGTTACTTGTAGTTCTCTAAATGCCCCATAATTTCCTCCTACCAGATTTTTATCATTCCCTCTGTTTGGAATTACCCATCCCCACCAATGGGAAAGCAGACTCCTTTTCCTTCTTCGGTACAACTCACTACCTTTTACACAATTAGCACATACCACCCACATTGTGTCTGTATTGTAGCTGCTTCCCAACTTGTTCCAAGCAATTTTCATTATAAAATGTTTTATTGATAAAATATAATCAATTAGAGAAAATCTAGGAAAAGTAGGGGAAATAGGAAAAAGGTACATGTATATGTACATGTATGTCTGAGAGTATATACATATATATGTATACCATATCCCCCTCCTCCTTACAAACACTGGTATCATTTTGTTGTACAGCTGACCCTCAAAAAACATGAGTTGGAACTACACAGGTCCATTTATAAATGAATGTTTTCAGTTGACCAGAGCAGTTCAAACTCCTGTAGTTAAAGGTTCAACTCTATGGTTGGGAACCCATGGATGTGGAGGGCCCACTGGAGTTATATGTAAATTTGGGATTGCATAGGAGATCTGCGCCCCTGACCCCTGCATTGATTACAGGTTCATTTTTCCTTCTAAGATTTTTTTTCCAATATGCACATATTTTTATATGACTCTAACAAAAGTGAGAATATATGATGTTGTAATTACCTGCCCTTTAGAAACAAAGCCAAAATTATACGATATGCATTTTTTTTCCTGTTATGCAGTTGCCCTAGTCACCATTTTTAATGGTTATATATAACTAGAGACCTGCTGCATGATATTTGTTCATGGGGGGGGGGGGGGGGAGAGGAGATCCCTCAGCTCAGCCTGCACCATCTTGCAATCCGGGACCCCTCAGGGAATGTCTGACTGCCAGTTTAGGCTGATCCTGAGGGGATCCCTGTGGGATCAGGCCTAAAATGGCAGTTGTATATCCCTCCCACAATCCGGGACCGCTAGCTCCTAACAGCTCGCCTGCCTGTCTGCCTCACTGCCCCTAACCACTCACCTGCCTACCTGTTGCCCCTAACTGCTCACCTGCCTGCCTGGTTGTCTCTAACCGCCTCTGCCTGCCTGCCTGTTCACCCCTAACCACTCACCTGCCTGCCTGATTGCCCCTAACTGCTTGCCTGCCTGCCTGATTGCCCCTAACCGCCTCTGCCTCAGACTCCTTCACCCCCACAGCAGCTTTGTCTGGAAGGACTTTCAGCTGTCCAGTCTAATTAACATCTTATGCTTTTATTGTTATAGACTAGAGTCCCAGTGCATGAATTTGTGCACCAGTGGGGACCCTCGGCCTGGCCTGCGGGATCAGGCCACAACTGACTTTCCATCATCCCCTGAAGGGTCCCAGATTGCAAGAGAGTGCAGCCCAGGCCGAGGGAGCCCACCAGTGCATTATCAGGACCAGGGAGGAGCACAAGAGGTTGGCCAGTCAAGGAGGGACTGCAGGAGGGCTCCAGGGTGTGTCCAGCCATCTCATTCAGTCCTGATTGGCAGACCCCAGCAGCAAGCTAACCTACTGGTCGGAGTACCTGCCTCCTGTGGTCAGTGCATGTCATAGTGACTGGTTGACTGTCTGCTCCCTGGTGGTCAGTGAATGTCATAGCGAGCACTTGAGCGACCTTAACATATTATTAGCATATTAGGCTTTTATTATATAGGATAGCCCAACAAATGGATATGTTTCAGTATATTACCTAACCATTCCACTGTTGTTAATATTTAGATCTCCCTTCTTTCCTCTCGTATTTGGGACTATTTTGAGTAAGAGAGAACTTACCATCTTAATATATACAAACTTTTCCATATTTTGGATTGGTTTATTTCCTTAGAATAGATTACTAAGAGTAATAGATGTTATAAGTTAGAGATCTTTTGTCTTGTGGCTCAAATTTTGTAGGAGGAAAATATATATATATATATATATATATATATATATATATATATATATAATGTTTAAATTTCACTTTCTCTAATTACTAATGATACTAAGTATTTTTTCATTTATTTTTACTATTTATTTTCTCTTCTGTGAATTGTCTGTTCATGTCTTCTGTCCATTTCTCTGAATGTTAATGTTTTAAAAAGTCAATTAAAATAGAGTTTTTAACCATTTGTTTCATTTGCTGCTAATATTATTTTGTCTATTTTTATTTTGGTAACATTTTAACTGTAAAAGTAATAAAACACCATTACAGAACATTTGAAAAATAAACACATTATAAAAATCAATAATTCTGCCATCCTTTCATAACCACCATTATCATTCTCTTGTTTTTTTTCCCATTTTGTTTTGTGTTTTACAAAATTGTCGTTGCAGTGTGCATAAAATTTTAAAATCTGCTTTTTCATTAGCACATAAGTATTTTTCTGATACACCTTGTAGTTTTCATAATTATCTTTATTTAAAAATATATTTTATTGATTTTTTACAGAGAGGAAGAGAGAGGGATAGAGACTTAGAAACATCAATGAGAGTGAATCATCGATCAGCTGCCTCTTGCACACCCTCCACCAGGGATGTGCCCGAAACCAAGGTACATGCCCTTGACCAGAATCGAACCAGGTACTCTTCAGTCCGCAGGCTGACGCTCTATCCACTGAGCCAAACCGGTTTTGGCTCATAAAATATCATTTAAAATAACAGCATAATATTCCATGGAGAGGATTCACCATTTCCTTATTGCTAAACAATTCATGTTATTTCTTTTTGGTTTTAAAATTTTATACAGTCAAATTTATTGATCTTATTCTTTGTGAGTTTCTCCTATTATTTCTAAAGCTTAGAAAACCATTCCCCTTAACAGGCTTGATAAATATCCTCTAGTTTTTTGAAATTTGCTTTTTTTATTTTTAACTCTTCAATCCAGCTGTCACTTATTTTAGTTTATTGTAGGAGATGAGAGTATAAATGCTTCAAGCTGTCACAACTTCATTTACTGAACAATCCTTTCTTCTCCCATTCACTAGCAACACATGCTTTATAATAGACTGAATTCCCATATATAAGCATCTCTTTGGGGAGTTTATAGATGATATTATAGTAAACTCCCCAAAGAGACGTGGTTCCAGTGATTTCATTATTCTAGTTTTGTATGTTTAATATATAATATCATTAGTCCCTCATTAATTTTCCTTTACAGAATTTTCTTTGAAAATCACTCTTCATTAGCTTTCAGATCTAATTATTGCTGTCCTACCTCAGTGATATTAATTTCTTGAGGGCAGAATCGGTTTATTTCATTAGAATAGATTGCTAGAAATAATATTACTGGATCAAGAAGTATGAACATCTTCCTCTTTTAACCCTTATTTCCAAAGTTTTCAAAAATAATGTGCCAATTTCATTATAATCTTCCAGTACCTGGATATTTTTAAGTAAAGATTTCTTGTTTTCAAAATTGTTAGGGGAAAACTATACCATTTTTAAATTTATATGCCTCTGCTTACTAGTGTTGATCAACATATGCTTGACATATAGTAGGTTCTTAATCAACTCATGTTGAATGAATAAAATGCATGTATGAATGTATAGATATATTGGAGAATGGAGAAACATTGTGGTTATAACAGACAAATGCTGGGCTACATTAAAATTTGTAGACTAAATGTCCATCTGTAGAGGTTCTAAAGGTGTCAAGAACCCCCTGAACTGGGGCAATCTCTAGAAACTCTCTCATTTTAATTTTTACCACAGGTGTGTCTGTTTCAAAGTAGGATCAGCTGAAAGCTGTCTGGAATAGTTATAATAATGATGTGTTGGTATGCCCACATCTACACACAGCCCAGAAGCAACCATGATTGGCTTAAGATAGAATGCTCTTCCTTTGTCAGCAAAACAGTGATAAGAAGTATCAGGTATCTGGATATTCCACTGGAAAGTAACCCAGGCCCCAGCAGGCCTGAAGCAATGAATTTAAATGCATAAGTTCCTCATTATACCACTTTTGTGGGTTTTTTAAAATTTTTGTTCTTGAATCATGATGCCTATTACTGTGCTTAATAGTACAGTCCCAATAAAATGTTGGATCTCTCTTGCTTATGTTTTCTGAATTCAGCATTGATGAATCAACTTCTGATGTAGCATTAAGAAGTTATTGTCATAGATTAGAAGCATTAAAATTCTTTAAAAATAAATACATAAGCTCCTCCAAGTGTCATGAACTGGATTTGACTCATAGAATCAGGTGTTTTCCATAAAACCACACTGTTTTTTTTCTCAATTCACTAAGTATAAGAAGGCATATAAGTCCTTGGTTCAGGGAAGGTGGTGTTTTCCCCTTTTATCTGGAGCTTCAAGGAGATAAGGCTTTTTTCCCCCTCTTTGGGATTGCTGAATTTTTTTAACCAGTTAACTGCCACTTATCCAAAATGGAAACCATCCCCACATGCCATGATATTTTGAATTTAATTTAAAAAATCAATTTGCAATGAATATAAAAATATATTACTCACAATTTGGGTATTCTTGAATATTTTCAGTTGAAAATTCTCATGAAAAATTATTTTAAATTTGGTCAGGACTGCCACTTAGAGAAAACATTTTTTAAATGTTTTTATTGATTTCCGAGAGGAAGGGAGAGGGAGAGAGATAGAAACATCAATGATGAGAGAGAATCACTGATCTGCTGCCTCCTGCAATGCCCCACACTGGGGATTAAGTCCACAACCTGGGCATGTGCCCTGACCTGAATCGAACCATGACTTTCCAGTTCATAGACTGATGCTCAACACTGAGCTACACTAGCCAGGCAACATTTTTTTTAGACATGCGTGGCGTGTGGGAAAGGTCTACTTCTTGCATCTACAGACACTTATGGCGTATAATGGGTTAATAGTGCAAAAACTAACAAAAGGCAGGTTGTTTCTCTTTGTTTTTAAGGTCAAACAAAATTTACATATATTGCTAAACACTGGTTCTCTTTCCTCCATCACCTTGTTGATTTTAGGAGTAAACTTTCTCAAGGACTTCCATGGTTATGAAATCTGTCAATTTGATGAAAAGAATCCATTGTTATTATCTTAACCTGCATATGTTGAAATTGTGTTCAAGGTTTTATTCTGGAAAAACAAAAACAGAGTGCTGTTTTCTCCAGACTCAAGGACACGGGATAGTATAAAGGTCATGACTGATGGTATGAACAATCGATGTGTGGATGACACATTAGCATGTTGATTAATTCAGAGTTTTAGAAATCTTTCTTCTTCAACATGTATTAAATAGTACAGACATATCAAGCAAGATGCTGAATGCTGACTAAGGCCCAGCAATCCTCGTCAGATACAGAATGTAGCTGTTCAAAAGACTAACATGAAACTCCAAAAGGACTTTTCCTCTAACTCAAGTAGCATCTAAGAATAGCTGTTTCCCAAGCCCTTTCTCCTCAGAGTGACGCCTCTCAGCTGTTACTTTCCTTAGAGATGACAGCATAAGACTCCTTGATTCTTCACACTTTTGTTTTAAATCTATTCTCATCATTTTCTAACTACTTGAAAATCTTTCAAGACCTAGTTCTACAATACATCTTTTCTAAGAGTTCCATGATTAATTTCTCCCTGATGTTAAATTTCTTCAGCTCATATGTACATTCAATTGGTCCTAAAACTGATGTTTCTTCATTATTATTCTAGTTTTGTTAATGTTTCTACAGTATAAATCGTTTGAAGAAGGGGATTTCCAGAAAGATGAAAAGGAATTTTGAGATCATATCCTTTGCCCTGCCCATTTTCCTTATGTAGAAACTGAGGCCTAGATAGGTTAATCTGTCCTAGTCAGTTAACAAAATTTGCAGAAAAAGCTGAACATCCTGACTTTCTAATTTGCTTTCCACTATATTATGTCATCTATATCACTCGCATCTCTTCAGAATGTCTAGTAAAGTGTATATATATATATATATATATATATATATATATATATATATATATATATTAGAGGTCCAATGCATGAAATTCATGCAAGAGTAGGCTTTCCTTCCCTCAGCTTCCAGCACTGGCTATCCTCTGGCAACCGGGACCTGGGCTTCCTTGACAGCCCCAGCTCCATCTGGAAGGATGTCCAGAAGGACATCTGGCCTAATTAGCATATAGATATAGATATAGATATAGATATAGATATAGATATAGATATAGATATAGATATAAATACAGATACAGACACACACACACACACACACACACACATGTCTCTCAACAAATGCCAATACAATAAGCATATGAGCTTACATAATGGAGGAACTGACTCAAGGAAAGAGGCAGAAAGCAGAAAGGTCATTTTCTTACTTCTTTGCAGGATGCCACCCTCCAGACCAGTTAATTGCTACTTTGCACATTCCATCAATCAGGCATTGGCCGGCTGTGATTGTAGCCCCTCCCACAGATGCTGTGTTGTCAAATATCCCTTCTGTAGCTGGATAGTCATAACCTTTGGGGAAATATCAAAACAGCTTGTTAAAAGATGAATTGGAGAAAGAGGTGTGATGTTGTGATTTATAATAAGAAATACTAGTATTTGACCTTTGTCCCCATTTCTGGTACAGAGTTCCTCAAACTCTTAGAATTTCCCCAGTGATGAGAGCAATCCATAAATGTGTCTGTGTTATGCTAATGATGTAACCAGTATTGCACACCTAAGGATGAGTCTGGTTGCCAGTGGAGACAACCATGTGACTAGAGGGTTGGAAATTTGTCTCACTCCTCAACCTCCAGTGAGGAAAGAGGAGCTAGAGATTTAGTTTAATCACCAACTGGCCAATGACTTAACCAATCATGCCTATGTCATAAAGTCTCCATAAAATCCCAATAGGAGAGGGTTCAGAAAGCTTCTGGGTTGATGAACATGTGGAGATTTGGGTAGGGTGGCATGCTTGGAGAGGGCATGGAAACTACATCCTTCCCCCTATCCCTTGCCTTATGCATCTCTTCCATCTGACTGCTCCTGAGTTACAGGCATTTACAGTTGACTCTTGAACAACAAAGGGGTTGAGGCCAACCATCCTGCATAATTGAAAATTCATGTATTAACTTTTCATTCCCTAAAAACTTAACTACTAATAGACTACTGCTGACCCGAAGCCTTACCAATAACATAATCAATTAATATATATTTTGTATGCTATATATATGTGTACTGTATTCTCACAATAAAGCTAAAGAAAAGGCTGTTAAGAAAATCATGAGAGAGAAAAAACATTTTATAGTATTTATTGAAAATATACACACATAAGTGGACCTGCACAGTTCAAACCTGCACTGTTCAAGGGTCACCTGTATAATTAACAGATAATCTAGAGAGTAAATGGATTACCTTAGTTCTGTGAGCTGTTCTACCAAATTAATCAAACCCAAGGAGTGGTCAGAAGTACAGGTGACATCCTGGCTTGTGATTAGCATCTGAAATGAGCAGTCTTGAGGGACTAAGCCCTTTACCTGGGGAATTTGATACCATCTCCAGGTAGATAGTGTCAGAATTGAGTTGAATAGCAGGACATCCAGCTGATGTCATGAGCATTGCTTGGTGGTGTGGAGGTAAACCCCTCCCTCCACACATTGGAATTGGGTCCAGAACCCTCTTAGGAGGAGTAGGTTGAAGTACAACAACGTACCCTACCAAAAAGCAACTATGCTAAAAATCAGTTCCAAACAAGAGAGAAACATCTCCAATATCAGGAAAAGAATTATTTAAAGTGTTGAGCGTTCTAAGCTAAACCTTTAAGATTAACTTGTCATGTCCCATAGATGAAGATACTGAGGTCTAATAAGAGATATGACTCCTCTATGACAAAGAGCCAGACCTGGGACACAGATCTCTTGCCCTGCCCCCAGTCCAGTTCTTCTACTAAACGCTGTTGTTTCTCTAGATTATGCTATTGGCCATTTCCAATTTATTTTAATGCAGCTGTTTAATGAAAGATAAAGTAGAAATCTTAGCCACAACATAAATCTGTACTCAAGTTAAAAGATAAGGTAGCAGGACAGTAAAATCATCATATATACAGCCAGACCCAAGCAACTAGAAGATTTTCCTCCATCTGATCCATCATTCAGTTCTGCTCAACTCTGGTAAGTGAGATGTATGTGGCTAAACTGAGAGATTAAGTTGTGGTTAACACATTGGTTCTTATTAAAAAGTATTAAAGACCACCATGCAAGTTATAAAAGATTAAGTAGTACTGATATATAAATGGACGTTGTATATCTCCCACCATTGCTTAATAATAACATTACCTAGGCCGTATTCTATGGAATTTGGATGATCATCATCTCCTTGGGTGACCTTCTGGAGATGCTGCAGATAGGCATCGGTATGGAAGGTGGCCATCTCCTCGGGAAGTTCCTTGGGGCCCGAATTCCCAGGGGACCCTCTTACCTTGCTTAGTATTTACTTGTGCACAGACAGTACTTCCAGTGACTATGCTTTTAATTACCTTATCTAAGCTTGGTAGTATCTGCCTCACAGAAGTTCAGAAGTCTTGGTGATACCTAAGTGGGCAACTAATGTCTGACCTGAAGCCTCTGGGACCAACAGTCTGTCATCTGGTAGAGTCCACCAACCATCTGGTCCTTTGATGACTTGTTTCTGTTCAGCCAATTCCTCTTTTTGTTTGGTGTAGGTCGGGGTCCGGCAGGGTTACTAAGACTTGTAAAGGCCCCTCTGGTTTTGGGGCATCTTCCTTAGCAGTTTGGTCTGTGGCTGTATTTCCTCTGGCTTTAATTGTCTCCCCTTTCTGATGTTTTTTGCAGTGTACTATTGCAACTGCCTTTGAGAGTCAGATGGCCTCAAATAAGGCTAAAATAATGTCCTTTCTGGCTGGAGTTGGTAACCCTCCTTCCTGGGGGATGGCACAGTGTCCCCATCAAAGGGCCTGGATTAAGGCCAAAAGTTCAGGAACTGTGCCCAAACGGTGTGGTCCATGGTGACTACTGCTACCTCTGCATATCAGATCCCATCCTGAGTGTAACTGATCCCATCCATGAACAGTACCTCGTCTGATGATGATGGCAGGAGATCTGTAAGTACTGCGTCTGTTACCTCTATGCAGTCATGAATGGGTTCCTCTGGATCATCTGGAAGCAGGCTGGCAGGGTTGATGGCCAGTGTCTTATGGAACTGGGTGCAGGGCTGGTCCAGGAGAAGAGCTTGGCACTGGGTGTTTCTGGTGTTTGACATCCATCTCTCTGGAGCACTCGAAGGAGGGCCTCAACAGCATGGGGTGTTGTCAGGGCTAGCTCCTGGCCCAGAGTCTACTTATCTGCCTCCTTCACCAGCAATGCTGTAGTGGCCACTGCCCAGAGGCACAATGGCCACTGCTGCCACAGGGTCTAGCCTCTTAGACAGATAGGCAACAGGTCTCTTCCAGGGACCCAGAGTCTGAGTGAGAACCCCTTTGGCAATGCCCCTTACCTCAGTCTCTTGGTGACATCTGACAAGGCTAGGGCAGGTGCCGAGACAAGAGCCTTCTTTAGCTTTTCAAAGGCCCGTTGTTCCACTCTGGTCCAGTTCAGCAGCTGCATTCCCCCAGTACGTGTTCCTTCCCAGGTCTACAGTCCTTCTTGATGTCCCAGGAAAA
The DNA here is from genome assembly GCA_963924515.1 of Vespertilio murinus. Taxonomy (NCBI): domain Eukaryota; kingdom Metazoa; phylum Chordata; class Mammalia; order Chiroptera; family Vespertilionidae; genus Vespertilio; species Vespertilio murinus. The sequence continues at coordinate 38,605,329 of OZ004710.1, forward strand.
CAGGCAGTTTGTTTAGTGGCTCCCTGGACTGATATCTTCTTAGAGGTCCCATCAGCTCTGTCAATACTGAATAAACTGCCCCAGTGTCCACCAGGAAATTAATAGGTTTGCCTCTCACTTGTAAGGTTACCCGTGGGGGCTTAATGGAAAGGAGCCCCGGTCAGTCCTCTTCCTCTATGTTAAAAAAACTCTTGAAGTCTAAGTCTCTCTTTCTTGCCTCTCTAGCTAACCTGCCAGGACATCCTCCCTTCCAGTGCCTTTGTTTCCTACAATAGGCATACTAATTCCTTCTTTTTTGCTGCTGGCATTTTCTTCAACCCTTCCCTGTTAAAACCATGCCTTAAATCTCCTATTATTTTAAAATATTTAGAAGAGGCAGAGGGAAGAGAGAGAAGGCTCAGGCCCCTGTTCCCAGGCCTCCAGCCGCTTGAAATTTAAAATGATACATTTTTCCCATAGATAAGGACCTCGGTTTCTGATAAGCCTGAAAAGGGGAATGGGAGAATTTCTAACTGCACTTTTTAGCCCCTTAAGTCCCCTAACAGAACACGGTGAAAAGTGTCCAAGCAGTCACAGGGGTTTTGGTGTCTCATTGGGGTACAGGGGGGTCACAAAAGAATTTCCCTTCTTGTCGGCCGCCCCTTCCAGCTACTCTAAACAACCCCTGGAGGGAATGGACACCGGGTGGGTGGAGACAGGGAGCAGCACAGGTCCCAGGTGGCGATGGTGCTGCTTCCACCAGGGTGTTTTCATCTGGCGGTCCAGTGGGAAAATCGCTTGCCTCCTGCCGACGAAGGTGGCGTGGGGGGACCCGTGACCCCTACACTGCAATCAGATTCCCTGAATGTTCTGAAAAGTTCCTCTGAGTGTTTTCCATTAATATTACTGATTTTAAAAGCATAACTTAAGAGTTGACACACAGGAGGCACGAACATACAATGGAGTCAAGACAGTCTTTTTAATAAATGGTGTTGGGAAAATTGGACAGATACATGCAAAAGAATGAAACTAGATCACCAACTTAAACCATACACAAAAATAAACTCAAAATGGATACAGGACTTAAACATAAGACGGGAAACCATAAAAATACTAGAGGCATCCACAGGCAGCAAAATCTCAGACATATGCCTAAAGAACTTCTTCACTGATACTAACCCTAGGGCAATGGAAGCTAAAGAGAAAATAAACAAATGGGACTACATCAAAATAAAAAGCTTTTTTACGTCAAAAGAAACCATCAACAAAACAACAAGAAAACCCACTGTATGGGAGAACATATTTGCAAACGATATCACTGATAAAGGTTTAATCTCCAACATCTACAGACAGCTTATACAACTCAATAAAAGGAAAATGAATGAGCCAATTAAAAAATGGGCAATGGACCTAAATAGAATCCTCTCAAAAGAAGACAGAAGGAAGGCCAAGAGGCACATGAAGACATGCTCCAAGTCACTAATTATCCGAGAGATGCAAATCAAAACAACAATGCGGTACCATCTCACACCTGTCAGAATGGCCAACATCAACAAAACAACAAATGACAAATGTTGGCGAGGTTGTGGAGAAAAAGGAACCCTCGTGCACTGCTGGTGGGATTGTAGGTTGGTGCAACCACTGTGGAAAACAGTATGGAGCTTCCTCAAAAAACTGAAAATGGAACTCCCATTTGACCCAGTAATCCCACTACTGGGAATATACCCCAAGAAGCTAGAAACCCCAATCAGAAAGGATATATGCACCCCTATGTTCATAGCAGCACAATTTACAATAGCTAGGATTTGGAAACAGCCTAGGTGCCCGTCAGCAGATGAATGGATCAGAAAACTATGGTACATCTACACCATGGAATACTATGCTGCCATAAAAAGGAAGGAATTCTCATCATTTGCAGTAGCTTGGATGGAATTGGAGAGCATCATGCTGAGTGAAATAAGCCAGTCAATGAAAGAGAAACACTACATGACCTCACTCATTTATGGATATTAAAGATCATTATAAACGAATGAAACGAAAGATTGATATAGTGACAGTAAAACAACAGGCAGTCTGTCAAATGACAGCGGGGGGTGGGGGGGTGGGGGGAGGGTAGGGAGATCTGGGGGAGATAAGAGATCAACCAAAGGACTGGTATGCTTGCATATAAGAATAACCAATGGACACAAAACTCTGGGGAGGGAGGGCATCTATGGGGGGGGGAGGGGGCAATGATAAGCTATGTATACAGATAATACCTTAATAAAAAAAAAACAAATAACGATAAAAAAAAAAGAGTTGACACACACATACAAAGACCAAATTGTCCTCAAAATATTTTTCTTTCCTTCTAAAGATTTTACAATGTATTGTAATCATTAATCACATCAAACTTAAATGGCCAATTGAGACAAACAGTTCTGAAACTGTTCCTCCACCACTGATGAAGACTGGGTGGAGGCAGGTGTCTGAAATAAGATTCATTTAGTTTTTGAGCTTGCTGGGCAGACTTGGTGACTTTGCCAGCGCAAGCTTCCTTCTTGTAAATAGTTAACTTTAGAATTTGGTCTCTGCTTTTAAGTTTTTGTACCTTAATTCTTACAATTTCATACCTTCAAATTAATAAACATACATAGAAATTTTGTTAGGCTGGCCGTTTTCCCTCTGGCAGAAAGCAAGCACCCCTGGGAAAAGGAACCCTAGTGGCCACTTGGGGCGGTTTGCTAGCCATCAGAGTACTCAGCTTTAATACTTACATGAACAAATAATTATACCCAAGCAGACAAACAAAATATCAAACAAATGTCTGTACTTATACCCTTTCAAGTACTATTACAATGTTTCAGCAAAACAGAAATGACACTCATGTTGGACAAAGAAAACAAGACTAATACTCTAGGAACCGTGAGGGGAAAGTTATCTTACAGACCAGCATTGCCCTGGGAAAAAAGAGTGGTTAAATCAAAAGCATTAACATCAGAGCCGTATTCATCCGCCCGTTTGTTGGAATCCTGGAAATTTTTCAAAAAACACTGTAGAAGGGCACACAGATACACAGACAAACCTTGCCCCAGTTTCACAGTATAACACAGAGACGTGAACAAAGACACACCAAACACAACAACCGCAATATAAGTCAAAACTACCTGGCCAGGTCCATTCCTAACACCACAGACTGAAATTTTAACAGAACCTTAGGCCATCGTCACAGCCTCAGGCATGGACTGGGAAATTACGTGGCATCCCGCCTTCCTTAAGTCCCCAGAATGGAATGTTCCCCAGTAACCAGAAAACCAGACAACCAAAAAAACAGAAAATCAAGAGACAGGCCTGTCTTACCGGTGGAGATCGATCTCATCGGTCCGGACGGTAGCTCAGGAGATCAGGAAGGCAAGTTAAATTTTCAGAGAATTTGGGAGACCTCTAGACCTGTCCCCTTGGAACCCGGGACCGGGACTAGGGAGAGATCTCTGTGGTATCTCGCTGGGGCCTCCAGATGTTATGGAGCGACCCCCAGAGAAGACCACCAAGACGCCAGATTAAAATTTATGCCTTTATTAACGAATTCGAATCCGGGCTCTCCCCCTACTGTCACAGCAGTGAGAAAAAGAAAGAGAGCCCCGAGCACACAGGAAAGCCTGCTTTTATCCTTTGAGGAGTTTGTTTTGAGACCTTGGCTTAGGCTAGCTGGCAGATGTTTTGCAATGGTAGGGGGAGGTATAGCTGACTAGGCAGAGTTCTTTGTCTGTCCTAGGGTCATGATAACCTATCACACTATGAGCTATGAGAAATTCCACAAGTACAGTAACATCGTTAAAAATTTGCACAACACCAGGGGTGGGGGGCTTATTTTCAGTTTAAGCGGTTTCTGTTTGTGCTGCCTTGCAATAACTTGGAACAGGACATACCCAGGGGTGGGGATTGCAGACAGAGGCAGCTTTATGACTAACATAAAGCGCATCATGCTATATTCTTTGTTGTGGGTCTGAGAGCTCATTCCTCCCCTGGGCTGGAGTCCTGCCTCAACAGGGTCCTGCCAGCCATAACAAATTCTTCTGTAGCTCAGTTTCCTCATCTGTAAAGTGGGAGATCTTATGGAACTTACATGATAACATACATAAAATGCTTTGTGGATAATTATCATTGTTAATATTAAAGGATTAAAAAAAGGCAACCCAAAACATAAAATTTCCTGTGTTTGGTCCCTCACACCTGCCTGAGGAGAGGAAGGGCAAATAGTTGGAGCTGGGCTTCACCCAGAAACTCCCAACCAACTCCTCATAAGAAGTGACAAACCGCAGAAACCGGTTTGGCTCAGTGGATAGAGCGTCAGTCTGCGGACTGAAAGGTCCCAGGATTGATTCCGATCAAGGGCATGTACATTGGTTGCGGGCACATCCCTGGTAGGGGGTGTGCAAGAGGCAGCTGGTCGATGTTTCTCTCTCATTGACGTTTCTAGCTCTCTATCTCTCTCCCTTCCTCTCTGTAAAATATCAATAAAATATATTTTTTTTAAAAAAAAAAAAAGAAGTGACAAACAGGAGTGACTGAGAGAATACAGGATGCTAAGCTAATGACAGGACTTACCACCCCTAACTTCTAGCTGCCTATTTATTCCTCATTTCCTCTTCCTGATTCCATCACTGCTGCTACTGCCCAGGCAACTCAAAGGGTGGTCTGTGACTGACAGCAGCATCACCTGAGGGCTTGTTAGAAAAGCAGAATTAAGCCTAACCTCCAACCCACTAAATCAGATTTGTATTTTAACAAGGTAATTCATATGCATATGTAAATTGGAAAAGCAATAACCTAGGCCAGTGGTAGGCAAACTCATTAGTCAACGAGCCAAATATCAACACTATAACAATTGAAATTTCTTTTGAGAGTCAATTTTTTTAAACTTAAACTTCTAACGCCACTTCTTCAAAATAGGCTTGGCTAGGTCATGGTATCTTGTGGAAGATCCACATTGAAGAGGCCAAAGAGCCGCAGTTTGCCGACCACTGACCTAGGCCACAGGAAGGCAGTACTGTACTGTGTGTGTGTGTGTGTGTGTGTGTGTGTGTGTGTGTGTGTGTCAATGTTTGTTGATTGGGAATAGGGCCACAAGTTTCTCCTGAATTACTATGACTTTTCATGTTAGGACAAGCACTAAACAGGCCAGAAGAAAGAAGGCTCCACCTCAAAATTTAAATATATATAGCCGAGATTGGAGGATTTGATTCTTGCTCCTTCTTTAAGAAAACATGTCTATATCCTTGGAGGTGACAAATCTGCCCATTAAAATAAAATTTTTAGTTCCTTGGACCATGTTTCCCAGCCTTAATAGCTCCCTCTTCTAGCAACCTTCCTCTTACTTAACAAATACTTACTGAAAACCTCCCCATGTACCCAGCAAGGAAATGTGACAGTTTTACTTTGTTTTGATTTCTTGTTTATCTTACAGTTTTTGATATGTTAAATGACTTTAATGGAAGGCATTAGTTTTTATGTTTATCAAATACTAGAGGCCTAGTGCATGAAATTCATGCATAGGTAGGGTCCCTAGACCTGGCTGGCAATCGGCCAATCAGGGCCTTCTGGCTGCCAGGTAGGGCCTTCCTTTGTTCCACACTGCCCTCTGGTGGTCAGCAAAGATCATAGTGAACAGTAGAAACTCCGAAGGGGACAAATTGCATATTTGCCTTTTATTATACAGGATATGGGTTAAAAAAATAGTTGAAAAACATTTCCAAAGAAGGTGCTCATTAAATGATTTAGTTAATAAAAAAGATAAAGTCTGAACGCCTGTTACAGTATGTCTGGGAGAGAAATGAGGCATATCACACTAACAGGTGTAAACAGACATTTATTTGGCCAGAAAATGTCATAATGTCATAAATAATCTTACAAGTGTCGGGGTTTTATTCTTATTTACACTTAAAATGAAAAACAGTGAATTCACTTAAAAAAAAGATGCACTTAGTTCTGTGCCTGGTCACAGGAGTTATCTTTGGTTTTGACTTGTCTCCAGGTTCACTCATTAAAGTTTGGTGGTGGTTATGGTGCACCTAAAAGTCTTAAGTTGAACCTGCACCTTCAGATCTTGCTCAGTGGTAAAAAACAAAACAAAACAAAACAAAACAGAACACCTCCTAGCTGAACACCTATGTTTTAGTACCCAAATGTATTCACCTCAAGATCTCCACAAAGCACCTATCACTATGAGACTTTATTTTTAATTTATTTTTTATTGAATTTACTGGGGTGACATTGGTTAATAAAATTATATAGGTTTTTCCTGGGTAGTGTTGCTCAGTAGTTGAGTATCGAGCTATGAACCAGGAGGTCCCAGTTCGATTCCCAGTCAGGGCACATGCCTAGGTTGTAGGCTTGATCCCCAGTGTGGGGTGTGCAGGAGATAGCTAATCAATGATTCTTTCTCATCATTGATATTTCTCCCTCTCTCCATCTTCCTTTCTGAAATCAATAAAAATAATAATACATAAAGCTCTACTTCTTTCAGAGCAAACGTTAAAAAATTACATAGGTTTCAGGTATAAAATTCTATAACACATTGTGTGTATATTGTGTGTTCACCAGGATACTTTCCCTTTAAGCAGTCAAGTCCTGTTTGAAATGGATCATAAGTGCTTCGTGCATTTTCCCAAGTTTTCTTAATTCTTAAAGAGCTTTTACAGGCAAATTGCATATTCTGTGAATCACAAAAAGCTTTAAAAAGAAGAACCACTCTCTCCCTAATTAGTCCCACTGTGAAGCGGGATTTTAAGGCCAGGACTACGTGGGTTCAGGGCTTTGTTCATGAAAGATAACTTACCTCATTTGCTTATGCAGTGCATATGCTTCAATCAAAAAATGTACCATACTGGCCTAAAAACATCAGAAAAAAAAGCAGAAAATAGCACCTTAATGTTTAATTCAGAGAAATTCCCCGGACTTCATTATCCTGAACAAAGAAACAAACTTTTAGCCCCACTCCTTTCACTTTACTTAACAGTTACAAAGCACTGCAGACAATATAGATACAAAGTATCTAAATCACTAAGAAGAAAGCGACTGAGCCTTATCGAGGTGATGGATCACTTTTTTCCTGCAGCTACTCCATGACTTCAGGGACCCCTTGCAGGGTCTGGCTACCCATCAATGCCAGACCCTTGCTCCTGGCTACCCATCAACTCCAGACCCTTCTCCGGCCCTCCCGTCCCCACCTGTGTCTATTGGGCACCCTCTGAAACTGTAAGGGAACACTTCCTCCATCGCCTTGTACAACTGCCCAAATTATTGCTGAAGATTTCCCCAGCCCAGTATTTTCTTCAATTCCTAATGCCCTCCTGTCTAACCCTCCAACAGCGCCCCCCCCCCCCATCACCACAAAAACCCACGAACTTTCATCCCAAGTTCTCTTACCAGTTTGGGGACTTTGGTCAGGGAATCGCACATGCTGACATACTCGGGACTATAGATGTAAACTGGGGGCAGGGAATGCCCACTGTCCGCAGGCTTCTCTGGCTCCTCCATCTTCCACTTCCAGCCGTTCCCAGGCCACCTTCCGGATCCGGCTTTTTTCAGACTCAGCCCAGGCTCAGGTTCTTGCTCCTCTGATCCCGAGCAGCTGAGCTCCCTAGTCAACATTCCCTCTAATTCTCTAGATGGCCAGAGTCACTGTCTTCGTTCTCTATCCAATTGAAGTAATGCATGGGCCTTCTTAGGCCAGAACCTCTTCATTTAGTGACCACGGTTCAAAAAGGTTGGCAGGTAGGCAGATATAAAAGCCCAGATAACTGCCAATTAGGATCGACTCTTTATGGCACAAATAAGAGCGGTCAAAATTAACCATCCTTGTTGCCCTATAGGGCTATTTGAGATGAGGTCAGATGAGCTTCAGAGCATGCCGGGAGATGTAGTTTAGAGGGGTTTGAGGAGCGGAAGAACTGGATTAATTACTAAAATAGCTGCAAATTTGAGTTTTAGCACAAGAAAAAAAAGAAGAAAGGAAGGAAGGAAGGAAGGAAGGAAGGAAGGAAGGAAGGAAGGAGAAAGAAAGAAAGAAAGAAAGAAAGAAAGAAAGAAAGAAAGAAAGAAGGAAGGAAGGAAGGAAGGAAGGAAGGAAGGAAGGAAGATTGGTTTGCTTATTCTTTTTATTTGATGGTATGTTTTTGTTAACTGGGTTCTAGTCACCTTTATTGGAGGATATTAATATTGCAAACACATTTCTGTTCAGTGCCTTGTGTGGTGTACCTGGTTGTGTTGTATTTTATACCTTTAAATCTAAGCAGGAGAGAGAGAAAACTACATAACCAGACATCCTAAAAAGAGAGATCATGGAGAGGCAAAGAAACAACCCGCCCATGAAAGAAAATCAGGCATCACCAAAAAAGGAAGTAAACGAGTTAGAGGCAAGCAAACTATCAGAGCAAGAATTCAGAGCAATGATCATGAGATGGCTCAAAAGAATGGAAGACAAATTTGACAATATGAGTAAGACCCAAGAGGAAATGAAGAAGAACCAAGAGGATCTGAAGAGGAACCAAGAGGAAATGAAGGTGACCCAAGAAGAATCAACTACAATAATAAGAATCCAAAGAAATCAAACACGTGGAGACTGAATAGCATGCTATTGAACAACGACTGGGTTACCAGGGAAATCAAGGAAGAAATTAAAAATATCATGGCAACAAATGACAATGAAAACACAACAATCCAAAATCTATGGGACACAGAAAAAGCAGTCTTGAGAGGGAAGTTCATATCTCTGCAAGCCTATTCTAAAAGACTAGAAAAAATGGTAACAAATTATCTAACTCTACAACTCAAAGAGTTAGAAAAGAGCAACAAGAATAGCTCAGTGTAAGCAGAAGGAAGGAAATAACAAAAATCAGAGCGGAGATAAATGACATAGAGACCAAAGAAACAATACATAAGATCAACAAAACCAAGAGCTGGTTCTTTGAAAAAATAAACAAGATTGATGAACCTCCAGCCAGGCTAACCAAGAAACAAAGAGAGAGGACCCAAATAAACAAAATCAGAAATGAAAGAGGTGATAAAACAACAGACCCCGCCAAAAGACAAAGGATTGTTACAAAATACTACGAACAACTCTATTCTAACAAACTGGACAAGCTGGAGGAAATGGACCTATTCCTAGAAAAATATAACCTGCCAACACTCAATCAGGAAGAATCTAAAAACCTCAATAGACCAGTGACTTGGGAAGAAATTGAAGCAGTCATCAAAAAGATAAAGATAACACAAAGAAAGAGAATTACAGGCCAATATCTCTCATGAACATTGATGCCAAAATCCCCAACAAAATTCTAGGAAATCGGATCCAACAGAACATCAGAAAGATCATACACCATTGATGCCAAAATCCTCAACAAAATTCTAGCAAATCGGCTGCAGCAGTACATCAGAAAGATCATACACCATGACCAAGTAGGATTTATTCCCAAATTGCAAGGATGGTACAATATTCGCAAATCAATAAACGTGATACATCACATAAACAAACTGAAAATTAAAAATCATATAGTCATATCAATTGATGCAGAAAAAGCATCCTGTTTGCCATACTACTGGAAGTACTAGCCATTGCAATTAGACAGGAAGAGGAAATAAAAGGCATCAAAATTGGAAAAGAAGAAGTAACATTGTCCCTATTTGCAGATGATATGATATTGTACATAAAAAATCCAAAAGACTCCATCAAAAACTAATAGACCTAATAAATGAATTTGGCAATGTAGCAGGATACAAAATCAATGCCAAGAAATCCATGGCATTTCTATACACCAATAGTGAACTCACAGAAACAGAGACTAAAAAAGCAATCCCATTTACCATCGCACCAAAAAAATTAAAATACCTAGGAATAAACTTAACTAAGGAGGTAAAAGACCTATATGATGAAAACTACACGACACTGAAAAAAAGAGATAGAGGAAGATGTAAACAGATGGAAGAACATATCATGGTCATGGATTGGTAGAATCAACATAATCAAAATGTCCATACTTCCCAAAGCAATTTATAAGTTCAATGCACTCCCTATTAAAATACCAATGACATACTTCACAGACCTAGAAAGAACTCTCCAAAAGTTCATTTGGAACAATAAAAAACCCGAGTAGCCTCAGCAATCTTGAGAAAGAAGACTAAAGTAGGAGGGATCTCAATACCAGATTTCAAGCTGTATTAATCACAAAGCCACTGTTCTCAAAACAGCCTGGTACTGGCACAAGAACAGACATATAGATCAATGGAATAGATTAGAGAATCCAGATATCAACCCAAATCAATATGCTCAATTAATATTTGACAAAGGAGGCACGAGCATACAATGGAGTCAAGACAGTCTCTTCAGTAAATGGTGTTGGGAAAATTGGACAGATACATGCAAAAGAATGAAACTAGATCACCAACTTACACCATACACAAAAATAAACTCAAAATGGATACATGACTTAAACATAAGACGGGAAACCATAAAAATACTAAAGACATCCACAGGCAGCAAAATCTCAGACATATGCCTAAAGAACTTCTTCACTGATACTAACCCCAGGGCAATGGAAGCTAAAGAGAAAATGAACAAATGGGACTACATCAAAATAAAAAGCTTTTTTACAGCAAAAGAAACCATCAACAAAACAAGAAGTTCCACGGTATGGGAGAAAATATTTGCAAATGATATCACTGATAGAGGTTTAATCTCCAACATCTACAGACAGCTTATACAACTCAATAAAAGGAAAATAAATGAGCCAATTAAAAAATGGGAAATGGACCTAAATAGAATCCTCTCAAAAGAAGACAGAAGGAAGGCCAAGAGGCACATGAAAACATGCTCAAACTCACTAATTATCTGAGAGATGCAAATCTAAACAACAATGTGGTACCATCTCACAGCTGTCAGAATGGCCAACATCAACAAAACAACAAATGACAAATGTTGTCGAAGTTGGGGAGAAAAAGGAACCCTTGTGCACTGCTGGTGGGATTGCAGGTTGGTGCAACCACTGTGGAGAACTGTATGGAGCTTCCTCAAAAAACTGAAAATGGAACTCCCATTTGACCCAGTAATCCCACTACTGGGAATATACCCCAAGAAGCTAGAAACCCCAATCAGAAAGGATATATGCACCCCTATGTTCATAGCAGCACAATTTACAATAGCTAGGATTTGGAAACAGCCTAGGTGCCCGTCAGCAGATGAATGGATCAGAAAACTATGGTACATCTACACAATGGAATACTATGCTGCCATAAAAAGGAAGGAATTCTCATCATTTGCAGTAACCTGGATGGAATTGGAGAGCATCATGCTGAGTGAAATAAGCCAGTCAATGAAAGAGAAATACCACATGACCTCACTCATTTATGGATATTAAAGAACATTATAAATGAATGAACAGACAGATATAGTGACAGTAAAATAACAAGCAGACTGTCAAATGACAGCGGGGGGTGAGGGTAGGGAGATCTGGGGGAGATAAGAGATCAACAGAAGGAATGGTATGCATGCATATAAGTACAAGCAAGCGACACAAAACCCTGGGGAGGGAGGGCATGTATGGGAGGGGGGGCAATGGTAAGCTATGTACACATATACTACCTTAATTTTTAAAAAAAGGGAAAAAAAGTTTGCCCACTCCTGGTCCAGACAATAAGTAATGATGTTTTAAACTAGGGTAGGGGCAATGGAAGCAGAGAGGGAGAAACAATGGGCAGGGTAGGTTCAATAGGACCTCCTTACTACTTGGATACTGGTGAGAGAGAGATGGAAAAGAGTCAGTGAAAACTCTTAAATTTAAAATCTCGGTGAAGAGTCTAGTAGTATCAATATAACACAGATGAGAACAAGGAGGAATAACTCATAGGGTAAAGCAGAATGAACATGAGTTAGATTTTTTAAATGTTAAAAGTATTGCATTTCATAAATCAACAAGTTAAGCAGATGTTGAACCCATTTCCCCCCACATAATAAAGAAACAGCTAAAGTCATGAATGGCTGATTGTCAAGGAAACGATATGATAGTCAATAGAACTACACTGGAATGTCAGTTACATCTTACTTAACACTTTCAAACCAAATTTCCTGATTTCCCCACCCAAGTGTTTCCCAATCCTTCCCCATCTTTCACAGCTCAGTAACAAGACCAACAGCTATCAAGTTGCCTAAGCCAGAAACCTAGGAGTTATTTGTATTTGCTCTTTCCTTCACTCTCAAATCTAATCCATCAGCAATTTACATTTCCACCTCCAAGACATGTCTTAAATACTGTACATCCACTTCCCTCCATCCACACTGCTGCTATCCCTGCTCTGGAACTCTAATCTCTCACTTGGACCTTCAGCAATATCTGACTAGTTTCTATTCCACTCCTGCTGGCCTACTAGTACAATTCATTCTTTTTAGCAATCATCAGAGTGGGCTTTAAAAAAACCCAATGAGATGTCACTTTTTGAAACCTGTCCCACACCATGGTGAGAAACCTTGAGCTAGGAATATAATGTAATTTTTAAGAATGCCTGTTTAAGGAGGTTAGGAGGAGAAAAGGTGCCAGAAAGGAGACAAAAAAGGAATAGTTGGGTGATAACTAGTATAGTACAGTTTCACAGAAATCAAGGGATGAGAGGGTTATAAGGAAAAGACAATAACAATGTCATGTATTGCAAAAGAGTCAAAGAATCATTTTGCCATTGGGAGCTCACTGATGTCTATGGGGAAGAGAGAGAAAGAGAGAGAGAGAGAGAGAGAGAGAGAGAGAGAGAGAGAGAGAGAGAGAGAGAGAGAGAACCAGATTTCAGGGGGTTCAAGAGTGAGGCCAACATTGTCAAGTGTAGTTTCCTTTGATGAAATTGTGAAAGGAAGTAGTATATCAAGTATATCAGCCTGGGGAAACGCCAGAGCCCAGGAATGTTTTTTAGGACAAGGGAGAAATGTATCTGTTTATAGACAGAGGGGAACAAGCCTCTGGGGCTTTAAGAATTGACTGATGGGAGTTCTAACTTCTAGGAATATATCCTAAGAAATCAGAAACACCAATCAGAAAAGATATATACACCCCTTTGTTCATAGCAGCACAATTTACAATAGCTAAGATTTGGAAACAGCCTATGTGCCCATAACCAGATGAGTGGGTTAAAAAACTGTGATACAGCGTGTAGCTGTGTGGAATACTATGCCTCTGTAAAAAAGAAGTCACTCTTACCATTCGCAATAGCATGGATAGACCAGGAGAGCTTTATGCTAAGCGAAATAAGCCAGAGAGAGTTAAGTATCACATGATCTCACTCATTTGTGGAATATAATGATCAACATAAACTGATGAACAAAACTAGAGCCAGAGTTATAGAAGCATTGAACAGACTGTCAAACCTAAGAGGGAAGGCAGGGGAAAGGTGGAGGGGGGGGGTAAGAGATCAACCAAAAGACTTGTATGCATGCATATAAGCATGACCAATGGACACAGATTGTAGGGGGGTGAGCATATTTTCTGGGTGCTGGGAGCGGCTGGGGAGAGATCAATGAAGGAAAAGGGAGATTTATGTAATACTTTAAACAATAAAGAATTGAAAGATGAGATCAAGACAGGTGGACGCTATAAGAAGAAATGGGACTTGTCCTCAACCTGACTGGACAGGCAGTGGAAGGGAGAGGGCAAGGTTGACCAACTGACAGCCCAAAATCTGGACTCTAATCAGATAACATGAAAAAATATTTTTGATGTGTTCTTTCAGATCTAGCAAACAAACAGGTAACTGAACACTTAAACGTAGGAACTTCACTTTTAAACTGGAAACCGTATCCTCAATTGGCAACAGGATTCAACTGTAGTGAAAGATAAAACTGTTGTAGGAGGCTTTGGAATTGGCACCATATTCCTGCAGCAAATCTCACAGGGAGTCTGGACCCTTGTTTAGGATTAAGACGGAGCACAAACCTTGCCATAAGTCCCTAATCTCAGTTTTCCACATGCTTAATAACCATAAGGTCCTTAAGTTGGAAGAAAACCCAAAAGCAATGGGTTTGCAGCCAGAGTATTGGAATTCAGAGGAAGTAGCTTGAATCTTGGCTCCAAAGTTTACCGTGTGTGGTGACACTGAGCAAGTTCCTTGACTGACTTTCCTCAGGCATTATTGCTAATGGCAGTTTTTGAATTAGTAGGTCAGGTTGGGCTGAGCCACTGTTGTTGATTTCTCCTGCCTTTACTTGCTGGCAGAAGCAGGAAGATGGGAAAGCAAATATATTATAAAGGTACCTACCGCTTTGGCCATCTTCTTTTGTGTGTTTCACAATCTGCCCATTGATATGTCAACTGTACTTAACAGACTGGTCCCTGTTTTCACATCATTTTCTAATGTCATTTCTTTGGGGAATGTCTCAACAAATCTAAACTCTAGAATCATACTACTTGGGCTCAAATCCCAGCTCTACCATGTACTAGTTGTTTGATCTGGAACAATTTGCTTAAAGGCTAAGTGCCTCAGTCCTTGCCAAATGCCCATATAACAATGTCTGGCATTATGCCAAATATTCCTTAATTTTTGGGAAAGTGTCCCCATCATTGTTGTTATCATCCCCATACCTTTACTACATGGGACACTTTTGAGAGTGATAGAGAGTGCTATTAAAAACTATGCCAGGACAACAGGCATAGATGGGGACTGTTCTGGTAAAACCAAGACTTAAGATTATCCAAGTTTACTAGAAAGTGAAGACTGTATGTGGAAAACACTGTATCTCCACTGCATTAGTAAAAATACTAGGTATTTGACAAGTGCAAAAATGGATGGTAAAGGTTTTGTGAGCTGTGGATAAGAACAACTTTTGCCCCACCAGCTGCATAAAATTCCCATAATGTAGTAAAACCTAACTAACCAGGATGAGACTATAGCAACTGTTCATCCTTACTGGGTGAACCCTTTTTTTTCTTCTTTTACACAAAAAAGCTAATTAGTACAAACAAGAATCTGCTGAATATTTATAATACTTAAGAGAAAAAATAGTCCTTCCAGTAGCACAGAAGTACCATTTACACACAATTGTTAATGCTGAGTAAAAATCAGTCTTATTCATTCATTAGAACAGGTTCGCTAAAGATGTCAATAAACCCAATTGAATTTAGTGAGCCTAGTTTGAGTGGATGTGTATTTGAATTGTAAAACTGCCTTTCTTTACATAAATTATCCTATATAATAAAAGGCTAATAGGCAAATTGACCAGTCTCTATGACACAATGCGTACTGACCACCAGGGGGCAGACACTCAACAGGAGCTTCCCCCTGGTGGTCAGTGGGCTCCTGCAGGGGGAAGGCCACTCAGCCATGGCTGGTGAGCACAGGGGTGGTGGTGGGAGCCTCTCCTGCCTATGCAGCAGCTCAAAGGATGTCCCGTGGGGGAGTGGGCCTAAGGCTATCTGAGGGCTCCTGGACTGCCAGAGGGCCCAGTCTGGACTGAGGGACCTCCCTACTCCCCCAAGTGTACAAATTTCATGCACTGGGACTCTAGTATAACATAATATAATGTATAATGTGTGATTAATATATTAATATTATTCTACTTTGACCCAACTAATGAGCTTAGACTGTAGTATATAATTAGATTACATAAAATAAAGCCATGAAATAAACTCAAATCAGAAGAACACATGTTAAGCTTTAGACATGATTTAATTGGAAATTCTATTTTTATTCTATTTTAAAAACAGAAGTGCTTTAGAAATCCATCTTTCTTAGTATTACATGCTTAAAATAAGTAAAATACAAATCAAGTTTTCTAAAAAGTTGTTTTAAAAGTGAAACATCATGAGAATGCAGCATAGTGCTTAGACAACTTAGTAACCCAGAGAAATGCAGCTATCGGTGTCAGTACAGGCTAATTAATGTGGGAACGAGTGGTGGTTTTCATCTGTGCCACAGAAGATGCACTCTGTGTGGTTGGGGCACACTTGCAGCAGGTGAAAAGACAATGTTTCAGGACAGTTTGTAAATTATCTTTGTACATGACCGGAAAATCACGTAAGCAGAAAGATACTGTGTGTTTCCATTTGCTTTACAAGAGGTACCAAGAAGCTTGGCCATCCTCTCCTTGTTTCTGTTTTCTATCACCCTATTATGCTCACTTATTCATGTGTACTCATAAGATTGTCAATGGTCTGTAAAAAATATTTACAGAATCCCTCATCTCCATCTCCATTATTGGAGAGAAAAAAACAAACAGAAAAATCAGAGGGAATGAGGGGATTGAAGTAGGAAATTCTTTGAGAGCAAGTAGAGAAATTAGGAGTGCTTCTACACATAAATCAGAGGAAAGTGTTATAGACTAAATATGTCCCTCCCAAATTCAGAGGTTGAAACTTTTATCCCCAATGTTATGGAAGTTGGAGGTAGGGACCTTTTCCAGAGATAATGATGATTAAATGAAGCCATGAGCATGGAGTCCCCATGACAGGATTAATAGTCTTTATACGAAGAGAAAGAGACCTGAGCTCTGTCTCTGCACCATGTGAAGACATCTCAAGAAGGCAGCCATCTGCAAACCAGGAAGCAGGCCCTGACCAAACACTGAGTCTGCTGGGACCTTGATCTTGGACCTCTCAGCCTCTAGGACTATGGAAAATAAATGTTTGTTGTTTAAGC
The DNA here is from genome assembly GCA_963924515.1 of Vespertilio murinus. Taxonomy (NCBI): domain Eukaryota; kingdom Metazoa; phylum Chordata; class Mammalia; order Chiroptera; family Vespertilionidae; genus Vespertilio; species Vespertilio murinus. The sequence continues at coordinate 38,621,955 of OZ004710.1, forward strand.
CATACAGCCTGTCGTTTTTGTTATAGAATCCTGGACTAAGAGAAAAAATATTCTCCAAACAAGGCTGCCTAAGAATGGGACTGGGGGAGAGGACTTAATATTTCTTCCACTATCCTTTGTATATCAGTCTGAGGCCACAGTCACTGCTCTCTGCCACAAGCAACACTGATATTTACATACTTGCTTAGTCTGTCAAATATAGCTACAGATACACAACCACATAAAGGTACTTTTATTCAGAAAATTTCCCATGTATGCTTAGACACACACAAATGCAGTTATGTGCAAGAAATGGATATATGCCCACAGATAGCAAGCTATACACCAACACTAGAATCAAGAAGTGAAGACTTGAGATTTTAAGAATAAATGGGAGGGCCTGGAATTGGGAATGGGGTGGATGCTGTAGAAAGTAAGTAGGTGAGTGAGCCAGAGAACAGGTGAAAACAAAGAAAGGGTGCTAAGGAAAGCATCCAGAGACTGGACTGCTGATTCCTGGTTGCCAAAGACAGAAGCTTCAATTACACTCTGTGTTGTGTGCCAGCCTACTCTTCAGAGGCCAGGAGTAGGTGCACAAGGCTCTCTTCAGGGCATGGAGCCACCTCTGATTTCCTCTTTGTTTCCTAGGCATAATACATCATAGGCATCTTTTCTTCTGCCCCCTTTCCTCTCTGGAATTGAGTTCCTGGCTTCATTTCTCTGGGTCAGTGGTCAGCAAACTCATTAGTCAACAGAGCCAAATATCAACAGTACAATGATTGAAATTTCTTTTGAGGGCCGAAAACCGACTTCTGCGCATGGGCCATGAAGTTTCAATTGCACTGTGCGTGCGGGCCTGCACGTGGTATTTGGTGGAAGAGCCACACTCAAGGGGTCAAAGAGCCTCATGAGGCTCACAAGCCATGGTTTGCTGACCACTGCTCTGGGTTATTCTGCATTTTCTACTACAAATACATACCTGAGTCCTAGCAATCTTCACAAAACTGACTTCAAGCCTTAATGTACAAATCCTGAAGTATACACTCTAGACTTTCAGTTTTTGACATTCACCAAAGGGAGACTAGAAATCATGTGTGCAGATACAGAAAAGGCAAAAGCAGAAACAATAATTCTACACAGGAGGGAGCATATCACTCAGTGTGAGGCAACATGGGAGCAAATAAGAAAACTATAATCTGCTACCCTCTTTTTCCAAGAAAAGGCATTTAGAATAAATATTTGCAATTCATACCAGCATAAAATGCAACAATTTAGGCTTTACTCACTTGAAATAATGTCTCAAAGTACCCACCACTCATTCACATAAGGAAACCACACACAGGAAAACCAAACTTGAAGAATACATTATTATTAATATCTGCTCCCTAAACAGCAGTTAGAACAATAAGTGTGTATGTAACAGGACTAGAGAATAAAAACACATGCATACTTTTGTGACCCATTAAAGAATTAAGGACCACAGTGAAGAGCTTGGGTGAGCAAGGGTTCACTTCTTACAAATCACCCTAGAATAGTGGTCGGCAAACTCAATAGTCAATTAGTTTGTCAGAAAAGTTTACTCTTCCTGTGGTAGGGTGGGAGTGATCAGGCCATCACAGTCCAATTCCATGCACAATCAGCAGAGGCAGGAACCAGCTGGCAAAAGGCTCCTAGTAGCCAAAACCCCAAGGCCTCATTGCATGGCACATATGCTGTGGGGCAGGAACTCCTGCACGTAGGTAGCGGCTGCCTTGGAGAGGTAGGTCATGGTGCCAAACCTGCCACTGGGTGCACTGTCATAGAGAAGAGTGCAGATGCCAGATGCAGGATCCTTTGCCAACATGATATCATCTGCGCCGAGGGTTTTCTGTTTGTTTTTTAAGGGTAGGAGAACACAGGGGAAAGGAAAAATTACTAATCATACTAAAGTCTGACTAGGGTAACTCAGAGCCTCCTCCCCATCACCAACTAGTTGGATGATAGGCTGTTTAGCCAGGAAGGAATCAGGGTGATGCACAAAGCAGGGAATATATTCTGTACATGCATTTTTTCACTAGATCATATGTATTACATTGAAAGTATTAATTATTTAGAATATTTGAAAGTTAAGTAAAAGTGTTAATTAAATGAGTTATTCCTATTAAAATTCAGATGTTAATACTTAACAAATCACCCCAGAACAGTGGAGCTCAAACTCAATAGTCAACAGAGCCAAATATCAACAGTACAATGATTAAAATTTATTTTGAGAGCCAAATTTTTTCAACTTAAACTTCTAAAGCCACTTCTCTAAAATGGACTCACCTAGGCCGTGGCATTTTGTGGAAGAGCCACACTCAAGGGGCCAAAGAGCCGCATGTGGCTCGCGAGCTGCAGTTTGCCAACCACAGCCTGAGAGGGACTTTAGTCTGAGTCTTTCTAATACTACTGATTTCAGCTGTGTATTATGTTATCTTGCATTTTATCATTATTTCTTTCTACATTTACTTAATTCAGGTATACTATAAACTTTCTAAGCTAGAGTCTATGTCTAAAAGACATTGCATTTCTGATTCACAAACTGACTGAAATCCAGAATATTTAAAATCAGGATTATCTTAGAAAATCCCAGATACTTTTACTTTTTTTTTTGCATCCCTCCCCCGCCTCCCCCCCCCCCCCCCCCCAGTGCTTAAGGGAATAAAACACCTATCAATGTATTAGAGATTTTTCTATGGACAACAGTGCATGTCCATCACCTTATGTGTTCCTACACTAAATCTAGGAAACATTTGGAAGGCTTTCAATAAATAGTTTACATTTTAAAAATATGGTTAATTTCCTGGAAGAAAATGTATTAAGAAAAAAAATGTAGAATTAAAAGATTCACTTTAATATTTTCCTATAGGTAAGCATCAGAAGCAAAACCGAACCAAAACTAAAATATAATATTCTCTTTTCCTTAATACTTCAGAGAGGGTATGACACCTCTCATTGAATGATAGTCTCTCATTGAATTCTTATCACAACAAAAAATAGTATAACAAAAAATTTGAAATATAATGAAAAGCATAAAAGCTTCTGAGTTCCAGGCAACTTTACAACCTAACAGACATATAACACATGGTGAAAGGCAGGTCATCTCACAGCCTACTTCCTTTGCAATCAGTTCAGAGCCATCACAAAAGGGACCCAGAAAAGAGCGATTAAGTATAGGTCACAAGAAAGTGACCTTGGCTTCAGGAAGAGTTCACAATGAAGTCAGATTAGTGCCAGATATTCCCTTTTGAGAAAAATAGGTTTGCCTACCTGTTCTTGAAGGAACAAGTCGTTGGCAATATGCACTATTTTTTCCACAGCAATAATGCTTCCGATACTATGAATTTCAATATCTACCATCATGGTGAGGACAAGAATGGCTTCAACCAGAAGCTGGCGGTATTCTGGCTGAGGCACACGATTTAGGACAGACTCCACATGAACAGAGAATTTAATCTCGCCTGGAGTCATCTGCAATAGAGAAAACGAAAATCACTTCTGAAGGACCAATCATCAGGAGACATCAGTCATTCTGAAAGGCAGTAAAAACACTGTAGCCAAAAGCACTGCTTCAGTATCTTTAAAGTAAGTAAATTGGTTTGATCTTTTTGGAAGGCAGTCTGGCATTGCCTAATGAGTCATGAAAGTATTGCTGCCCTCTAATCCCAATCCTATTTCTGGGAGTTCATCCTAACAAAATAACTCAAAAGGGGGGGGGGACCCTCTATGTACAAGAGTGTTTATAGCAGCATTAGTCGCAAGCATAAAACCAGAAGTAAGCTAAACATGGGAATGATTGTGTAAATAATAGCATATCATGGTATAGCAACTTCATGAGTTTTTATAGTCATTTAAAAGTAAATATGACTGGATAAATGAAAAAACTAAATAGAACTTAAAATCATATATATATGGAGCCCCTTGATCCTTACTCCACGTGTGTGTGTGTGTGTGTGTGTGTGTGTGTGTGTGTAATAACTGGAGGTATGTCAATCATGAATATACTATCAGGTTAAAATGGGCATGAAGAAATATAAAGTTTATTTAGCATGAAGGGGATTGAAGAATAATTTTTGGCAAAATTTTATTAAATATACAGTTTAAGGTGTCAATGCAGATTTGGAATCTAAAAACTTTGGCTCAGGTCCTCTCTTTGTCAGTTACTAGTTCTACTATAATCTCTTCCTTAGCTATCTCACAAACTTGTGTTGAAGATAAAATTAAAGAATGTGTGAAGATACTTTGAAAAACTCTTAAAGTTACCATTCAGTTATGTATTATTACTAGAGGCCCAGTGCATGACATTCATGCATTGGGGGGAGGGTTTCCCCTCAGCCCAGCCTGCATCCTCTCCAATCAGACAGCCGGACATCCCTATCACAATCCTGGACCGCTGGCTCCTAATTACTCACCTGCCTGCCTGCCTAATCACACCTAACTGCCCCCCTGCCAGCCTGGTCACCCCCAACTGCCCCTCTTCAGGCGCAGTTACCAGTCACTGCCCCCTTGCCAGCCCAATTGCCCCCAACTGCCCCTCTGCCAGCCTGGTCACCCCTAACTGCAACCCCCCATCAGCCTGGTTGCCTCTCACAGCCCCCCCCCCCATGCAGCCTGCTGTTCAGTCATTTGGTCATCCCTCACTAACCCTCCTACTAGCCTGGTTATAGGCAGCCATCTTGTGAGGCTGTGAGGGTCAGTTTGCATATTACTTCTTTATTATATAGGACTAGAGGCCTGGTGCACAAAATTCGTGCACAGGGGCAGGGGGGATTGGGCCTAAATGGGCAGTCAGACATCCCTCTCACAATCCAGGGCTGCTGGCTCCCAATTGCTCACCTTCCTGCCTTCCTGATTGCCCCTAACTGCTTCTGCCTGCCAGCTGATCACCCCCTAACCACTCCCATGCCAGCCTGATTGATGTCTAACTGCTCCCCTGCCAGCCTATTTACCCCCACCTTCCCTCCTCTGCTGGCCTGGTCACCCCTAACTGCTCTCCCCTGCAGGGTTGATTGTCTTCAACTGCCCTCCCTTACAGACCTGGTGCCTCCCAACTGCCCTCCCCTACTTGCCTGATCACCCACAACTGCCCTCCCTTGCAGCCCTGGTCTCTCCCAACTGCCCTCCCTTGTTAGCCATCTTGTGTCCACATGGGGGCAGGATCTTTGACCACATGGGGGAAGCCATCTTGTGTGTTGGAGTGATAGTCAATCTGCATCTTACTCTTTTATTAGATAGGATAGAGGCCTGGTGCACAAGTGGGGGCCAGCTGGTTTGCCCTGAAGGGTGTCTCGGTTCAGGATGGGGGTTCCCTGAGGCATGGGGAAGCCTGAGTAAGGGGCCTGTGGTGATTTGTAGGCCAGCCATGTCCCCTAGCAACCCAAATGGAGGCCCTGGTATCTGGGATATATTTACTTTCTACAATTGAAACTTTGTAGCCTGGAGCAGAGCCAAGCCTCCTGCTCATCCAATGGTGGCAGCAGTTTCTGTTTGGATTTGTTTACCTTCTATAATTAAAACTTTGTAGCCTTGAGTGGAGGCTTAGGCCGGCTAGGGCAGGCAGAAAGTTTGGCTTCCTCTGTTGCTGGGGAACCGCCTCCCTCCTGCTCTCTGTAGCTGTAGCCATCTTGGTTGGGTTTATTTGACTGACTGGTGGGTGTGGCTTTTGGGTATGGCTTGTAGAGCAGAGTGATGGTTAATTTGCATATTATTCTTTATTAGGTAGGATTATTAACTAGAGGCCCTGTGCATGAAATTCGTGCACCAGAACAAGGGTCCTTCAGCCTGGCCCTCACCTTTATGCAGTCTGGAGCCCCTCAGGGGATATCCACCTGCTGGCTTAGACATCCTTCTTGGTGTCCAGGGATCTCACAGGCCGGAGCCCCTCTCTCCTTACTGCCCACCTGCAGTGGAGGTGGGAGAGGTTCCCACCACCACTGCTGTGCTATTCAGTTGTGTGCCCGGCTTCTGGAATTGGGCTCTTGAATTCCTCATCAGCCAAGCCCCTGTGGGAGTGCACTGACCACCAGGGGCAGCTCCTGCATTGAATATCTGTCCCCTGGTGGTCAGTGCATGTCATAGCAACCGTTCATTACACCAGTTGTTCCTCCGTTAGGTTGATTTGCATATTAGTATTTTATTATATAGGTTTCTATTAACATTTCAATCTTGCTGGAAGGCAGAAAAACGACAAAGAGGACACAGTGTTCTTTATTAGAGGAAAGTCCTATAGGCAAGAATAAAGCCTTGAAGCATAGCATCAACTTTCAATACCTGCCTCTCCAGAAAATATCTGTAACAATTCTAGTGTTTTTGAGAATTTTCTACTGTCCAATTTACTATTTCTAGATTCCTAATTCTAACCTGTTTGTTGATTTTGAATACAAACCATTTCTTTAAATTCTCCATATGTTTGGGCGAAAAGTAAAATGTGAAAGTACCTGATAAACTATGTCTGTGTTTCATGACAATGTTTTCCAATCACAGTTATATATCAGAGTCATTCTAAGGATTTTTTAAAAGTGCAGATGCTCAAAAACAAAAAAAGTATAGGTACTCAAGCCCTATCCCTGGAAACTATAATCCACTAAATTGGAGATGAGAGCTCAGGTTGTTGTGACATATAGTTGGAGCTAAGGACGCTAGTTTATGATCTAATAGTCTACAAGCATCCTACGACAGAATGGTGGGGATAAGAAAAATGGAGACATGAGAAATCATTCATTCTGAGGTTTTTATCTTGTCTTCCCTCCAACTCCAGTAACACTCACACAAATAAGCCCAATTTAATCATTAAAAGAAGCTGCTCTTATATAACTAATACAATACCTAATTATTAATTAATATTCTTGTTCTATTTGTTAAAAACATTCTCTCATTTCTTCAAACTTCATGTTCAGTTGATTTATAAAAGCACAGTTCTGTTAGTCTGAAAAATGATCACTGAAATACTTTAGTCAGACAAGCTAGAAATCACATAAATGTGAATGATAGAATCTTACCTCTCTAGTGGTTGAAGAAGGTAGAACAAAACCTTCCACTGAAAGTCCATGACACTGCAAAACAGCAAAAACATGTTGTCAATAAGGATATGCTGGCAACTGGGAGACTATAAGGAGATACTTAATATTTCGAAGTGTGCTTCACAGGGGAGATGCTAAGTAATCACAAGCCAGTGAAAGGCCCTGCAGCTTGACAAGGGGTTGTGATTACTATGTGGCAAGAAGCAGGGTTGAACTATAAGAGACCTACGGTTCATACTCTACTTAGGGGAGTGGAAGGGATAGGGAAGGTCTACCTTTGGCAACTGACTGGCCCCAAAGATTCAGAGACTACATGAAAGGATACCATACTCAATCCCAGAGCCATCACAAATAGGCTTTCAGAAAGATGTTTAGGTTGAAGAAAAAATTCAAGATATAAATTTATTGGACATATACAGTTACTACATTTTCTATTTAAAAATCCCTGTCAACACTCTCTATGTCTATAGTACTTGTGATTTTTTAAAAAATCCTCACCTGAGGATATTTTCCCATTTATTTTTAGAGAGAGTGGAAAGGAGGGGAAGAGACAAAGAGAGAGAAATATTGATGTGAGAGAGACACATTGATTGGTTGCCTCCTACATGTGCCCTCACCAGGGCCAGGGATTGAGCCTACAACCTAGGTACGTGCCCTTGACTGGAATAAAACCCAGGACCCTTCAGTCCACAGGCTTGTCATCTTTTAACATTATATGTAATTACTTATTTGCTATGCTTGTTATTTATTTATTATTTATCTCTCCTTAGTAGAATGTAAATTCCATAAGGTCAGCGATTGTTGTCTGTTTTGCTCTTGTGTATCACTGCCAGCACCTAGGGCACTGCCTACTGAACAGTAGGTGCTTAAGACATACTATAGGAATGAATGATATTTTATTTTCCTCCTAAACATACACTCAATTACTAAAAGCCAATAAGAACTAATGACTTGCCATTTTAGATTTTAAATCAATCAAAACATTATATATTACACCATAAAGATTTCAATCCAATAGTTTTAGCGACCTTACCAGACATTTCTATTCTATGTTTCATAAATTAAATTGAACAGTCTTTATACAGAGAATTATTAGCCTTCAGGCACGTGTGCACTGTGAGTATGTTACATTCATAATCTGAAAAGAATGGAATGAAAATAACAGGGCAGCCAAAACCGGTCTGGCTCAGTGGATAGAGCGTCGGTCTGCAGACTAAAAGGAGCCAGGTTTGATTCCGGTCAAGGGCATGTACATTGGTTGCAGGCACATTCCTGGTTGGGGGTGTGCAGGAGGCAACTGGTCGATGTTTCTCTCTCATCAACATTTCTAGCTCTCTATCCCTCTTCCTTCCTCTCTTTTGGAAATCAATAAAATATATTAAAAAACAAACAAACAAAAACAAAAAAAAACGGCATTTGTTTTTCCTCTTAGATCAGGATTTCAAGTCCAGGTGTTGATTCCACCACAAAATACCCAATCTCCCTCATCAGATTTCAAATTTTCTTCTCTTGTATTCTCACAGCCTCATGGTTCTACACTTTCATCATAACATATTTTGGCCTTGCATTATAGCTGCTAATTAAGATAACTATGGACTAAACTCTGTAGTGACAAGAACAGATACTATTTTCTATGGTATTTGGTGTAGAACAGTACCCAATATATGTCTGTGAAACTGAATTTTTATAAGCCAGGGGTAACTGAAGAGATAAGGTCATATATTTCACCACTGTGCTTGAGAAGTGAGATGGACTGAAAGCAAGTTTTAGGTACTATTTGAAAGTTAGATTGCAGGGCTGATAGTCTAAGGACTCAACTTCCACCTTACCAAATGATCACATGATTCTATCACTGGAAGAATATTAATGTATTAAGGGGAGAAATACAACTAAAGGTTCTGAAGTCCTAGAGGAAGTATTCTTAAGGTTCTTGCCAAGGGCAATGAAGCAAAAAGTGGCACCTAAGAGACTATGAATGAGGCCTATGAATGAGTACAATGGTCTTCCTGGCCCTCTAAACCTGTCACAAACATAATGGTACATCCCCTTAAATGTCTTTGGCAAACTAAGCCTTTAAAAGAAAAACAAAATTGGTCATGCCAACAAAGTATTTGGACTATTCATCCAAGAAAAAAAATACAGGTAAGAGTTTTTTATACAAACTACTCAGATGCTGCAGTTATTTTACTATAGTGACATTTAGTTATTGACAGCACAGTGTTACAAATTCATCTGATTAGCAGCAAATGCAACACAAAGTCCTACAAAGTCCAATTGTGGACAAAAGCAGAGAAGTGATGATTTTTTTAAATTTAATTTCTAAAAAACACACCATAGCAATAACAGTAGAAAGAGACTGAATTATCAATACTGTCAAAATAACAAATCAACTCTTTCATTTTTAGGTTTTCTTCTAGATTTCATCATGTAGCATTTCATATCTATATAACTGCTATGATTTCACAGTTATGTCATATCTCATCCAAGGAGAATGAGGAACACAAAGGAGAAAATAGAGACACTTGCAAAGTGTTGCGCTTACCTTCTGTAAAATTTTCCATACTTTTTGATAAAATCCAATTGGGACTCTGTTCAGTGCTCCATCCAGCCGCCTTCGACGTTGCCATTGACCTTGACGATTATCTTTAAATGTCTGTTGATCATATGTACTAGGAAAGGAGCCACTACTTGGAGTCACAGAGATTCCAGGTGACTTGGGAGTAAATAAAAGGAAAGAATAAAAATCAATAGTTATCTCTGTTCCTCTGATAAAATATTATAACACAGTGAACAATAAATACTCTGCAGAATTATAAACCAACTAGAGGCCCAGTGCATGAAAATTCATGCACTGGAGGGGGGTGGTCCCTCATTCTGGCCTGCCCCATCTCACAGTCCAGAAGCCCTCAGGGGCTGGAGGAAACCTGGTGATCAGGGGAAGACAATGCCCCATCACTCCTCTGCTGCTGCCACTGCTGGCAGTGCAAGCCTCATAATGGTACATCCCCTTAAAATGGTTAGAATAAAAAAGACCCCTGCAAAAAACAGCAATGTTTGGTGAGGATATGAAGAAATTGAAACACTCAAACATTGCTGGTGGAAATGTAAAATGGTACGGCTACTTTGCAAAACAGTTTGCCAATTCCTCAGAATGTTAAACGAAGTTATTTACCAAATAACCTAGCACTTCGGCTCCTAGGTATATGGAAGATAAATGAATACATATGTCTACACAAAAACTTGTATATATGGTTGATAGCAGCATTACTTCTATTAGCCAAAAATAGAAACAATCCAGTTGTCCATCACATGATGAAGTACTGACCCATGCTGCAACATAATGAACTTGGAAAAACTATAAGTAAAGGAGGAAATATATTGGAGAAAGTGGTTCTTTAACAGTTTACATTCAGAAATAAACATAAAATAGAAAAAATAATAGAAATATTTTATGAGAAAAAAAACTCACATATTAATTTGGGCCAAATGCTTATATTGCCAACCACTGCTAAGTAAAACAGAAAAGTGCCTCAAGACATTTGTATTGACCAGTGACTATCACACTCATGTATTAAGTAAATGATCTACCATTTGTCTTTGTATCATTAGGATCCTAGGCTGCTGATAGTGGGGTCATCCTCCCCCAAAAAAGGTATTCAGACTATTTCCTAAAACCAAATAGCAGCAATTTTTAGTTTTTTTTAAGTAACTTCACCTCTATGTCTCTGTCCTCCTTTATTAATGTGCATATGACAGAGTTGGCCAAATCTTACTTTTCTAATTCATTATAGGGTATTTGGTTAAGGTCAATAGAAATATCAAAATTGTTTCCAATAGTTTCTTTCCAATTTTTGTTTGCTTGCTTCTGAAATTGTAGGCCAGTATGAATCACTGACTTAAATCAAGGAAAATTTACTACTATATTTCCAGTGTGTGGTATGAAATTGGCACTCACTTCATATTTACTAGATGAATCAATAATCAGAGTAGCTATCCCAGAGGTTTTCAAAATTAAAAGTGCATCAGAATCACCTAGAAAGATGATTAAAATACAGACTACTGGGCCTCACCCCAGACTTTCAGGTCTAGAGAGGAGAACAAGATTTTAAATTTCTAACAAATTCTCAGGTAACACTGATGCTGTCTAATACACTGCCTGATGCATAGTAGACATGCAAATAATTATAAGTTGTAGAATAAATGAACAAACGGCTACTTAACAAATAATTTTAAAGTTGGATTTTGTTTTCAGGACTCCCTTTCTTGCCTTTATGGGAAATAAATAGAATGATTTCACCTTCATACATAAACTTGATTTATATTTATTTTAGTTCTTAATTTTGTTTTTCTTTTCAATCAATCAGTATATGTCATGATTTACATAACAGCACGTTCAAAGCACTGGTGAATGGTGTATAATACAAGATAACAGCCTTACCAGAAAAGATGGTGACATCAAATCTATACCCAGGGCGTGACCACCGTTGGACTACAAAAAATATTGAGAAAATTAAATTTTAAAAGAGATTAGGCAAAGCCCCCATTATTTGCATTTTTAAGTTATTAATAGAGTAAAATGACAAATTACTCAAGTAACTAGCCAGCATGTTATCATTTAAAGAGCTGATAAAATCGCCATACTCTAGAAGTCATGTTAAAGAGTAAAACAAAGAAAACTTCCTGAAAAATATTTTTCTATAAGAAAAAAGAAAATTGGTGAATGGTAGAGAAATGGCTTAGAACAATACAAAATATCAGACAGGCAGGCGATGATGGAAATCAATATTTAGAAATAAGAAAATAATGAATATTTATGGATCCCCATAGTCTAAAATAAAGTTTTAATGATTTTGACTTTCTTGAAGTTCTATAGCTAATGAATGTGTAAAAAAAATTAAAAAGGATATAGCTGGGTATATTAATTTAGCTGAGAACATAGACTTCAAGTTCTAAATATATAATGGACTTGTAAGTAATACTATGTGACTATAAACAACTATGAACTGTTTAGCCAGTCACTTTCAACCAAAGCTATAATTGTTACCAACAATGTCAGTTTAACTCTTCAATATGAAATGTAAGTCTTCCACTTTTCAGATAGAAAAAATGTTCAAATTACACAATTTATCTGGGGGGAAAAAACACCTGTAAAGTGAACACTTTTCTATCACAAGACCCATTCTTACTCTACTGAATAATATAAATGTGAAAGACTATCTGACAATTGTTCTTACTCTTATCCTATATAATAAAAGCCCAGCCACTGAATGGTGGAATGACTGGAACGACTAAAATAACCGAATGACCACAGCCCCTTGCCCTGGCCAGTCCTGCCACCCAGGCAGGGCTGGCCAGCAAACAGCACGCAGCCCCTTTACCCGGCCGGCCCAGCCCCCAGTCAGCCTCCACACCTCAATCAGGGATGGGGATGGCCAGCAAAGAACCGCAGCCCCTTGTCCACGCTGGCCCCACCCTCAAGAGGGCCCCCCATCCCAATCATGGAGGGGCTGGCTGGCAAACTGCCTGTGGCCCCTCACTCCAGCCAGCCCCACCCCCCAACTGGCCACCCAACCCAGATCAGGGTCATGGCCAGGCCCCAATGACCCCATCAGGGTGGGCCGACCAGACCCCACCCGTGCACTGAGCTTCTATCTATAATAATAATACCACAATGTGGTAATTAGACCAGACAGTCAAACAACCTTCTGGACATCATTCTGGATATCCTTCTGGACAACCTTCCAGATGAAGTGCAGCGGCAGGGGCCGAGGCAGAGGCGGTAGGGGCAATTAGGCAGGCATGCAGAGTGGTTAGGGGTGATCAAGCAGGCAGGTGAGTAGTTAGGGGTGATTAGGCAGGCAGGGGAGTGGTTATGGGTGATCAGGCAGGCAGGTGAGCAGTTAGGAACCATCAGGCAGGCAGGCAGGCAAGCGGTTAGGAGCCAATAGTCCCTGTGGAATCAGGCCTAAACTGGCAGTCAGACAACCCCTGAGGGGTCCCAGATTGCCAGAGGGTGCAAGCCGGGCCGAGGGACTCCCCCCCAACACCACCCCCGTGCATGAATTTCATGCATTGGGCCTCTAGTAGAAATATAAAACTCTACCCTGCTACCACTCTAACCCAACTCACCAAAGGCTCCTGAAACCACAAAATTAGATAATAAATTCAGGCTAGCAGTTCAAAGTGTAAAGCCTTTCATATCTTTTCTCCTTCCCCTTGGACTCCCTATCTCAGAGGAGACATGCATGGTACGGACGCACAAATGAAAGCTCAGAAAAGGCACTCTTTTGGGGTCCTGTGGGGTATCCAAGAAGAGACAAACTGATCTCCAAAAACCAAGCACCAGACACTGTCCCTTCCTCATCCCAAGGCCTAAGTTTCAGGCACAAAATCCCTGTGGCAGGATACAAAGAGAGACCCCTCTCGAATTTTCAGAGACAAGAATGCTAAGGACCCAAATGCTGGGGCCCATGCCGCCAGGGCCCACACAGCACAAGGCCAAGAGGAGCTCAGACCAAGTTCTGGTCCAATTCCTAACCCAGTCACGACCAGCCATCCCAGGGCATCCATGGCTATAGCACATGCTGGATTGTGTAATTGCAGGAGCTTGGGCACTCTAGAAGTGGAGGGTTCACCCCAACTACTGGGCCCCAGGGGCTCTTTGCCTGGGTGCCCTTCCCCCAGACGCTCAGCCCAAGCTGTGCCAGGAAAACCCCTTTGCTGGGGCAGGATCACAGGGGGGGTAGGAAGGGGCAGGGGTAGCTGTTTGCACACATATAATTAGTTCTAATTATCCTGGGATTTCAGTTCACCTACTTGGGGCCTGGAGCTGCACCAGGGGTAAACGTGCCCACACAGCTGCTGCTCCACCGAATGAACCCTGTCACCAGGCAGGGAAGCTCTATCCCAGTCCACAGTACCCTGTGTTGTGTGTCTGCGTTTGCCCATCTGTCTACACAGCCACCATGTGTTGGCTTGGGGATATCTTTGTATGTCCTCAGTCGTGTGCCTACACTGGCCTCTGGGAAGATTCAAGAGTACTTGGCATCAATGAAAACGGAAGGGGTGGTGGTGGGGAGGGGAGGATGAATTGGTTCTCAGCTGCGAAGGAAGGAAGTGATAGCGCCCCGCTCTCCTGTCTGTGTAAGTCCTACATAAACGTGAGCCCAGAGCAGTGGCCAAGGCCAAAAATCCCTGGGATTTTGGATATAACCGCCAAACCGAGGTGTCCTAGACCGTGCTCTATCTCCTCCCCCCAGTCATTTAGAGCCTTAGCCACCAGCGCTCCTCTCCTGCAGGTGGCAGAGCCAGGGCTCCAAGAGGTTAGGGAACTCACGTTAGGTGGCACAGTATGCCAGGGCCACCACGAAAGCCACTGCACGGGATTTGGGATTCGCTCAAAAACAGGTGTGTGGATTTTTGGAAGCGACAACAAGATGGCGGCAGAGGTAAAAGCCTAGCTGCAGCCGCACTCAACAATTTCAAAAAATACAACTAAAATATAGAGTGGACACTATCCAGAACTACAGGAAAGCTGACTGACTGAGAATTCTACAACTAGAAGGAAAGAGAAAACCAGAAGGAAAACCAGAGGAGCTGTAAAAGCCTAAGGTACGGAGGCGCGGTGCGCGCGCGGGGAGAGGACTGAGCCGGAGAGGAGGGGCAGCGGAGTGCCTGGCTGGCGTTCCCCAGCGGGAAGGAGATAAAAGCTCCGGACCGTGCTGAACCCCAACTCCGACTGCACTGAATCTCAGTTCTGGGCGAGACCCTGGGGTCCAGGCTCATACAGGGGGAATCTGGGCTGTAAGGCAGAAGCTCAGCGGAGCAGCGAAAAGGCAGAGCCCCGGAGTCGCGCACATTGCACGCAGAGGAGGGACTGTTCGCTGAGCTGCTGAAGTGCCCCAGCGGGAAGGACTCAAAAGCTCAGGAATGTACTGAGCCCCAGTTCTGTCTGCACTGAACCCCAGTCCTGGGCAAGACCCTCGGGCTCCAGCCTCATACAGAGGGAATCTGGGCTGTAAGACAGAAGCTTAGGGGAGAGGCGAAAAGCAGATCCCCTGAGTCGCGCATATTACGTGCACAGAGGACAGACTGTTGTTTGGGCCACGAGATTGCCCTAGCGGGAAGGAGACATAAGCTCCAGACTGTTCTTAACCCCACTTCCAACTGCTCTGAACCCCAGTTGTGGGCTTGTTGGGGGAGAGACTACACTGTCTGGTAGCGGGCGAAGCTCTAGGGTGCCTTTCTCTCAGAGGTGCTTGCAGCGAGTACCAAAGGACACTGAGGAACACTGAGACTCAGGAACCTCCGAGGGCGGGCCTAACCGGAAGCCAATGCTGTAGGCTCCACCCTGAAACTCTGCCCCTTCCAAGCTGAAATCAGAGAGGCTTTTGCAGGTTTAGAAGTCTAGTGGAATAAGGTTGTCTCCTGGCATAGACACAGCTGATCCTCCCAACCTACCAACTCAGGGAAGCAGCGAAAATGCCGAAACGAGGAAACAGATCACAAACGAAAGAAATGGAGGACAAAAAGCGACTGGATATAGAGTTCAAAGCCACGCTTATAAGGTTGTTCAACAATCTCTTAGAAAAGGCGGATAAAATAAATGAGACCTATGAGGATATGAAAAGGGATCAACTAGAAATAAAGAATACATTCTCTGAAATAAAAAATATTATACAGAGTCCTAAAAACATATTGGAAGATTGCAAGAATCAAGTCCAATATTTGGAACACAAAGAGCCAGAGGACACTCCTCCGCAGAAGCAAGAAGACAAGAGAATCCAGAAAGTTGAAGATGATGTGAGAAACCTCTGGGACAACTTCAAGGGAACCAACATCAGAATTATGGGCATCCCAGAAGATGACAGAGAGCAAGATACTGAAAACATATTGAAAGAAATAGTAACAGAAAACTTCCCCCACCTGGGGAAAGAAATAGACTTACACGTACAGGAAGCACACAGAACCCCAAACAAAAGGAATCCAAAGAGGACCACACCAAGACACATCATAATTAAAATTCCAAGAGCTAAAGACAAAGAGAGAATATTAAAAGCAGCAAGACAAAAGCAGGTACTTACCTATAAAGGGGCACCCATACAACTGTCAGCTGATTTCTCAACAGAAACCATGCAGGCCAGACGGGAATGGCAAGAAATATTCAAGGTGATGAATAACAAGAACCTACAGCCAAAAATACTCTACCCAGCAAAGCTATCACTCAGAATCGAAGGCCAGATAAAGAGCTTCACAAATAAATTTAAGCTAAAGGAATTCATCACTGCCAAGCCAGAATTATATAAATTGCTGAAAGGGGTTCTTTAGGAAGAGGAAGAAAATAAAGATAAAAATTATGAACAACAAATATGTAACTATCAACAAGCGAGTCTAAAAACCAAGGGCAGTAAAAATCATGATGAACAATATTAACTGGTGAATATAATAGAATCAGAGGTATGGAAGGGGAGTGGACTGATGATTCTCGGGGAAATGGGGAGTGGAATGGGGCGGGAAGAAACTGAACATAAACTGCACCTATGGATGAGGACAATGGGGGATGGGGAAAGGGCAGAGAATTGAATGGAAACTTGGTGTAGGGGAGCAATTGGGGGTGGGAGGATGAGGAACATATGTAATAATATGAACAATAAAGTTTTAGTTTAAAAAAATTTAAAAAAAAAACTAACGTATTTTGGAGTTAAATTAGTTTCTAAAGTAAAACAGAAATGTCATAGCAATCGATATAAAATCTGTAACTGTGGATGAACATTCCAATGTTTTTAATGTAGCTATTGGTGGAGGGAACAATAAAAAATGTAAAGGATCTAGACTCTAAAAAAAAAAAAACAAAACAAAAAACAAAACAAAAAACAGGTGTGTGGGGACCTGGGAGGGAATGCCTCTAGGTCCTCCTCTCTCTGTCTGGTCTCAGATCCCTAGCCCTCAGCAACCCTGGTCCCTGTGTACTCAGTCCATTGCCCACCATATCCTTCCATCCAGTTCAACCATGTCTGTGCTAAAGGGAACCAGAGCGCAGAGGAGAGCAAGCTCAGCCCCAGGTGCCTTAGTTGGAGGTGGAGGGATCAGCCTTCCCAAAGCCAGATTTCTCAGGACACTGGCTCTGCCCTTAGGGCTGAGTCCCTTCCTTAGCCTTCCTGGGCTCTCTGTGGCTGTCTGTCTCACCCTGTGCATCTCTCTCCCTGTTCCTTGCTCTCTGATCCTGTTTGCTCATTCCGCATATCTCACTGAGCCTTTTGTCTCTGTTTCTCATAGGATCTCTGACCATGGAGAACATCCATGCTGCCTTTGCAAAGGAACACACACCAGCAGAATCTGCCTTTTCAATAAAAAAATAAAATAAAAATAAAATTAAAAAACGACAAGAGGTGAATTAAAAAGCATTAACTTAAAAACAATCCATGTGTCTGCAAATGCATTCCAAATGGCAGCACTTTAGTGGGGGTGGCAGAGGCAGGGCGTGTTGGCCACATGTTCTGGAGCCTCAGACACAAAGTGTAGGGGGCTCAGCACCTCGCTATGGACCCCTCCTCCTAGCCATCTTAATTATGGTGTGTCTTGGTATGGTACTCTTTGGATTCCTCTTGTTTGGGGTTCTCTGCGCTTCCTGGACTTGTAAGTCTATTTCTGCCACCAGCTGGGGGAAGTTTTCTGTCATTTCTTCAAATAGGTTTCAGTATCTTGCTCTCTCTCTTCTTCTGGCACTCCCATAATTCTGATGTTGGTAAGCTTGAAGTTGTCCCAAAGGCTCCTTACACTATCTTCACATTTTTGGATTCGTTTTGCTTTTTCCTTTTTCAGTTGGGTGTTTTTACTACTTCATATTTCAAATCTTTGACTTGATTCTTTGGATCCTCTAGTCTGCTGGATCTTTGTACATTATTTTTTATTTCAGTCAGTGTATGCTTAATTTATAGTTAGTTCTTTTTCATATCCTCGAGGGTCTCACTAAATTTGTCAGCGGTTTCTAGAAGATTCTTGAAAAACCTTATAACCTGGGTTTTGAACTCAATATCCAGTAGTTTGCTTTCCTTCATTTGTGTCATTTGTGACCTGTATCTTTTTCTTTTTTTTCTCTCATTTTTAAAATTAAGGTATTATATGTGTACATACCTTACCAATCCCCACCCCACCCCCACTCCCATACATGCCCTCCCTCCCCAGAGTTTTTAATCCATTGGTTATGCTTATATGCAATCATACAAGTCCTTTGGTTGATCTCTTATCTCCCCCATATCTCCCTACCCTCCCTGCTGTAATTTGACAGTCTGTTTCTTTACTGTCTCTGTATCTATCTTTTTGTTCCACCTGTGTCTTTTTCTCTTCATTTTGATTGATTTCCTGTGTTGATAGAGTGGCTTTGTGTGCTAGGTGTCCTAGCAGGGCCCAGTGACTCAGCCTCCTCAATTACCTGGGATGGATATTCTTGGTGCACCACTTTGTGGGCTGTGTTCACAGTCTTGTTGTAGTTAAGCCTTGATTGTTGTTGGTATCACTAGGAGGAATTGACTTCCAGGCCAGTTGGCTGTGAGGATCAGCTGTGTCTCCAATGGGAGAACTTCTGTGCTGGAGACACCCTTATGGGGCAGGACTTGCTTCAGTGGGGCTTTGGTGCTCACCTTGCATGTGTTTCTTATGGATCTGAGGAGCTGTAATTTGGATGGTCCCACTTTGACCACTGGGAGATCCAAGGATATAAAAATTTAGCCTCTGCCTGAGGCCATCCAGCAGGAGCTATGGAGATATCTGAAGATTCCTCTTCTTTGTTTGGGGTTTGGAGATGCCCAGATGAAGCCCAGCTATGAAACAATGCAAGCTGCTGTAGGGCCTTGCACCTTCTTTTGGTGGCTCTGGTGCTATCTGACCCAGCTACAGTTTGTTAGGTAATTTTAGTTTGCAAAGAGCCAGTCCATTCATATGCAAAAGCCTCTGGGCACAGCTTGGATGGGGCAGGGTCTCAGGGTGGAGCAAACAGCTATGGCTGATCCTCAGCTCTCCCCTAAGAGGCCCCTATGTCTCAGTGTCTCTAGGTAATTGCTGTAAGCACCTCTGAGAGAAAGCTGCCCTCAAGTTCTTCCCGAAACCAGACAATCCAGTTTCTCCTTGTATGAGTCTGGGTCTCCAGAGTCTTGTCCAGAACTGGAGTTCAAAGCAGTTGGGAGCTTATGTCTCCCTCCCAATTGAAAAAGACAACCATGTACTCAGTTGCCAGAGCACCTCCGTACCTCTACACTTTACTTTTCACCTCCTGTGAGTCTCAGTGTGCTTTTCTCTCTCCTTATAGTTATAGAATTTTCACTCATCCAGCCTTCCTATGTTTCTGGATGATGTCCGTTTTGTCTTTTAGTTGTAGTTTTGAAGTGGTTGTGCAAGGCAGCAATTTCAGGTGTTTCTCTCTTGGTTTCTCTCTTCTTTTTATATCTTTTTTCAAAGTTCTATAATTTTCTGAATCAGGTATTTTACCTCCTTAGTTATATTTATTTCTAGGTATCTTAATTTTTTGTTACAATGGTAAATGAGACTTTTTTTTTCAGTTTCTCTTTCTGTGAGTTCATTGTTGGTGTATAAAATTGCCATAGATATCGGGGTGTTAATTTTACATCCTGCTACATTGCCAAATACATTTATTAAATCAAGTAGTTTTTTGATGGCGTATTTAGGGCTTTGTATGTACAATATGATGTCATCAGCAAATAGTGATAGTTTTACCTCTTCTTTTTCCAATTAAGATGCCTTTTATTTCTTCTTGTCAGATCACTATAGCTAGCACTTCCAGTACTATGTAAAACAGAAGTGCTGAAATTGGGCATCCCTGTCTTATTCCTATTTTTAGGGCAAACATTTTTAGTTTTTGCCTATTGAGTACGATGTTGGATATAGGTTTACCATGAGAGGCTTTGATTATGTTGATGCATGATCCCTCTATTCCCACTTTGCTGAGTGTTTATCAAGAAAGAGTGTTGGATTTTATTGAATGCTTTTTCTTTATCAATTGATATGATTATGTGATTTTTGTCTCTCAGTTTGTTTATGTGATACATCATGTTTATTGATTTGAGGATATTATAGCAGCCTTACATCCCCAGAATAAATCTCACTTTGATGATGTATGATCATTCTCATGATCCGATTTGCTAGAATTCTGCATCCGATTTGCTAGAATTTTGTTGAGGATATTAACAACTATGTTCATTAGAACCATTGGCCTATAATTATCTCTTGCTAGTGTCTTTATCTGGTTCTGGAATTAGGGAAATGCTGGCTTCATAAAAAAAATTTGAAGTTGTGCCTCCCTCTTGAATTTTTTGGAATAGTCTGAGGAGGGTAGGTTTTAGTTCTTCTTTGAATGTTTAGTAAAACTCCCCTGTAAAGCTGTCCAGTTCACAGCTTTTGTTTCCTGGAAGTTTTCTTGATGACTGTTTCAATTTCCTCCATACTTATAGGCCTATGCAGATTTTTTAATTCTTCATGATTGAGTTTTGGGAGATCATATTTCTCTAGCAATATGTCCATTTCATATAGGTTGTCCAGTTTGTTGGAATAGAATTGTTCATGGTTTTTTGTTTGCTTTGTTTTGTTTTTACAATTCTTTCTATTTCTGTGCATTTGGTTGTTACTGCACCTCTTTCATTTCTGATTTTATTTGGGTCCTCTTATTTGCTTTTAGGAGAGTCTGGATAGAGTTTCATCAATCATGTTTATCCTTTCAAAGAACTAGCTCTTGGTTTTATTGATTTTTTGTCTCTATGCCATTTATTTCTGCCTTGGTCTTTATTATTTTTTACTTTTTTCTCACTCTGGCTTTCCGTGTTGCCCTCTTTCTAATTCTTTAAGTTGTTTAAGTTGTAGAGTTAGATAATTTATTACTTTTTTATTTTTATTTTTTAAGTAGGCCTATAGAGTTGTGAACTTCCCTCTCAGGACTGCTTTCATTGCATCTGATAGATTTTGGATTTTTGTGTTTTCATTGTAATTTGTTTCCAGGTTGTTTTTTAAATTTCTTCTTTAATCCCATTGTTAAACCAATCATTGTTTAATAGCATGCTATTTAGCCTCTAAGTGCTTTATATTTTTTATTTAGTTTATTTCTAATTTCATTCCATTGTGATCTGAGAAGGCGCTTGATAAGATTTCAATCTTCTTGAATTTGAAGTGACTTTGCCTGTGTCCCAATATATGGTCTCTCTTTGAAATTTTCTTGTGTGCATTTGAGAAGAATGTATATTCTGTAGTTATGGGTTGAAATGTTCTGATGATGTCAATTATTTCATTCTTATCCAGTAATTTGTTTAGGATTGCTATTTCTTTGTGGTTTTTTGTTTTGTTTTGCTTTGTCCTTTTATTTTATTTTGTTTTGTCTAGAGGATTTATCCAGTGATGTCTGTGATGTATTAAAGTCCTCTACTAAGTTTGTATTGCTGTTGCTATTTCCCTTGAAAACTTCCAGAAGTTTTTTCATGTATTTGGTGCTCCTGTATTTGGTGCATATATGTTTACCATGGTTATATCCTCTTGTTTTAGTGATCCCTTTAGTATCATGAATTGGCCTTCCATATCTCTTGTTATGGCCTTTAATTTGAGGTCTATTTTGTCAGATATAATATTGTTACCCCAGCTTATTTTTCATTTCCATTTGCCTGAAAGATATTTTCCCATCCCTTCACTTTCAGTCTGTGTGAATCCCTTGCTCTGAGGTGGGTCTCTTGTAGACAGTAAATATATGGGTCATGTTTTCTTATTCATTCAGCTACCCAATGTCATTGGATTGGAATATTTAACCCATTTAAATTTATGGTTATTATTGACTAGAGGCCTGGTACATGAAATTCGTACATGGGAGTGTGTGTCCCTCAGCCCAGCCTGCACCGTCCCCAATCTGGGACCCCTCGAGGGATGTCTGAATGCCCATTTAGGCCATATCCCAGTAGGATTGGGCTAAATGGGCAGTCGGTCATCCCTCTCACAATCCAGGACTGCTGGCTTCCAACTGCTTGCCTGCCTGCCTTCCTGATTGCCCCTAACCACTTCTGCCTGCCAGCCTGATCACCCCCTAACCACTCCCCTGCCAGCCTGATTGATGCTTAACTGTTCCCCTGCCTGCCTAATTGCCCCTCACTGCCCTCCCCTGCAGGCCTTGTTACTTTTAACTGCCCTCCCCTGTAGGTCTTGTCCCCCACAACTACTCTCCCCTGCAGGTGTGGTCCCCTGCAACTGCTCTCCCTTGTAGACGTGGGTCCCCACAACAGCCCTCCCCTGCAGGCCCAGTCGCCCCCAACTTCCCTCCTCTGCTGGCCTGGTCAACCCTAACTGCCCTCCCCTGCAGGCATAGTCCCTCCCAACTGCCCTCCCTTACAGGCCCTAGTCCCCTTTTTTTTCTTCTGGACACTCTTGATTTTCACTTCAATTTTGAATGATAGCCTTGCTGGCCAGAGTATTCTTGGATTTAGCTCCTTGCTTGGCATCACTTTCTATACTTCATTCCATTCCTTTCTGGCCTGACGTGTTTCTGTTGAGAAATCATTTTATAATCTAATGGGAGATCCCCTGTAGGTAATTCTCTGTGTCTCTTTTGCAATCCTTAAGATTCTCTTTGTTGTTAACTTTGCTGTTGTAATTGCAACCTTTGTCTTGGTGTAAGTCTTTTTGGGTTCATCTTGTTTAGGACTCTGTGTGCTTGTGTGACTTTTTTCTTCCCCAAATCAGGGACGTTTTCTGTCCTTATTTCTTCAAATAAGTTTTCTAATCCTTGCTCCTCCTCTTGTCCTTCTGGCACCTCTATTATATGGATGTTGCTTTGTTTCTTGTTGTCCCAAAGCTAACTTAATCTCTCCTCCTTCTTTTTAATTTTTTTCTCCAATTACTGTTCAGATTGGGTGTTTTATTCTACCCTGTCCTCTGGGTCACTCATTTGGTTCTCCACTCTTCTAGTCTACTGTTGAAATCTTCCATTGTGTTCTTTATCATAGCTGTATAATTCTTCATTTCCTCTTGATTATTACATCTGTGGGTAAATTTCTCATTCAGCTGGTTTAGCAACTGTATGACTCTTACTCTGAATTCTTTCTCTGATATACTGATTGCCTCCATTTCATTTAGTTCTTTCTCTGGAGATCACGCCTTTTATTCCCTTTGGGGGTTATTTCTTTGTCTCTCCATTTTTCTGCTTCTTTTTTGCCCTGGGCTCCATGCTTGAAGTCTGAGGGGTTGAATGACATAGGACTTGCTAGCCTGGAGGATGGGTCTGCCTTGAATTTCACACCTTTATTGTCTCTGCTCTGAGTTGTAGCCCCCTTTCCCCTAGTTCTTGTCCTTCAGTTGTCCACTTCACATTCTTGCAGTTGGCAGGTTCACATGCAAAGTTTCTCTGGTGTGTAACTCCCTGTGGGGGCCTAGAGCCCTCTGGCATGCAATTCATTGTGTGGCTTCAGCACCCAAGAAAGAATGGCACCCCATGACCTTCTGGCAGCACACATATAGTGTGGTACTGTAACTTGAGTCTGGGTACAACAGGTCACACCAGCAGCTCTCACCTGGGCAGGGGTAGAGTGCATGCCAGCAGATAGCTCTGTCTGTGCTGGGAGTGGAGTGCAAGTTGGCCAGAACACTCTGATCATGCTGGGAACAGAGTCTGTGCTGTTATTTCTTCTTAAAAGTAATAAATCTAAGTCTAGTTTCATAAAGAAAATTAATTTCAAAATTACAGGGTGATCTTAATAAGAGGATCTCTGAGTTTTAATATTTTGGTATCAGAAACAAATTATTCTTCTCTTAAAATTAACAAAATCATTTGGCTCAGTAAAAGGAAAGCTGTCTAGAAAATGATTGCTACAAAATAAAATCAAACAAGCTTTTCTGAGGCTTGTCATTTTATTTGTTAAAAAGCCATGAGCTCATGAATGTTATGTAGAATTAAGGCAGGTTAAACTGTTAAAGGATCTCTAGTTGTTTCCCCTGACTTAGTCTAGATACACAGTATATGAAATTCCACCTGAAAAACATGCAGCTCAATTTAAACTTAGAACATAAAACAATATATATAATCCCAACAAAATCTGACTTCAAAAGAATGTTCTTAAACATATCAATTTCTCAGTGAATCACCCAAGTAATATCTTACCTGCTTTATCTCACTTTTTAACTGCATGATCCCAGTTCGTTCAGTTTTGGTAGCTCCAACAGCACCAATCTCATGAATAGAAATGGCAGGGCTGATATTTGAATCAGTGGGGCGCACTAGATAGCATGATAGATTAAAGATAGAGGGGACAATAAGGTTCATTTTTTTCTCCACCACATTTAAAAAGACTTCAGTGTATGTCTTCCTTTTATTTTAATTTTTAAAACACACACAGAAGTATAACCTTGCTATTCAAAATGTGGTCCATGGACCAGCAGCATCAGCATCACCTAGAAGATTCTTAGTAGAATCTTAGGCCTCACTCTGGACTTTTGGTCCAGAATCAAAGGCCTTGCAAGTTCTCCAGGTGCAGAGTAAGGCTTGAGGAGCACTGCTTCAAAGCCTTCTTTTACCAATCCATGTTCTGGTATCCATTCAGCCGACATTATATATTTATTTATCCTATGCCAAAATGTTGAGCATGGGAGATAACCACTTTCATTTGCTCTGTTGATTTAGGTACTCAATACCAAGTGAAGATGAAAGACTAATTTGTGATGGGACCCTGTGTTTGAATTTAAAGGTGCATCAGATGCTCTGTAGCAGCTACACACACATGTACATATGGGTCGTTTGTTGATCCTAAAACAGAAACTTCAATTTAGGATAATTTAAGGTAACGGATAAAGCAGTTTAAAACAACACATGAACCCAGCTCAATGGTTCAGTGCAGTTCCCCCTAGGAACCAGGGGGTCGAGGTTTGATTCCTGGTCAGAGCATATGCCAAGGTTGCGGGCTTGATCCCCATTGTGGGGCATGCAGGAGGCAGCTAATCAATGATTCTCTCCCATCATTGATGTTTCTATCTTTGTCCCTCTCCCTTAAAAAAATAAAACAACATATGATAGCAATCTGCTTAGTTGAAACTATCATTTAAGGGAAAAAGACATACAATGGTTTCCAAATATTGTTCCAGAAGACAGTCTTGCTTTTAACTGTTCATATATTAGGGTTCTAAAATATTCCTCAGATAAAAAAAATACACTGTAAATCAATGACATAATTAAATACTCTGAAATGAAAATTCAACATTACCACTTCGTTCTACTCCAAACTCCTTTCCACTGAGAATGTGATGCAGGAGACTCTTCATGGCTGAAGGGCTGAGATTCATCAGGCCATCTGTGGCTTCCTCAGCTAGTCAGCAGAAATGTTAGGGCAGAGATATTTATAATTGGCCTGCCATACCTACCCTATTTTTCTTTATTTTCTTTTTTGTTTAGAATTTCTTTCTTAGTCACTTAATTGGAAAAATAAAATAACAACAACAACAACAAAACCCATTTCTAGCACCATTATGCCTAGATATTAAGACTGTAATTGATTTATAATAATTTAAGGACTGATTATCTAGTTTATGGATTAGCCAGGTCCTTGATTTATTTTTTCAACCCCCTCCACACCATTAGGATATTCAGCAGGACTTATATTTGAAGGTGGGAAGAATGAAAGGAGAACAGTGGGATTGGAACTAATCAGAGAAAGGCAATGAATGTAATGAATGAATATGCAGATGGACTAAAATAATTAAAATTTGTTAACCTGGAAATACAGAGATGTAAAAGGTAATAGATATGAATCCATAAAATTATAAAGAATGTTGAGAAGATAAGTTAAACCTATTAATCAGCATCAGACACTTATTAAGGGTTTTACACATGTGGGTAATGATTTTATGCAATGTTAGTACTAACAGGTATGACATGATAATTGACCTTGAATAGTTGGCCAATTATTTGGGATAGATTGGATATGTAAACAATATAGAGAATAATAAAACATGGCTATAGTAAGTGCCAAATTATGGTTGATTAAATTAGTGGGAAATATTGCTGAAGTAAGAGGTAGAGGCCAGACTAATGAGGATCTTAAATATCAGACTCAGGGATCTTAACTTTATCCTACAAGAAATAAATAGCCATTGTTTTTGATGACTCTACAGGAAAAAAAGTCCCAAAGCAGCCATTTAAGGAAAAGTTAAAAATGTTTGTGGGTTTATCTGTCATTCAAGTTTATTATTGAACAAAATTCATGCATGGGGGGGAGGTGTCCCCTCAGCCCACCCTGCACCCTCTCCAATATGGGGCATCCCTCTCACAATCTTGGACTGCTGGCTCCTAATTGCTCACCTGCCTGCCTGCCTGATTGCACCTAACTGCCCCACCCACAGGCATAGTTGCCCCCAACAGCCCCTCCCCTGCTGGCCTGGTTGCCCCTTACTGCACCACCTGCTGGCATGGTCACCCCAACTCCTCCCCCCCCCCAACCTGGTCACTCCTCATTGCCCCCCTTTGCCAGCCTGGTCCCCCTTCACTGCCCCCCGCCCCCCCCACTGGTCTGGTTGCCTCCAACTGCCCCCCTGCAGGCCTGGTCACCCCACGCAGCCCTCTGTTCTGTCATTTGGTCACCCCTCACTAACTCCCCTGCTGGCCTGGTCACCCCACACAAACTGTGGTGACTTAGTGTGGCATCCAGAAGCTGCACTGACTGAGTCAGATATAACCCAGCCTTTCACTATCAAGCTCCATATATACTAGGAATTAGGAAGAATGTAGTGATTTGAAGCCCCCAATAGGGGAGTTTTGAAGTTACAGAACTAATTAAATTTGTCATAATATCAGTCTCTTTGTTTGTATAGAGACTGACTAACCAAGAAACAAGATTGCTACATGCAGCTTTTGCGCTACTCATAAATATGTTTGAGCTTTCTTCCCCTCCTGATCACAGACTTTTATTTAAAGTAAATTCTAACTAAAATAGTTGCTAAATTGAATACCTGAGCATCGAAGGGAATGGGCCAGTTCTGTTGTCATAACTTGTATGATCAGACCAATTCGAAGTCGAAACATTTCAGCAAAGAGGCCAGGTTGAGTTCGCATATACATAGCTAGATATACCATTATTTCCTGTACATGGAATGGATATAGACACAAATTATGGCCCATGTTTCATAAGGCCTATTTTGTGGTCAAGTGCCACATCAATTAAAAACAAAATTTTAAATATCAGTCTCCAGATTAGGCTTTCTAATTCTACTCACCTGTGTCAGGATGGAAATGCTCATGTCCCCTTCACTGGCTTCATCTATCAGCTGAGTAAGCACTTCAAAGGGCAGAGGTCTGAGGAAGAAGACAGTAAAGAAATACAAAATCCTGTAATTACTTATATCTAATTCTACTGAGAAAATAAAAAATAAAAAATAAAAAAAAACTCCTCCCAATTTCAAGCCACTGCCTCACATCTTATCATTACTGGTAGCATATATTCTGATTCTTTCAGTCTTCAGAATTCATTGCCTCCCCAACCACTCTGGCCCATATCAATTCAAGAGAGTTCTGGTCTCTTATCTAAACCTGGATTGCCTTTCCCCTGTAAAGTTTTATGTAAACCTCACTAGATGGTGTCCTTCCAGACTACTTTTTCAGGATTAATGGTTAACATTTGACAAGTAACTATTATGGCTAGAAAGTAATCAACTAAATTTAAGCTGTGCCTTTGGAAGCTATTTTATTATTTTACTAGAGGCCCAATGCATGAAATTCATGAAAGAATAGGCCTTCTTTCCCCTGACTGCTGGCACCAGCTTCCCTCTGGCCACTGGCAGGCAACCAGGACCCCAGCTTCCCTCACAGAGGGAAGCCCCACCCACCAACCACAGCCCACAGGTAGGTGGCCTGGGCTTCTCTCTTTGAGGCAATCATGGATCTACCCCCCTAACCCCCCACTGATTGATCATCCCACTAGCTGGTGGCCTGGGTCTTCCTCAGTGGGGCGATCATGGGACAATGGCTGGCCCCTGACCAATCGCATCGCAACTGCCTTGGCTGGCCTGGCGCCAGTGGGTGTCATAATGTGGTCCTGGATGGTTGTCCAGACAGTTGTTCCGCTATTCAGCCATCTGGTCTAATTAGCATATTACTCTTTTATTATTATAGCTAATCACACTTTATAAAGCTATATTGATTTTCTATAGTTCATCAGTTTCCTCTCTCTCTGACTCTGTTTCCACACTTCTGACTCTCCTGTTGATACTAAGCACTTTGGAGGCATGGGGCATGGAGTATGCTCTCTTCTTCTTTGGGACTGCCTACAGTACAGGCATACCTCGCTTTATTATACTACTTTACTTTATGGTGCTTCATAGATATTGAATTTTTATCAACATTGAGACAAGACCCACCACCAGCAAAAAGATCAAAATTCACTAAAAGCTCAGATGATAGTTAGCATTGTTAACAATAAAGTATTTTTTAAATTAAGGTATGTACATTTTTAGATATAATGACTTTGGATATTCAGTAGACTACATAACCTTTATATGCACTAGGAAATAAAAAAATTCTGTGACTCACTTTATTGTGATATTTGCTTTATTGCAGTGGTCTGGGACTGAACCACAGTATCTCCAAGAAATGCCTGTAGTCACAAAATTAATCTGATTTGTGATAAAATATTCTATTTTCCAAGAGCAAAGTATAATTGATTGAATGTGTCCCCTCAGTGTTCATATGTTGAAATCTTAATCCCTAGTACCTCAGAGTATGACCTTATTAGGCAAAAGTTATTGTGTGGATTCTAATCCCATAGGAATGGTATCTTTATAAAAATTGGAAATCTGGACACAGAGATATACACACAGAAGAAAGAAACATAAAGAGACATAGGGAGAAAACAGCCGTCTCTACTCCAAATACAGAGGCCTGGTTTAACAAAGTCCAAAGAATAGCTTATTTTTTTGTGGGTGCTCATTCCAGTTGCTCTGTTTTTGTGTGTGTCTGTTTATGTGTGCGTGTGTGTGTGTGTGTGTGTGTGTGTGTGTGTGTGTTTTGTTGTTGTTGTATTTGCTTTGAATGAGAAATTTGGGAAATCCAATAATAAAACAAAACAAAAAACCAAAACCATAAAATGGAAAAAGATGTCTGGATGGAGACAAATGGCTGCCAGGCACAACAAGTTAAAAAAAAAAAAACAACTATAAAACAAACGTCTATCTCCCCAAAACCAAACAAAAGCTGGCTGAGAGGAAGCCCTACATCTAGACTGAAAGAGAAAGAGGAGAATCCAGGGTACAAGCGCTGAAAAATTGAGTAGGGGGGTGAGGACGCGATAAGGGCTGGCAGTGGATCCAGGCTGGCGGAGGGCGGTGCTTTCTTCAACCCGAAGAGAGACAAGCACCCGATCTCTCTGAAATCCAGTTTCTGGGGAGAGGCTAGACTTTCTGCCATCGGGTCAAAAAGTGAGCCATACGACTGTCAGCTGGCTTGCTTGCAGAGCTGAGGTTGTTTGCTGTGCTCTGGTGCAAGACACAGGGAGACATGGGGACACGGGGAGACAGGGGACGCCATCAGAGAGGCTGCAGATGAGCAGCTATTACTGTTGGCCAGCCCCAGCCTAATGATGCCCTGAGACTCTGCCCTGAGATTCCGCCCCTCACATCCAAGCTCAGAGCAGTAGACTTTGCCTATGAATGGCCCTCTCTATTGCAATTTAGCAAAATTGCAACCTGGGCAAACAGATCCAAGGAGGACAGGACTGTGGTTCATGCTATAGCTTCTGAGACACTACTGGCCTCAGACAGTAGCTGAACTGCACCTCATTGAGACCCAGAAACCAGAATTCTAGTGCTCAGTTTCAATCCCTCACACCCATAAGTGACACATTCGGGAGAAGGTCACAGTGAGCACCAAAGCCCCACTGAAATAAGGAGTGTCTCCAGAGCAGCAGTTCTTCCTTTATAGACACAGCAGATCCTCACAAACAATTGGCTTGGAGGTAAATTCCTCCCAGTGTACCAACAGCAATCTAGGCTTAATTACACCAAGACTTTGCACTAAGCCCACAAAGGGATATAGCAAAAGCAACCACCTCAGATGATTGGGGAAGCTGATCTACTGACCCCTATGGGTCACCGACCACACAAAGCCACTCCATCAACCCAGGGAGGCAGCCAAAATGAGGAAACACAGAAGCATGGCATGAATGGGAGAGATGGCAGAGAGCAAACTACTGGACAACACACAGTTCAGAATCACATTTATAAGATTACTCAAGAATCTTCTAAAAAACCTTTGAGAAACTTGATGAGACCTCCAAGAAGCTTGGTGATACCTTCAAGGACCTTAAAGAGAATACCCCCCAAAATGGAAAAGGACCAGCCAAAAATTAAGCATACAAAGTCTGAAATAAAGAATATACAGAAACTCAACTATAGATCAACATACCCCAAGAATCAAATCAAAGAACTGGAATATAAGAAAGCAAAAATCACCCAACCAGAGAGGCAATAGGAAAGAAGAATCCAAAAGTGTGAGGATAGTATAACGAGCCTCTGGGATGGCTTAAAGCGTACCAACATCTGGATTTTGGGGATTCCAGAAGAAGAGAGAGCAGAATATTGAAGGCTTAATGGAAGAAATAATGACAGAAAACTTTCCCTATCTGGTGAAAGAAATATCGACCTATGAGTTCAGGAAGCGCACAGGACCCCAAACGGGAGGAATTCAAAGAGGAACACACCAAGACACATCATAATTAAAATGCCAAGAGCAAAAGACAAAGAGAAAATCTTACAAGCAGCAAGAGGAAAACAGTTGGTTACCTATAAGGGAGCACCTATATGACTATCAGCTGATTTCTCAACAGAAACTATGCAGGCCAGAAGGGAGTGACAAGAAATATTCAAAATGATGAACAACAAGGATCTACAACCAAGATTACTCTACCCAGCAAAGCTATCATTTATAATTGAAGGTCAAATAAAGAGCTTCACAGACAAGAAAAAGTTAAAGGAGTTCATAAACACCAAACCAGGATTACATGAAATGTTGAAGGGTATTCTTTAAGAAGAGGAAGAAGAAGAAAAAGGTAAAGGTAAAAAATTATGAACAACAAAAAGGCATCGAATACATACCTACCAAGAAGCAAATCTAAAAATCAAGAGAATAAAAAAAAATCTGAAGAACAAAATGGACTGGTGAATATAATAGAATCAGGGAAATAGAAAGGGATGGGCTAACAATTCACAGGGGGAAAGGGGTTTAAGGGGTGCGGGAAGAGATTGGACAAAAATCTTACACCTATGGATGAAGACAGTGGCGGGGGTAAGGGCATGCGGTGGGGTTGGGGATCAGGTGGAGAGGAGCTAAGGGGGGGAAAGAGGAACACCTGTAATAATCTGAACAATAAAGATTACAAAAATAAATAAATAAATGAAATGAAAATCAAAATAAATTTTCATGTTACTCACTGTGAGTTTTCTTTCATTTACTCTGCTCTGTTATTATCAACATTCTCATGCTGAGAAACTCACGCAAGTAGGACATTATCATTCATTGATATATTATGGCAAGAGAACTGGGATCAGTTCACAAAGCTCATTAAAGACTCAGAGAAGCTTGACCAAACCCAGGGAAAAGCCATACTCACGCAGAGATAGTCTTCTCTCGAGGTTCTGGAGGGAGTCCCACTGTCAAATGTTTCTGATGGGAAAGAAGGTCTGTGCAAGCCTAAGGAGAGACAACATAACAGCATTATCCTTCCCATAACATCTTAGAATTTCATGAAAATTAATCTTTTCTGCTTAGAAGCCTTTCTTCCCCCTTAATTTAATCACACACTAAATGTACTTTTGTTATGGAGACACCCCCAGAAAAAACCACCAAGACACCAGATCAAAATTTATGACTTTATTAACGAATTCGAATCCGTGCTCTCCCCCTACTGTCGCAACAATAAGAAAAAGAAAGAGTGAGCCCTGAGCACACAGGAAAGCCTGCTTTTATCCTTTGAGGAGTTTGTTTTGAGACCTTGGCTTAGGCTAGCTGGTAGTTGTTTTGCAATGGTGGGGGGAGGTATAGCTGACTAGGCAGAGTTCTCTGTCTGTCCTAGGGTCATGATAACTTATCACACTATGAGCTATGAAAAATTCCACTAGTACAGTAACATCATTAAAAGTTTGCACAATACCTGGGGCAGGGGGCTTATTTTCAGTTTAAGCGGTTTCTGTCTGACCTGGTCTTCTGTTTGTGCTGCCTTGCGATAACTTGGAACAGGACATACCTGGGGGCCGGGGACTGCAAACAGAGCCAGCCCATGACTAACATAAAACGCATCATGCTGCATCATTCCTCCCCTGGGCTGGAGCCCTGCCCCAACAGGGTCCTGCCAACCATAACACTTCTTTAGGAAATACCATGAAGATCAGAAAAGAGGGATTTTTAGGAAGGAACAATGAGGTATTTTATTTCCTAAGGGGTAGGAACATGGCCTAGTGCATATTTACTCTTAAGATGTAGAATTCTTATAGTTTACAACACCTACATAAGTCTACAGTCTACATGCTTCAGTATATTTGCAAACAAAAAAATTAACTGAGTATCAGAAATTTTATGAAGGAAAAAAAGCATTTCAAATGATTAGAGGTTGCTTTAAAATACAATTATGAAAAACAACTTTTAAAATGTCCTCCATTTAGATTTGGTTCCAATTTAAGAAGAATTTATAGTACCTCATCAAGTGCTTCCACTTTCTTCCTTAAGATTCCAGAAATATACCGGATCAAGCCCCAGTGACGGATTTCTCCAACTTTGCTATATAGCTCAGTAAGAAGCTCTCTGACTGTTGCACTCCCTT
Organism: Vespertilio murinus; assembly: GCA_963924515.1. NCBI lineage: Eukaryota > Metazoa > Chordata > Mammalia > Chiroptera > Vespertilionidae > Vespertilio > Vespertilio murinus. The sequence goes on from OZ004710.1 coordinate 38,654,800, forward strand.
CATCATACAATCCAGTGTCCCAGTCAGGTCCCCTGGAATGTTAAAGACAAGACTACATTAATTGTAAGTAAAGTTGTCAGTAATAATCTTTTGTCTCAGTGTTATAATGGATATATCTGTTTTTGATAGGTCTCTCTTTCAACAGGAAATGAATGTTATTATTAACTAAGAATCCTTGTAAAATTCTGATTAGTAGTCTGTCCCAGAAGTAAAATACCTACACAAGAATAAGTCTTAGCCAAACCAGTTTGGCTCAGTGGATAGAGGGTCAGTCTGTGGACTGAAGTGTCCCAGGTTTGATTCTGGGCAAGGGTATGTACCTTGGTTGCGGGCACATCCCCAGTGGGAGTGGGGGAGGGTGCAGGAGGCAGCTGATCCATGTTTCTCTCTCATCGATGTTTCTGACTCTCTATCCTTCTTCCTTCCTCTCTGTGAAAAGTCAACAAAATATATTTAAAAAGAATAAGTCTTAGTTTCAGCTGTGTTCTGACAAAATTAATTGTCTTACCCTCTTCATGGACTTCAATGGTGCTGATAATAAAGTCAAAGATTTCATTTGACCATTGAAAGTTCAGAAAGTAGCCACTTAGGGAACTAATGAAGAAATAACAAGGATGAGTGCTTATTTTTAAAGGATACAGATATGTTATTGTTGTAAAATGTACTACAATACAAATCAGCTGTGAAGTACCATAAAAGATATATACAGTACTGTGAAATTGGGAATTTAATATGTGATAAAGGTAAATTATTTATTAAATGATATTAAGACAATCAAATAGCCATCTGAAAAAGAAGTTGGATCCATGTCGGAATTTCAAATGTATCAAATATTTAAATATAAAGGTACTAGAAAAAACATAGGAGAGTAACTTTGGAGGTAAAAGGACTTTTAAACTATGAACTATATACCAGAAGCCATAAAAGACTGATACATTTATATACACAAAAACAACCAAATCCTTACTGCAAAACTACAGTAAGCAGAGTCATAGGACAAATTTCCAACTGATAAAAATATTTAAAATTCATAGACTAATTTTTCTAATATATAAAGAACCCCAAGAGAGCGGCCTCTTCTAGGAACTCATCAGCGCCACCACCCAGACAGTCCTTGGACACTGTCCTGACCCGGCAGCCATTACAGCCAAATTCTTGCTTCCTACCCACAGACCCAAGGACTCTGGGACCTCCACCTCCAAAGGTGCACTGCTCCCACAGCAGTAAGTGCAATTTCCCTGCTTCCCAGCAGCAGACCTCTGGATACCACACTTGCGTGTTTCCAGTGTGCAGGCTTAGAGGACACACAGGCAGTTTTTGGGAGCTACTGTGAGCCCCTGCTGGCTGTGATTGTGTACAGACAAGGGCATTCTGCCCTGCAGTAGAAATGCTAAATTCCCTTTGCCTGAATAACTGCCCACAGACAACCCAGCTGCACAACTTCAGCGACAGGGCTCCTCAGAGTGCATCAGAGTTCTGGGACTGTGAAGGCACTGCCACAGTTGTGCAACTACAAGAAGCAGGACCCCCTGAACCCATCTATACACAGGGAACTCTGAGGAGCTGCAGTGAGCCCCATCTGGGTGCAATCTTGGATAAACAGGAATGCATTCCCCCAGGAGTAGAAATTCTAAATTCACTCATCCTGGACAACTGCCCACAGATGCCTCGATTACATGGCTTCAGTGCCAGGGTCCTTCAGAGTGCTTGAGTGCACTGCTCTGGCAAACACACCACAGGTGCCCCACCTCAGAACAAAATACTCACCGAGACTGAGTGAGGAGATAGAAAAATTTTTTTCAGGGTAATGGAAATTAAAAAAGCTGGGGTTGCAATACTTATATCTGACAAAATAGACCTCAAAGTGAATGCCATAGCAAGAGAGAAGGAAGACCACTACATAATACTAAAGGGAGCAATTCAACAAGAAGATATAACTTTAGTAAATATATATGTACCCAATACAGGAGCACCCAAATACATAAAACAACTTTTGGAAGATATTAAGGGAGAGATCAACAGCAATACAATCATAGTAGGGGACTTGAATACTTCACTAACACCACTGATAAATCCTCTAAACAAAAAAATCAACAAAGAAACAGCAATCCTAAATGACTCACAAGATCAGATGGACTTAATTGACATCTTCAGAATATTTCATCCCAAAGCTACAGAATATACATTCTTTTCCAGTGCACATGCGGAATTTTCATAGACAGACCACATATTAGGACACAGTCTCTTCAAATTCAAGAAGATAGAATTCATAACATGCATCTCCTCAGATCACAAAGGCATAAAACTAGAAATTAACTACAATAAAAACAATAAAATAATCAAACACTTGGAGGCTAAAGAGCATGCTATTAAAGAATGATGGGGTTACCAAAAAGATCAAAGAAGAAATAAAAATCATCCCGGAAACAAATGACAATGAAAAAAACAACAAACCAAAATCTATGAGACACAATGAAAGCAGTCCTGAGAGGGAAGTTCATAACTCTACAGGTCTACCTCAAAAAAACCAAGAAAAACTGGTAATGAATTATCTAACCTTGCAACTTAAAGAATTAGAAAGAGAGCAACAAGAAAAGCCCAGCATAAGCAGAAGGAAGAAAATAATAAAGATCAGAGCAGAAATAAATGACAGAGACCTGACCCTCCTTCCCCCAGAAAAAAATACAAAAGATTAACAAAGCCAAGAGCTGGTTCTTTGAAAGGATAAACAAGATTGATGAACCTCTAGCCAAGCTCACCAAGAAGCAAAAAGAGAGGAACAAAATAAACAAAATCAGAAATGAAAGAGGAGAAATAACAAAAAAAAAAAAACAACCACAGAAATACAAAGGATTGTTTAAAAAAATACTATGAAAAACTCTATTCCAACAAACTAGACAATCTGGAGGAAATGGATATATTCCTAGAAAAATATAACCTTCCAAAACTCAATTGGGAAGAATCGAAAAACCTGAATAGGGCGATAACTATTTGGAGGAAATTGGAAATTGAAGCAATCATCAAAAAGCTTCCAACAAACAAAAGCCCAGGGCCAGATGGCTTTGCAGAAGATTTATATCTAACATTCAGGAAGAACCTATCCTCCTCAGACTATTCCAAAAAATTCAAGAGGAAGGAACACTTCCAAGCTCATTCTATGAAGCCAGCAATCACCCTAATACCAAAATCAGATAAAAACAACACAATGAAAGAGAATTACAGACCAATATCTCTCATGAACATAGATGGCAAATTCCTCAACGAAATTCTGGCAAATCAGATCCAGCAGGACATCAGAAGGATCATACAGCTGAAACCGGTTTGGCTCAGTGGATAGAGCGTCGATCTGTGGACTGAAGGGTCCAAAGTCCGATTCTGGTCAAGGGCACATCCCCAGTGGGGGGTGTGCAGGAGGCAGCCAGTCGATGTTTCTCTCTCATCAACACTTCTAGCTCTCTATCCCTCTTCCTTCCTCTCTGTGGAAAATCAATAAAATATATTTAAAAAAAGAAAAGAAAGATCATACACCATGAACATCTAGGTTTTATTCTATGGATGCAAGGATGGTACAATATCTGCAAATCAATAAACATGATACATCACATAAACAAATTGAGAGAAAAAATGTCACAGAGTCATATCAATTGATGCAGGAAAAGCATTTGACAAAATCCAACACCCTTTCTTGATAAAAACTCACAACAAGGTGGGAATGGAAGGATCGTATCTCAACATAATAAAAGCCATATATGACAAACCCACAACTAACATCATACTCAATGGGCAAAAACTAAAACCATTTCCCCTAAGAACAGGAACAAGATAGGGATGCCCACTCTCACCACTCCTGTTCGACATAGTACTGGAGGTACTAGCCAGTGTAATCAGACAACAAGAAGAAATAAAAGGCACCCAAATTGGAAAAGAAGTAGTAAAGCTGTCCTTATTAGCAGATGACATGATACTGTACATAGAATACCCTAAAAATTCCATAAAAATTATTAGAATTAATAAATGAATTTGACAATGTAGCTGGATACAAAATTAATGACAAGAAATCTATGGCATTTCTATACACCAATAGTTAACTTACAGAAACAAAGACTAAAAAAGCAATCCCATTTACCATCATATAAAAAAATTAAGATACCTAGGACTAAATTTAAATGAAGAGGTAAAACAACTGTACATGGAAAACTATAGGACATTGAAAAAATAGATAGAGGAAGACATAGGCAAATGGAAGAACATACCTTGTTCACAGATTGATAGAATCAAGATCATTAAAATGTCCATACTACCCAAAGCAATGTATAGATTCAATGCACTCTCTATTAAAATACCAACAGCATATTTCACAGATCTAGAAAGAACTCTCCAAGAATTCATCTGCAATAAGAAAGAAAGAAAGAAAGAAAGAAAGAAAGAAAGAAGGAAGGAAGGAAGGAAGGAAGGAAGGAAGGAAGGAAGGAAAAAACGAGAAAGAGAATAGTTGCAGCGATCCTGAAAAAGAAGAACCAAGTAGGAGAGATCTCAATACCAGATTTCAAGATGTATTTCAAAGCCACTGTTCTCAAAACTGCCTGGTACTGGTACAAGAACAGACATATATATCAATAGAATAGAATGGAGAATGCAGAAATTGACCCAAACCACTGTGTTCAATTAATATTTGACAAAGGAGGCAAGAACATATAATGAAGTCAAGACATCTCTTCAATAAATGCCGCTGGGAAATTTGGTCAGACACATGCAAAAAAAAAAAAAAAAAAAAAAAAAGAAAGAAAGAAAGAAAGAAACTAGACCACCAACTTACACCATGCACAAAAATAAACTCAAAATGGATAAAGGGCTTAAATTTAAGAAGAGAAACCATAAAAATATCAGAGTAGTCCAAAGGCAACACAATCTCAGACATACACCAAAGCAATTTCTTCACTGATAGCACTCCTATGGCAATGGAAACTAAAGGGAAAATAAACAAATGAAACTACATAAAAATATAAAGCTTTTCACAACAAAATAAACCATCAACAAAACAAGAATACCCACTGTATGGGAGAACATATTTGACAATGATATCTCCCATAAGGATTTTATCTCCAAAATTTACAGGGAATTCATACAACTTAATAAAAGGCAGACAGACAACACAATGAAAAAATGGGCAATGGACCTAAATAGACACTTTTCAAAAAGAAGACAGAAAGAAGGCCAAGAGACATATGAAAACATGCTCAAAGTCACTAATCATCGGAGAGATGCAAATAAAAATAATAATGAGGTACCATCTCACACCTGTCAGAATGACTATCATGAACAAAGCAACAAATGACAAATGCTAGTGAGGATGCAGAGACAAAGGAACCTTTGTGTAATGCTGGTGGGAATGCAGACTGGTGCAGCCACTGTGAATATCAGTATGGAGTTTCCTCAAAAACATTAAAAATGGAACTTCCATTTGACCCAGTGTTCCCACTTCTAGGAATGTATCTCAAGAAACCAGAAGCACCAATTAGAAAGGATATATGTACCCCTATGGTCACAGTAGCACAATGTACAATAGCTAAGAGTTGCAAGCAACCTAAGTACCCATCAGTAGATGAGTGGATTAAAAAACTGTGATACACCTACACAATGGAATACTATCCTACCTAATAAAAGAGTAATATGCACATTAACCTTCACTCCACTACACCCACCAGTCACGCCCACCAGCCAATCAGAGCGAGTATGCAAATAAACCCAACCAAGATGGCTACAGGCCACAGAGAGTAGGAGGGAGGCTTGAGTTTCCCAGGCAATGGCGGAAGCCAAGCATTCAGCCTGCCTTTGCTGGCCTAGGCCTCCACTCAAGGATACAAAATATCAATTATAGAAGGTAAACAAATCCAAACAGAAATTGCTGCCAGCCACAAAGCAAGCAGGAGGCTTGGCTTCACTCCAGGCTACAAAGTTTCACTTGTAGAAGGTAAATAAATTCCAGATACCAGGGCCTCTGCTTGGGTCAACAGGAGGCATGGCCAGCCTGAAAACCACCACAGGCCCCTCACTCAGGCTGCCCTATCCAGGACACACTTCAGAGCAAACCAGCTGCCCCCCTCTCTTGCACCAAGCCTCTATCCTATCTAATAAAAGAGTAATATGCAGATTGACCACCATTCTAACACACAGGATCGCTGCCCCCATGTGGTCAAAGATGGCTGCACCCATGTGGACACAAGATGGCCATCAGGGGAGGGCAGTTGTGAAGCATCAGGCCTGCAAGGGAAGGGAGTTGAGAGGGACCAGGCCTGCAAGAAAGGCAGTTGGAGGCAATCAACCCTGCAGGGGAGAGCAGTTAGGAGTGACCAGGCTGGCAGAGGAGGCAATTTGGGGGCAAACAGGCTGATAGGGGAGCAGTTAGACATAAATCAGGCTGGCATGGGAGTGGTTAGGGGGTGATCAGTCTGGCAGGCAGAAGCGGTTAGGGGAAATCAGGAAGGCAGGAAGGCAAGCAGTTGGGAGCCAGCAGTCCTGGATTGTGAGAGGGATGTCTGACGGCTGGTTTGGGATCGGGCCTGTCGGCAGTCGGACATCCCTTGAGGGGTCCCAGAATGGAGAGTGTGCAGGCTGGGCTGAGGGACACCCCCTGCCCCGTGCACGAATTTCATGCACCAGGCCACTAGTGCTACTACTATAAAAAGAAGGAATTCCTACCATTTGCAACAGCATGGATGGAGCTGGAGAGCATTAAGTTAAGTGAAATAAGTCAGTCAGAGAAAGATAAATATCACACTATCTTACTCATTTGTGGATTATAATGAACAACATAATCCAATGAACAAAAATAGATCTAGAGACAGATAAGCATCAATTATATGCTCAAGCCTCAGAAGGAAGCAGGGGAGGGCAGGACTTGTATGCATACATATAAGCATAACCAATGGATACAGACACCAGGGGGTAAGGGCATGAATGGGGAGTTGGAGGGACAATGAGGGGATAAGGACACATTTGTAAAACCTTAATCAATAAAGAAAAAAAAGAACTCCAAACTAATAGATAAGAAAAAAAAAAGCAAATCTGGCAAAATAAGTAACGACAGCTTTTAAACATAAGAAAAGGCGATTGATGTCACTTATAATAAGAAACACTCAAATTAACCAAGATAATAGGTTTTTTATTTCTTATGTTGTCAGAAATCCCCAAATTTGATAATACATTGGTGAAGCTTTTGTAAAATATGCAATCTCAATATGTTGCCAATGGGTGTGAAAATTAGATAATCACTTTGGATGGCTATTTGGAAATATATATCAATATTAAAAATACCTATATTATTTAATCTAGCAATTCTGCTATTCATATATCTGTAGGACAAATTCCAAACATGAGAAAAGATATATGTGGTTAGGTTATTCACTATAGCATTGCTTGTGACAATTATAAAAAAGAGTCCAAATGGCTATCAATAGGAAATTATTCTATATTATTTCTGAGACTAGGTCATAAAAAGCAAAGCAGCTTCCACTTGGTCCTTTCGTGAGATGAATACTCTTAGAACCTAGACACCACTCTGCAAGGAAGTGGAGAGACAGGTCATTTGTGGATATTCCAGGTAATAATTTCAGCTGAGTTTCCATCCAACAGGAATTATTAATCCCAAGATTTATGAATGAATGAGTCTCATGAGGATTTTGGTCCCAGACACTATCAGACCACAACTGAATGAGGCCCCAAGTGATAACTGCCTAGCTGAGCCCAAGTAAGCCCTAGAATCATGACAGATAATTTAAATATACTTCTTGTTTTATTAATTGTAAGCCAGTGAATTTTGGGGTGATTTCTTAAGCAGTTAACAGATAGATGAAAAATGTAATGATTTTCAAAATATATAGTTTAGGTGAAAAAAAGTATGATACAGAGAAATATATATACTATGCTAACATTTGCATAAACAGGTATAAAAACATGTACATACATGCCTGTATTTATCTATATATGCATAAAATTAAATTCCAAGTAGATTAAAAACCTAAATGTTAAAAATATATTAAATGTAATTTAAATATTTTGAAATTCTAAAGCAGTCATTATGTCCTTATGCCTTATCTCTTTTCATCTTCTCTATTTTTTTATTACTCTGCTTTTAGCATTTTTCTTGGCATATAATAAATACCCAGCAGATACATGTTGAATAAAGTAACCTATATAAAGAAAAAAATTAAAGAAACAAATATATCAAAATAGTAAAACTCATGTCTCTTTGTGAGGAGGCAGTAAATACCCTGTTTCCCCGAAAATAAGACAGTGTCTTATATTAATTTTTGCTCCCAAAGATGCGCTAGGTCTTATTTTCAGGTGATGTCTTATTTTTCCATGAAGAAGAATACGGTACACATTTATTGTTAAATGAAAATAAAGGAAATTTATTACCTGTATACGGTATGGTAGTACTGTAGTTGTCAACACAAACCAGACAAACTGAATCCTGGGGGCCTTATTTTCGGGGGGATGCCTTATATTTCACTCAGAAGGAAACCTGTAAGTGGTCTTATTTTCAGGGAAACACGGTATAACAAGATTTATGGAGTGGCACTTGGATAGGGTTGTATGAGAGGGTATGTCCCTCATAGCAGAGACCATCCAGAGGCTTATGTAAGGCACACAATCTACCATCCAGAAAGAGAGGAGGGAAAGGGAACTCCCAGGGGAGAGGTCCGGCAGGAGGGGGTTGCATGTCTAGATGATGTCCCTAAATAGCACTGTGGGGAGGCTCTAGGTTAGAGAGTTCTGAATGGCAACAGGGGTTCAGGTATTCATGGCCAAGGGCCTATCTCTTGCTAACAGATGTGGGGTGGGTTTTGAGGAGCATGCCAAGCATGCTGGCCCTAAATGGCTAAAAATATGTTCAGATATTTCTGATACAATTGAATATATAAAATTTGACTTTGGTGCTGGTGAGTTTTTCAGCTGTCTCTTTCACTTACTCATTAAACACTATAATCTGATGGAAACAGCTTAGGCTTTGGAATCAGACTGACCAGGGGGACTTGATTAGTACTTTGAAAGAATGACAGTCCCAGATGCCTAGTTGGTTTTCTATGACACTATCCTAAAGTGGGAAAGGTAGAATAACAGTGCCTGTCTTGTTATAGTTGGGCAAATGTCGAAGTGTGGGCTTCTCACTCAGCTTTTGTTAATAGGGGTAGGACTAGAAAATTTTTCTATGGTGATTGGCTGGAGTTAAGTGTTTATTGTCTAAAAGTTGTGTCTTGCCAAGCTGCTCCTTTTTATAAAAACAAAGGGCTTTTCTTTTTTTAAAATTTCTTTAAATTTTTCAATTACAATTGATATATATTAGTTTAAGGCAGTGGTCGGCAAACTCATTAGTCAACAGAGCCAAATATCAACAGTACAACGATTGAAATTTCTTTTGAGAGCCGAAAACTGACTTCTGCATATAGACCACGAAGTTTCAATTGCACTGTACATGCACGCCTGCACGTGGTATTTTGTGGAAGGGCCACACTCAAGGGGCCAAAGAGCCGCATGTTGCTCTCGAGCCACAATTTGCTGACCACTGGTGTAAGGTATAGAACTTATTGATTAGATATTTATATAACTTATGAAGTGATTACCCCAATAAATCTAGTACCATCTGATACATAGCTATTATACTACTAGAGGCCCAGTGCATGAATTCGTGCATGGGTGGGATCCCTCGACCTGGCTGGTGATCAGGGCCAATTGGGGCCGTCTTGCCCAATCCCAATCAGGGCTGACCAGCAGGTGGGAAGGGACTGCAAGAGGTTAGTGAGCCATGGGAGGTTGGCTGTGGGAGTGCACTGACCACCAGGGGGGCAGTCTCTGCATTGAGCATCTGCCCCTGGTGGTCAGTGAGCAACATAGTGACCAATCAACCAGTCATTCTGTCATTCAGTTGCTTAGGCTTTTATATATATAGACTAATGGTATGGTGAATGGAATTCATGCACGGAGTGGGGGTTCCCTCAGCCCAGCCTGCACCCTCTCCAATAGGGATCCAATGATTTCCCCAAAGAGGAAGGCCCTGGCTACAGACCTGAGGGCTGCAGCAGATGGGATCTGGCCTAAACCAGCAGTCGGACATCCCTCTCACAATTTGGGACCACTGGCTCCTAACTGCTCAACTGCCTGCCTGACTGATTGCCCCTAATCTCTCTGCCTGCCTGCCTATTTGCCCCTAACTGCCCTCCCCTGCCGGCCTGATCTTGCCTCCCACTGCCCTCCCCTTCCACCTTGGTTACTTCCAACTGTCCTCCCTGCTGGCCTTATTTTGCCCCCAACTGCTCTTTCCCTGCCAGCCTGATCACCCCTAACTGTGCTGCCTGACTGATTTCCCCTAATTGTCTCTGCCTCACCTCCTCACCCCCAACCATGGCTTTGTCCAGAAGGAAGTCAGATGTCTGGAATATGGCCGGTCAACCCAGTCTAATTAGCATGTTAGTAATATATATATATATATATATATATATATATATATATATATATATATATATATAGGATAGGATTGCTTAAATAGGGTGAGGGAGCCTTTTTCACCAGGAGAAGATGCTCTTGGCAGACAAAAACACATAATCCCTATATCTGGACTGATAGCCAGCCATATGCACTATACTGCTAAACCGATCATTAAAAAATTGAACTGCTTTCTTACACCTTACACCAAACAGCTGTTGCCTTTAAAACCGCTCCTCAGCCCCCACCTTAGGTTCTGCCTTCGCAGTTCTGATTGGTTGGTTTCTATGCCAGTCAGCATCAAAAGCTCTGCCTCCTAGGCAGCCATTGGCTCTTCTCAGCTCACCCAGATTTGGTTCTGATTCTTCTGTTTCTGTACTAATCAGTGTCTCTGGGCCTATATATAGGCCTGATCAGCAGCCCCTGTGGAGGCCCAGAGAGAAAGAGGTGCAGCTGCTAGCCAGGCCTGAAGAGAAAGGGAGAGACAAGGGCTGATCAACATTTGCCACAGAGGCTACATATCAGAGCCTGCTTCTTTCTCCAGGCCTGATCTTCAGCCCCCTTGGCAGTTAGTGCTAGGTCACTGCAGCAGCAGCAGTAGCAGTCAGTGCTGGGTTGTAACCCAGGATGGACTACAGGACTGACTTCTGGTCGGTTGCGCCTGCAGTCAATTTGGATGTTACGGACTCTGGGTTTTTATATATTAGGATTATTGATACCCATCTGGTAAACATAGTTATTATACTATTATTAGTACCCATTACTATTATCTAGTACCCATCTGACACCACATCATAGTTAATCCCTATGCTGTATTTTACATTCCCAAGATTTTTTTTAAGACCTTCGTTAACAAGTGCCTGTAGTTTGTTGACTTTTTTTTTTGGCGGGGGGGGGGGGGAAATCTAGTTGTAAACTTTTTTACAAGTAAAAAATGAGGTTCTCAAAAATCTCAACTTGACCAGATATGAAACTATTTAAAAACCTTTAAAGGTATATTGAGAAAAACTAGGCTTCTTTAAAAAGCATATTTGTCATTACCAAAAAGAGATGTCTTTAGATAAAACAACAAAACAAAACAAAACAAAATCTACACTGCATAGATAATACAGCTATTTCTAGTTATCTGGTCAATGGGCAAAACAATAGCACCTAAGTTATTTAGCTTCAATCTTTTGTTCATTTCTTACTGTTGAAATTTCATATTCATTTATTTTTGATGGATGATTGACCTTGGATTTCATCTCCTTCACTTTCCTTATCTTCTTCAATGTCATCTTCTGTAGGCTGTCTTTGGCGAGGACAGCCCCTGTGGAATCATGATCTATAGCCTCGATATTCTGTCTCACTGGTCTACCTTTTTCTCCTGCATTCTGGTTGTCAGAACCCTCCATCACTTCTCCTGCACAGGAATATTGGAATACGGTGGTGGAGGCTCATAGGGTCTCCACATGTAATAAGTTGGGAACCTTTGCCTGCTATAGGGCTAGCACCGATGGGCCTAGCCTTTGGGAGCACTCACTGATCCCTCATTCTATTCCTCATTCTCATTCTTCTGGTAATTGCATGGAGGACCCCTGCGATGTAGATAGCATCTATAATGGTTACATTCTGCTGCACATTTACTGCCTTGCATTGGAACTCCACCATGGCCTGTAATATTTGCTGTCTCCACACCCTTTTCTCCTTCAACACCATCAAACTCCACAGTCTTTCCATCTTTTATACCATGAAGGTACTTCGTTGGATTATTCTTCTTTATAGCCAGTCTGTGTACAAATACATCTTTTTTGGTGTCATTCCTGTTGATGAAACCATATCCGTTTCTTACATTGAACCATTTTACTATTCCCCAAACCTTTATTGTGGTGGCTTTTTGTCTCTGCAGGCCGGTGACATCATTATGAGGCCAACCCTGCCCACTGCCCATGCTACAGGAATTGGTGTTGGCAGCACTGATGGTGGGAGCAGCATGCTGGGGGGTGGGGGAGACAGGTGTCTGCTGGGTCTCAGCCTCACTATTCCTGATTGCAGTGATGGTGAGTGGAGCTGGGTATCACAGTTGGAACTCCTCTTGGGGTGTGATGGTAATTAGGTCGGAGGCAGAAGCGGGGCTGCTTGGGATTCTCTAGAGTCTGTTCTCTCCTGTAGCTGTTTTTAAAAGAGGCAATTTGTTCTTAATATTTTCAAGTTTTTGACCCAAACCTTCTCCCATCTGGTGATCACCAATTTGTTCTCTGTATCTATGAGTTTGTTTCTGTTCTGTTTGTTCACTTATTTTTAATTTTTTTAAGATTCCAATTTTAAGTAAAATCATATGGTAATTGTCTTTCTCTGTCTAACTTATTTCATAAAGCATAATACCTCTCGGTCCATCCATGATGTTGCTGATGGCAATATTTAATTTTTTTATAGCCAAGTAATATTCCACCTCTTTATACATGTACCACATCTTCTTTATCCATTCATTTATGGATTGCATTTAGGTAGCTTCCATATCTTGACTGTTGTAAATAATGCTGCAATCAACATAGGGGTGCATATATATTTTCAAATTAGTATTTTGAATTTCTTCAGATAAATACTCAGAAGTGGAATTGGGGAGTCATACAGTAGTTCTACTTTTAATTTTTTTGAGGAATCTCCATAATATTTTCCATCATGGCTGCACCAATTTACAATCTCACCAACAGTGCATTAGCATTCCCTTTTCTCCACATCCTTAACGCTTATTTGTTGATTTATTGATGGTAGTCATTCTTATAGGTGTGAGGTGATATCTCATTGTCATTTTAATTTGCATTTCTGTTATGGTTAGTGATGTTGAGCATATTTTAATATGTCTATTGGGCATCTGTATGTCCCCATTGGAGAAGTGTCTATTCCCATTTTGTAAACAGATTGTTTCTTGCTAAATTGCTGGGCTTTTTTTTCAATTACAATTGCCATTCAATATTATATTAGTTTCAGGTGTACAGCATAGTGGTTAGAAATTTATATAACTTATGAACTGATCCCTCTGATAAGTCTAGTAACCACCTAATACCATACATAGCTATTACAATATTATGACTATACTAGAGGCCCGGTACAAGAAATTTGTGCACTGGAGGTGGTGGAATCCCTCAGCCCAGCCTGTGCCCTCATGCAGTCCCAGACCCCTCAGGAGATGTCCACCTGATGGCAGTCAGACATCCCTCTCGCAGTCTGGGAGCCCTCGCTCCTTACTGCCCACCTGTAGCAGAGGTGGGAGAGGCTTCTGGCTGAGCAGCACACACTCCCTATGGGAGTGCACTGACCACCAAGGGGCAGCTCCTGTGTTGAGTGTCTGCTCCCTGGTGGTCAGTGTGTGTCATAGTGACCAGCCAGTCCACCGTTCAGTCAATTTGCATACTAGAGCTTTATTATATAAGACTAGAGGCCTGATGTTATATATAGATTTGTGCATTGGTGGGGACCCTCAGCCTGGCCTGCACCCTCTCTCAATCTGGGATTCCTCAGGGGATGTCAGAGAATTGGTTTCAGCCTGATCCCCACAGGCCAGCCCGAGGGACCCCACCGATGCACAAATTTGTGCACCAGGCCTCCAGTATGCATATGAGATCTTTGGAAAATCTTTTCCCACCCTCTCTCACTCCCTCTGTGATTCATCAGTCTGTTCCATGTTTCCATGCCTGTGGTTTCTGCTCTTGCATTGCATATCTGTCCCCTGGTGGTCAGTGCATGTCATAGCTACTGACCGGCCAATCGGTTGGTCACTTAGGCTTTTATATTGATAAATAGATTCCCTATGCTATACTTTACTTCCCCATTACTATTTTATAACTGTCAATTTGTACTTAATCCCTTCAACTTTTCAGCCAGCTCCCAACACCTCTGCCATCTGGAAATCATCAGTTTGTTCGCTGTATCTGAGTCTGGTTCTGTTCTGCTTGTTTATTTATTTGGTTTTTGTGTGTGTTTTTTTAAGATTGCACATATAAGTGAAATTATATGGTATTTGTCTTTCTCTGATTTATTTCACTCAGCATAATACCCTCCTTGTCCATCTATATTGTTACAAATGGCAAGATTTCATCCCTTTTAAGGCCAAGTCATATTCTGTTTGTATACATGTACCACATCTTCTTTATCCAGTCTTCTATCAGTGAACACGTAGGTTGTTTCCATGTCATAGCTACCATGAATAATGATGCAGTGAAGTTAGGAGTACATATCTTTACAAATAAATATTTTCAAAAAGTTTGGGTAGATACCCAGAAGAGGGGTTGCTGGATCATATGGTAACCCTATACTTAATTTTTTCACAAACCTCCATACTTTTTTCCACAATAGCTGTACCAATTTAAATTCCCACAAGCAGTGAATGAGGGTTCCTTTCTTCCCACAACCTCTCTAATACTTATTTCTTATCTTGTTGATAATAGCTATTTTAACAGGTGTGAGTTGGTTTTGATTTGCATTTCTCTTATAACTAGTGAAGTTGAGCATCTTTTTATATATGTTAGACACTTGTGGCCTGGCACATGAAATTCGTGCACATTGAAAGGGAATTAATTAGAGAAAATATGTTAATATTGCTATTTGTCCTTTCTCTATAATAGAAGTGTCTGGCTGGCTCCACCCTCATCAAGCCCCGCAGTCCGGGGGATGCAGCCTCAGATCCCCAAGCCCTAGCCTGTGCCACACAGCCTCACCCAGACCCGCTGCATCTTGGGACCCATCAATGTACCTCCTGGTGACTGGTCATTTGGTTGTTATGGATGAAAGTAAAGTCATGCATTTAAGCATGCACATTCATTTTCAATGCCTGATTTGTCTACATTCTCTAAATTGAAAAATAAATAAGATCTTCAGCCAGATAGCATCATAATGCCAAGTTCTTTATATAATGACACATACCATTCTCTCCACTCACTATGCTCCATTTGAGTGGATTAAATGTATGTGACTCATATGAAAGGTACTGATGCTTACTCTTAATAGAGGAAGCATTAGCTCATTACCTAACACCATAAAGTGGTTTAAATGTCATATACTGACTTGAAGGACAGAAGGAAAAATAACAAAACACAAAACAAAACAAAACAAAACAAAACAAAACAAAACAAAATGTTCAGTGCTGTGGACAGCAGAATGCTCTCCCTTTCCCTTTTCCCCCTGCTTTTCCTATGAACCTATTTGTGCTCTGCCTCAAAATCAATACAGAAGACAAAATCAGATGCTGTAATCTGCATTTTATAGTGCCATTTGAGTACAAAGAGGTGTTTTTCAATCTTTACTCTTTTTTTAAAAAATCAATGCAGCTCAAACTTGCTCCCAGCGTTCCAGGAGCCAGGCCAACATGGCTGTGTGGACACACCTTTGCTAGGTGCTGTCAGGCTTCAGGGCTGGGGCAGGGAACATGGCAGGTGTTTCTGGAAATATCAGCTCTCCTCTCTATATAGCAGGAGTCTTTTCATTATAAAATAAATGCAAAGTAGCAACCATTTTCCATTACCCCTGCTTTGACCAAGTCCAAGCATGTAGGTCACAACAATCTCGGAGGCAGGCTGCAATCGAAGACTCTAGGCCAGGGGTGGGCAAACTTTTAGACTTAAGGGCTACAATGGGTTCTTAAACTGGACCAGAGGGCCGGAACAAAAGCAACCTTACCATGCTGGCACTCTCATCTTGGGCTGCTGGTGAAGGAGTGGAGGGGAGAGCAAGAGAACCCTCTGCTCTTTCAGCTCAAGGGGCACATAGAACAGCTGAACTGGCCGGATCCGGCCCACGGGTCGTAGTTTGCCCATGGCATTCTAGGCCCTTCCCAGCTCCACACCCCAGCTCCCTGCTCTCCCCCTTTCACCCACAGGCGCCACCGGCATGGTGTGCCCCAAGGCTTGGTGTACAGAAACCAGGGTTGCAGGTTCAAGATGCTTCACCTCCTCCTGGCACTTTGAGACATAAGTGCTGACAGGGACCTTTCCACCCAGTCTTGGTCTTTGGTCACTGCTAAGGTTTTCTGGACTCTCTAGGTCAGGGAAATACAGGACCTTTGCCTCTGCCTAATGCCATGCCTGCAACCTGCCTGGGTACCCCCAGCACCAGGAAAGCATGGGGAGTGAGGGGGTTGGTTAGCCACCCCACCCTCAATTGGGGTAGGAGAGGCTGATCAGGGGTGGGACCGGCTAGGCCAGCCATCTTGTGATAGTGCTAAGGCGTGTGGGTCAATTTGCATATTACCTCTTTCTTACATATGATTTGTATGTCTTGGGAGAAATGACTGTTCAGATCCTCTGCTCATTTTTAATTGGGTCCCTTGTATTTTTGTTGTTGAGTTGTATGAATTCTTTATACATTTTGGAGATTAACTGCCTATCAGAGATATCCCATTTGGTTGGATGCCTTTGGGTTGTTTTTTTTTTTTTTTTTTTTTTTTTCTGTGCAGAAGCTTTTTAATTTTATATAGTCCCACTAGAGGCCCAGTGCATGGATTCGTGCACTGGTGGGGTCCCTTGGCCTTGGCTGAAGGCATCTCCTGAGGGGTCTCAGATTGCAAGAGGGCACAGGCAAGGCCAAGGGACCCCACCGGTGCATGATCAGGGCTGGGGAGGGTCCACAGGAGGGCTCCAGAGCGTGTCTGGCTTGTGTCACCCAGTCCTGATTGAGGCTGGCCTGCGGGAGAGGGACCACTGGAGGACTCCAGGGTGTGTCTGGCTTGTCTCGCTCAGTCCCTATTGGCCAGACCCCAGCAGCAAGCTAACCTATTGGTCAGAGCATCTACCCCCTGGTGGTCAGTTCTCTTCATAGTGACTGGTCGAATGAACAGTCAGACACTTAGCATATTACCCTGTTTCCCGAAAATAAGACACTGTCTTATATTAATTTTTGCTCCCAAAGATGCACTAGGTCTTATTTTCGGGGGATGTACTATGTTTCCATGAAGTGGGTCTTATTTTCGGAGGATGTCTTATTTTCGGGAAAACACAGTAGGCTTTTATTATATAGGATTCATTTGTTTTTGCTTTTATTTCCTATGCCTTTAGGGTCCAAATAACATAATCCTCTGTAAAACCAAGGTCCATAAGTTTAGTACTTATATATTTTATTTCTTCAGGTATTATGTTTAGGTTTTTGATACATTGTGAGTTAATTTGTGTGTGTGGTGACAAATAGCAGTCTAGTTTCATTCTTTTGCAAGTGGATTCTTTCTTTCCCTCCCTCCCTCCCTTCCTCCTCCCTTCCTCTTCCCTTCCTTCCTTCCTTCCTTCCTTCCTTCCTTCCTTCCTTCCCTTTCTTTCTTTCTTTCTTTCTTTCTTTCTTCTTTCTTTCTTCCTCTCTCTCTTTCTTTTTCTCTTTTGCATGTGCCTTTTCAATTTTCCCAGCACAACTTATTGAAGGGGCTTTCTTGTCTCCATTGTATGTTTTTGACTCTTTTATCTAAAATTAGTTATGTGTATATAATATCTGGGTTTACTTCTGGACTCTTAATTCTGCTTCATTGATCTGTGTGTGTTTTTTCTGCCAATACCATGCTGTTTTGATTACTGTTGCTTTATAGTATAATCTGATGACAGAGAGAGTGATATATCTGGCTTTGTTCTCTATTTTCAGGATCACTTTGTCTATTTGGGACTCTTTTTTGGTTTCATAGAAATGTAATAATTTTTTTTTACTCTTTCTATGAAACATGCCATTGAGATTTTAATTGGGATTGCATTAACTCTGTATATTACTTTGGGTAATATGGCCTTTTAAACAATATTGATTCTTCCAATCCATGAATAAAGAATATCTTTCCATTTCTTTGTGTCTTCTTCAATTTCTTTTAATAATGTCTTATAGTTTTCAGTGTATAGATCTTTCAAGCCATTTGTTAAGTTTATTCTTGGTATTTTATTCATTTTGTTGCATTTCCAAATGGGATTAGTTTTCAATTCTTTTTCTGAAATTTCATTGTTAGTATATAGGAACACAATGGAGATTTGAACACTAATTTCTATTCTGCAATGTTAGAGTATTTGTTTCCTGTTTCTAACAATTTTTGGTAAAGTCCTTAAGGTTTTAAATATAAAGAATAATGTCATATGCAAAAAGTGACATTTTTACTTCTTCTTTCCTAATTTGGATGCTTTTTATTTCTTTTACTTGCCTGACTGCTGTGACTAGGACTTCTAGAACTATGTTGAGTAAGAGTGGTGAGAGTGAGCATCATTGTCTTGTTCCTGATTTTAGAGGAAAAGCTTTGTTTTTCACCATTGAGTATGATGTTGGCTGAGGGTTTGTCATATATGGCTCTTATTATGTTTAGGCACTTTTTATACCCATTTTATTGATTGTTATAATCATAAATGGATGTTGTATGTAGCCAAATGCTTTTTCTGCATCTGCTGATATCATCATAAGCTTTTTTAAATTTTGTTAATGTGGTATATCACATTGATTGATTGCTGTATGTTGAACCCTCCTTGTACCCTTACAATGAACTCCACTTGTTCATGATATATTTTTAAATGTATTGCTGTATTTGATTTGCTAGTATTTTTTAAGGCATTTTGCATATAGATTCATTAGAGATACTGGTAATTTCTGTAATTTCCTGTTGCCTTTGCCAGGTTTTGTCATTGGGGAAATGTTGGCCTCATAACATGTGTTAGGAAGTATTGCATCTCCTATTTTTTAGAAGAGTTTGGGAAGGCTAAGTATCAAATCTTTGAATGCTTGGTAGAATTCCCAAGTGAAGCCATCTGGTCCTGAATTTTTACTTTTTTTGGAGGATTTTTATTTCAGTCTAGGAAAGTTATATATTTCTAAGAAGTTGTCCATTTCTTCTATGTCTGTTTGGTGACAAAGTCATTCATAGTATTCTTGTGTACTTTTTTTTTTTGGTATTTCTGTGGTGTTCCTTGTAGGTTCTTTTTCATTTCTCTTCTCTCTCTCTCTCTCTCTCTCTCTCTCTCTCTCTCTCTCAAACCAAAGTTGAAGATTTATTACCCACAAGAAGGTAACCTGCCACACAGAGCTGCTGACCAAGGCCCTGTACTGTCTATCCTTGAATTCACCTCTTGCTGCCCAGGGTCCTCAGCTAGGTCTCCAGGAAGCCTGGCCCCTGGGCAAAATCCGTATTTGGGCAGGTCACTTGACCAGTTCTTCTGCCACTAACTTGCACATCTTGTCCTTGAGGCAAGTACCCTTCTGCCACTCAGACCTGAGCTCCAGCCACTCATTGTATGGGACGTCCACCATCAGGAAGCCAGTGGCCAGCACATGGCACTGGATATGCACAAAATGCCCCAGCAAGTCTTTGCTCTGCCTGTGGAAGTTGGGGAACTCCCAGCGCAGGAAGGACAGCTTCTTGGCCCTGGTGGGCAGAAACTGGCCGCTAGAGTGTGGGGTGATATGTGGGGCCACAAAGTCCCTCGGGGGAAGAAACTAGCCTTTAGCATCCGGCAGGACCTCAATGTCAAGAACCCAGCCATATTGCGTGGCCATGGTAAAGTGACTCCTGTCAGCACCCCATAGCAGCCCCTTCAGGGTCTCATGCAGCTATTTATGCAGAGCTATCACTTTCCTGTCGGGGCCTGAGGGCCTGGGGGCCTGGGGACCAAGGCCACGGCCAGCAGCAGGGGGCCCGTGTACTCAGGGTGCTCTAGCCAGGTGGTGGCATTGATGCGGAACAGCTTCTGAAAAGTACTCTGACCCTTTGGGAACCCATCACCTAGGAACAGGGTGAGCAATTCAGGGAAGAGCACAACCTGGACCTCTGAAGGGATAGCCTGTTACAGCACACACAGGGCCCACAGCATGTCCACCTTCAGGTCCAGGTCCAGGTCTTCCAGCTGATACCCTAGCTTCTCATGCACCAGGCTTACTCTGAATGGAAGTTCAGGCAGGAGAAGGCCAGCAGCATGTTTCAGAGGTCTGGCATGGGATGCTCTGGGCTCTGCTCAGGATGTGCTGGGCAAAGGCCTCAAACAGGGGCAGTTTGAGCCACTTGAGGATGGCAAAGGACTTGGTGCAGCTGGCCACCTCGCCAGACATGAGGCTGGGCATGTTAGGCAACAGTACAGGCACTGAAACACCTAGGTCTGGTGGAAATCAAGTTTTCCATAGGCATAGCCCAGATCCGGGAGGATGCCTTTGATCAGGAGGAAGGGCTTCTGGATAGGTGGGAGGAGATGGCCCACAGCAAGGGCACAGATGGCTGGTTCTGAGCTGCCAGTGCCACCAGCTCATCAGGGCCGAACTGCTCCACCAGATCCAGGCATTTGTCCTCCAGATTGTTCATCAATGACTGCTGCCTTCATCATGAGAGCCACCAATGTGTGGCTGTCCTCGATCTCTACCCAGCACTACTCCAGGTTCGGGAATGGCTCGGCCAGCAGCTCCCAGGAGCTCTATTCATGGCCTTACTGGCAGGGCTGAACTCTGCCAGTAAGGCCATGTGCTTGTACTTGAACCTGTGCTTGCACCAGCACACTTCCTGTTCCACTGACAGCAGCTCCTTGGAGGCTAAAGGGAGTGCCAGTTGCTGAAAACAGGCATCCTGTATGCGAAAGCTAGGCTTTATCCTCTGGCTTCTCAGAGAGCAGGTGAGAGAGCTTGATGAGCACAAGGGCTGCATGGCTCTAATGAAGACAGTGGCTACCACCAAGCAGCTCCAGGAGCTCCTCTGGCCTAATGGCCTTCTTGATGAGCTTGTTCACCTCCTGGCACTCCGGGGAGAGGGTAAACACTTGTTTCTTCTCCAGGCGCTGTGACAAGGAAGCAGGGAAGTGAGAAATGGTGAGGTAGCTGAGGAAGTCAGAGTAGTCAGAGTCTTATGGGCTAACCTGCCAGGCTCAGTTGGCCAGCTAGAGGTCCAGTAGGGGCTAGATGAGCAAACTCTCTCAGAAGGCACTGGCATCACTTCACCAGGCACACTGCCATGATGGTCTGGGCAGCAGGGAGCTGTTCCAGATCCTCTATGCACTGGTGCTCTCCATAACTTCCAAAGAGCTGTTGTCAGTGGAGGTGGAGCAGGAGGCATGCTGGTGCATGTGCAGGCTCAAGTACAAGTAATTCCAAGGCCCTAGGAGCAGCTCAACAGTTCAGATCCAAAGGCCCCACTCACGCCCGCCCTCTTGAATGGGAGTCTGCCAGGGCCACTGCCAGCACCACAGCTGACCTTCATGTGTCCCGAACGGAGCACCTCAGAAAGCGAGACTTGGTGGATTTCTCCCTCTCTTTCATTTCTCACTTTGAGTCTTTTTTCTCCTTTCCTTAGTGATTCTAGCCATAACTTTGTCAATTGTATTAATCCTTTCAAATAGCCAGCTTTTTGTAGCATTAATTTTTCTATTGTCTTTTTGTTCTCTATTTTGTTTAATTCTGCTCCCCTTTTGATCTTTTATTTTTTCTATCTCTTCTCTTTTTTTCTTTGTTTAGTAGCATGTTGTTTAATAGCCACATATTTCTGTTTTGAGTTTTACTTCAGTTTTGCAATTGATTTCTAAGTTCAAAGCCTTGTGTCAGAGAATATGCTTCATATAACTTCAATCTTCTTGAATTCGTTGAGGCTAGTTTTGTGTCCCAATATATGGTCTATCTTTGAGGAAGACAAATGTCAGGGTCCACTTTACTGAGTGCTATAGCAAGACACGGGTCAGGAGACACGCCATGGCTGGACACACATCTCTGAGGTATTTTGCTGGAGAGAGATGAGGACTGGCTGCCAAGGATGGAGCTCTCAGGGCCTCGAAGGCAGGGTGCCAGTGTGGCTTCTGTCCCTCTATACACAGGAAAGGCCTGCAGCAAAGCAGGAGCATCTAGAGGCCCGATTTCCTCCTATTGAGCTACTGAAGCCTAGCCTTGCTGGCTGCTCATTCCCAGCAGGGGGGAAATGCCAACCTAAATGTTTATATGACAGGAAGAACAAAGGGAATAGCCTCAGGGTGACAGGTGTGGGCACCCCAGGAGCAGAGCTCCTTCCAAAGACCCAGGCCAGTCCCTGGGTGCTGCAGGGAGGACGGGCCTGTACCCAGCTAAGCACTTGGACCACAAGATACTAACAGGCAGAGGTTTTAGCTTCTGGCTTTTATTGAGTCCTTGTTTTCTCAAATCTAGCATTTAAAAAGTCACCAGAGCTGGTGGCTTTATCACAGGAGAGGTGGGGGTGGGCAAGAGTTTATTGGAGAGTAGGCCACCAATGTTGTATGATGGGTTCTTCACTTGTAGTGCCAGGCCAAGAGGCTAGCAGCAAGTACCACATTGATTGTTAAAATGAACTGGAGGGTGAGCTTGCTTTGCACAGCCAAAACTATTCAGAAGGGGCAGTTGCTGCCCTTCAGGCTAGCTTTGTCTTGTTTAGCAGCATAATAGAGGCATATATGTACATCTCTTCTCCAATTGTACACAGGGAACACATCTTTGTTCCTGGCTGCCTTGAGAATTCTTTCTTTGTCATTCATTTTTGACAGCTTTAATATAATTTGCCTTGAAGAAGACCCTTTTGGCTTGAGATAATTAGGTGTTCTGTTTGCTTCTTCTATAAGATAATCTTATTCCCATAGGTTTGGGAAGTTTGCGTTGATTATTTTGTTTAAATGGGCTTTCTATTCCATTTTCCCACTCTTATTTTTCTGCTATGCCTGTTATTCTTACATTGCTCTTTCTGATGAAGTCAGATAGTCCTCATAGAGTTCTTTTTTTTTTACTCTCAAATATCTCTTCTTCTACCTTAGTCATTTCTATATTTGATATCACGAATTCTTTCCTCCATTTGTTTTTGCTCTATTTCCTCTGCTGACTAGTTCATTCTTCAGCTCTTTTATTGAATTCTTCACCTCCATAATTTCCATTTTTAATAGTTTCAATCTTTTTGGTAAAGCAATCCTTTAGTTCATTGATCTTATTTCTAAGTTCATTACAGTACATTTCTGAGCTTTTATTTTGAGTTTTTTTGTGGGTTTTTTCAGAACTGCAATCTTGAATTCTTGGTAATTTAAATCACATATTTCCATGTCTTTAAGTTCAAATTCTGGATTTTTTTCTGAATTACACTGTTACCTTGGTTATTCATGGTGTTTCATGGATTCTTTCTTGGCTTCAATATTAATAGGAATAAAATCTGCTTTTATAAATAAAATCTGCTTTTATTGGAGTGACATTGGTTTATAAAATTATATATGTTTCAAATATACAATTCTATGGTACATCATCTGTATACTGTACCATGTGTTCATTACCCCAAGTCAAGTCTCCTTCCATGACCACATATTTGACCCCTTTTACCCTTTAATACCTCTCCCCACTCTCCTTACCTCTGGTAACCACTATACTGTTGTCTGTGCCTATGAGGCTTTTTTTGGTCTTATTTGTTTATTTGTTGCTTTCAGTTTTATATACCACGCATGAATGAAATCATATGGTTCTTATTTATGACTTATTTCACTTAGCATGACAATGGATAGAACAAGGCCACAATTGTACAAACAGGCCATGTTGTCGCAAATGGCAGTATTTCATCTTTTCTTATGACTGAACAATATTATATTGTATATATGTACCACATTCTTTAAATCCAATCATCTACCAAAGGATACTTGGGTTGTTTCCATGTCTTTGCCACCATGAACAATGCTGCAATTATCACAGCAGTGCATATACCTTTATGAATAAACTATAGGCCCAGTGCGTGAATTCGTGCACAAGTGGGTTCCCTCAGCCTGGCCAACAATCAGTGCCTATGGAGGAGGGGGGGGGGGCAGGCCAGCCTAACAGGAGGTTGGCCTCAATAGCAAGCTAATGAATGACCAATTCCATAAGGAATTTGGCTCCCTTCTCCCTCTTGTCTGGGTTTGGGGTGCAAGTGAACCAGATTTGGGGTTGTCAGGGCCCCAGCAGCAAGCTGTGGGTCAGTGCACATCATAGCTACCAGCCGGTCGGTCATCTGGTTGTTTTGGTCCTAATGGTCACTTAGGCTTTTATGTATATATATGTTGTCAGGTTTGGGTAGATACCTAGAAGAGGGGTGGCTAAGTTATATGGTATGAAATCTGCTTTTTAAGAAAAGTACTTGACACTTCACTATTTAGCAGGTGAGAAGGAGAGGTTTTTTGGGTTTTGGGTTTTTTTTCCCAATAGGTGAAGTACAAGTTTTCATTTTCTCTTATTGCCCTGCTAAGGCTTCGGTGATTTGTGTGGGGCCTGTTTCCTTGGCTAAGGAAAATGCCCCCATATTCCCTGGGATGGGGTGTCCACTTTATGATCATATTGCGTCAGTCTCAGGGCAGCACCCTTGTGGGGAATGTGGTAGGTGATGGGGCTCTAGCCTAGTGCTACCTCTTGCAATTAGATGCTGCCAGAAGTTCTGTACTACCCAAGGTGTCCCAGGCGCTTTTACTATGCTCTGTTGGGATGGGTAGGGGTGGAATAGGCAGGGACAGGCCTGATTATACATTTGTGGCCTTGTTCTATCCCAGTAATAGTGGCTACCAGACTTCAGCAGCCTAAATTCTGAATCTCCATTCCTGTCACTGGGTTTAGCCACTATTTGCACATGCCTCTCAGGCAGAAATGTTTCTACCTCCTGTGAGGTAGGTATAATCCAACTTTTATAAATGAGGGTAATTGAGGTTTTGAGGTTACAAAACTGTATTCAAATCCAGATCAGTGAGACTCCAAAGCTATGCTATATTTACTATACTATTTTTTTCTCTACATATGAACATTAAAATAGATTGATAATATCCATCACTTACTTCATAGTATATAGCGTGTAGAGGATATCAGCTTGTCCCTGAAAGCTGGAGGTCTCCTTTAACTGCAAAACCAGTGCTTTGAAGTCCACCTCCCCAGACTGGTCTCTCGGAAGATGTATTTCTACATGAACTGAGGGAATCTTTAGTTCAAGAAAGGGTAAAAAAAATTAAGTCCACAAGTGCTCAACTTAAATATTGCCCCAGAGTGTTGATCTTTTCATCTCTAAACTTTTCCCATAAGAATTTGTTAAATTTTGATGAAAAGTAAACAAACAAACAAAAAAACAATGAAATCTTCAATACATATGATAAAGCAATCTAGATTTCATAAAGCCAGGCTAGAAAAACTTGTCTATTTTAAAAGTGAATTAAAAAGATCATGTATCTTCACCAGGGTAGCATTTTGCCTACCACCAGTTAGTAGCAGAAACCATAATGGCTAGTTCTGTTATTTTCCATTAGGATAGCATTTTTCAAAAAGCTGATAGAAAAACCTCATGCACAAGTTTACCTGGTCCTCTTGTGGGGGAGAAGGTGAGTCAAGTAAATTGAATGAAGGCCGGGAAGCCTGCACTATCTTTGCAGGAAGATACATGTGAACATCTGCAAAAGGTTGACATTTATGATAAAGGTTAGATAATTCCGAGACTAACAAAAATGCACAGTTGATCTCAACAATGAAGTTACATATGTTTGGTTCTTTATAGAAGTTTATCTTTCTGGGTAACATCAAAGAAAAGAAATATAAAAATCAAATAATGTAAAGAATGTTCAACCAATCAAAAACATTTTTGTATGGAATGTCTAGAATTGTAGCATTAGCTGATATTAAAGTCTTAAAATGTAACTAATACTATAATGGTACTATCACTGATGCTTAGGTAGAATACTATGTATCACAGAAAGAACCCAGTTACGTTTTATATTTTCTGGACTTCCCTAGGAAAATATCTAGATACTCACAATTGGATTTCCTTGAGAATAGATAAATGAATGATCCTATCTAGGGAATGAAAATATGTAGTGGCTGATCAACTTTGAGATATTATTAAGAGTTTTACTTACAATCCATTGTTGAAATACTCACCATATATTTCTACATGAGGAGAGACTCTAAGGAGAGGCGCTCTTGTCATTTTCACCATTTACAGGTACAGAAATAGAGATAGAAAGCTCAAACACGCTTGTGTCGAGGACTGACTTTCAATAGATAGCAGAGAGGGAGCTTCCCTGCTACATATGGAACCCAACACAGAAGCAGGTCGTCTACTAATGGTTTAGAGTCAGATTCCCCACAAAAACGTGTGTTGCGTGAAGGGCGTGGGGGTGGCCCCATTTCTGTCCGCACCCCGTTTCCTAGGACCCCGGTCCCCAGCGCAGTGGAGCGCACCGTTCAAGCAAGTAGCAGAACTGGAAATTAAGCTCAAGTTTTGGAATTCATAATCTAAAAGTCTAACTTAATAAAGTTTATTTATTCACATAAGCCCTTTGTCAAGGAAACTTACTTGAAGGGAATTCTAAGCTTTCCCCAATTCTAAATGTTAAATGATACTCCAATGTTCATATTTTAATATATTTGGTTAGTAATGATCAGTAAAGTTTTAGACAGCAAGAGCATGCTCCCTCCCATATACTGGGCTTCACATCATCCTGTACCTGACTCCAGTGAGTCCTGGCATTACTCACTCTGTATAAGCAGCTTCATGGCCTTGGTCACCAAGGACATTATACAGCAGCTTGGAAAGGATCTAGCCCTTCCTTCTGTGAGGTAGGGGTTAGTTTAGGATGGGGAGCAGTGTGCTCCAAAAGGTGATCTAAATAACGAGCAGCATCATCACCACAGTGACCTGCAAGGTTAGTGGGGGGAGAGTGAAAAGAAAAAAGTGAACCTTTTAAATTAAATATTTCAGTATTGATCCAAACACTGTGCTTTTCCAATGATAACTGTTGTAAATGTTCATGTAAAGTCTGAGATATTAAGCATCCACAGGGGATATGCATTTTTTTTTAATTTCCATTATCCATAGCCAGAGATAATGTATTTGGATAATTTTAGTTACATCACAGTCTAACCCATCAAATAGAATGACTGAATCCTGTGACCACAACATAGCACCAGAAGTAGGTTGTTTTAGCTCATGGGGTAAAAAGTGTGTGATCATTATATAAACTCATAGCATTACCATTTAAAAACTATGGTCATTTACCAGGACCCACCTGTTCTTCAACTTTTCTGAGACAATATTAGGGCCCCTGGAAGCAGTATGAGGTTAATCTAGGAGAGATGGTGCAAGCATTTCATATGCAAGCATATGATGATAGTTGTGGTGATGGTGATGGTGGAGAAGGAGCAGAATAAGGTCCTTTGATTCTCACTGGTATGATGCGGCTTTTGTGGGGAAGGGCAAAAATCATCCAGTAAACATTGAGCCTAGCTAAAAACAGACAGATTCCACAAATGGCAAGCTACAACTGCTAACAACAACAATGAAATCTCTGTGTGGCATTGGTGTTGAAAGAACTACAAACCACACATTTGTCTTTTTAGTCACCTCATTCATTTATTCACCAAATATTTATTGCCTACCATGTACCACGAAGTATATTAGATGCTGAATTCTCAGTGGTGAAGAACACAGATATGGTCCCTATGATTTGGGCTCCCCCTCTTCCACATACATTATCTCGGGCTATGGATAATGGAAATAAAAAAATGCATATACCCTGTGGATGCTTAACATCTCAAACTTTACATGGACATTCACAACATTTATAATTGGAAAAGCACAATGTTTGGATCAATACTGAAAACTTCTAGGTCATTTGTGCATCAACTGTTTGTTTTTTTAAAGAATATTTGGTGATCTCTTAAGATGTCTTTCTGTACTCTGATATGACTAGTGGGGACTAGGAAAACTGTAAGGATGGGAACTCATACTCAGGGATATCCTAATGTCAAATATCATAACTTTGAATGCAATCTAGATTCTTTGGAGGAAGATTACAAAAAAAAATATGGGCTAGGAATGAATATAACTAATATACTATTATATACCAACTATATTAAAAAAAAATCTGGAGAGAAGTGCTCTTCTTATATAAGGGCTGGCAAACAATAGACACATCCATTGTGAAACCATGAATGAGTAAATTCAGAGAGGAACAAGTGACTCAGGATGCATAATATCAAATTCACACATATTATTAAAAACATATATTTTAGAAATTAATCTAAGAGAATATTTGTTACAGATGAAAATCCCAATTACCCATGGAATAACAAATGACTTCAATAAATAATCACTAGAGGCCTGGTGCACGAAATTTGTGTGTGGGGTATGTGTGTCCCTCAGCCCAGCCTGCACCTTCTCCAATGTGAGACCCCTTCAAGGGATGTATGACTGGCCCCACTTGGATCAGGCCTAAACGGGCAGGTGGACATCCCTCTCACAATTCAGGACTGCTGGCTCCCAACTGCTTGCCTGCCTGCCTGTCTAATTGCCCCTAAGCACTTCTGCCTGCCAGTCTAATCACCCCCTAACCATTCCCCTGCCAGCCTGATCAACACCTAACTGCTCCCCTGCTGGCCTGATTGCCCCTAACTGCCCTCCTCTGCTGTCCTGGTCACCCCTAACTGTCCTCCCCTGCAGGCCTGGTTGCCCACAACTGCCCTCTCCTGCAGGCCTGGTCCCACCCAACTACCCTCCCTTGCTGGCCTGATCACCCACAACTGCCCTCCCCTGCCAGCCATCTTGTGGCAGCCATCTTGTGTCCACATGGGGGTGGCCATCTTTGACCACACGGGGGCAGCCATCTTGTGAGTTGGAGTGACAGTCAATTTTCATATTACCTCTTTATTAGATAGGATTCTTGTCTGGTTTTTAAAATAGTTCAGCTTGCCGAAACCGGTTTGGCTCAGTGGATAGAGCGTCGGCCTGCGGACTGAAGGGTCCCGGGTTTGATTTGGGTCAAGGGCATGTACCTTGGTTGCGGGCACATGCCCAGTGGGGGGGTGCAAGAGGCAGCTGGTCAATGTTTCTCTCTCATCGATGTTTCTGACTCTCTATCCCTCTCTCTTCCTCTCTGTAAAAACTCAATAAAATATATTTTTAAAATAAATAAATAAATAAATAAAATAGTTCAGCTTATGCCAAGCTAGATATCAAGACTTTTGTTACTATTGGTAACAGGAAATAACCTTATATTTAATGCACTTTCCCAACAAAGAAACTCATATTATTTTAGATCTTATAAAAACAAATACAGAATGGATTAAATGGTACTTAGGTGAGTAAATGCTGATCCCAAAGAAGAAAATATTCCTTCTGATGCTAATGTGATGGTTGATTATACATGAGATTATATTTTACTACCACATTAAGGAAAGCTAATTTATTTATTTTTTCTTTTCTCTTTATTTCTTAAGAAATAAATTAGCTGCTTTAATATATAGGCTAACACTTAAAAACTCAGACAAATAATGTTTTAGTTAGAAGAATAATTTGCTCCTACTGCCCTTTTCCCTTTGAGATTCAAGTACAGTAATGCTTGCCCTGTCTATGTCAGTATTTTAACATGTTAGGGTTCTTTTTAGACATTAGACATATTTAATATATGCCCCCATGATGGTTTCTGTCATCTTAGTATTCCTAACAACCAATTATATGCCGTTGTGCTTTATTTGTCTAGTTTGTAATATAAAAAAGCAACATGCATAATACCAAATAGGGTTTTTTTGTTTTGTTTTGTTTTGTTTTGCAAACTATACAGCTCTCCAAGGAGATTCCAAAGTACCCATATACTATCATATATAAAAAGCACTCTAAGCAACAGTGTACATGTATATTTTGATTAAATATCTCTCACTCATCACTGCTTCCTGTCATTTTGAAATCACTAGCAATTGTATATGACCAGCAGAGAACTCTTCCCTAATCTTAGTAAAGGACAGTCCAACCTCATAGTCCACAATCACAACAGAGATATTAGTCCAGGAACCAAAGGTAAGTAGGAGGATGAAAAGTAAAGCCAAACAAAAAGTAGGTGTATTAAATAGGAGTAAGAATGCCGGCAGTGAGGATTATTAGGAGGATATACAACAATACTTGTATTCTTGTCCATCAAGGCCAGTGCCTTTATGAAGCTTCCTTACCATTACTGGTTGAATCATAGCTATTCATCCAGTCACAGGATTCTAGCTCACTGTAATCTTCACTGTACAGCTTACTTTCAGGTCCAGGGTCCATGAAACTCAAATGTGTGCAGCAAGATGTTGTCAAAAACTCTGATAATTTACCTGTTTGAACCCTGGAAATTAGAAGGTAAATATAAAACAGAAAATGAGATGAAAATGCTTTTTAAAACAATACAATTTAGTGAAAAAGGATACCCAGAATGTTATGTTGGGGTATTACTAATGTTTACACATTAGTATAAATTATATAAAATTAAAATTGCACTGCACTCCTAGGTACAGTGCATTGTAGGTTATAGTACTTGTTAACAAAAACTAAAATTATGAGTTCACAATCTATCAGATCAGTTTGGCTTTCTTTCTCTGCTATGCTGCCCTGTTGATAACTATGCCAAACATCTGGCCAAAATTTCCATTAGCTACCAAAGAAGCTAGGACAGAATGAAGAAAAATTATCACTAATCCATCACACAACATTAAAAAATATTCATAAAGACCATTTTGAAAATAAAGAGATGGTATTTGAAAACTTTATAAATTATAATAAACTACATCATACCCTCCCCCCTACTTATAAAGCCAATTGCAAAACCCAAAGGGAAAGTCAATAGTACTGATTTTCTAAAGAAGCTAGTTTGAAGAGTCTCCCAATGGCCAGATTTTGTATAATTTGAACATTGAAATAAATAATTACAGGAGGGAAGCATGATATAACAAACAAAATAAAAATCCATAAACCTATGCTGACACTAAAACTACAAAATAAAAGGGGTGGGAGAAAGTTATTTTTTAAGGGAAAGGTTCAAATAGTAAATGTACACAGAATGATAAAAACAGAATCATAATTTTACCACTCCACTAATAATAAATTATTATCTTTTTTATATTTTTTTATTGATTTCTTACAGAGAGGAAGAGAGAGGGATAGAGAGTTAGAAACATCGATGAGAGAGAATCATTGATCAGCTGCCTCTTGCACACCTCCTACTGGGGATGTGCCCGCAACCAAGGTATGTGCCCTTGACCAGAATCGAACCCGGGACCTTTCAGTCCCCAGGCTGACGCTCTATCCAGTGAGCCAAACCGGTTTCGGGATAATAACTTATTATCAATGGGAGTTAAGACCAATTGGTGAAAGACTGCTGGACAAAGGATGTGGAAAAAAAAACTAACAAAGAGCACTTTAACCAAATTGAGAGGCATTCTGCAAAATAACCAACCTTCTGTCTTCAAAACTTTAATGAAAGATTAATGAAAGATTGGGGAATTGTACATTAAAAGGTATCACCCCAGTTGGGTGGCTCAGTTGATTAGAGCATTGTCCCCATAAACCAGTGGTTCTCAACCTTTTGAAAGCCATGACCTTTTAATACAGTTCCTCATGTTGTGGTGACCTCCAACCATTAAATTATTTTTGTTGCTACTTCATAACTGTAATTTTGCCACTGTTAATGAATCGTAATGTAAATATCTGTGTTTTCCAATGGTCGTAGGCTCTACAGCAACGGTTCTCAATCTGTGGGTCGCATATGCCAAGGTTTGGGTTTGATCCCCAGTCAAGGCACATACAAGAATCAGGCAAGGAAACAACAACAACTCTCTCTCTCTCTCTCTCTCTCTCTCTCTCTCTCTCTCTCTCTCATAAAAAAGAAGACATCAAGGAGGTAAATAACTAAATGCCAATGTGTAATCTTTGACAGCAATAAACTTACTGATTGTGGTGATTATATTTCCATTATGTATGACAATACCCTTGTTCTTAGAAGACAGAGACTTAAGTATTTAGGGAAGAAGAGTTATGATGTTTCTGGCTAACTCTCACATGGTTCAACAAAAACAGTCTGTGTATGTGTGAGTGAGAGAGAGAGGACGGTGGAGAGAGAAGGGGGAAGGAGAGAGAAGAGAAGAAGAGAGGGAGGGAAAAGTGGAAAGAAGAGCAGGGGAAGAGAGAAATTTTCAATACGATTTCTGTTAGCTTGAATTTTTTCAAAATAAAAACTCAGGGAAATAGAAAAGAAAAACAGCCATAATTGAATAGTCCAATAACCATTTTTAAAAGAATAATGTTTTTTGTCCATCGAATTGTTAAGATCTAGGCAAAGGTCACAGTGAGGAAAAATTCCAGTGCTTCTATATAACATTCAATTCCTTCATTCAAGCTATCAAACACAAGCTTCTCTGGAGATTGTTATTGAATATACATAGAAAAACTACCATGCTAAGTGAAATAAATAAGACAGGAAAATTTAAGAACCATATGATTTCACTTATATGTGGGATACAAAACTGAAAGCAAAAATGAACAAAGAAAAAAATAAACAACACAAAAATATATAGACACAGACAACAGTATGGTGGTTACCAAAGGGTGAGGGGGGTGGAGGCTTAGAAAAGAGTAAAAGTGGTAAAATATATGGTGACAGAAGATGATTTCCTATGGTTGGTGGACATACAATGCATTATACAGATGATGTGTCAGAATTTTACACTTGAAATCTATATAATCTTATTAACCAACGTCACCCCAATAAATTTAATATAAAATGCAGCTATAAAAAATGATACACAGAAAGGCATAGCAAGTCCCTGATTACTATACCCAGTTTTCAAGTTTCATTTCACTTCACTAAAGAGTATGTAGAAGTCACTTACCTTGCTCCACCAAAATAGCCATCCTGCATTTTTCGGAGTGCTGCCAGGATACTTGAATTCAAGCTGGTTCCATCTTCATCTTGAACAGATTAAAAAAATATTTGTGGTTTTAACTTTTAAATAAGGGGAAGCTTTCACATATTTCAAACCAATAGTCTGGGGTGAAGATGGTACAAATTAGATACTCCTCACTGACCACCGTATATTTCAACAATGCATCTGGGAGCCAGCAATACTGTAGAATGGACAATTGGTGAGCGATGATGACCAATAGACAAAGTTGCTCAAAGACAATCCATATCTTATTTATCATAAATATTTAGTACAGAGCCCGAAAGCAGAACACTTGACTATTGAATCTTTTCAATAATAGCAGCAACCATTTGTTGAATATTATGTGCCAAGTACTGTGCTAAATTATATACTAGTAATATTATGCTATCTCATGAGCTTTGGTTTATGTGTATAGGCATAAAAATATTTAGAAAACTAACAATTATCTGGCACTACACTAAGGAGATCATATTACATATATTCTTTTGTGATCCACTTTTTCTAACATGGACTTTGTAAAAGCTAAAAAATTATTTCATAGCAGAAATTTAGATTGTTTTTATATTGTAAGTTTGCAGTGAGGAAGATCACTGTACCTATATCTATATGCACTAATTACACTATCTCCTTAGGGGATATTCTTACAAGAAGAACTGTTAGGACAAAGGAAACACAAAACATTTTATAGAGATTGTGAAATTGCTCACTAAAAATGTCTAGTCAATTATATTTCCATCATTAGTACATAAGATGACTGTTTCCCCACACCTTAAACAATAATAGACATTAATTTCTTTAATCTGTATTTAGTATGTTAAAAAAAGACACTGTTTTAATTTTATTACTAGTAAGGTAATAAAATTAAAACAGTGATCATGTTTTCATGTATATACTGGTCATTTCCATTTCTTTTATGAATTGCCTGTTCACGTTCTTTCCCAATATTTCTATTAAGTAATTTACTTTCTTTTAAATCCATTGAATAGTATTTCACTTATATGTGGAATACAAAATTGAAAGCAAACAATGAACAAACAAGAAAAGCAAAAAATATATGCACTCCTATGTTTATAGCAGCCCAACTTACAATAGCTAAGATGTGGAAACAGCCTAAGTACCCATCAGCAAATGAGTGGATGAAAAAACTGTGGTACATCTACACAATGGAATACTATGCTGCAAAAAAAACTAACTCTTACCATTTGCAACAGCATGGATGGACCTGGAGAGCATTATGCTGAGCAAAATAAGCCAGACAGAGAAAGATAAATATCACCTGATTTCACTCATGTGTGGAATATAATGAACAACATAAACTGATTAACTAAAATAGATACAGAGACACAAAAGCATGAAACAGACCATCCAGCCTCTGAGGGAAGGCAGAGAAGGGTGGGAGGTAGGGGTAAGAAATCAACCAAAGGACTTGTATGCATGCATATAAGCATAACCAAAGGACACAGACAGTAGGGGGTGGGGACATGTATGTGGGGGAGGGGTGAGGTCAATGGGGGGTGAAAAAGAGACATGTAATACTTAGAGAATTAAAATATTTTTTCCAAAAAGCAAAGCTATGAAGTGCTATGCATAATAAATGCTCACTTGTATGATGTCATATTAATAAAGTACAAACATTTTCATATCTGAAAAAAAATAGCAACATACAAGCATGAACAGATTGTTGAACCTCAGAGGGAATGCAAGGGAGGATGGGTGGGAAGAGATCAACCAATGAGCTTGTATGCACATATGCATAACCCTGGACACAAACAATGGGGTAGTGGGGGGTTGGGGGGATGGGAGAAGGCTGGGAGAGGTTAATGGGGGAAATAGGAGGACCTATGTAACTAGAGACCTGATGCACAAATATTAGTGCAAGAATGGGCCATCCTTCCCCTGGCTGCTGGCACCACTTTGGCTCCAGCCAGAGCTGCCTTTTTGCTCTGGCCCAGAGCCATCTTTCTGCCTTCCTATGCTGCCTAGAGGCCTGGAGCAGCTGGGACAGTGTGGAATGCCTGTGCTGTAACCATGGTGATGACACAAGTATCCTGCCCTGCCCCTGGCTGCTCAGCGCCTGCATATGAAATTAATTTGCCATCTTTGTTGGGTTAATTTGCATACTCACTCCTGATTGGTTGGTGGGTATCGCGAAGGTATGGTCAATTTGCATCTCACTCTTTTATGAGTGTAGATATCTTCAATAATAAAGATTTAGGCCAGACGGCATGTACCAACAGCCACCAGACTCGTCCCTGCCCCCTGGAGGTGCTAGGCCAGTGCCCAAGCCCCCTGTGGAGCACACAGGGTGTCATCCCATGAGTCCTGCCACCTTGGGCCTCACCTGGGAGTTGGAGGTGGTGCCCGAGCCCGCCCAGTTGCCCGCTGTTTCCTCGCCTCCCTGACAATCTGGTGGAGGTGCCATACATCCAGAGAATGTAGGCAGTTACCTAGGGCCTCCCCACCATGCGACTCACCTCAAAGCGCTACTGCTCATCTAGGGCCGAAGTGTGGAGGAGTCCCCACCCTATGAGTTCCCCTGGGCCATGGGGAACCACGGATGCCTGATGGAGGTCTAGGGATGCCGAGGCTCACCACGGGCCCGCATGGCCACGCACTTCCAATCCAAGAGCAGCTGGCTGGGCAACACTGCCAGGGTTCTTCTGGGACCCCCCCCTAAGTATGTATGGCCCCCAAGGCCTCGCTGGGATCTACCACCCACGCTGGCCGTGCAGGCTGCATGGGGTCCTGCCACCACTGACTCATCATGGCAGAGATCAATGCAGCTGACTGGCATTGTAGCCGACCCTGCGCCCCAGCTGCCATAATCCTGGGTACCAGTCCTTTCCCATCTGCTCCTCAGTGCCAGTTGCTCTATGCCTGCTTGGGCAGTGACTCCCAGTGATGGGTGGAGCCCCTGGGACACCAGGGTCTAATCGGCGGTGGCTACAGGGAGAGTGAATCCAGTGCCAGTGAGGGGGACTCACCTGCCTTGAGCTCTGCACCAGACTAGGACAGCAGCGGGGCGGGGCGGTGGGGGGGAGTGTGTGACTTGTGTGGCTGCAGCTTCCTGGTCTGGAGGTGGTGTGAATGGAAGGTGCCTGCTAGCCCTGACAAAGTCTTTGTGAAGATCAAAGCTTTCCACGTGGTCAAGAAAATGATACTGCATTTCTGTTTGAGTTCTCAAGGTCATGACTACAATATGAGTTTGGAGATTTGCTTGTGCTCCCTCCTTCATAGCCTCTGCACCATCACACTCTCAATCACTGACCCTTTAACACCTCCCTTCCAAACACCACCATTTTCTTGGCTTCCAAAGACTCCTCCTCGCTACCCCATCCACTGTGGTCTTGGTTGAAAAGGATCCCCCTCCATCATAGGGAGGAATGGCAGAGGAGCCCTGTTTGACCCACTTCAGCTGATGGCCTGTTTCTGCTGCCCATGGGCAAGTAAGTTCCCTCTCTATGACCCTCATTTTCTTCTTATGTACTAGTACTATAGGTGTACTATGATATGCTGAAGGGGTAATTCAGTTTGAATTTCCCCATTTAGTTTAGATACTTAGTCTGTTTGATGCCCTTCACTTCTCTCCTGAGGCCTGTTATTCCTCCTTTCCATGCCCAGATATGTCCCCTTCATACACAAAATGCCCCCCATCCATGTCTCTGGATCCCTAGAATATCCCCTTGGCACATGGTTGGAGACTCTGTGTCTGACCCAGATGGTGAGTCAGAGTGCCCTGGGAAGGGAAGGAGTACTGACTTTCAGTTTTGAGGGTCAAATAGGAGTTGATAACACCTGGAAAGAACTATTCTTTAATCTCCATCCATAAACAATTATGGAGAATTGAGAATTGGAAGAGGAGAAGATGGCTTCTATATTGTGAACCCCTCAGGATGACCCTCAGCTGTTCCAATCCAGTATTTTTTTTTCTTTTTAAAAATTACTGTATTTATTATGATAATGGTGACTCCCCAGTGCACAGGAGAGCTAGATTCTGTGTGTTTTTCTAACTTCTTTGTAAATAAATGGACAATATTTTTTTAAAAAACACACACAAAGATTTAAAAAACAAAAAGAAAGAAAAACAAACAAAACAAAAACACATGGGGACAGTCCTTCAGTATGCCTCACCAACAAAAATACTTGAGGGTTCCCCTGTGAACTGCCACTGGGAGTAAGCACCTATCCACCAGAGGTGCAACAGCAAAAGCTGGGTTTGCCCACCGCACAACTGTAGAACCCTGGGCAACACAGTCACACCTTTCCAAAAAGCAGGTCCCCTGAGCCCCAACACCCCACTATGAGTCCCTGCAGGGCACCTGTGATTAAAATTAAGGGTTCAGGAAAGCAAAAATTGAGACACTCTCCCCCATAGTGAGTGACTCTTAGACACCACAGTTGTGCCTCTCAAGCTCGCAGGCCTACATCAAGAGAACCAAAATAGCTCAAGTAGGGAGCTATACTAGATTAACAAACACAGGAAAACTGAGATATTACGCTGGTAACACCATTTCCAAAAGAACCTGGGCAGCAAAGCAATTGGATCTACAATTAAAGCATTACATGAAAACATGGGGAAACAAAAAAGTAAACCCCAAAGGAAAGAAAAAGAGGTATCACCAGAAAAGGGAGTTAAATGAATTCGAGGCTAGAAGCCTATCACAGATAGAATTCAGAGTAATGGTTATAAGGATGTTTAAACGGCTGGAGGACAAATGCACACAACTCAATGACAAATATACACAACTCAATGAGAACTACAAGGAGCTGAATGAGAATGTCACCAACATGAAAAGAAACCAAGAGGAGATGAAGAATGACATAGCTGCAAAAAACAAAACAAAACAAAAGACACAATGGAAGGCTTAACGAGTAGAATAGAAGAGGCTGAGGAACCCATCACTAAAGTAGAAGACAAGGTAGGAAAAAACACACAAACACAGCAGCAACTGGAAAGACTTAAAAAGCAAGAGGAGACCCTAAAGGATCTGTAAGACAACACAAAATGAAACAACATTAGAATAATAGGGATACAAGAAGGAGAGGAAGAAAAGCAAGGAATAGAAAACCTCTTAGAAGAAATAATGACAGAAAATTTCACTGATATTGGCAAGGAAAAGACTATCCAAGTCCAAGAAGTACAGAGTCCCAAACAAGTAGAACCCCAAAAGACCAGCATTAAGACATATCATAATTAAATTGACAAACACCAATGACAAAGTGAGAATCTTTTTTTCCTAAATATATTTTTTAT
Organism: Vespertilio murinus; assembly: GCA_963924515.1. NCBI lineage: Eukaryota > Metazoa > Chordata > Mammalia > Chiroptera > Vespertilionidae > Vespertilio > Vespertilio murinus. Next base: position 38,693,159 of record OZ004710.1, read on the forward strand.
TCATTTTTCACAGAGAGGAAGAGAGAGGAATAGAGAGTTAGAAACATGGATGAGAAAGAACCATTGACCAGCTGCCCCTTGCACACCCCCTACTGGGGATGTGCCCAAAACCAAGGTACTTGCCCTTGACCAGAATCGAACCTGGGAACTTTCAGTCCCCAGGCCGATGCTCTATCCACTGAGTCAAACCAGTTTTGGCGAGAGAATCTTAAAGGCTGCAAGAGAGAGACAGAAAGTTACAAGGGAATTCCTATTAAAATATCAACTGATTTCTCAACAGAAACACACCAGGCCAGAAGGGAATGGAATGAAATATACAAAGTGATGCAAAACAAGGGACTGAACCCAAGAATACTATAATCAGCAAGGCTATCATTAAAAATTGAAGGTGGAATCAGAATCTTCTCAGACAAAAAAGGGTTAAGAGAGTTTATCACTACCAAGCCAGCAATGCAAAAAATTCTAAAGGGACTGCTGTACAAGGAAGAAAGAGAAAGGCAAGAAGAAACACAAACACTAAGGAAAAATATGACAACAAACAGATATGTATCAATAATAACATTAAATGTAAACAGATTAAATGCACCAATCAAAACACATAGGGTAGCTGAATGGATAAGAAAGCATGCTCCATATATTTGCTGTCTACAAGAGACCCACCTTGGAGCAAAGGATTCACACAGACTGAGAATGAAGGGATGGAAATGACACAAATTGAAATGAGAAAAAAGCTGGGGTTGCGATATTTATATAAAATAAAATAGACTTCAAAGTAAAGGCCATAATAAGAGATAAGGAAGTCCATTACATAAATGAAGCAATTCAACAAGATATAACTATGGTAAACATATACACACACAATGCAGGAGCACCAAAATACATAAAAAATCTCCTGGAAGATATCAAAGGAGAGGAAGACATCAATACAATCATAGTAGGGGACTTTAATACACCACTGACATCACTGGATAAATCCTCTAGACAAAAAAATCACCAAAGAAACAGTAATTCTAAATGACACACTAGATCAAATGGACCTAACTGACATCCCAAAGCCACGGAATATCCGTTATTCTCAAGTGCACATGGGACATTTTCAAAAGTAGACGACATATTGGGTCACAAGCAAACTCTCCCCAAATTCAAAAAGATTGAAATCATATCAAACATTTTCTCATATCACAATGGCATAATATTAGAAATAAACTACAATAAAAACACTCTAAAAAATTCAAACTCTTGAAGCTAAATAGCATGCTGCTAAACAATGTTTGGGTTCTCAAGGAGGTCAAAGAAGAGATTAAGAACATCCTGGAGACTAATGATAATAAAAATACAACAGTGCAAATCCTATGGGACACATTAAAAGCAGTCCTTAGAGGGAAATTTATAGCTCTACAGGCCTACCTCAAAAAACAAGAAAAAATGCTAATAAATCATCTAATTCAACAACTCAAAGAATTAGAAAGGGAGCAACAAGAAAATCCCACAGTGAGCAGAAGGAAGGAAATAATAAAGATCAGAGCAGAAATGAATGACACAGAGACCCCCCCCCCCAAAAAAAAAATACAAAAGATCAACAAAACCAAAAGCTGGTTCTTAGAAAGGATAAACAAGATTTTAAATTAAATAAATCTTTATTGCTCAGATTATTACAATTGTTTCTCCTTTTCCCCCTCATAGTTCCTTCCCACCTGGTTCCCACCCCACCTTCTTCCCTTACCTCCCCGCCCTTGTCCTCATCCATAGCTGACCCATTTTAGTCCAGTCTTGCACCTCCCACACCCCTTTCCCCTGATAATTATCTCTTTTTTGCCTTTTTGTTAGTATTATTTAAAGTTGTTACAAATTAGTTTTTTTTCTTTCATTTTATATTAAGGTGATATAAGTGTACATATCTTACCAATTCGCCCCTCCACTCCCATACATGCCTCCGAAGAGTTTTGCATCCATTGGTAATGCTTATATGCATGCATACAAGTCCACTGGTTGATCTGTAATCTGCCCCATATCTCCCTAACCCACCCCATTGTAATTTGACAGCCTGTTTGTTGCTTTATTCTCTCTGTATCTATATTTTCTTTCATCAGTTTATAATGTTCTTTATTATCTATAAATGAGTGAAATCATGTGGTGTTTTTCTTTCATTGACTGGCTTATTTCACTCAGCATAATGTTCTCCAATTCCACCCAAGTTTCTGCAAATGATAACAATTCCGTCATTTTATGGCAGCAAAATATTCCATTGTGTAGATGTACCATAGTTTTTTGATCCAATCATCTGCTGATGGGCACCTAGGCTGTTTCCAAATACTAGCTATTGTAAATTGTGCTGCTTTGAACATAAGGGTGCATATATCCTTTTTGATTCATGTTTCTAGTTTCTTAGGATATATTCCTAGGAGTGGGATTACTGGGTCAAATGGGAGTACCATTTTCAGTTTTTTGAGGAAACTCCATACTGTTCACCAGTCTACATTCCCACCAGCAGTGCAAGAGGGTTCCTTTTTCTCCGCATCCTCACCAGCAATTGTCGATTGTTGATTTGTTGATAATAGCCATTCTGACAGGTGTGAGATGGTACCGCATTGTTGTTTTGATTTGCATCTCTCAGATAATTAGTGACTTTGAGCATGTTTTCATGTGTCTCTTGGCCTTGCTTTTGTCTTCTTTTGAAAATATTCTATTTAGGTCCATTGCCCATTTTTTAATTAGATCATTTATCTTCCTTTTATTTAGTTGTATAAGCTGTCTGTAGATGTTGGAGATTAAACCTTTATCAGTAATAACATTTGCAAATATGTTCTCCCATACAGTGTGCCTTCTCCTTTTTTTGCTGATGATTTCTTTTGCTGTAAAAAAGGTTTTTATTTTGATGTCCCATTTGTTTCTTTTCACTTTAGCTTCCATTGCCCTAGGGGCAGTATCAGTGAAGAAGTTCCTTTGGCTTCTGAGATTTTGCTGAGATTTGTCTGAGATTTTGCTGCCTGTGGATGCCTCTAGTATTTTTATGGTTTTCCATCTTATGTTCAAGTCCTGTATCCATTTTGAGTTTATTTTTGTGTATGGTGTAAGTTGGTGATTTAGTTTCATGCTTTTGCATGTATCTAATTTTCCCAGCACCATTTATTGAAGAGACTGTCTTGACTCCATTGTATGTTCATGCTTCCTTTGTCAAATATTAATTGAGCATAGTGATTTGGGTTGATATCTGGATTTTCTATTCTATTCCATTGATCTATAATATCTGTTCTTGGGCCAGTACCAGGCTGTTTTGAGAACAGTTGTTTTGTAATACAGCTTGAAATCTGGTATTGAGATCCCTCCTACTTTATTCTTCTTTCTCGGGATTGTTGTGGCTATTCAGGATCTTTTTCTTTTCCAGATGAATTTTTGGAGAGTTCTTTCTAACTCTGTGAAATATGCTGTTAGTATTTTAATGTGGAGTGCATTGAACCTATAAATTGCTTTGGGAAGTATGGACATTTTGATGATGTTGATTCTACCAATCTATGAACATGGTATGTTCTTCCATGTGTTTACATCTTCCTCTATCTCTCTTTTCAGTGTCATGTAGTTTTCTGCATATAGGTCTTTTACCTCCTTAGTTAAGTTTATTCCTAGGTATCTTAATTTTTTTGGTGCTATGGTAAATGGGATTGCTTTTTTAGTCTGTTTCTGTAAGTTCACTGTTGGTGTATAGAAATGCCATAGATTTCTTGGTGTTGAATTTGTATCCTGCTAAATTTCTGAATTCATTTACTAAGTCTATAAGTTTTTTGATGGAGTCTTTGGGGTTTTTTATGTACAATATCATGTCATCTGCAAATAAGGACAATTTTACTTCTTCTTTTCCAATTCGGCTGCCTTTTTTTTCTCCTTCTTGTCTAATTGCAATGGCTAGTACTTCCAGTAATATGTCAAACAGGAGTGGTGATGTTATGGCCTGCAGGACCCTGTTGGGGCAGGGCCCCGGCCCAGGGGAGGAATGAGCTCCCAGACCCATGTTAGTCTAAGCTGACTCTGTCTGTGTAAGGTCCCAAGACCCCCGGTGAGTCCGACGGAGGGGGCGACGACCCCATGTCAAACACCGAGACCGAAACTTGATGCAAAAAGCAGGAGGTTTTATTAGTACAAGCGCAACGCAGGGGCTTCTCAGGAAGACAGCAATGGTGCTGGCTGACTGGGAGCGCCGAGTAACTGCAGAACATGAGTTTATAAAGGCAAACACCACACGCAGGTGGGGTTACACATGGAGGGGGAAGAAGGGAACAAGGAAACTCCAAGAAGGGGAGCTGGGCTCGTTAATTACATGTTTTATGACAGGGTCTATGCTTAGTCAACAGTCCCCTTTGTCTCTCCCCTTCCCATTCCCCCGGGCAAGTCCTCAGGGTAGGGAGTCTCTGGGGACTGATTTCATTCTTGCCTAATCTTCAACCGCAAAGAACTGACCTCATCCCTGTCCAATCTTTAACCGTAAAGGTCACATCCTGGAACAGGCAGTGGGGAAGGTCAATTCCTCAATCTTGGGGCCCTACATCTGCAATCCCCGATCCCAGGCATGTCCTGTTCCAAGTAATCTCACAGCAGCACAAACAGAACAGACCAGGTCAAATAGAAACCACTTAAACTGAACATAAGCCCCCTGCCCCAGGTATTGTGCAAACTTTTAATGATGTTACTGTACTAGTGGAATTTTTCATAGCTCATAGTGTGATAGGTTATCATGACCCTAGGACAGGCAAAGAGCTCTGCCTAGTCAGCTATGCCTCCCCCCACCATTGCAAAACAACTGCCAGCTAGCCTAAATCACAATAAGCCAAGGTCTCAAAACAAACTATAATGGTAGAGGAATAGCCTTCAGCTTTCCTGATATGTAAACTTTAGCTCATAGACTAGTGTTAATGAAAATTAACCAATTAGACCTTGCCAAATAGGCCAAGCATAAAAAAAGATAAAAGCAGACTTTCCTGTGTTCTCGGGGCTCTCTTTCTTTTTCTTACTGCTGCGACAGTAGGGGGAGAGCCCGGATTGGAATTCGTTAATAAAGGCATAAATTTTAATCTGGCGTCTTGGTGGTCTTCTCTGGAGGTCTCTCCATAACAGTGAGAGCGGGCATCCCTGTCTTGTTCCTGTTCTTACAGGGAATGGTTTTAGTTTTTGTCCATTGAGTATGATGTTTGCTGTGGGTTTATCATATATAGCTTTTATTATGTTGAGGTATGATTCTTCTATTCCCACCTTGTTGAGAGTTTTTATCAGGAAAGGGTGTTGGATTTTGTCAAATGCTTTTTCTGCATCAATAGATATGACCCGTATTTGCCGGCGTATAAGACGACTTTTTGGCCCTGAAAAATATGCCTCCAAGTGGGGGGTAGTCTTATACGGCGAGTATATAACAAACTCTGTATTTTTTGTGGAAATGTTAGGGGGTCGTCTTATACGCCCAGTCTCTTATACGCCGGCAAGTACGGTATTTTTCAGGGCCAAAAAATCGTCTTATACGCCAGCAAATACGGTATATGATTTTTATCTCTCAATTTGTTTATATGATGTATCACATTTATTGATTAGTGGATATTTTATCATCCTTGCATTCCCGGGATAAATCCTACTTGGTCATGGTGTATGATCTTTCTGATATGCTGCTGGAGCCGATTTGCTAGAATTTTGTTGATTTTGGCATCTATGTTCACGAGGGATATTGGCCTGTAATTCTCTTTCATTGTGTTGTCTTTATCTGGTTTTGCTATTAAAGTGATGCTGGCTTAATAGAAGGATCTTGGAAGTGTTCTTTCCTCTTGAATTTTTTTGAATAGTCTGAGGAGGATAGGTTTTAGTTCTTTCTTGAATGTTTGGTAAAACTCTCCTGGCTCCCCCACGTCTCCCAGTCTCCGAGTCTCTGGGTGCCTTTCCCTACATTCTAGGATCCACCCATATGAGCCTGGGTCCACAGGGTTTTGGCTGGGGCTAGGATTCAGTGCAATTGGAACTGGGGTTCAATGCAGTCGGGGGCTTCCCTTCCCCTCCTGCGACCCCTGGCACTCAGCTGCCCTTCCTCTCTGTCCAAGCATCTCCCTACCTTAGTGCTTTGCGGCTCCCAATCCAATCCATGAGCCTCTCTCCTTCTTTCTAGTTGTAGACTTCCTGCTCAGCCAGATTTCCTGTGTTTTTTGATGATGTCCGTTCTGTCTTTTAGTTGTTATTTTGAAATTGTTGTGCAAGGTGGCAGTTTAGGTGCTTACCTATGCTGCCATCTTGGTTCAGCGTAAACAAGATTGATGAACCTCTAGCTAGGCTCACCAAGAAGCAAAGAGAGAGGACACATACAAACAAAATCAGAAATGAAAGAGGTGAAATAACAACAGAGCCCACAGAAATACAAAGGAATGTTAAAAAATACTATGAACAACTCTATTCCAACAAACTAGACAACACAGAGAATATGGACACATTCCTAAAAAAATACAACCTTCCAAAACTTACTAAGGAAGAGTCTAAAAATCTCAATATGTTGATAACTATGGAAGAAATAGAAGCATTCATCAAAAAGCTTCCAGCCTGGGGCCAGATAGCTTCATAGGGGAGTTTTTCCAAACATTCAAGGAAGAATTAAAACCTATCCTCCTCAGACTATTCCAGAACATTCAAGAAGAAGGAACACTTCCAACCTCCTTCTATGAAGCCAGCATCACTTTAATACCAAAAGATAACACAATGAAAGAGAATTACAGAACAATATCCCTCATGAACATAGACGCTAAAATACTAAACAAAATTCTAGCAAATCAGATCCAGCAGGACATCAGAAAGATCATACACCACAAACAAGTAGGATTTATCCCAGAGATGCAAGGATGGTACAATATTCACAAATCAATAAACGTGATACATCACATAAACAGAGATAAAAATTACATAGTATTATCAATTAATGCAGAAAAAGCATTGGACAAAACCCCACACCCTTTCTTGATAAAAACTCACAGCAAGGTTGGAATAGAAGGATCATACCTCAACATAATAAAAGCCATATATGACAACCCACAGCCAACATCATACTCAATGGTCAAAAACTAAAACCATTTCCCTTAAGAACAGGAACAAGACAGGGATGCCCACTATCACCACTCCAGTTTGACATAGTACTGGAAATACTGGCCATTGTGATTAGACAAGAAGAAGAAATAAAGGGCATCCAAATTGGAAAAGAAGTAAAAGAGAGTAAAAAAAATTTACCATAGTACCCCCAAAATTAAGTTACCTAGGAATAAACTTAACTAAAGAGGTAAAAGACCTATACATGGAAAAACTACAGGACACTGAAAAAAAGAGATAGAGCAAGACATAAACAGATGGAAGAACATACCATGTTCATGGATTTGTAGAATCAACATCATTAAAATGTCCATACCACCCAAAGCAATCTATAGATTCAATGCACTCCCTATTAAAATACCAACAACATATTTCACAGAGCTGGAAAGAACTCTCCAAAAATTCATCTGCTATAATAATAATAATAATACCGAATAGCTGCAGCAATCCTGAGAAAGAAGAATAAAGTAGGTGAGAACTCAATACCATCTATCAAGCTGTATTACAAAGCCTCTGTTCTCAAAATGGCCTTGGGCTGGCACAAGAACAGAAGTATAGACCAATGGAATATAACAGAGAACCCATAAATCGACCCAAACCACTATGCTCAATTAATATTTGACAAAGGAGGCATGAACATACAATGGAGTCAAGACAGTCTCTTCAATAAATGGTGTTGGGAAAATGAAACTAACCACCAACTTACACCATACACAAAAATAAACTCAAAATGGATAAAAGACTTAAACTTAAGATACAACACCATAAAAATACTATAGGAATTCACAGGTAGCAAAATCTCAGATATATGACAAAGCAATTTCTTCACCTTTACAGCTCCTAGGGCAATGGAAACTAAACAGAAAGTAAACAAATAGGACTACATCAAAGTTAAAAGCTTTTGCACAGCAAAAGAAACCATCAACAAAACTTCAAGAAAGCCTACTACATGGGAGATCATATTTGCCCATGTTATCCCTGCTAGCTTTTACTGGTTCAGTTAGATAAGCCTTAGAGGGAGATTTTTTGGAATTTATCTCTAAAATTTTGATGCTTCACTGGAGTAAGACAGATGAAGAATGTAGTATTACTGTAAATGAATTGTACTTACAAAGTTTTTGTAAATTGACCTAGAAACCAATTATTTGAAGTTGCTCCCAACCAAGTTATTTTATTACATTTTTTAAAATTATAGCTCTCAAACTACCTGAAATAATCCTTTGTATTAGTTTATTTGTTATGTATCCTATATAATTAAAGCATAATATGCAAACCGACTGAACAGCAGAATGACTGGTCAGCAGGGGGCGGGGCAGGTGAGCAGGCTGCACCAGGCCAGCCAAGGTGTGTGCCAGCAGGCAGAAGGAGGGGATGGTGATGTGGGGGGGGGGGGCAGCAACCAGGAGTGGCAGTGGGGAGATTGGGGGTGGGGTGGAGTCAGTCGCTTGCCAGATGGTACCATCCCCTGATCAGCTTGCCTGGTCAACTACCACAGAGGGAATCCACCAGAGATGGCAGCAGTGGGGAAATAGGGGGGAAATAGGGTGCTGTCCTCTGATTGTTCCACCTGGTCAGACATCTTCTGAGAGCTCTCAGACTGCAAGAGGGCACAGTTTGGGCTGAGGGACCCCCCTGTGAGCACAAATTTTCATGCACCAGGCCTCTAGTTTATTATAAAATATAAGGTCCATGAGAGTAGAAACCTCACCTGCCTTATTCACTTCATGTGTCCCCGGTCCTTAGAAAATTGCCTGGCACAAAGTAGAAGCTAATATATAACTGCTGACATAATAAATGATAAGAAGTAGCTCTTCAGTAACTCCAAGATTTTAAAGTTCTAACCACATGACTTTTTCCAAATAAACATTTATTTCATGCCTCATACAACCTTACCAAGCATGGTGTGTGAGATGGGGAAGGTGATTGTAGGCTGTCCTGTCATCCTCCAGCGGCTACAGAGATAAGAGAGGTCTGTTCTAAGCATTTCCACTATCATACTGTTGTCCAGAGCCAAGTAGAACTGTTGCTGGTCTATAAACTGAGAAAAATAAAAATAACAGCTCAGAATAATTCACTCTCATAACTATCAAATAAAGCAACTTTAAAGAAATCTCATATTCAAAAATGCATATATAATGTCATAAAGGCAACAATACCTCTAAATGTAATTTTTAATTCTTCTGGTGGTCCAATGACACATATGATAGTTTTTACATTTTACAGTATGTTATAATTTACAAAGTGCTTTCAAGTACACTATTATATTTGTGTAACAACCCAATAAGGGCCTTTCTTCTTTTAATAGGTAAAAATAAGGCTAAAGAGACATTAAGTAGATTAGTAGTTATATAGCTAGCAATGGCAAGATAAAAAATATAACTTAATGGTCCAATGTTTTTTGCCTATATTTCAGCTGCACCAATTCAGATGTCAGATGACAAATGGAGAGCTTAAGCTTTCTTTCCAGAAAATGGTTTCTCCTTCTCATATACACAAATAAGTGTGCTTACTATTATAATGTGGCTAACAAACATCAGGGAAACAATCATGGCTAAAACAGTATTGACATTTTTGTTTAGAAAAGGCTATCAAAGATCTCCAGGCTTTTTAAGAGGCCCCTGCCCATCCCCTATCCCCACGAAAAAAGAGAAGACATAATTTGGTAGCTGAATAAAAAGACTACATTTTTTATAAAGGATAAATACAAATAAAAAAGTAAGAAGTACTTTTAAAATACTCATACATCTGTAAAATCTCTAGTCACTACTTCTGCAATACATAGGACTACTCTTGGTAGCTATAATCGCTGGGTATAACTCTGCTAGAAATTCAATTCAGTCCAACTCAACAAATATTTACTGAGCACCTTAATATGTACAAGGACTGTGGAACTCTGATACTTGTTCAAAATTCAGTAAATACTTTATTTATGTAATGACTCTTTCCTATTTCCATTCATCTCTATGCATGTAAAAGCTCATTCCACACACCTGTGGAGTGAAGGTAAATATAGTTTTCCGAATGTCGTAGAGTTTTGATGTTCCAAGGACTCCCATATGTCTATAGGGTCGGCCACTGAGTTTCATTCTACTGTTACATCCTGAGATAGAATTGAGAAAAGGTCACGATATTTATAGTGCACAAATCCAATCAGCAAACTTTTTTCATATTAGTTAACATGTTCTGATTGAACAAACTAAGTTCTGTGTCTTAAAGTTAGTGTTCAGATCATTTGCACTATAGGGCTCTTAACAAACTTTATGCTGTTCAAAAGACTCCACATCATCATCTATACATGAGAGACAAGAATGCACATAAAATTAATAGTCTATGTGCTGCCTTCCACTGGTTAAGACCTCCAAGAGCAAAGGCCTACCGAGGTGAGGATGCCCCTACTGTCACCTGTAGAGGGGCAGCACTGAGCTGGCCAATATTTGTGGTGCTGCTTGTCCTGGCTCAGGGGAAGCATTCCACTAAGGCTGAAAGACTAAGACATCCCGGGGACTCTCCACCACCGCCCACGACCGGCTCGGCCCTGCCTTTGCGCCACACCCACGGATCCCGCAGCCTCCACCGCTGCCACCGCCTGCGGCCTGCTCTGCCAGACCTTCTTGCTCGCTGTGCTGGCGCTGCGCCTTCCGTTGGCAGACCCGGAGAATCCTCTCTCCGCTGCTGCATGGCCAGGCCAAAGCATCAGACACTACCGCCATGTGGATTTTAAAACTACAGGGGAAAGTGAGCCACAGGAGCTACCATCGCTGAGACACCCGCCGCCAACCCCAAGAATGGGAATCCACCGAAATCAGAGCTCACTACACCCCAGTCTCACAGAGAGTGTGGCTTCAGAAATTAGCCTCTGCATCCGCAACAGCTCCACATCCGCACCAAAGAGGACACGATTGAGGGCAGACTCTCCCCATGCAGCCATCACAGCCCGCCCACAATCTTCCCAGCACACCCACCATGCTGGGAGGGAGATGGAGCGCGCTGGTGAGGAAATGGCACGGTGCCTTCCATTAGTCGTCCAGGCGAGCCCTTCCTCCGATGCCACATGGCCCAGCCGAAGCTCTCGCCACAACCGCCATGTGAACTTTAAAACTACAGTGGTAATTGAACCACAGGAGCGACCATCACTGCTGCACCTGGCACCGCCACCCGCCACTGCCGCTGCGAATAAAGGAAATCCACTGAGAACAGAGCTCACCACGCCTTGGGCTCAGGGAGTGGGCAACCTCAGAACTTAGCCTCCATGTCTGCAGCTGCTCCGCTCCCACACCGAACGAGACACCTTTGAAGGTGGTCCCCCCGCCTGCAACCATCTCAGCCCAACTGCAGCTGTCCCAGCCTGCCCGCCATGCTAGCAAGGAGCTAGCGCGGCGCCTCCAATATGCGATCCCAACACCCTAGAGGGGCCGTGTGCCCCGGGTGAGCCGAGTGTCCCAGGGGGCCGTGTGCCCCGGGTCAGCCGTACACCCCAAAGGGGAAGGGTGTCCCGGGTGAGCCGTGTGTCCCAGGGGGCCAAGTGCCCCGAGTGTCCCAGGGGGCCGTGTGCCCCGGGTGAGCCGAGTGTCCCATGGGGCCGAGTGCCCCAGGTGAGCCGAGTGTCCCAGGGGCCGTGTGCCCCGGGTGAGCCTAGTGTCCCATGGGGCCGAGTGCCCCAGGTGAGCCGAGTGTCCCAGGGGCCGTGTGCCCCGGGTGAGCCGAGTGTCCCATGGGGCCGTGTGCCCCGGGTGAGCCGTGTGTCCCAGGGGAAGCAGTGGGATCCAGGGGAAGGGGCGGTGAAAACCAGAGGAGGAGCGGGCTCTATTCATATGGTCCTGAGATAGTCACCATAAAACAAGCAGACTGCCAAATAAGGAGCGGATTCTATTCATGGGGTCCTGAGATGGTCACCATAAAACAAGCAGATTGTCAAATGACAGCGGGGAGGGGAAGGAGACCTGGGGGGAGATAGGAGAACAACCGAGGGACTGGTATGCATGAACATAAGTACAACCAACGAACACAGAACTCTGGGGAGGGAGGGCATAAATGGGAGGGAGGAGCAATGGTAAGCTATGTACACAGATAATACCTTAATAAAATAAAAAATAAAAAAAATAAAAATAAAAAAATAATAGTCTATGAATAATAGAATTTTATTACCAAATATCATAAATTAAATTTATTTAAAGCCCGTAAAAAGTGCAAAAGATAACCGGTTATCAAACTTTTTAAATGTAAGCCATGTCTTCACAAAGCTGAATTTGACACATTTGCATTGTGGTTATACATGAGAATGTCTGATTAAAAATAGGGTTAGGTTTAGGGATAGGGTTAGGGTTTAGAAAACTAGCCATGTCTGACATCAGGATCAGCTGCATTGCATAATGACCCCCTGACCTGGTATGCCAGGAACCAAAACCTAACATTGTTACTGGTATTAAAATGTAAAAAGAGATGGCCAACCTTGATGGCTCTGAATGTTCAGAGATATTAACTCATTGACTCTAGGTTGAGTCACTAGCGGTAAAATGTAAAAAGAGCTGGCTAAGGAAAAACAAACACTGTTCCCTGGTAGTAAAATGTAAAAAGAGCTGGCCAACCTCAATGGCTCTGAATGGTCGGAGCTATTAACTCATTGTCTGGTTGAGATAGTGGTGGTTGAGGCAACTTTAATTTGTTGATCATATGTAAATTCTTATTGGTTTTCTGTTGTTGGAACTTCCCACCTAAGAGATGCCTTTGTCTCAGAATCTCAATAAAAGGAATGGTAAAAGGCCAGATTGGGGGTGAGTCTTCCCACTAGAGGTGCACTTCCCGCCTGGCCCCCATTTTCCCAAATCAACTCTTTTCCAGTCTCTTCATTTTAGTGTGCGACCTTCTCCAGAAACCGAGGTACAGATACCTGACACCTGAGAATGTCTTTCTTGCCATGTTAGCAATAATCATCTGTACGGTAATATTACCTGGGACAAATGTAGAAGTGTTTAGGACTTATGTTCCTGACCCTTCATGGGTAAAAGCTCTTATGTCGGCTGATCCCTTGCCTAATGTAGTCACCAATAATACTAAACACCTTGGTCATCCAGGAAGAAAATGAGTGGGGCAAGGAAGTATAAATACACAGGTGTTGCCACGCAGCTTCCTTTTTCGTATGACACAAAATCAAACCACTGCTCCTTTGTGTGTAAAAAATTAAATAGAGGTTTCTGGCTTGGACCAAAGTAGAGGGATATCACTACTTGCTCCTGGGAGAGGTGCAGAGAATGTAACTAAGGCCTTGTCTATACAAAAAGAAATTGACAGCCAGTTTGAATTTGAATTGCCATTGGCTTAGAGCAAAGAATATCTTTCCATGGCATTATTCTACAATGTCATTATAATTTTTGATATTTTAAAACAGCATATAGTAGTGTAAGGACCCCAAGATTGAGGAATTAGCCTCCCCCACTGCCTGTTCCAGGATGTGACCTTTACGGTTAAAGATTAGACAGGAATGAGGTCAGTTCTTTAAGGTTGAAGATTAGGCAAGAATGAAGTCAGTCCCCAGAAACTCCCTACCCTGAAATGCAAAAAGCCAGAATGCAATATTTTATGACGGGCATTAAAGCAGGGCTAAGTCCCCAGGGAGGTTTCATCCTGTTGACCGCTGTGGAATTCTCCCCCTGGGAACTGAGCTGACCACCTCGGAATGAACCTGCCAGGGAGAGACCAGCCTAACCTGTAATTATGGAAAAGACCACGCCCGGAGGTGCCTCAATAGCAGACTAGGACTTACCCAGAGGAATGGGAAGGGGGGAGGCAAAGGGGCTTGCAAGATTACCGGATGGGACTGTTGACTAAGCATAGACCCTGTCATAAAACATGTAATTAACGAGCCCAGCTCCCCTTCTTGGAATTTCTTTGTTCCCTTCCTCCCCCTCCATGTGTAACCCCACCTGCGTGTGGTTTTTGCCTTTATAAACTCATGTTCTGCAGTTGCTCAGCGCTCTAGTCAGCCAGCACTTCCCTCGTGTTGCTGTCTGCCTGAGAAGCCCCTGCGCTGCGCTTGTAATAAAACCTCTTGCTTTTTGCATCAAGTTTCGGTCTCGGCGTTTGATTTGGGGTCGTCACCCACTCTGTCGGACTCACCGGGGGTCTTGGGACCTTACAGTAGAATTATTCCAAACAAACTTAAAAACCTATTTTTTTAATGTTTGGCAGCAACTTAAAAGGACATGCAAGGATTTAATCCCTTCCAATGTGTGGAAAGCCTCACTGGGAAAGTATTTGAGCATTCTATATTGGCCCTTCTTGCCTTATTTGCAAAGAGGGACCCTCTCCTTACAATCCAATTGCCCACAGCTGTTGTTTGAGCTTTCAATTCATGCTGAGGTTAAAGCCTCATGGTGGCTGGTACCATAGATCTCTCTTGCCCAATGGTATAAGCTGGGACCTCCCTGGAGAAGAAACCTGGGTTCTCCAAGATCAATGCAGGGGCCCCGCCAGCAGGCGAGGGGATCCCAAGGCAGGTACTGGGCATGGAGGCCATAGGGGCATGGACTACCAAGGAGACAGAACTGAACCTCACATCACCCTGCTTGGCCCCAGAGGATGGCTGGTTAGTCAATGATGGGTAAGACTCCTCAAGGGAGGGGCGACGAAGACAGGCACAGTCACAGGGGGGGCATCAGGAGAGAACTTGGGGGTCAACAGAGGTGGGGCACAGATCCTCACCCCCCCAATGTTGCAGGGGCTTAAACACTCGCCCCTTCTGAAGGGGCTTAAACACTCGCCCTTCCTGCCCCATGGCTGCTTCACACTTCCCATGCCCAACTCAGATCGGGACCCAGGCAACAAACAGATTTGGCCCAGCTCAGGTTGAGACCCAGCTACAAACAAGGGACTTGGCCCAGCTCATATTGAAACCCAGGCAACAGAGAAGTGGCTGATGGCGACTGTCCTATATCTAAACCCAGCCTAAATCTAGGAGTACTCAGGGCTTTCTCATGGATGCATATAATCCTTTCCATTGATTTTTACAAAGTAAACTAAAATTGTTGTTAAAGTATTAAATTTGACAGTAAAATAGTCAAGTTTTCAGATTAATTTAAATTGGCTAAATGAAATGAGTTAATATTCAAGAAAATTTAATTGTACAACAGGCTGTTCCTAAAGTATTAACCAAAATTTCTATTGGTAGTTCATTTCATAGTAAAATTGTTTAACATACAATGAACCATAAAGCAGTCATAGTTTTTATGCGAAAAAATAAAATTTAAAAGTTATCAAAACAGCATTATAAAAAATTTCCAAAAGCCTCCTAATAATTAAATTTAAAAAGGGGGATAGTGGCAAAATACCATGTAAGAAAAAATGTCCTATAAGTAAATTACATCTAGAAAAAATTTTTTCGTTTAAAATCCAATTTTCATTTGTAATGATAACAGTAAGACAGCCATGTAAAACACACATAGTATCAAAACAAGTCAGAGAAAAATTGTTTGGGCAAAAAATTAAAAGTATCCCAAGTAAAATTAATAGAAAAGATTCCTTTATTAATTTTGGTAGAGATATTTTTGTATATTTTCAGAAAACAACTCCAAGACCACGTGGATTCCTGCAACAGGAATTAGCAGGAATGCTCCAGCCATGAAGGCAAGAGGAGAAACAGTCCAGACATGGAAGATGCTGATGACGTCTTGCCATGCCATGCCAGCAGTCAGCAGCTGTGTGTCGCTGCAGGTTGCCCAGGATCAAACCAGAGACGGTCGGAGCTGTATTGCCACAGTTTGTCCACCATACATATATCATTGCTGACATGTACACATAAGGAACTTTTGGACACTGAAACTTGGCTTCGAACTCTTGGAATTTGAAATTGGGACTCAAACATTTTTGTTCTTATATGTTTATTTCTGGTCTGTAAATGCAAGATTTTTTAAAGGAAGAAATTGGGGGGAGATGCGGGGAACCAAAACCTACCATTGTCATTGGTATTAAAATGTAAAAAGAGCTGGCCAACCTTGATGGCTCTGAATGGTCAGAGCTATTAACTCATTGACTCTAGGTTGACTCACTAGTGGTAAAATGTAAAAAGAGCTGGCCAACCTCCATGGCTCTAAATGGTCGGAGCTATTAACTCATTGTCTAGTTGAGATAGTGGTGGTTAGGCAACTTTAATTTGTTGATCATATGTAAATTCTTGTTGGTTTTCTGTTGCTGTAACTTCCCAGCTAAGAGATGTCTTTGTCTCAGAATCTCAATAAAAGGACTGGTAAAAGGCCATAGCAGGGGTTAGTCTTCCCACTAGAGGTGCACTTCCCGCCTGGCCCCCATTTTCACAAATTAACTTTTCCAGTCTCTCCATTTCAGTGTGCAGCCTTCTCCAGAAACCGCACCTTGAGTGGGCCCTGAACCACGCAGGTCGTGTTAATGACCTGGTGTCGGCCAATGAATCAATGGAGACCACAACCCTGAAAGGACACACCTGAATATTCTATTGAGATCTTCCCCCGGGGAACTTCCTTTAAATCTCCACCCTAAAAACCCTTAGAACTTAGGACCCATAGTGCTTCCCTCTCGGGAGCATGGCCATAGTTTTCCCTTCTCTTTCACCCTCTACCTCCCACCACAGGCACATTACCATTAGATTCTTCACTCCCAAGCTCCAAGGGCCCTTCCATTACCTCTATAACTTGTTTCCTAAACTCAATTCTTTTTTCTCTCTTTGTCAAATATTAATTGAGCATAGTGTTTTGGATTGATATCTGGATTCTCTATTCTATTTCATTGATCTATATGTCTGTTCTTGTGCCAGTACCAGGCTGTTTTGAGAACAGTGGCTTTGTAATACAGCTTGATATCTGGTATTGAGATCCCTCCCTCCTACTTTACTCTTCTTTCTCAGTATTGCTGTGGCTATTCGGGGTCTTTTATTTTTCCAAATGAATTTTTGGAGAGATCTTTCTATGTCAGTGAAATATGTCATTGGTATTTTAATGGGGAGTGCATTGAACCTATAAATTGCTTTGGGAAGTATGGACATTTTGATTATGCTGATTCTATCAATCCAATCTTCTTGTCTAATTGCAATGGCGAGTACTTCCAGTACTATGTCAAACAGGAGTGGTGAGAGTGGGCATCCCTGTCTTTTTCCTGTTCTAAGAGGGAATGGCTTTAGTTTTTGCCCATTGAGTATGATGGTGGCTGTGGGTTTATCATATATAGCTTTTATTATGTTGAGGTATGATCCTTGTACTCCCACCTTGTTGAGAACATCTGCCTTCCTTTTACAAGGACACTTGCGATTACATTTAAAGTCCACCTGGATAATACAGGATAATACTCCTCATCCCAATACCCTTAATTTAATCATACCTGCAAAGTCTCTTTTGGCATATAAGGTAATCTTCACCTGTTCCAGGAACTATGACATGGGTATATTTGAGGGCCATTGTTCAGCCTTCCACAAGGGTAGTTTAAAAATTCTACAGTATATATCCTTTTCTAGTTAATAGTGTAGTAAATTTGTTTAATGTATTCAAAACAGAAATATAGGTCCCAAGAAAGGAGAGAACATGTTAGTTAAGCACACACTTGGAATGAAGATACAATATTGCCTCGTAACAGTCACATCATGTGTACCAAAGATTTGAGAAAAAACACAGCTAAAATGATTAAGCCTGCTTAGTATCTATAGGGTTAGGAACTTAGATTCCAGAGACTCAAAATTCTTTTTAAGATCCAGTTTAATAAGTCAATATGAGATAAAGATAAAAATAAAAAGGAAAGAATCCCTAGCTTGTATCAAAATACTCCTCTAATTCTAACAGACTATTCAATATCCTTACCTAGGCTGGAATAAATGTGGCTGAGAATACGAGCTGGTTGTACTCTGAAGGGGGACACCTCAGCAATGGTCTCCACATCAATTCCCTTGTCCTTTAAAATGGCCTTAATTTCTTCTGTCTCAGCTAGAATGGAAACTGTACGGAAGAAAGATGAGATCAACAGAAATTTTATTTCAGTAAGAATTTAAAATCTCTCAAGCGACATATTTTTTTTTTTAAGAGAAGAGAAAGGAAAGGAAAGGAAATTAGTAATTATTGGGGAACATTCACAAAACAATTATCATGTTAGGTACATAATGATTATTATCTAAATGGCCAAGGAAAAAAAAGACTTCATGACCAGAGTATCATATTCTGGTTTTTGGTCAAGTATTGTGTTCCTAGAGAATGCCATACCCTCTTTATATCTGGGATTCCATGTTTAAATAGGAAAAATGCCAACATGTTGTGTGTTATAGCTTTGGTGAAAGTTAATTCCCCAAGACTCTCTCATATCCATACCCTTAAGACCAGGGCTAGGATTACAAGTGTAATAAATAATAAACTAATAAAAATTGCTCTATAGCTAAAGAATGGTAGAAGGCAAGGCAAATTGAAAATAAAGAATTGAGATATGACCGTTGAAATTGTATGTGGTTATTTTTTTGCAAGGGGGAGGGAATAGGGATAAATACTTTTCTAGACTCAGAGCCTGCTAAGCCTGGACAGCTCCATTTTATTTCTCTTACACTAATGCCTCTGATGTAGTCATTGTACTTACAAAAGAGGAGACCAGGCCAGCTCCCTGGCTTTTCTGTTTACTCCCCCTCTATGAGACAGATATTTGACACTAAGTACCAGGAACAAACATGCACCCAATTCCTGTTCCACTAGTGATAGTATATGTGTTGAATTGGGCTAATGGGAAAATGAAGGTACCACTTGATTCATTCCAGCTTACCAGTATTCTTTATGTTGAGGGGGTTTTTTTTGTTTGTATGATTGTTTGTTTTTGTTTTTAGCAAAAGCCTAGTTAACAAAGTGATAGTTGGCTTTCCTTTGCCATTCTATTTTGTGTATTTTTCAAGCTTGGGAACATTATGGTGTTGTGTTGCTGTGGTTTGAGTTAGGATATGCAGAATATGGTTATTACAGAGGCTCCTGAATATAACATCATCTTGATTACTTATTTATTAATTTTTATTGAACTTATTGGAAACATGAAGAGAACAAAGATTCTCCAGGGAACATATACAGAGGAAGATTGATAATAGGCTGAGAAAAATCCAGGGGAGCACATGTGGTCACCCATTCATTCATTAATAAACATTTACTATGCACATAAATGATGAGGTACTATGCTTGGCACTAGGGATATAGAGATGAATAAATTATTCTCTCCCTTAAGAATGCATAGTGTAATGAAGGTGACACACACATAAACTGATTCTAAAATAACCTGCTAGGTAAATAGAGGTATATACAAAACATGAAACCACCCAAGAGTGATACCTAGTCTGGGGTTGGCCAGAAATAGTTTCAGAAAGTTTCAGGAAATGGCTTCCCAAAAGAGTTTTTTAAACTGAGTTTGAAAAATGAATAAGTTAGCCAGAGAAAGAAGGGATTAGGAAAGGGAAATCCTTTTTAGGTACAAGATCCAGAATGATCATAAAGCATAGAAATGAAAAAGAATGTGGTTGCATTGGGAAGGAGGGGCACAGTGGAACTACATGCAATTCAATATTGCCATAGCATAAAGTACCCATAAAGTGGCAAAAGAAAAAGAATATAAAAAGGCAAACATATGTGTCACTTTAAGAATTTTCAAAAACTTTATTCTTGGGTAATGATTTTTTCACTGCATTCTACTGAGCCTCATGGGGTCTGCACTGGGCAATGCAATTGGTAGCAGGAGTAGAGGAGACTGAAGGAGAAGCAATTGAACAACACTCTGAGGCCCCAGGAATGGTTTTAACCCCAACAACTCAGCTTTTTGTTTATTTTATGTTTTATAAAACATTTAGAAAATGTGGTGGGGTTTTTTTTGGTACCACTTGGTAGGCACTAACAAATTCCAGTGATACAAAGATGATCTTTGAAGAAAATGACATTGACATTGTGTCCAGCTAGAGGGGTGAATAGGACTTAATCTGATAAAGGTGATGGTAAAAGTAAGGGAGAAACTGTTCCAGACAGAAGAAAGAGCATATACAAAGGTTCAAGGGCAACTAAGAACAATGCAGATCTTGGAACTACAAAAAGTTCGTACAGGAGTGGCATGGAGTATGAAAGGGAAGTGGTGAGAAAGGATACTTGGGATAGAGGCAGGAACCAGGTCATAAAGAGTATGGTAAGCCATGTTAAGGAGGTTGGCAATGTGAAGCCCCTGCAGAATTGAATCAAGGTAATATATATATATATATATATATATATATATATATATATATATATTCATGTTGATGATTACAGAATAAAGTAATAGACTATAGTGGACTTAGACTGAAGTCTGTGAGACCACTTAAAAGTTATTATAGACTAAAGGCCAGATGCATGAAATTCATGCAAGAGTAGGCCTTCCTTCCCCTGGCTGCCAACACTGGCTTCCTTCTGGCACCTGGGACCCGGGCTTCCCTTGCAGCCCCAGCTTCATCCAGAAGATCATCTGGAAAGTCTAATTAGCATATTATGCTTTTATTATTATAGATTAGGATCATGCCATTGGCACTGGAGAGAACTACATGGATTTCACAATTATTTAATAAGTAGAGAAACTAGGACTTGTTAATTGGTTTCTTTAGGAGATGAGAGAGGGAGAGATATAGAAAATGATTCTCCAAGTACTTATGTGTATAACTGGGAGGATATTGTGCCATCTAATGACACAGGCACATTAAGCAGGCATAAGTAATGTAGTAAGAGGAGTCAGCTGATTAATTTTAGCTGTGCTGAGTTTAAAGTGCATGTGAGACATCTGAGTAGGGCTTTATTAAAGGACACCTACATAAATTAAAGAGTATTAGCATAGAAAGAGATGAGATGGGTCAAGGAAAATATGTAGAGAAGATAAGAGAACCTAGACTACAACCTTCAGAAACTGCAACATATAAGAAGGGAGCAGATGAAGAAAAGCCTGGGGTAGGAGTAAGGGTGTGTGTTTGTTTGTTTGTTTGTTTGTTTGTTTTTATCTCATAGCTTATATTTTCTTTATCATAGGAGGTGAGGTCATCTTCTGAGAGGGAAGAAGGAGGCAGAAAAAGGGAAAAAATATTTGAAATAGGAGGACCCTGAGAGACAAGAGCAAGTATTCTCAGTTAGAGGAACAGTGGTCTACAGAAAGAACTCTCAGAAAGAACGATTAGGGGGCAAAGAAAAGAAGAAAGCCCAAAATGAAACAAAAACGTGAAAAATTTAGGTTGAAGGAGAACTAAAAGGGTATGGTATCACAGAAGAGTTAAGAGTGTCCAAAGAGATAAACAATAAATGAAACATAAAGATCAACTAATATATGAATTAAAAAATGATCTATTGAGATTGGTAATAATTTAAACAAAAGAATTTTCCAAGAAGTAATGAGCTACTATAAGGGATTGCAGAATGAATGAAACAAAAAGGGGAAGTTTGGATTAGAAGGGGAGGATAAGATAACTAGAGGGAGATGAACATGTCAATGGACTAAAAAACAGAACCAACTAAATTTGTTTTGAAGATTAAAGAGTAGTATTTTACGAAGGTTAAGGAAGAGAATAGACTCAAGCATCAGTAAAAAAAAAAAAAAAAAAAAAAAAGTTGGCCTTGAAGATGAGAAGAGACACCTTTTCTGAGACTGGAGGGAATGAGGCAAGGATAGGTGAAGATATATGGTGTGGGAGGAGGACGGGAAACTGACACAGATCTGAAATATTAAGATTATCCAGCATGAAGTAGAAGGCCAAAAATGAGGCTGAATTCAAGAAGTGATGTTGAAAAAGATAAGGTGTGGTTGAGAAGAGTGAAAATGCTGGCTAACAATAAGAACAAGGCACTGTGGATCTAGCTGAGTTGGGGACCATGAATTTACAGTGCCATCACTCTGTTCATTTGTGTGACTTTTTTCTAGTAACTTTAGTAGGTCAGGTATAGGATCAGAAAATGCTAATTGTCCGATTGATCTGGAGCTAATTTTTCTGGTGGGTGTAGGAGAAGTATGGTACAGCGATGCTTAAGATATTCAGATGATCAACCAAGAGGTAGGACCAGACAGATTAGAAGAAAATAGAGACAAGTATAATGGGAGGAAAAATAAAACGAATAATATGTAGTTATATGACTGGAGACAGGATTTTTTGAAGTGAAAAATATCTGAGGTGGTTCTAAAGTTTTATCCTTGCTCTTCAAACTGAGTGGCTAAAGTAGAGGTGGAAGGAAATGTTAGTACAGCTATGTATATCAAAGAAATTTGATGCTAAAATGTTTGAGGGCACTTACTCTAATGCTGAAATTTAGCACTATAGTGGGAGCTAGAGAAGAAGGCTGTGAGCCAAGCATCAATGTCTTCAATGAATGAATTAGAGCAACTAGAAGATATAGCCAGATGGCATAAGCCTCAAAGGAGAACAAGCTTTCTCGTGGGAGGGGAAAAGGAATGACTGGTTTTTTTTTTATTATGTTTGCTATATACATTGATAAGCAAAGACTACCTATATGTCCACATAGGTGTCAAGTATAAGAAAGTTTAGAACACACATGAGATTATTTTGCATATATAACTAACCCTAAAGTCAAGTGACTGGAGACCTTTCAGAGAAGGTTCACAGAGACACTTAGTACCATGATAGATTGTGTTATTGGAGAGTCAAAATTCACCTCAAACTTTCTACCCTAGGAGACTAGGATAGCAGTGAAGTAATTGAGACAGATAAGTAAAGTAGAAAGATCTGCTTTTCTTGGGAGAGGTGATATGAGGGGATGGAGTCAAGGTCTGCATTTGAAGTGGAAGTGATAAATATGTTTTATAGGTATTAGGACTAGGATTCTTAATACCTTAGAACTTAGCCCAGTTTTTAAAAAAATATATTTTATTGATTTTTTACAGAGAGGAAGAGAGAGGGATAGAGAGAAACATCGATGAGAGAGAATCATTGACCAGCTGCCTCTTGCACACCCTCCCCTGGGGATGTGACCACAACCAAGATACATGCCCTTGACTGGAATCGAACCTGGGACCTTTCAGTCCCCAGGCCGACGCTCTATCCACTGAGCCAAACCAGTTTCGGCTTAGCCCAGTTTTTTATAGAATAGGTTCCTCAACATTTTTTTATGATTTTTAGGAACAAAAAGTAAATGTTTGGAGGCAATAGTTGAAGCCATATAAACAACTTTATTATGAAAGAGGAAGCCCTAACACAGGATGTAAATCCTGAAAGACAATAATATAAGACTAAGTACACAACAATTAGGAAGATATGAGAAGAAAGGAGTAATAGTAGAAAAAACACAGAAGGAATGCTCAAAAAGAAAGCAGATATAATCAGGAGGCTACAATATCACGATGATGAAAAGTGCTTCCAGAAGTAAGGAGTGGTTGTGTCAAATACATCATTTATTAAGCATTTGTTCATAATTAAGATCAATAGAAATTTTGAAAAGAAACAGAACCACATTCATTTTATACTTTTTGAACCCTTATAAAATACATGATAAAGAATAAAGTCTGACCAGCTTATATGGCTCAGTGGTTCAGTATAGACCCATGAACTAGAATTCCTGGTCAGGGCACATGCCTGAATTGTAGGCTCTATCCCCAGTAGAAAGGGAGCAGGAGGCAGCTGTTGGATGATTCTCTCTCATCATTAATGTTTCTATCTTTCTCTTCCTCTCTCTAAAATCAGCACAAACATATTTTTTCAAAAAAGAATAAAATCATAATTTATTAGCCAAACCAGATCTTTAATATAGCTTCTGTTGCTGTGAATAAAAATACATACCTTGAACCACAACATCTGGCTTTGGTACAGTTGAAAACCTACGATTCAGGGGATCAATTTCTCCAGGAGCTAAAAATCCCTAAAGAAAAACAGTAAAAAGACAATTTATTATGTTTCAAAAAAGCTATTGTTTAAGGATAAACAACATATAATTGCCACAACCCTGTACCACAATAGGTAAGAGGCAGGCATGAGAAGGAAACAAATACCTTCACAGTATGAAATGTTTGAACTCCTGAATTCTTATCCAAATTAATTTTAGCTGGAGTTAATTTTTAGAGGCTACCACAAATCCATTTTTGGAAATAGACAGGGTATAAATAACATACAGAAAGTTTTCTAGTTCTATTTCTACATTCTTTTGATGTATATGATTAGACAATAAGACCACAGTGCTTATTATCAATATTTTAACCCATTAGCCCGTTGATTCCTCAATAATTTGCAATGCTTTCTGCTTAGCAGATATGTTTTAATTTTTAACTTTACTGATGCTACCCATTTCCCCCCTCCCCCACCTTTTTGCCCCTCCACCCTGCCCCTACCTACTCCACCAGGTCTTCACCATCTTATTGCCACTGTCCATGGAATATGCACATAAGTATGTAAGTTCTTTGGTTTATCTCTTCTCATCCACCCCACACGTACATTGAGAAATGTTGATCTGTTCCATGCATCCATGATTCAGGTCTTATTTTCTTGGCCAATTCATTTTGTTCATTAGATTCCATGAATAAGTGAAATTATTTGATATTTGTCTTTATCAGATTGTCTTATTTCATTTAGCATAATAGGCTCCAAGTCCATCCATGTTGTCCCAAAAGGTAAGAGACCTCTCATTTTTACAGGTGCAAAGTATTTGATTGTGTAAATGTCCCACAGTTTTTTTATTCACTAATCTACTGATGGGCACTTGAGCTGTTTCCAAATCTTAGTTATTGTTAATAATGCTACTATGAATTTAGGATGCATATATTATTTCTGATAGACATTTTGGATATATTCCCAGAAGTGTGATCACTGGGTCAAATAGAAGTTCCATTTTAAGTTTTTTGAGAAAACTCAATACTTTTTCCCATAGTAGCTGCACCAATCTGCATTTCCACCAGCAGTGCACAAGGGTTTCTTTTTCTCCGCATCCTTGCTAGCACTTGTCCTTTGTTGATTTGTTGATGATAGTCATTCTGACAGGTGTGAGGTGATATCACATTGTGGTTCTAATTTGTATTTCTCAAATGATCAGTGACTTTGAGAATTTTTTCATGTGTCTGCTATTTATAACTGGTCACTTTGTGTGTCTATCCTGAGCATTCTTGGAGCTTTCTGGCCAGGTAAATGTGAGTCACTGCCCCTCTGGCCTTGAGTAATTTGATTGAGGCTCAATAGGTCAAAGGCCCTAGTTGTCCAGTGGGTGAGGACTCCTTAGTCCAGAGGCTGAGTCTGCCTCAAGTCTCATGGCTTAAGCTGTTCTCCCTTCCCACTTGGAGCTGGGCTCTGCATGGGTAGCCTGGTCTTGGCTGGGATGGTTTGACCAGACGCATGTTGTGGGTAGTGCCAGTAGCTTGTAGGATGTGGGGCTGGGCCCTTTCTGTCCTTCTAATACCTCTGCTCTGTCTGGTTAGTTGCCACCTTCTCTTTGTAGGGGCACAGATTTCCTGCCCCAGGCTATTTCCTCTTGTCTCAGTTCGCTGCAAGTTGGGTAAGAAGCAGCTCTTTTGCTGGTGGGAAAGAGGGCACCTCCTCTGCATTTCAGGTGGGCAGAGCTGATTCTACTTCCTGGACTACTTTCAAGCTCCCTTTCTGCTCACCAGCACAAGTTTCCTCAAAAAATAGAAAGTACCTCAGATTCAATGTTGTGTGTGTCCTTCAGACCACTCCAATGTAGGCTGGCCCTGAGCTCCACTGCAAGGTCTTTCCCACTGATCAGGAGGAGCTTCCCAGGCTGCATTATGGCAGGGTGCTAACACTACTCTATCGAAGGACGTCAGCCCCGGGCTCCACTACTGCACCACTCTGCAGTCTCCATGGCCAATGCTCTCAGGGCCTCCTCTTTCAATCCCAGGCACTCCTGTCTCACCCACAATCTGCAGCCTCTTCAGTCTCCTCAGCTCTTCATTTTTAATAGTTCCTGTTCAAGAGAGGCCATATCCACCTCCTAGCCTTCAACATAGTTCCTGCCCTCAAAACCTGACTTCATGAAATGTGATTAAGTCACCTGTTTTGCCCTTAAGAAAACCATTCATGTCCTTTTTTCATACCATTTAATGCATTTGACTTGAATGAGAAAATTACCAGGGAAGGGTTATTTTAAACCAATCATGCTGCCCATTATTGTTATACTAGACGCCTGGTGCATGAAATTCGTTCATGGGTGGGATCCCTAAGCATGGCCTGTGATTAGGGCCAAGCTAATCAGAGCCAGAAGACCCTGGCGGGGTTGGGAAAGGAGGTGATGATCACCAGACCAGGCACTGAAGGAATGGATGACTGACGCTGATGCTGCCCTCAGTGCCTCACCACCACACAGTTCCCTGCCTCCCCCTCTCATCTTTCCCTTGCTGCCATACTGCCACCAGGGACTACCAGCTGTGGGAAGGGACAGGGCCTGCTGGCCAGGGGAAGAACAGGGGGAGGGATCATGGGAGATTTGCCACCTAGGGGGAGGGGCTGCAGGAGGTTGGCCACCAGCCCCAAGAAGGGAGCCAGGCCTTAGCCCCCCTGGGAATGGGGCCACATCTGCCTCCACTGACCCCTGGTTTCCCAGCCCAGCCAGGGGCTCAAAGGCCCTGGCAGGGTGGGGAGAGGAAACGCTGTTCACCGGGCCAGGCACGGAAGGAACGGACACTGGACACCAACTGCCCTCAGTACCCTGCCACTGTGCAGTTCCCTGCCTCCCCCACCTCTGTCCCTCACTGCCACCAGGGCCTGCTGGGCGGGGGAGGGACAGGGCCTTCCCACTAGGGGAAGAGCAGGGGGAGGGCCACAGGAGGTTGGCCACTGGCCCCAAGGAGGAAGACAGCCCAAAGCCCCCCTGAGAAAGGGGCCACATCTGCCACCACCCACTCCTAATTCCCTGTCCCAGCCTGATCAGGGCCTGCTGACCAGGACTGTGGGAGTTTGGCTAGCCAGGAGAGGTTGGCTGTGGGATCGATCGCACTGATCACCAGGGGGCAGCTCCTGCATTG
Source organism: Vespertilio murinus (assembly GCA_963924515.1). NCBI lineage: Eukaryota > Metazoa > Chordata > Mammalia > Chiroptera > Vespertilionidae > Vespertilio > Vespertilio murinus. Next base: position 38,720,198 of record OZ004710.1, read on the forward strand.
AGCATCTGTCCCCTGGTGGTCAGTGCGCATCATAGTGACTGGTCATTACAGTTGTTCAGTCATATCAGTCACTTGGGCTTTGAATATATAGATAATGTCAATGACAGATAATCAAAACTTTATGCTTGTGAACCCTGAGAAAGAAGATTGCTATCAAAAAGGGCTCCTGGAGGCTACCTGGGCTCCACCTTAAAAGAAGAGCCTAGCAGCTGTTTCTAAACAGTGGCCTCTCACACTTCAAGGAAAAGCCTCCACTGTGTGCCTGCATCTGAGCTAGTCCTCAGAAAAGAGTTTCTGGAGCTGTATTTCAAGCAATAGGACTTAGGCTTTCCCCATCCAATCAGAGCTGCACAACTATATCTCGATCAGTATCTTTACTGACCAATCAGAGTGGCTCTATTCTGACCAATCAGGACAGTGCCTTTTGGACCAATCAAACTGAGGATTTGGTATCCTCATTTGCATGAGGACAGACCAATCAGAGGCCATGGGTGGGACTTCTCTCTATGTAACTCACTCCTCTCTGTCTAGGAGAGTTCACATTCCAATTCCAAGGAAGACTGAGACCATGTTTCCTGGATGGAGCTGAAACACTAAAGATAAAATACTGAAAACATCTCGGGGACCAGAGCAGAGAAGAGTATGAAGAGGAGAGCAGAGTAGAGCAAAGCAGACTAGTGTGGAGAGGAGGAAGGCAGGCAGAGTAGAGATGAGCTGTCTTGAAGGGAGAGGGGCCTTGCCCCATAACTGCCTCACTAACGGGCCTCCTCACAGCCCTGCAGTTTCACAGCTGTACTACTCCATAATTGAGCTGTAACACCATTGAGCTATTCCACAGCCATACTATTCTCACAGCTGTGCTGTATCACAATGGAGGTGTTTGCACTAAGTAAAGTTCCCTTCTTCACCATACCCCAAATTGGGGATTTTTATTGGTATTAAATTAGTGCCAACAACCATCGACCTGAAACTCATAGTGATGTATGTCAATCATATCTCAATAGAATTGGGAAAACAAAACAACAAAAATAGCTGCAGAAAATCAACAGTCATATGTAAGCAGTTCATAGAGTATGGCTCAGAAAGGATATCTTAGTCCCACCCTATATCCTCTAGGAGCCTAGGTTATAGCTCACCATAATAACCTACAATGTGGAAATATATTTGTCAGTAAATCTGAAAAACTGTGAGAAAGATAACCCTTCCTATATAATCAAAATATCACAAATAAGCTGACAGAAATTCCGGAGTGCCCTATTAATAGCTGTCTCAACAGAATTTAATATATGAAACATTTAAAGAGCCCCTTTCCAAAGAACAAACAAATCAATATAAACTATGGTGTTCATAACCAGTTGTCATGTTACCTAAAATTTTCTCACCAGTTTATTCAATTAAAGAATGATGTTGCTCAGAAAAGTTAGCTCTTAAATCCATTAGAAATCATGCTGTATAAACACAACTGCATTTGTCAGTCACCAGGCAAGGCGCTCAGGGCATTCTGAGAGGGAAAGGTAGGGCCTATTCCAGAGCAGCTGTAGGTACAGTGCCAAGGTAGGAAGCTCTGGGGGCATGAGGGACAAGGTTTCCGGGGGGAAGATTTTTATCAAGGACTGGTCACAGTTCCACTCTAATGACCTGGAGGAAAATACATAATTAAGACAGAATACAAAAAGCAAAATATTTAATGAGCTATTTACAAATCTGATTACTATGGTGACTAAAGCAGAAAAAGAACCTTAAAGTTTCTCCTTACCTCTGCCATCAAAGTTCCTAGAATGTATAGAGACTGACCCCACATATGAGGCAATTTTCCCATGGGGACTCGGTCCACAGTGTGAGGGTTTTGATATTCTTCATCAACCTAAAAGAAAAAAATTAAAAGGCTACAAGAAGGATAATAGAAGGTTTTAAATACTAGACAGCAAAAAGGCTGAGTCTGGATTGTGATTTACACCCTATAAAACAGTCACATATGCAATGCACTGAAAAGTCAAGCAGTGTTCCTCTAACTGTATGGTGGATACAGATTACCTGAGGATTGTGTACAATGACAGATTCTGACTTGAGTAGGTGTGGGGGAAGGTCTGAAACCTGCATTTTTTAACAAGCTCTCAAGTAATGCTGTTGATGTTGCTGGGAGCTTATTCCACCCATCCCTACTAGAACCGAAGACTGCATCTCTCCCATGGTTAATACTCTTTCGCAATGGAGAAGAATATTTCTGACTGGGATTTTGGGAAAATGGAGACCTACTTCATTTTCAAAGACTGATCTACTCAAATAATCCCAAATTAGTGGTCCCAGAGAAAAAACATAACGAATCCTGAGAGTTCACAGAGAACAACACTCTGGTTCTGCCTACTGATGTCTATATCATTCTCAACCTTAAGGTTTGATCTTTTTTTAAAAAAAAATCAACCTTTAAACAATTTATTTTATTTTTTAAATTGAGTTATGGTTGACATACAAAAAGGCTATACATTTTTAATGCATCTTGGTAATTTTGAGGGTAAGTATACACCCTTGAAACTACCACTGTTAAGTTAGGTCTTACCCTTGTCTTGCTGTGCAACAATGTCATAACTGTGAGTGCTTTAAAATCTTACTTTCAAGGGAACAAAATTATAATTTTATTGTCCTATACTGAAAGACAAAATTTTAGAACATGAAAATCGTAAGAAAGTAACAATTACTTGACTCAAACAGGGCAGACCTATCGAAGTTCTCCTCTTCTCCCAGCCCCATGCTATAGCACTGTCTATCTCACCTTGTCAAGGGGAACACTGTATAGCTCGGGCAGTAGTGGGACTCCGTTTTTGCCCTTGATGAGGACTTCTTCAAGAGCCTCTCTATATTCTTGAACCTATGGGTATAAGAAAGGGAGGGGAAAAATTATAGAGAGTTCCCTTTGGGGATCTAGAGGAAATTGTTGCCAAAGAAAATCCTATTTAAAAGGAACATATTTACCTAGTAAAAGGAAGAAAAGGAGGAAGTAACATCTACTACATGCTCATTATAGGCAAGAAACTATATTCGGTGTTTTGCATTAACACATTTAATTTGAATAATCATCCTAGGAAGTATGTATAATCACAGACTTTTTACAGGGAAACTAAGTCTTTAGCAGGCTATGAACTTATGGAAGATTACACAAGAGTGCAAGGTTGAATCCAGATTTCAGCCCAAGTCAGCCTGCCTCCATAGGCCTATTTTTATCCACTATGTACTACCCTAAGGATAGGTTTGTCACATTACATGTACTTGCTTTTAAAACTATATTTAATTGAATTATCTTCCTTTTGTTTAGTTGAATGAGTTCCCTATAAATTTTGGAAATTAACCCATTATTGGATGTATCATTGGCAAATATGTTCTCCCATCAGTGGGCTTTCTTGCTATTTTGTTGATGGTTTCTTTTGCTGTGCAGAGGTTTTTCATTTTGATGTAGTACCATTTGTTTATTTTCTCCTTCATTTCCATTGCCCTAGGGCAGTAGTCAGCAAACTCATTAGTCAACAGAGCCAAATATCAACAGTACAATGATTAAAATTTCTTTTGAGAGCCAATTTTTTAAACTTAAACTTCTTCTAATGCCACTTCTTCAAAATAGACTCACCCAGGCTGTGGTATTTGTAGAAGAGCCACACCCAAGGGGCCAAAAGAGCCACATGTGGCTCATGAGCCTCAATTTGCCGACCACCGTCCTAGGAAATGTATCAGTAAACATATTGCTATGAGAGATGTCTGAGATTTTGCTGCCTATGGTTTCTTCTAAGATTTTTATTGTTTCATGTCTTAGAGTTAAGTTCTTTATCCATTTTGAATTTATTTTTGTGTATGATGTAAGTTAATGGTCTATTTTCATTTTTTTGCATGTATCTGTCCAATTTTCCCAACACCTTTTATTGAAGAGATTGTCTTCACTCAATTGTATTCTTTGCTTCCTTAGTCAAATAATAATTGAGCATAATGGCTTGGGTTGATTTTCTTTTGATATCTGTCTTTTGCTCTCCTCCTCCGGTACACAAGATGGTGGGCAGGGGAGCCAGGGTGGGCTGGTGGGAATGTGAGTACACATATCTAAAAGCAATTTTCAGGTATTTTTCAAGGTACAGGTATCATATCTATTGTATTTCTTAACATTTAACTTGCATACATATCTACAATAGAATTTTTATTAGGGCCTTATCATTTTGTATGTTTTTCTGACTAACTTTTTAAATGTTGTTCCCCAATCCTATTTTTCCACAAGCCCTATAATTTTTATTTCTCAAATATGCCGAGCAAGGTAATTTTAAAGAAACATATATGTCTCATTACAGCTTAAGTGATTCTACTTTTCACGTACAACATGTCTTTACCTGTGAAATTCAAAGAATTTTAGTGATATCTTTTTCAATTAATGGAGAAAATAACTTTTCATTATATGCACAGAGAAACTGAAGAAGTCAATGACTACACTTGGATTACTCAATGGTCAATAGTGAAGCCCCCCGCCCAAACTCCAGGTATTCCAACTCCTCCCCCCTCCCAAGCTCAAATAACCTGAATGTGCTTTATACTTAGTAGGCATATTTGATAAATAATCTCTTTTTGAGCAAGACAAGTTTTTTTTTTATAAACAATTTCATAGAATTTGAGAAGGACTGAGAAAAATGCTAAAATCAAATCAGGGTGATCAAAATAAGCAGGTTATTTTATTATAGCTTATCTTACTCGCTTGCTCAACAATGGGTACTTTATAAATTATTAAAATTTAGAGTAAAATAGAACTTTGTGGCCCCTGTAACTTTAGTGAAACCCTATTATTTAGACTCATATTGGCAATTACATATTAATATTAGCCAAATCATTAAAATTATACAAAATTGTATTTTAAGTAGCAAAGTATAAATGACTTCCAAACACATTGGATTTATGTCCAATTTTAGACCATAGTCAATTTTTAGAATGTCTTACATTAAATTTACTTAACTAAGATTCCAAATCTCACTGTTTTTCTTTTTTTCTTTCTTTATTGATTAAGGTATTAAATATGTGTTCTTATCCCCCCAATTGCCCCACCACCACCCAGTCACGTTCATGCCTTCACTCCCTGGTGTCTGTGTCCATTGGTTATGCTTAAATATCACTATTTTTCAATGATGATTTCTAAACTACTTTATTCATGTAGCCAAAAAAGCAATGATGATCATGTTTTTGGGGGGTGAGGACATGGATGAGTGGATTGTTGGGGTTTTATTTTTGGGGGGTGGTCTGCCATGAGAACATCATATCTACTATTTATTTTTTAAAAGACATACAAAGTCAGGAAGTAAATTTCATACTTCTAATGACTGGAAAGTAGACAGGACTTGCTGTTTTGCTTTACATATTTGTTAAAAGCAAAGTATTAGATATGGCAATATCCAGGTCTTCCGAGGCCTAACTTAGTACCCTCAACTATTATCCTCTAGGAGACAATGCTATCTTCTCCCTATTAAGGAAGATTTTCATTTGGGCACAGGGTTGGCACAGCCATTAGCTGAAAGAGGAAGACATAATAAGAACATTTTGCTAAAAAGTTCTTTCCCCAGTTCATTACCTGTTCAACATTGCCAGTGAAGACCCCATCGAGGATAAAGTATGTCCAGAACAATGGCCATTCACACTCTATATTTTCAAATAACTTCAGCTCAGCTGGTTCATAGTATAGGCGATTGGGATCCTAATAAAAGCATAATAAACACAGTCTGTCTTATCACTCCAAGATCAGATATACATATTTAGACCATGGGTATATAACATAGCCTTTCACTATTGATAGTTTCAGAGAAGGTAGAGAATTTACATACCATATTTGCCGGCGTATAAGACGATTTTTTGGCCCTGAAAAATACGTATTTGCCGGCGTATAAGACAACTGGGCATATAAGACGACCCCCTAACATTTCCACTAAAAAATACAGAGTTTGTTATATACTCGCCGTATAAGACTACCCCCCACTTGGAGGCATATTTTTCAGGGCCAAAAAGTCGTCTTATACACCGGCAAATACGGTACTTCTCTGCCTTAGCAAGTACTTTTGATATGACTTCTAACTACTAGAACAGGAATAATAATGACATTATAGGCAGGTGTGTGAAGATGTGAGATTAATCTGTAATAAACTTGAGTTTTATTTTATACTTTATAAGTTTTAAGTAGCAGGAGAAAATGTGGACAGAAATATTTAGCAGACAGCAAGAGATGAGAGTTTGGGAATTACCATTATGAGTGACGCATGAAGCACAAATTGTAGATGTAATAATTATATATAATGAAGGAATGGCTCAAGAACAGAATTTGTAAAACCCTCACAGTTTCATGAGTGAAGGAGAGAAAGAGAAAATAATTAGGACAATGCGGTGCTGTGAAAATAAAAATAAGAAAATAATTAATAAGAAAAAAGAATTAAAATAAGAAAACAGAGATAAGTAACAGTGATTTCAAAGAAGTCAAGCAGAATAAGGATTGTGATAAGGCAATTGGATGGGTCATTTAGAAGATTATGATGATGTTTGAGAACATAATTTTAGTAGATTAGTAGAGGAGAAAGTCAACAAGGCTAAAGAATAAAGTTAAAGAGAGGAAGTAAACCAGAAGAATTTGAGCTCAATGATTTAAAAAAAATTATTATAATGGCTCTTGAACAGCAAATATAAGTCTTAAATGATGTTTACATTGTCAAAGAAAATACTTCTTATTGATAACTCATTCCCTTCAATAATACTTAATTTTTTCCATTGATATTTCCAAGGAGAATTTTGACAACTGTAACAAATGGAAATTAATTTTTCAAGATCAAAAACTGTTTACAACTAACCAACAGCAAAAGGTAGAAGGGGCCGAAACTGGTTTGGCTCAGTGGTAGAGCGTTGGTCTGCGGACTGAAAAGTCCCGGGTTTGATTCCGGTCAAGGGCATATACATTGGTTGCGGGCACATCCCCGGTAGGGGGTGTGCAAGAGGCAGCTAGTCAATGTTTCTCTCTCATCGACGTTTCTAGCTCTATATCTCTCACCCTTCCTCTCTGTAAAATATCAATAAAATATTTTTTAAAAGGTAGAAGGGGCCAGGAAGAGCAAATGATGGAAATATTTTTTCCTATAACAATATTAAATACTAGAGGCCCAATGCATGAAATTCTTGCATGGGTAGGGTCCCTAGGCCTGGCCAGCAATCAGGGTTTATCTTTGGGGCAACCAGTGGGTTAATGGAGGCCCCCCAGCTAGCACCCACCTTGGTTGGCCTGGGGCCTGTGGGCAACTCCTGCATTGAGCATCTGCCCCCTGGTGGTCAGTGCATGTCATAGCAACTGGTCGTTCCACCATTTGGTCGATTTGCATATTAGCCTTTTATTATATAGGATTTGGGAGGGAAAATATTTTGAGGCTATGCAAATACTCTGTTTCTGCCTAAACTTTTATACACTGATTTAAGCATGCAACTTAAAAATAAACAAATGCAGAAAGACTTACAAACAGAACTTAGTTACTAAATCAACAAAATTAGCAAACATCACTTATTATTATCCTATTTAGTGATTATTTTAAGTACCATGAGTGAAGTAACTGTTTACTCTGAATAAGACTATAGATAGCCTTGGAATAATTTTGGAGAGAAGGAACCTACCTCTTTAGGGGTTTTGTATCCATCTCTTAGAAAGCGACAGCAGCCATAACGACCCTGGGAATGCAGAGAAAAAAATGTCAGAAGTTTATACATTGGTTCAGCCATATATTTAATCATAAATACATTCTTTGCTATAATCCTTATAAACATTTATGCGACCAATATAGGAGCACCTAAATATATAAAGCAAATCTAGATGAATAATGGAGAGAACAATAGTAATAGAGTCATAGAAGTGGGTTTTAAAACGTGATTGACATCAATGGATAGGTCTTTCAGACAGAAAATCGACAAGAAAACAGGGGCCTTAAATGACACACTAGATCACAAAGATTTAACTGATATCTTCATAGCATTTCACCCCAAAGTAGCAGAATATATATTCTTTTCAAGTACATATAAAACACTTTCTAGGAGAGACCACAAAACAAGTCTCAAATTTTAGAAGACTGAAATCATATTAAGAGTCTTCTCTGACCACCTCAGTATGAAGCAGGTAATCGCAAAAAGAGTGAAAAACACACAAAGACGTGGAAGCTAAATAACATATTGCTAAACAATGAATGAGTTAACAATGAAATCAAGGAAGAAATCAAAATATACCTTGAAACAAATAAAAATAGGAACACAACAACCCAAAATCTATGGGACAAGGTGAAAACAGTAGTAAGAGGGAAATTCACAGCATGACAGGCCTACCACCAGATATAAGAAAAATTTCAAATAAGTTATTTAACTACACACTTAAAGGAACCAGTAAAGGAACAAACAAATCCCAGCATGAGGAGGAGAAAGGAAATTATATGCATTACAATGGAAATAAATGAAGTAGAGACTAAGAAAAATATAAAAGATCAATAAAACTAAGAGCTGGTTCTTTGAAAAGAAAATGGTGGTCAAATAGACAGACCTTTCTTGCACCTCTTCCTGGAGCCAGACAGGAAATAACACTAAAGTGGGGAACATTTACCAGGAATTGCTAACTGAGGTCCAGCTGAGGAGGAGAGTTATATCAAAGGACATAAAACATCTGGAGGCTGATAGGAAGGATGAGGTCATAAGAGGAAGTGACCCAGCTTCCATGGGCAGCAGACCGAGTGGGAGGAGTGAGTTTTGGGCTACTGGAGGGTGTGTTCCCTCAGAAGATTGAGGCCCGGAACGCAGGCTGGACTCCATAGCCCAGAGAACCAGAGCCAAAACCAGTGGCCCATGTCACATCCAGCCGTGAAAGGCAGCAGGGCTGCTGGCCATCAGGGAATCAGGTAGGAGAGAAAGCCTCCACATTTTGTTTGTGTTTTGTTGTTTGTTTTGTTTTTAAATATATATATATATATATATATATATATATATATATATATATATTTACTTGAGAGAGAGAGAGAGAGAACATCAATGATGAGAGAGATTTGTTGATCGACTGCCTCCTGTATACCCAACACTGGAGATCGAGCCTGCAACTGGGGATATGCCATGACCAAGAATCAGACCATAAGTCGACACTCAATCATTTAGCCATACCAGCTGACCTCATATTTTTGGCTTTTTTTTTTCTTTATTGATTAAGGTATTACATGTGTGTCCTTATCCCCTCATTTCCACCTGACCCCACTCCCATTCATGTCCTTACCCCCCTGGTGTCAGCATCCATTAGTTATGCTTATATGCATGCATACAAGTCCTTTGATTGATTCCTTCCCCTTCCCCTCACCCATTTGACCCAGTGATCCCACTTCTAGGAATATATACCAAGAAACTAGAAACACTAATCAGAAAGGCTATACACTAAGTGGCCAAATTATTATGATCTCTGAATGCATAATAATCTGGCCAATGAATATATATATATATATATATATATATATATATATATATATATTCTGGTGCATAAATTCGTGATTCGTGCATGGGTGGGGTCTGGCCAGGGGGAGGTGACATTGGCAGTTAGCCGGCCTGCCTGCTGGTTGAACTCCTGGTCAAGGGGACAATTTTCATATTAGCCTTTTATTATATAGATATACACTGAGTTGTCAGATTATTATTCATTCAGAGATCATAATAATCTGGCCACTCTGTATGCACCCCTATGTTCATAGCAGCACAATTTACAATGGCTAAGATTTGGAAACAGCCTAAGTGCCCATCAGCAGATGAGTGGATTCGAAAATTATGGCACATCTACACAATGGAATACTATACTGCTGTAAAAAGGAAGGAACTCCTACCATTTGCAACATCATGGATGAAGCTGGAGAGTATTATGCTAAGTGAAATAAGTCCATCAGAGAAAGATAAATATCACATGATCACATTCAATTGTGGCTTAAAAAAAAAACACCTAGAACACAGGAGTTTCATTTACAGCAAGCATACAAACTCATAGCCCACAATGAATATTTTTGCAGTCCAGTCAATATAACGGTATGTAAGAATCATTTTAATAAAAATTTCATAACTTAATTTTTATAATAACCTGTTATACATAATTATTAATAACAAACCACAATGTTCTCTAATAACTTATTATTATAATCATGTTGCTTTCATTTCTCTTACACACCTTGCACATAGGCAAACCATTTCTCTCCACTAATACTAGCAGTGAATATTTTAGCAGCTGATTGCCACATCATTAATCTTGGACTGACTTGTTGATGTGCACAAAATGAAATATTTCACTTTCAGAGAATAAGAAAAATAGGTTTATTTGCGTTACTTATTAATTTGTGCAGTTATTTAATGTCTGGTAAGTTAATGTTCAAGAAGAGATATTAACTTTTATTAAAATGTTCTATTATTTTGAGAGAACATCCAAGATGGCGGCCTAGGCAGTCTCCTAAGCTGCCGCCTCATCAACAATTTAATTAATAAAACAACTAAAATCAAAAAGGACTTCACCAAAACGTCAGGAAAGCTGGCGGAGTGGAATAGCTACAACTAGAAAGAAAGAGAGAGGCTCACGGATCGGACTGGGAGCCGAAAAGCACTGAGGTAGGGAGACGCTCGCGCACGCGGCCGCCGAATACCTGCCTGGCGGTGGGAGGGGAGGAATCCCCGATTGCACGGAACCCTTTCCGACTGTACTGAACCCCAGCCCCGGCTGAAATTCCGTGGTCCCAGGCTCATACGGGTGGTCTGGACTGTAGAGAAAGGCACCCAGAGACTCAGAGACTGGGAGACCGGGGACCGGGAGCCACAGTCGCAGTCTGCAGGGTCTACAGACTCGCGCGCGCGTGAGCAAGTACGCGCTGAGGTCTGACCGCCGCCCCTCCGGAGCGGAAGGAGTCAGAAGCTCCAGGTCTGACCGCAGAGGCTGCCGCTGCCTCTCTGTACAAGGTGGCGAACCTCTCCGGAGCGGAAGGAGTCAGAAGCTCCAGGTCTGACCTCGGAGGCTGCTGCCGCCTCTCTGTACAAGATGGCGGCCTCTCTGTAGCGGAAGGAGTCAGAAGCTCCAGACTACAGAGACCAGCCCAAGTCCGGGTGAGCCCCTGGGGCACCCATGCTCTTGCTTGGGGAAACTGGGCCGGTCAGGCGGAAACTCAGGCGAGTGCACAAGGGCAGGGCGGAAGCCAAGACTGTCAGTTCAGCCCTGAGACTCCGCCCCATCCAAGCTGAGCAGAGGCTTCTGCAGTTTTTCAAGTCTGATCCTATAAGACTGTCTCCAATACAGAAGTTATCCCAGAGTAGACACAGCTGATACCCACATCCAATTGGCCTAAAGGTCAATTCACAACAATAGAGACTTAGCTACAACAAAGCTGTGCACGCAGTCCACAAAGGGGATCACAAAGAGTGTCTACCTCAGGTAACTGAGGAGGTTGATCCACTGTGCTATATAGGACACCAAACACACAAAGCCATCCTACCAACTCTGAAAAATAGTGATAATGCCGAGACAAGGAAATAGATCTCAAACAAAAGAGATGGAGGATATAGAGTTCAGAACTACGGTTCTAAGGTTATGCAACAATATTCTAGAAAAGCTCGATAAACTTCATGAGACCCAACTAAAAAGTATAGATAAACTGACTAAATTGGAAAATATTATGCAGAGATCCAACAGCAGAATGGAAGAACACAAGAATCAGGTCAAAGAGCCAAAAGACACTCCTTTGGAGAAGGAAGAAGAAAAGAGGATCCAGAAAGTTGAAGATAGTGTAAGGAGCCTCTGGGACAACTGCAAGCGCACCAACATCAGAATTATGGGGGTGCCAGAAGAAGAGGGAGTGCAAAATACTGAAAACATATTTGAAGAAATAATATCAGAAAACTTCCCTCACCTGGTGAAAGAAATAGACTTACAAGTACAGGAAGCCTACAGAACCCCAAACAAGAGGAATCCAAAGAAAAATTCTTCTCGACACATCATCATCAATATGCCAAGGGTAAAAGACAAAAAGAGGATCTTACAAGCAGCAAGAGAAAAGCAGTTGGTTACCTATAAGGGAGCACCCATAAGACTATCAGCTGATTTCTCAACAGAAACCATGCAGGCCAGAAGGGAGTGGCAAGAAATATTCAAAGTGATGAATAGGGAGAACCTACAACCAAGATTACTGTATCCAGCAAAGTTATCATTCAGAATTGAAGGGCAGATAAAGAGCTTCACAGATAAGAAAAAGCTAAAGGAGTTCATCACCACCAAACCAGTATTATATGAAATGCTGAAAGGTATTACTTAAGAAGAGGAAGAAGGTCAAGTGAATTAAAAATCTCAGGAATAGAATAAACTGGTGAATATAATAGAATTAGGGGCAAAGAAAGGGAGTGGATAGATAATTATCAGGGTGAAGGGGTGTGGGGTGCAGAAAGAGACTGGATTAAAATTGTATAACCTATGGATGAGGACAATAGTGGGGGGAGGGGGTAAGGGCAGAGGGTGGGGTGGGAATAAGGTGGAAGGGAGCTATGGGGGAGAAAAAGGAGAAACAATTGTAATAATCTGAGCAATAAAGATTTATTAAAAAAAAAATAAAAAAATAAAAAAGTAATTATTTGTAGAGAAAAAAAAATGTTCTATTATTTTATGTTAACAATTACTCATTTATTTCAGCCCTTGTATTCCACATGTCTCTATCAAAATAAACTTACATTTCTATGAAAATTGAAACTTTTTTTCTGGCCCACAAAAACTCAAACCTTGTTTATTTGGCCCATATTAGCCTTTGAGTTTGACATGCTTGATTTAGAGCTACTTACATAAGAATTGGTGGAGGGAGGATGGTAGGAACTCAAGGTGCCTGAGGAAAAGATGGGGTTGGAAGCATTGTGGGGAGTCACGGAAGAGCAGTAGCAGGAGAACTGCATTTGGCCATACCCCCAAATAGAAACACATTTTTCCTGAGAGGAGCTAGCTGCCCTCAAGAAGAGAGAAAAACCCACCTTAAGTGATAGAGCCTGCCAGACCCTCAGGCACCCTGCCTGCCATACCCTGCATCTTGACTTTTGCATATGGCAGCAAAGTCCAAGCCTTTGTGTTAGAACAGTCTCAGGAAGCATCAGTGACTGAATTGGGGGTAGGGCCATCCACCCAACTTTCCTGTGAACCTGATAGTTGCTTCCCCCACACAGGAGAGCTGATAGAAACTTCAGGTTTGCAGCTGAGCCTACTGGACTACACATAGGATCTCTGTCATGACGAATGCAGAGCAATATTCTGGTCACTCCCAGAGAAGTAACTCTGGGGCAGGGAAAAACACCCAGCACGTTCCCTGAAATCTGAACAGCACCATCCCCTCAAGGGAGACCCAGAGTTCTAGACTCCCAACTCTGCATTAAAGTGCTTTCAGAGCTGACTGGCAGGTAAAGGAGGGCAGACGTGGAACCCTGATAATGTGGGAAGCTTACTGACCAAGCACTGAGCCCCATGCTGCTAACAAACCTGCTTTACAGGGCAGATTGACTGCTCCCACATGCAGACAAGTGCTGTGGAGACAGAAACTGTGCATCTCTCGGAGCTTCCAGCAGGTTTGTTGAAAGCCAAAGGAGGACAGATTCTGACAACTGTTGGTAGCTAAGTACCTCCCAGGAAATCCAAAATTGGCAGACAAAATAGTCAGCCACAGTCATCAGAAGAGCAGAGTCCAATAGAAGCTCCAAGGAGGCACTAAACATGGCCAAGATAAATGCCACTTCACCATTTTTTATTCTCTTCCCTTTCTTTCTGTCCTCTATTTATATTCCTTATCCGTTTTATTGATTGGTTATTATTTTAGTCTCTATTGTATCTGTCCTATTTTAGTTTTCCCTTTTTCTACTCAATATTTTTTTTCTTTTTCTTCTGCTTTCTCATATTTTTTTCCTTTTCTTATTTTGGGTCTATCTGCTTTATTCTTTATTTTCCTTTTCAATTTTTTCATCCTCTTTAATTTTAAATCATTTTCTTCCCCCATTCTTCATTCTTATTTTCTTTATTTCATCTCTAACCCTTGTTATTCCTCTCCCCCTTTTTGTTGTTTGGGAGGGGGTTGCTTCTTTTCGTTAGTTTGTTTTTTCTCCCCCATGGTTTTTATTTTCTTCTACCATTAGGACTCTCTCTTTCCTAATTTTCTCTTCTCAAGGGGTGGCTTCAGGTGTTTTTGTAGGGGTATTTTGTATGTTTTTGCTTGGTTTCTTCTTTTGTTGTGTTATATTTTGTTTTGTTCTGTTAGCACCTCCACAAGGGCTCAGATGGCATGGTGGCAGGTGAGCCACAAAGTCAGCCATGAGAGGGAAGTTCCCAGTGATACAGGCATACCTCAAAAAACAAGAAGGACTTCTAATAAACTATCTAACCATACAAGTTAAATAATTAGACAAAGAACAAAAGGAAAAACACAGAGTAAATAGAAGGAAGGAAACAATAAAGATCACAGCTAAAATAAATGACAATCTAAACACACACACACACACACACACACACACACACACACACACAAGATCAATGAAACAAAGAGCTGTTTCTTTGAAAATATAAACAAGATTGATGAACCTGTAGCCAGTATCATCAAGAAACAAAGAGAAAGAGAGAGAGAACACAAATAAACACAATCAGAAATAAAGTAACAATACCAAAGAAAAACAAAAATTGTAAAAAAAAAAAATTACTATGAATAACTGTATTCCAACAAGCTGGACAAGGTGGATGAAATGGACCTATTCCTAGAGAAAAACAATTTTCCAAAATTGAATCAGGAAAATGAAAAAAACGTGCATAGGTCGATAACTACTGATGAAATTGAAGCAATAATAATGATAATGATAATGATAATGATAATGATAATGATAATGATAATAAAACACCCAGCAAACAAAAGGCTTGGTATGGATGGCCTGACAGCAGAGTTCTACCAATCAAAAAAAGAACTAACATGTATTCTACTCAAACTAGTTTTAAAAATTAAAAAGGGAGGAAAACTTCCAAGCTCATTTTACAAGGCCAGCATTATCCTAATTTCAAAACTATATAAAGACACAACAAAGAAATTACAGGCCAATGCTAATATCCTCAACAAAATATTAGCAAATAGGATTAAAAATACATTAGAAACATCATACACCATGATCACATGGGATTTATTCCACAGATGCAAGGCTGGTACAATAATTGCACATCAATAAACATAACACATTACATAAGTTGAAAGACAAAAAATCATCTGATGATATCAATTAACACAGAAAAAGCATTCAAGCCTGGCCAGCTTGACTCAGTAGTTGAGCATCACCCTATAAACCAGGATGTTACGGTTCCAGACAGGGCACATGTCTGGATTGTGGGCTTGATCCCCAGTGTGGGGTGTGCAGGAGGCAGCCAATCAATGATTCTCTCTCATCATTAATGTTTCTATCTCATTTTCTCCCTCTCCTTTTCCATTCCTCTCTGAAATCAATAAAATATTTTTAAAGAAAAAGCATTTGACACAATACAACATACTTCCTTGATAAAAGAATCTCAACAAATTGGGAATAGAGGTATCATAACTACATTTTTAAAAGGCCATATATGACAAACCTACAGCCAATGTCATATTCAATGTGCAAAAACTAAAACCATTTTCCCTAAGAATAGGAATAATGCAGGGATGTCCTCTTTCACCACTCTTATTAAACATAGTACTGGAAGTCCTAGCCACAACGATTAGACAAGAAGAAAAAATAAAGGCATCTAAATTGAAAAGTAGAAAGTAAAACTATCATTATTTCCAGATGTCATGATATCATACATAGAAAACCCTAAAGTATCCAACAAAGAAAATACTAGATTTAATAAATGAATTTGGCAACATAGCAGGATACAAAATTAACACCCAGAAATCTATGGCATTTTTATATAGCAACAATGAACTCTTAAAAAGAGAAACTAAACAAACAATCCCATTTACCATTGAAACAAAAAAAAGTATGATAGTTTGGAATAAACTTAGCCAAAGAAGTAAAAGACCTGCACTCAGAAATCTACAGGACATTGAAAAAAGAGACAGAGAAATATATAAACAAGTAGAATATATCTTGCTCATGGATTCATAGTATAAACACCATTAAAATGTCCATACTACCCAAAGCAATCTATAGATTCATTGAAATCCCTATTAAGGTACTTATGGCATATTTCACAGATCTAGAACAAACATGCGAAAAATGTATATGGAACCAAAAAAGACCCCCAAAGGGCCACAGCCATCTTGAGAAAGAAGAAAAAAGTTGAAGGGATCACAATACCAGATATCAAGTTATACTTCAAAGCCAGTACTCAAAACAGCCTGGTACTGGCACAAGAAAAGGCATGTAGATCAATGGAACAGAACAGAGAACCTGAAACAAGCCTAAGACATTATGCTCAATTAATATTTGACAAAGAAGGAAAGAGCATACAATGGAGTCAAGGCAGTCTCTTCAGTAAATGGTGTTCTGAAAATTGTACAGATACATGCAAAAAAAAATGAAACTAGAGCACCAACTTACACCATACACAAGAATAACTTCAAAATTGATAAAAGATTTAAATCAACGTTGTGAAACCATGAAAATTTTAGAAGAAACCAGAAGTAGCAAAATTTCAGACAGCTCTAGTAGCAATATGTTTTCTGATAAATCTTCTAGGCCAAGGGAAACTGAGGAAATCAACAAGCGAGAATATATCAAATAAAAACCTCCTGCACAGCAAAGGAAACCATCAACAAAATCAAAAGAAAGCCCACATTATGGGAGAACATAGATCTGATAAAGGGTCAATTTCCAAAATATATAAGGAACTCATACAACTTACCAAATGGAAGACAAACAATTCAATTTAAAAAATGGGCAAAGAACCTAAGTAGACACCTCTCCAAAGTGGACATACATATAAAAAAAAATGCTCAATGTCCCTAATCATGAGAGAGATGGGAATTCAAATGAAAATTAGATATTACATCACACCTGTCAGAATGGCTACCATCAACAAATGACTAGTGCTGGGTTTTGCAACAAGATGGCAGCATAGGTAAATGCCTAACTGCAGCCTCATTCAACAATTTCAAAAAATACAACTAAAATATAAAGTGGACATTATCCAGAACTACAGGAAAGTTGACTGACTGGAAATTCTACAACTAGAAGGAAAGAGAAAACCAGAAGGAAAATCAGAGGAGCTGTAAAAGCCTAAGGTACCAAGAGACAGGGTGCGCGCCTGGGGAGAGGACGGATCCAGAGAGGAGGGTGCCAGGCTAGCGTTCCCTAGCGGGAAGGAGATAAAAGCTCCGGACTGTGCTGAATCCCAGTTCTGGGTAAGACCCTGGAGTCCCAGGTTCTTACAGAGGGAATCTGGGATGTAAGGCAGAAGCTCAGGGGAGCTGCAAAAGGCAGAACCCCGGAGTCGCACATATTACACACAGAGGACAAGAGGACAGACTGTTCACTGAGCTGCTGTATTGCCCTAGCGGGAAGGAGACAAAAGCTCAGGAATGTGCTGAGCCCCAGTTCTGACTGCACTGAACCCCAGTTCTGGGCGAGATCCTTGGACCCCAGCCTCATACAGAGGGAATCTGGGCTATAAGGCGGAGGCTCAGGGGAGCGATGAAAGGCAGAACCCCCGAGTGGCACACATTTCACACAGAGGACAGATGGTTGATTGGGCCGCTGGATTGCCCTAGCAGGAAGGAGACATAAGCTCTGGACTGCTCTTAACCCCACTTCCAATTGCTCTGAACCCCAGTTGCGGGCTTCTTGGGGGAGAGACTAGACTGTCTGGTAGCGGGCAAAACTCTAGGGTGCCTTTCTCTCAGAGGTGCTTGCAGCCAGTACCAAAGGACACTGAGGTACACTGAGACTCAGGAACCTCAGAGGGCAGGGCTAACCGGAAGTCAAGGCTGTAGGCTCCACCCTGAAACTCCACCCCATCCAAGCTGAACACAGAAGCTTTTGCAGGTTTCCAAGTCTAGTGGAATAAGGCTGTCTCCTGGCATAGATACAGCTGATCCTCCCAACCTACCAACTCAGGGAAGCAGCAAAAATGCCAAGACGAGGAAACAGATCACTAACGAAGGAAATGGAGGACAAAAAGCAACTGGATATAGAGTTCAAAGCCACGCTTATAAGGTTGTTCAAGAATCTCCTAGAAAAGGCCGATAAAATAAATGAGACCTATGAGGATATGAAAAGGGATCAACTAGAAATAAAGAATGCATTCTCTGAAATAAAAAATATTATACAGCCGAAACCGGTTTGGCTCAGTGGTAAAGCGTCGGACTGCAGACTGAAAGGTCCCGGGTTCGATTCTGGTCAAGGGCATGTACCTTGGCTGCGGGCACATCCCCGGTAGGGGGTGTGCAAGAGGCAGCTGGTCGATGTTTCTCTCTCATCGACGTTTCTAGCTCTCTATCTCTCTCCCTTCCTCTCTCTGTAAAATGTCAATAAAAATATATTTATTAAAAAAAGAGCTAAAAAAATATTATACAAAGTTCTAAAAACAGAATGGAAGATTGCAAGAATCAACTCCAAGATTTGGAACACAAAGAGCCAGAGGACACTCCTCTGCAGAAGCAGGAAGACAAGAGAATCCAGAAAGTTGAAGATAGTGTAAGAAACCTCTGGGACAACTTCAAGCGAACCAACATCAGAATTATAGGCGTCCCAGAAGATGACAGAGAGCAAGATACCGAAAACATACTGAAAGAAATAGTGACAGAAAACTTCCCCCACCTGGGGAAAGAAATAGATTTACAAGTCCAGGAAGCATACAGAACCCCAAACAAAAGGAATCCAAAGAGGACCACACCAAGACACATCATAATTAAAATTACAAGAGCAAAAGACAAAGAAAGAATATTAAAAGCAGCAAGACAAAAGCAGGTAGTTACCTATAAAGGAGCACCCATATGACTGTCAGCTGATTTCTCAACAGAAACCATGCAGGCCAGACAGGAATAGCAAGAAATATTCAAGGTGACAACTAGCAAGAACCTACAGCCAAAAATACTCTACCCAGCAAAGCTATCACTCAGAATCGAATGCCAGATAGAGCTTCACAGATAAATTTAAGCTAAAGGAGTTCATCGCTGCCAAGCCAGAATTATATGAATTGCTGAAAGGAGTTCTTTAGGAAAAGGAAGAAAATAAAGATAAAAATTATGAACAACAAATATGTAACTATCAACAAGTGAATCTAAAAACCAAGGGAAGTAAAAATCATGATGAACAATATTAACTGGTGAATATAATAGAATCAGAGGTATGGAAGGGGAGTGGACTGATGATTCTCGGGGAAATGGGGAGTGGGGGGTGTGGGAAGAGATTGAACATAAACTGCACCTATGGATGAGGACAATGGGGATGGGGAAAGGGCAGAGAGAGGGATGGAAACTTGGTGGAGGGGAGCAATGGAGGGGGGGAGACTGAGGAACATTTGTAATAATATGAACAATAAAAATTTATTTGAAAAATTAAAAAAATTAAAGCAAAAAAAAATTACTAGTGCTGATGAAGATGTGAAGAAATGGGAACCCTAGTACACCTCTGGTGGGAATGCAGACTATGCAGCCACTGTGGAAAGCATTATGGAGGTTCCTTAAAAAACTAAATATGGAACTGCCATTTGACACAATGATCCAACTCTAGGAATATATCCTAAGAAACCCAAAACACCAATCAGAAAAAAAATGTACGCACCCCTATGTTCATAGCAGCACAATTTACGATAGCTAAGATTTGGAAACAGCCTTGGTGCCCATCAGCAGATGAGTGGATCAGAAAACCATGGTACATCTACACAATGGAATACTATGCTGCTATAAAAAAGGAATTCTTACTCTTTGCAGCAACCTGAATGGAACTGGAGCTAAGTGAAATAAGCCAGTCAATAAAAGTAATATACCATATGATCTCACTCATTTGGGATAATAAAAACATTATAAACTGATGAACAAAAAGTTAGATACAGTGTCAGCAAAGCATCAAACAGACTAACAAAATATAGCGGGAAGATTAGGGAGAGGTGGGGGAGATAAGAGATCAACTGAAGGAATTGTATGCATGCATATAAGCATAACCAATGGATGCAAGACACTGGGGGTGGGGGCATCTACGGGAGTGGGGTGGGGTAGGGCCAATGGGAATATATGTACACATATAATATCTTAATTTAAAAAATGGAAATAAAATAAAAATAAATACATAAAAATAAAATAAAATAAAATAGGTCATTATAATAAAAACATAACAAAACAAAAAGAATGCCCCTCAATTTGACTTTTGTCTGTTGTCTTCCTATGATTGTATTGAGTTTATGCATTATTCAGAAGGATGTCACAGAGGTGCTATGCACTTCTCATTGCACTATATTGAGAGTACATGATGTCAATACACCTTATTTCTGGTGATATTAACTCTGATTACTTGGTTAAATCACAGACTCAGATCATAATGAAGGCCTAAAAATATAATTGCCCTTTAAAGTAAGAATCCTAAAGGAAAGAAAGGCACATGTACACATACCTGAAGTTTGGTGATGATTTCCTGTTTTGTGACCTCCACCAATTGATTATCTTCTACTGCAAAGGCTGGGAAGGATATAACTGAAAGTAGACTAGCATCAACCTCTTTGGATGTTGAAGCCCGGGGAAGTATTGAATTAAGGATAGACTAAGAGAAAGAAAATCAAATGTGGCACATTAGTGAATAACTCATGTTTGTAAAACTTACAAATTTAATTTCCAAAGATTTATGTAGAAGAGCAACATTCCGAAGAAAAACTAAACATTCAATAGTGAGAGCTTTAAAAACTAGCTATTTCTGTACATTATCCCTTGTTACAATACTGCTCTCAATGTTTTCCAATCCTGATTGTTAAGCAGCTGCTAATGGATACAGAATACTCTTAACATCATTATCCCATCCACAATCCTGTTGCTCAATTAGCAACTATTTACGCATAAAGATAAGAGAAAATGTAGCTGCTGTAAAGTAGAAAATGGAAGGCTCAGCTCATATATCCTTAGTATTTATCTTTTCCCTCAGAAAGGGAGGAAGGTGTCCCTCAGCTCAGCCTGAATGCTCGCCAATATGGAACCCCTTGAGGGATGTCCGACTGCCCTGTGGGATTGGGCCAATACGGGCAGTCGGACATCCCTCTCAATCCAGGACTGCTGGCTCCCAACCACTCGCCTGCCTGCCTGCCTAATTGCCCCTAACCATTTATGCCTGCCAGCCTGATCAGGCCCTAACCTGCCAGCCTGATCAATGCCTAACTGTTCCCCTGCCTGACAGATTCCCCCTAACTGCCCTTCCTTGATGGCCTGATCACGTCTAACTGCCCTCCCCCGATGGCCTTGTCGCCCATAACTGCTCGCCCCTACTGGCCCAGTTACCCGTAACTGCCCTCCCTTGCCAGCCTGGTTGACTCTAACTGCCCTCCTCTGCAGGTCTGGTCACCCCTAACTTCCTTCTCTTGCCAGCCTGGTTGCCCCTAACTGCCCTCCCCTGCAGGTCCAATCACCCCTAACTTCTATCGCCTGCCCATCTGGTCACCCCAAATTGCCTTCCCCTGTCAACCTGGTAACCCCTAACTGCTGTCCCCTGCAGGCCTGGTCCCCCCCAATTGCCCTCCCCTACAGGCCTGGTCTCCCCCTACTGCCCTCCCCTGTAGGCCTGGTCCCCCCAACTGCCCACTACTGCAGGCCTGGGTCCCCCCGAACTGTCCTCCCCTGCAGGCCTGGTCACCCCCAACTGCCCTCCACTACATGTCTGGTAGCCCACAACTGCTCTCCTCTGCTGGCCCAATCACTCCTAACTGCCCTCCCCTGCAGGCCTGTTTGCCCCCAACTGCCCTCCCTTGCATGCCTACTCCCTACAAACTGCCCTCCCCTGCTGGCCTGGTTGCCCCAACTGCCCTTGCCTGTAGGTATGGTCTCACCAACTGCCCTCCACTGTAGGCCTGGTCCCCCCAACTGCCCTCCCCTGAAGGCCTTATCCCTCCCAAGTGTCCTCCCCTGCAGGCCTGGTCCCTCCAAACTGCCCTCCCCTGCATGCCTGTTTGCCCACAACTGCCCTCCCCTGCCAGCCTGGTCACCCCTAACTGCTGTCCCCTGCAGGCCTGGTTGCTCCCAACTGCTCTCCCCTGCAGGCCTGGTTGCCCACACTTGCCTCGCCTGCTGGTTCAGTTACTTCTAACTGCTCTCCCCTGCCAGCCTGGTCACCCCTAATACTCTCCCCTGCTGGCCTGGTTGCCCCCAACTTCCCTACCCTGCAGCCTGGTTCCCTCCAACTTCCCTCCCCTGCTGACCACCTTGTGGCAGCAATCTTATGTCCACATGGGGGAGGCTATCTTGTGTGATGGAGTGATGGTAAATTTGCATACTACCTCTTTATTATATAGGATAACACTACGGATGTCTAATCAGGGTTTGAAGAAGAGAAGAAAAATCGTTTTGCAATGAGAAGAACCTTAATCTTTCAATACAAAGAATAATCCTAACCAAAACTAAATATATGCATTTACCATTTAAACCAGGGGTGGGGAACATCTGGGCCATGGATTATATAAGGCCCATGAAATCATTTGGTCTGGCCCTTCCAAGGTATTAGGGGTGATTTAATTAAATGTTTGACCAAATATAGCAGGCTAATTTTTAAGTTGATAATTTTGAGTGGCCCACAAATGATGTTAAAAATATGAAAATGGCCCTTGGCAGAGAAAAGGTTCCTTACCCCTTATTTAAACAGTGTAAACTCCAAACAGTTAACCCTAGAGCCAATCTGGAACAAGGGAATATTTTAGAGCCACTATCAACACTCAACATAAGTCACACACCTTGCTCTCTTGCTATATTTAGAAAAGGAGATTCTCAGGAGCACAGTCCATAGATTTGATATGACAATAGTGAGAAATTCTATATACTATAATTTTATCCCTTTATAACCATGGATGAGAGAACAGGAATATAATCTAAGTTACAGCTAATGCTATATCAAGCTTATTATAATACTAGAGGCCCATTGCATGAAATTTGTGCACTGGGGATGTCCCTAAGCCCAGACTGCACCCTCTCCAATCTGGGACCCTTCAGGGGACATCTGACTGCTGGTTTAGGTCTGATCTTGCATATAAATGCATATGTTTAGTTTTGGTTAGTCTCATTTTTTGTATTGAAAGATTAAGGTTATTCTCATAGGCAAAATTATTTTCCTTCTCTTCTTCAAACCCTGATTAGACATCCATAGTGTTTATAGTAGATACAAATTCATCTTGTAATTATAACCAGCAGTCAGACATCCTTCTCACAATCTGAGACTGCTGGCTCCTAACCACTCACCTACCTACCTGCCAGATTGCCCCTAACTGCTTCTGTCTGCCAGCCTGATCACCCCATAACTGCTCCCCTTCTGGCCTAATTGATGCTTAACCACTCCCCTGCTGGCCTGATCAACCCCAACTGCCCTCCCCTGCCAGCCCAATTTCCACCAACTGCCCTCCCCTGCTGGCCATCTTGTGGCGGTCATCTTGTGATGGCCATCTTGTGACAATGTGGGAGCAGCTATCTTATAATGACATGAGGACGTCACACGAGGGCACAAGGGCCACCTAGGCTTTTATTAGTATAGATAGAATGTCTGATATTTTTGGCACATGGTAATAAATAAGATTTTTCTATTCTCAATCAGGTCTCTATTCTAAAGTCCATACTAAGTCTGAATCTGAGTAAGAATAAAATGATCTATAATGTGGTCTATTATTTTCTTACCTGGCAGTGTTGTACTTCATCAGCAAGGACATGAATAACTGATTGGGGCCCACCTTTCACACCGAACAGATCCAGTTCATCTAATGCTTCTAGGGCTGCCTGTGAGGAACAAAGAAGGAAAGGTCAATTTCAGTATTAGATATATTTCTACTCCCTATATCTCAGTATCACATCAATGCACACAATGTAATTTTGAATATGTTCAGAACATAAAATGCAATAACAGTATTTATTCTGAGGAGCCTCTGACTTGTTCTTTTGCTTACATACTATCCCAATCTAGCAAGACCTATTTACCTAAATACTCCCATTTTACGGAGGCCATAAAACATGAACCATACACAACCCCCGGAGGGGTTATCAGCATTGGCACCAGGCCAGGCCTTCGGATGTGGTCTCAAGTCCACCATCCCAACACATGGGGCTTTTTGCAAAGCCCGCAAAAGGTTCAGAAACCTGATCCATATTGGGGGAACAAAGAAACAAAAGGGTATAAATGAAAAACTTCCTCCATATTCACTCACACAAGGATTTGGAGAACTGGCCCACTGAGTCACTGTACTAGTCCATCTGAAACATATGAAAATAAATGGGTTTATCCTGGACCTCTGAGTACTCCCTGTGTATTTTTCAGTTGCCTGATAAATTCTGTAACAATAGAGGAATGTATTATTGTGTAGCCAGGGCTTTCTGGGAAGTTGAATTTTAAGAATTGTATTTCAGATCTTAAATAAAATTTGTTTCTAAATTTAAGAAAAAAAGAACAGTATGATATTAGCAGAAAAACAGACACAGACCAATGGAACAGAATTGAAAGACCAGAAATAAAGCCACAAGTGTATGACAATTCTCAGAGGGAAGGTGTGGGATGAGGCGCAAAGAGATTAACCAAAGAACTTATATGCATAACCCATGGACACAGACAACAGTGTGGTAAAGGCCTGGGAGGTGTTAGGAGTGGGGAGGAGATGGTCAATGGGGGAAACTGGGGCTATTTATAATATTTTCTCTTTTTTTCTTTTTAAAAAATATATTTTATTGATATTTTACAGAGAGGAAGGGAGAGAGATAGAGAGCTAGAAACGTCGATGAGAGAGAAACATCGACCAGCTGCCTCTTGCACACCTCTCACCGGGGATGTGCCCGCAACCAAGGTACATGCCCTTGACCGGAATCGAACCCGGGACCTTTCAGTCCGCAGACCGACGCTCTACCACTGAGCCAAACCAGTTTCGGCCTATTTATAATATTTTCAACAATAAATATTTAAAAAAACAATAAAGAGAAATGGTTCCATGATATCAAGCTTTGTCAAATGGTGTACAGAAGGACCAAAGACCTCCTTTTTTTTTTTGGAATAGCTGAGATGATGAGTTTACTTTAAAATATGTTCTGTTAGGTCCTTAAAGGATATGTAAGTAGACATATGCTACAAAACTAGTTTGGATATATAAATCTGGAGCTTATGAATAATGACCTCACCTATATGTCCACAGTTCTATGGTAGAATCTGAATTGTACCTGTGGTTTAAAAGAACCATTAATTTGACAATGGTCCATATTCACATTAAGCCTTTATCTAGTGCAAAGGTGTACCAGACTTCCTTACCCCATACCTGGGAAAAACAAAGCAAGGAAAATTACCTTTGCCATTCCAACTGAACTGGCATTCAATTCTGAGATCCCTTGGTTAGTCTTGTCTCCACGTTCCCATATACCGAAGTCCTGCCATAAAATAACCAACATAACATTAGCAAGTCATCACTACTAAATTCTCACTATGCACAACCGTTGAATAAAAGGCACACATAGTACCCTGTTTCCCCAAAAATAAGACAGTCTCTTATATTAATTTTTGCTCCCAAAGATGTGCTAGGTCTTATTTTCAGGGGATGTCTTATTTTTCCATGAAGAATACGATACACATGTATTATTAAATGAAAAAAAAGGAAATTTATTACATGTATACGGATGGTATGGTAGTACTATAGTTGTCAACACAAACCAGACAAACTGTGAATCCTACAGTATCAAGAATTTACTCATTTATTCAATGACAATCATGTCATCATCTTCTGGAACATCATCATAACAATCCAATTCCTGAATTTCTTGGGACTCCATTTCTTTCAGAATCAGTGCACCAAATATCTCATGTTTAGCAATAGCACTGTCTTTAAATGAGTACTTGTTGTCAAGGTAGCCTGCTCGCAGTGCATTTGCAATGCAACTGTCAGTGATTTTCTCCCATGAATTCTTCACCCAAGTCATAACTTCTTGCAGTTTAGGTTTCACAAAGTTTCCACGCTGATTTCTCTCCATCCTATTTTCAATGTAGTCATTAATTTCCATGCGAAAATTGTCTTTGAATGGCTTCTTTATTGCAATATCAAGAGTCTGGAGATAGGCCGTCATTCCTGCGGGAATCATTATCTGGTCTATTTTTCTTTCATGAAGAAATGTCTTAATGTCTTCATGTATTTAGCGCAGTGAGTGCTGGCTGTACCCCAGACTAGCAGACCTCTTTGGCTTCCTCACATAACAGCGGCAGCATTAAATTGACCCACTTCCTTATAACTGCTTGTGTGGTCCAGGTCTTTTCAGTTTCAAGAATAAAAACGCCCAAAACAGGTTCAATTTTTCCTTCTTGCCCTTAGAAATGATTAAAGGTGGGATTTTAGTGCCATCCAGACGAATTGCCAAAATATAGGAAACACGTGCACTTTCATAAGCAGTGGAGGGAATGTACACTAAGGAGGCACCCTGCTGTTTAATTGTTGTTTGAGATGATTGGCCCATAAACAATGCCGTTTCATCCATAGCAATCATGTTGGAAAGATTGTATTTAGAGAAGTCAGCATCATCAATAAAGGACTTGAATGCAAGTGCTCGCTTAATAACTTGAGTATCTTCCAACCTAAACAATGTTGTAGATCTTCTTAAAGACAGTTCACATCGCTGAAGGAAATTATCCAGCCAGTGTTGTGATGCTTTGAAGTCTTCGGGGGGCTATGTCAAACTGTGGTGCCATTGCAAGGACAAATTCTTGAATCTGAGCCCTATTCACAACCAAAGCCTTTGCTCTCCTGTCAACAACCCATTCACAGATCAGGTCTTCCAGCTCGGAAAACAATGGCTGCTGACCTGATCCACACTTGGGCTTTTTAGCATTTCCCTTGTCCACTTGTTCAATGAGGTTACCATACTCTGCTTGCCATTTTCAGACCAATCAGATACTCAACATCTTCTCTGTGCAGAAAGCAGTAAGATTTTGGCCCCAAGAGTGTTCCAGGATTCCTTTCTTGTACTCCACAGAGTAGCTTTTTCTTTTTGAGCTAATTTCTAGGGGTAAAAAAAAAAAGGAATTGGGGTATCAAGGTGGGGGGAGGGGCATCACTTAAAATGACACAAGGGGGATTAAAGGGGGGAATCAAAATGGCACAGGAGAATCAGATGGGGGATTACCATTTTAGTAACCCCTTTTGATCCTCCTGTGTCATTTTAAGTGATCCCCCCACCCTGTGCCACTGAACACCTTCACCAGACATCCCCCCTACCCCTTAATCAGACATTTACCCCCTGGGGTCAGCCTGGGGACTGTCACTGGGCTTGCTGGGGCCTGGATCTGGGCTGGAACAGGGTCTGCCACTGACTGAGAACCTTCAGTGATCATAAAGGCAGCCACGAGCATCAGATAGTGTCATCAGAGACAGACCAGCACTCACCACCTTCCCCCCCGTCCTGTCCGATCTAATCCTCCTATTCTTCTACACGCATCTGCGAAAGTCTCCTCCTCTCTCCTGCCCCACGTTCACCGCTCACTCCAACCTCCGCTCTGCCTCCACACAGCAGTGACATCAGGACTCTGCGTAATGTCACTGGTTGCTAAATGTCAGTCGGGACGGCCCTAGCAACCGATTTACGGTAAATTAATTTTCATTCTGAGACAGAGCCTGGGGGCTTTATTTTCGGGGGATGACTTATATTTGACTCAGAAGGAAACCTGTAAGTAGGTCTTATTTTCAGAGGATATTTTATTTTTGGGGAAACATGGTAGCTAATTTGGCAAACTTATGTGTACCCACAATGCTGATTAAGGATATGCCAATGAGGTGGATTGCCCAATAACTTTAAATTCTTGTGGGGCTTCCAAGAAGTTGGCAAACCCCTAAACAGTTGATCAGTACTAAGAATTGCAGTTTGGTCCATCTAGAGAGGTACTTCTCAAATTTTTCCATCAAAGCAAATACCCAAGGTGTCTAAGAAATGGAGCCTAAACCACACCCTGGTATTTATCTTAAATATCCATTCTAATTTTACTCTATATTGACATTGAAAATGTACTATGCGCTCACCTATGCACTTTACACTATTATCTTCCTTAATCATTACATTTTATAGATGATAAAACTGAGCTGCAAAGAGAGGTTAAGTGATTCACCCAAGGACACCCAGCTAATAAGTGACAAAGCTAGGATTATAGTTCAAGTACTCTCCCTCCAAAGCCTACATTCTTAACCATTACTCTGTATGACCCCTAGAAAATATAAAGATAACAGTTAAAATTAATTTTAACAAACTTTATTGTGAAATAACTTTAGACTTCCAGAGAAGTTACAAAAATAGTACAGTGAGTTCCCATAATCTTTACTTCAGCTTTCCTTAATGTTAACACCTAACATAACCATAATACAACTGTCAAAGCTAATAAATTAATGTCAGAACAACACTAGTTTACTTCTTCACTGCACCCTAAACTGGGGATTCCCATTGCTGTTAAATTGGTGCCAAGATCATCAGTTGACAGCATTCATTACTGTGAGTCCTGCCAACAATTATTAGTGATGTTTCAATGATGATTTTCTACTTCCTTCATTACCTCTGCAATTCATCATTAAGGAAGAGCTATCATTTTCCCCCTATTTTGATATTCAGTTGTTTATTTATATCAGTAGGAAATTATGAATATTTAGATTTTTCTCTTGGTTGTAATAAAATATTATTTTGTTACTTGAATTGTTCCAACTTTGGCCTTAGAGAGTTCTTCCAGGTTTGACATGTCTCATTCTTTTTGAACACTTCCTCACATCTGTCACTACATGATGCTCCAGTTTCATCTTATATTTTTCATATACCAGCCCAGGAACTGACTATATGGAATCTTGGTTTCTTTTACTAGAGAATGATAGTTACAATCCAAGACTTGAATGATGGTGTTCCTTGTCACTATGATGTTATTGCTTCTAGACCCTCTCACTAAATAGAATTTGAACATACCTGTTAGGTCGAGGCAGGGGGGAGGGAAGCCCAGAGCAGATTCAAGCATCTGCGGGATGGATGGTGACAAAGATAGCTGGCTAGCTGGCACCTTCCTAGGGCCTTCCTAGACCTCCTGGCCCGAGGCAGGAATTCCACACCTCTCATGCCCTCCACCCTCCCCTCCCTAAACAGCTGTATAAAAGAAATACCTAAGCTGCTTTTTGGCGCGAACTTCCCTGGCCCACCCTGGGACCAGTG
This sequence comes from Vespertilio murinus, assembly GCA_963924515.1. Taxonomy (NCBI): domain Eukaryota; kingdom Metazoa; phylum Chordata; class Mammalia; order Chiroptera; family Vespertilionidae; genus Vespertilio; species Vespertilio murinus. The sequence continues at coordinate 38,749,564 of OZ004710.1, forward strand.
AGCTTCGCCCAGGAGAGCAGATTAAAACCCCCCTTCTTAATCGCCTGGATTCCGTGTCTTGCTTCTGTGTCGCAAACCTCTCAGCTGGGACCTTATAAACCTCTCCGTTGGGACCTTACAACCTTACAACCCATGTACATAACTACATGTACATACAAACACACATACACACAATATAACTTACGCACCTGTATTTATTTCCATATGCATCTTAAATTACTTTTCATGCCATATCTCTGAGTTAGAGCTTTAGGAAGGTGAACCATATTTATCCCATAACTAGTTTGACCTGCCCCAAACTCAGCTGTACCCTTGTGTGTGCAGCAAAGATTAGACTCTCAGAAGACACAAATATTAATTCAACTGCTGCAATCCTTACCTGTAGTGGAGAGGCCAGAGAACCCTAATTTTTACCCTGGACTACAGGGTACAAATTTGTACCCAGGCCTATGATATTGGAAGGCAAAGTGATCAGTTAACAAATAATGTCTGCATCAAATATTGATAGGGGCAGAAACAGAATGTTGGGGAACCAGCTAGAATTATAGGAAATATTAATCATGCTCTGTTAAATGTGATTGTTTTTGTTCTGATTAAAGAAGGCTGCTGGCAGCTGCACTTGGGTCCTGGGAACTCACCTGGAAATGCATCCCATCCTCCCATTTGGAGCTGCCTATTATCATGGAAAGATTAACAACTTTGCTGCAGAAATCAGAATCGCCAGCCCTTTGAAGACCTCCAGCCCTTGCATATCACTAAGCCCTTTGAAGATCCCCAGCTCTCTGCTCACCTGTTAACTGCCGATTTGGTATACCCTTTGGCTACTTTCCAATGTAATCTTTTGTCCTTTTTACCCAATATAAGCAGCTGGTTTATGGGGGGGGGGGGGGTGCAGAGCAGATTTTTGTGCATGATCTCTGCTCTTCCCATACTGCTGGCAGTATTGGAATTGTGGATGGAAGGGGCCACATGCTAACCTGACAAGCTCAAGGAAGGCCTGCATGGCAGTCTTGCAAACTCAGAGACCTAAAGTAACCACAAAGGATGGTCCGAAATTAAACTTTAACTAAAAGCGGTTATGGTGGGTAGTTACATCCTAGGTTGGTTTCTTCACTGACAAGGTCAACCTTTACCTTAACTGAGCCTATCTGTCTTTTTGCATCTGTAGTAATATACCCTCGAAATGTCTGGGTAACTTGTAACTTCCCTTTTTCTGAACCCCTTGGGGCACAACCTAATGTGCTGGTCGCCAGGACACATACCACAAATTCCTTCATTAGCATGTTAATTGTTCCTGCACTCACCTAAGTATGTGTCCATCATTTTACTTTTTATTCAATCCCAGGGGTCCCCCCCACCTTTGCTTTCTCAGGCCTCTGTACTCTATCACCAGTGGATTTCATGTAACCCACCCATGTCCCTTCCTTGGATTGCAAATGTAAGCTGCCATTCTCCGGAGCATTATCTCAATTCCTTGAGGATCTGCTTCCCCGCATATGTCAACAGTTTGCCTCAAATAAACTCACAAAAATTCTTTATAGGTTTCAATGGTTATTTTTACATTAACAGAATACTCATATATGATTCAACCCTGCCTCTGTTTAATTGACTCAAGTAGTGAAATGCAGTATGGATCCATTGATTATCTAGTTATAGCATGTCTATGTTACACTTATCCTTTTGGCAAATATAGAGTGACAGGTTCCAGATTTACCCTCCCACCTAAAACAACTAAAAAACTAAACAATTAAATTTAAAAACTGGATTATTTATGACACATCCATTTTCAATACAGTGAATATCATGTAATGAAGAACAGTGATCCCTGAGAGAACAGATGTTAAATATTTTGATTTAATATAAATTTATCCCATATAGTAGTTGTAAGAAAAAGTAACTATTTTGTACTGTAATACTGAATGTCTACAAATATAGAAATGTTATTTCTAAGTAGCTAACTGGCCCATAATACACCCTAGCCATCTTGCTCCTGCTTAAGACCATAAGTCATTACAATAAGACTACAATTTATCCCCAGATTGCTAAATACATACCATCAGATATTTTACAGTTTGAAAGAAATGAAAACATAGCATTTTGACTCTCTTGCCTCTGTAACTCCCTTGGGGAGAAGATAAACAGAAGATGACAGAGCTTAGCAAAGAAAGAGACTGAAGATAATTTCTGCCAGAAGCCTTATAGATTGGTTCACAGTGAGGTGTAGCTATAAGACAATGGTCGGCAAACTCATTAGTCAACAGAGTCAAATATCAACTGTACAACGATTGAAATTTCTTTTGAGAGCCGAATATTTTAAACTTAAACTTCTTCTAACGCCACTTCTTCAAAATAGACTCGCCTAGGCCATGGTATTTTGTGGAAGAGCCACACTCAAGGAGCCAAAGAGCCACAGGTGCCGACCATGGCTGTAAGAGAAAGAATTGGTTGTCCAGAATTTTAAAATCACCATATCTTTAAAATGCAATACCAAATGAGCACTTACAGCAGTTTTATATGCAGCTTCAATGTAAAACACAAGGTTCTGGATGAAATTGACTTCATCTAGGCTGTGGATGATATGAAGTCCTGAGAAAAAAAGAGAATAAAAATAAAGAAGTGGTCAATGTGATACTGTTATAATTAATGCAGTTATTAATTAATTAACAAGAAAGGAACACAGGGAAGGCTGGATAATAATAAACACATTATCTGGGACCACCGGGGAAATTTAGAATAATTGTGCTGTCCAGATTTGAGACTACTGAGTCAAACAAAACTCAGTTATCTGTAGTTACTGAAACAATTTAGGATAAATGAGCTATCCTGGGTCTGAGAAGAATGTGCTTCGATGGCCAGTGAGATCACAATCAATGGGACATTCAAACCATCATCAATGGAGTATTGGGATAGCATACATAAGTTCAGGAAATCAAAATAACTTTTAAATGAGTATAGAACCCAAAACAGCAAGGTTAAAATACTAAACAGCAATTTTTACCCAAGTATGGTTACTACTATACTTCATCAGTAATACCTGGGAACAGGGCATTCGCCAGAATAGGTGTGTAGACATGGCCACTGAAAGCAAGGGAAGATTTTATATTTAATATCCTAAACAAAGGGGTTTTCTCTTGCTCTCTCTTCCTTGTTGATAGTGTCTTCAATCCTGGCTTGTGGGACTCTCAGGCTCTGCACTTGTCCACATGGCCCATAGCCATGGGGTTCCTAGACACAATGGATTAATGAATGGACTTGAACTAGCCCCGTGGTTGGCAAACTGTGAGCCACATGCAGCTCTTCGGCCCCTTGAGTGTGGCTCTTCCACAAAATACCACGGCCTAGGAGAGTCTATTTTGAAAAAGTGGTATTAGAAGAAGTTTAGGTTTAAAAAATTTTGGCTCTCAAAAGAAATTTTAATTGTACTGTTGATATTTGGCTCTGTTGACTAATGAGTTTGCCAACCACTGAACTAGCCTGATATTACAGTGGATTCAACTCCACTGTGGAACAGAAACTTTGGACACTAGCTTTGACTTTCACTCTACTGGAACCCCAGATACACAATTTCAAGGACTGGTTTAAGGGAAATGGTACTTTGGAAACAGAGGAATATAACTCCATGCAAATAAAAATCACTCATTCTCCCATGCAAGTCTTAGAAAATTCTTTTTCTCATTCTATATAATAAAGAGATAGTATGCAAATTGACCGTAACACACAAGATGGTCACCCCCATATGATCAAAGATGGCGGCCCCCATGTAGACACAAGATGGCTGCCACAAGATGGCCAACAGGGGAAGGGAGTTGTAGGCAATCAGGCCAGCAGGGGAGCACAGTTGGGAGGGACCAGGCCTGAAAGGGAGGGCAGTTCGGGTGATCAGGCCAGCAGGGGAGGGCAGTTAGGGATGCCTGGGCCAGCAGAGGAGAGCAGTTGGTGGCAATGAGGCCTGCAGGGAGGACAGCTGGGAATGATCAGGCCTGCAGGAGAGGACAGTTGGGGATGACCAGGCCTGCAGGGGAGGGCAGTTGGTGGGAATCAGGCCAGAAGGGGAGTACAGTTAGGGACAATTGGGACAGCAGGGGAGCAGCTAGGCATGGATCAGACTGGCAGTGAAGTGGTTAGGGGCAATCAAGCAGGCCGGCAGGCAAGCGGTTGAGAGCAAGCAGCCTGGATTGTGAGAGGGATGTACAACTGCCCATTTAGCCGAGGGGTCCCAGATTAAAGAGGTTGCAGGCTGGGCTAAGGGGACCCCCCCCTCCTTGTGCACGAATTTCATGCACCAGGCCTCTAGTGATGTCATAAGAACCTGACCCCAGCACCCAGTAGGGAAAGGGATGCCCTACTTTCACCAGTGGATACTCTTAAGACCACTAATAACAAATGACCATTATAGGCTTTATAGGCAGCCATAATGATTAAATGACCCCACTACTCCCAAGTAATCCTACTCTTCTTAGGTAATCTGATTCTTAAACCATAAATATATCATAAATCAGTCTTAGGCTAGTCTTCAATTAAGTGAGATACCAGCAGATTTTAACATGGAAGAATTTTAACTGTTATTTGTAGATATTAATAGGAAGTCTCAGACTCCTGATTCTATAAGTAACTAATTTATAATGTCCTTTAATGTACAAACCTAGGCATTTGGGAAAAGATAAATCATAAAATAATTGGAAAGAATCTAAATACTGAGCAAGAAGTAGATAAACATTATGATTCTAAGGAAAATTTAAAACTTTATCTTTTGAGTAATGATGAGAATTGATCTAAATATAAGCTACAAAAAGATAGTATATCTATCTATATAATAGAGGAATATGCAAATTAGCCAGGATGCCATAACATCACGACTGAACAGCAGGAACCTGAGGTTGCATGGTACCTGGCTGGGGCAAGAGACCTCAGATTGCACCTCCCGCCTCATGGGGCTTGACAAGGGACCTCAGGACATGCCCCCAACCCGGCACTGCTTGCAGAACACATTTGAATACACAGAGGTGAAATGAGGTAAGGCAGGGCAAAGCCCAAGATGGCAGTTTTATATAAAACATTCAGGGCTCTAGATATGAGGTCAACTAAATGGTCTACTCCATAGTAGATTGATTTACACTCACCTAAAATTAAGCCTCAACCCCCCTCACTTTTAAAAATCAGAGTATTGATATATAATTCAAATACAATACAATTCATCCATTTCAAGTATGTAGTTGAATAATTTTAGGGAATGCAGTATTTTGTAACCATCACCATAATTTAAGAACATTTTAATTACCCCCAAAATAAACTCATTAGCAGTCACTCCCCATTTCCCTTTAACAATCACATCCAACTAAGCGATCAGTAATCTACTTTAAGTCTCTATAGATGTATCATACTGGACATTCATATAAACGCAATCATACAATATGTCTGGGTTCTTTTACTTAGCATGTTTTCAAGATTCATCTATGTAGTAGCATATATGCAATTATGCCATTGCATTTTATTTACTGTGTGGATGCATCACATTTTATTCATGCAATGATTACTTGATGGGCATTTACTTTGAATTTTTTTCTATCCTATATAATAAAAGGGAAATATGCAAATTGACCATCACTCCACCACAAAGATGGTGGTGCCCATAGCAGAGGCAGAGTTTCCATAACACAAGATGACTACACCCATAGCTGAATCCGAGTTCCCCTAATGAGCCTTAATGAGCAATCAGCAGGGACCTGAGGCTGTGCTCCCACCCCCATGGGGCTTAACAGGGGACCTCAGGCTATGCCCCCCACCTTGGCACCAGACCAGAGGACATCAGGCCGCAACCCCCTACCAGCAGGGCTTGATGGGGGACCTCAGGCCACAACCCCCACCTGGCAGGGTTTGAAGGGGAACCTCAGGCCATGCCCCCCACCCAGGCAGGGCTTGATGGGGGGCCTCGGGTGATGCCCCCTGCCCCAGTGCCAGGCTGGGGGACCTTAGGCCATGCCTTCCACCCAGTGGGGCTTGAAGAAGGACCTCAGGCTGTGACCCCACCCCAGCACCAGGCCAGGGGACCTGAGGCTGCACCACCTGCCTTAGTGCCAGGCTGGGGAACCTCAAGATGCACACCCCCTAGCCCAGTGCTGGGCCAGGGAATCTCAAACTGCTCCCCTCACCTCAGGCCTTGACATCAAACTGAGGCTGCACCTCCCACCTGGTGAGGTTAAACAGAGTATCTCAAGCCATGTCCCCCACTTGGCTGGGCTTGACAGGGGACTTCATGGCATGCCCCTCGTCTCAGCCCAGGCTCGGGGACCTCAGGCCATGCCCCCCCCCCACCCAGGTGCCAGGCCAGAGGACCTGAGGCTGCACGCCCCCCTCCTGGTAGGGCTTGACAAGGGTGGGACTGGCTGGGTCTGGATCTAGCCCAATGAGGGAGATGGCTGGCAAGGCATGGATCTTGTGCAATTTTGATGCACAGGTGGGAGGGGGGATTGACTCTGGGTCCCATGGTGTACTCCAGACTCTGACAGGAAGATTTTCATATACATTTTACTAATTTTCTTTCATCTCTGACACTTCTAGTATAGAGAAAGAGCAAATAGCAATATTAAAATATTTCCTCTAATTATTCCCCTTTTAATGTGCATGAATGCTGTGCACCAGGCCACTAGTTGTAGATAATAGATTATAGGAACTCTATAGATATTTATACTCTCTCCTCTATGGAGACTGCTTGGGAGGTGGGGCCAGCAAGCAGGTGGCGCCAGGCCAGCCAAGGCGTGTGACAGCGAGCAGAGGGAGGGGACAGCAATGGGATGGGGGGAAGGCGGCAATCAGTGGCAGAGCAAGGCACCATCCCGATTGCCTGCCCAGTTGCCTCCCACAGAGGCCATGGACAGCAGCGGAGTGATTCAGAGTGGGGCTGACTGTTCACCATCCCCAGATAGGCCTGCTGGGGTACCTCCCACAGAGGGAGGCCAGACTAAGCCATCATTTGGACATCCCCTGAGGGCTCTTGGACTGCGAGAGGGCACAGGCTGGGCTGAGGGGCCCTCCCGAGTGCACAATTTTTTATGCACTGGGCCTCGTGTGTGTGTGTGTGTGTGTGTGTGTGTATGTGTGTGTGTGTATAAAAGCTTAAGTGACCAGTCGACTGTTCTACTGGTCAAAGGGGCCCTGTGACACACACTGACCAGGGGACAGATGTGCAATGTAGAAACTTCCCCCTGCTGGTCAGTATGCTCCCACAGCAGGAGCGCTGCTCAGCTGACCAGGATGAGCAGAGCCAGGATGAATGGGCGCAGCTCCTCCCTGCTGCCTGCAATTTCCCGCACTACTATATCCCTCGGGGGATGTTGGATGCCAGTTTCAGCCCAATCCCCACAGACCACACCAAGGGACCCCATTGGTGCATGGATTTGTGCACCGGACCTCTTGTATGCTGATAAAGAGTAGTATAAAGTAGGTGATTCAGTTTATATTAACTATAGGCTTGTCAGTGCATAGCATGAGAATAAGCAATAAACTTAGTCCTTACCCAATCCATAGTATCTGAGGAATAATAACAGATAAAAATATTTATCTGAAAATCTACCCCAGATTTTGTGATTTTCAATGAAAAATATCAATTACTATCACAGATTTGGTTTTCAATGTAAAAGAATACCCATTAGATCTCAAAAAACTTATTTCTTTTTATAAAACTTTTTTATAAAAATATTATGCTTTCAATGTGCATCTTTGAGCAATGTAGAGAGTTTTGTTGTTTTCTAGAAAAGCCACGTGTGGTAAAGCAAGTACTCCACACCGCTGTGGCTCCTACTACTCTGTCCTTGTACTGACCTGAGGCAGTCATTTGTGCTAAGAAGAGCAGGTACACAGAAGTAGCATCCAATTGCAGGTGTCCCCACTGGTCATCACCCACTACAGTGGCACAGGTTTTTGTGTTGTACTTGGCATGGAGGCTATCCTGGGTACTCTGACTGTATTTGAAGGACTCTACTTTATCCACCTGGGGGGGAAAAAAGAAGTCATAGAAGGCTCTGCCAAAAAAAGCAACCCATATGAAACACTTCTGTAATACTCTAACACAATTAGTTCCTGAAGCTTAGATTTGATTATGTGTGGACCTGATATATAATAGTAACTATTATACCTTTAAATATGGTTCATTAAATTAGTGGCTTTAAATCTATTTGATAAGGTAGAAAATGAAAATACCTAAAAATTTTAAAAGTAGCAAAGAAGGAAAAAAAGAAATGATGGCTTTGAGATAACCATAAAGAGAGCACTAGTAAAAAAGTTAACTCATGTGTAACTCATGTAAAGTTCTTTTACGATAAAGGGAAAGCACATTTTTTTGAAACACTTTTGAATGAAAAAAATATCATAAATCCCTAAAAGATAAATCATGGCCTGCTAAAATTATTTGCAGTAAGTTCAGTAACTCTTCAAATAGGCAAGAAAGAGACAGTCCAAAAGAAATAGTCAAAAGACCTAACAGGCAATTTAACTGAAGACAAATGCAAAGTTTTGATATACACATGAAAGGATACTCAACTCAAGATGAGGAAAATGCAAATTAATGCAAGGGGATATAAATCCTTGGCTCCTTATCTCTAATCATAAAATCTGAAACACTTATAATGGATTTTTATCCTAAGTTTTTAACCAAAATTTATTTTTATATGGGACTATTTATAGTTTTTATTAATTTTATTAGTCTTAAAATGTGTGTTTCCCTACAGAGAGGTTAATATTTTTAATAACAGAGTGGTGCTCTGGACCTGCTGAGAGCTAACATACTGTATAGCATATGCACGGTAGAACCTTCTAAAATCTGAAAATTTCTGAATTCTAAAATTTATCTGGTCCCAAGGATTTCAGATAATGGCTTATAAATCTATCATATTTTACTCAATATGCATAATTGCATGTACAGCAATGCAAAGTATATTAAAAAGCATTTTCAGAGGGGCTAAAAAAAAGAGCATAAGGAAGCATTCCAGTGGTAACTGGATGGTAAAATCATGTGTGACATTGCTGCCTTCAGTTCTACAACTTTTCTAAAATTAGTGTCTACTATTTGTGAAATAGTATATATATATATATATATATATATATGTGTGTGTGTGTGTGTGTGTGTGTGTGTGTGTGTGTGTGTTATGAACATCCCCTAAGGGGTAAAAATCCTATTACAATGTGCTTTTATTAGAGAGGGAGCAGTTACCAATGGCATACCTGTCTGATCATGCAGTGCAGCAGTCCCCTCATCAGCTTCACTACACTCTGCAAAAATAAACGGAAGGAAGACTATTATAAATATCCCTGGATGCAGGAGCACTTACTCAGCAACTGCAGTTGGTAGATGACCTTTTGAGAACAAGTAACCCTATCCTGGGTTCCTATTTACATGGCATTTACTTTATATAAATACACAGAAGAGTAGATTGCAGCTAAAAGTGGAATCAAAAACTGCAGTTGGTGACTCCTTCAAGTTAAATAGTTCAAGTTCCAACAGGTTTATATAAAACTAAGACGACCATCCTATTAGAGGACATGCCACCTGGAGATAATGGGCAAGTCAGCTCAAAATTCATAAGACTATGAGGATATTTTAAAATACATCCTATAAAAAATAAAATAAAATACATCCTATGTCCTAGAAAAGCCAACATCATCACTGTTATTTTTTTCTAAACTAGTCAATTCTTATCTTCAAGAGTCCACAGCAATACTTTTCTGGACATTTTCCCTAAAGAATAAAATGATCTTCAATTTAGAATAATTGTAAAGAGGAATCGTTAGTACAATTCAACTCCTTTTCTATAAAAAAGAAAAAGCCACAAACTACTTAAGATTTAAGTCGTTACTTTATTTATAAGGGCCTGGCAATTTCTAAGATAGTTTTTTTAATCACAGTACTCCAAAATAATGATGAACAATTATGTACTTACTAGTTGGTATAATATAATATAGTAATAATAATTATATTTCATTATAATATAGTATATTAATATGATATTCTACACAATTCTATACTATACTATACCATACCATACCATACCATACCATACCATACCATACCAGTTATACTACATGACACCAGAAGGACCCATCACCAGTGGCATGGATAGGCAATATGTTTTGGAAGAATATCACTAAACAGCTTCTCCATTTCTCTAAGTTTTCTGTGTCATAGTCCAGAAGAAATACAACCAGGATACTCTAAAGAATGCTGGCTCAGAGGTGGCTTAAGGACACCTCTGCAAAATAATTATTCTTTCAAAACATTCAAGCAATGGGCATGATAAAGATAAGTACCTATTAATTATGCTCTAACTCTTTATGAAGTATTTTATTGGGGAAAAATAACAACTGTTTCCTTGGGAAAGTACCTTTTAAAAGTGATTTCTACCTATAAATGGTTTCCTCCCCTTACAGATGAAGAAATAAGAGACCAAACAAACAAACAAAAAAGGTGTGGAGAGAGAGGGAAAGAGAAGGGGTGACAGTGCATGATTATGTCACCTTTTAAAGCATGAAGCATTTATTATAAAGTAACGAAACTGATTGCAACTCCTATAATAAAATCTCTATCACTATTCTGACCCTAATTAAAGACATCTTTTAATATACACTGTTACAGAAAGCATTTAACATACCCCTCATTCTGCAGGGAGACTTCATTCAATTCTGAATTATCTTCTACATGTTAAACATACAGACTTCCATAAAATTTTTTCAAATCTCTTTGCCATCTAGCTTTGCTACTCTCATCTATATGTTCTTTAAACAGAAAACCTGGAGAATCACAGACCAGGCAGAAAATTCCTCATTGCCATGCATTTTTGTTTTCCAGAAATGGCCATTGTCAGCCATTTCTGTCATCAAGTTTCAACTTTCAAGTCAGAATAGGATAAAATTAATAGGAAGCATGGGAAGGTAAAAATAAGAGGAGGTATCCGTACTTTGTATTCCTCGAAACTGGCCATATTATCAAGCAAGTGTAGTAAGTGGTATTGATTATACATGTTTATTCATATATCAAGGATTGTAACCACATCAAGTGACACCCTCTTCTCATCTACTTTTTTAGGATAATAGATCTATGTATTTGTGAATTGATTATGTAAGGGTATAGAATAGAACTTCAGTTCTCGAACTTAATTCATACCACAAGTCTAGTTGAGGAGCTAATTGTTCTAAAACTGAATCATTTTCCCCCATTAGAAATAATGTAAATGGAATTAATTTGTTCCAGACCTCCCGAATGATTCTGTTTTAACTTTCTTATATACAGAACATGTCTAATGTATCATTTAATCTATAAATGAATACTTCTTTTCTTACATTTATTGGACTAACCCCTGCCAGCCGTAAGCGAATAACTTTGAGCATTCTTTCCAGGGGTGTATTTCAGAAGGTCAGCATTCAGCATCTCTGCTTGCTGTCACTGGCTAATTTATCTAAATCAACAACAGGTTTTCTGCCTCTTCAACTGCCTACGATCACTGTTTCTTTCACTACATTAGCAACATTAGCACACTTGATGGTCTCCTTATGTTTTAAAATTGTGCTAATCTTCCATTTTGCCAGCAACAAACAAGCAAACCCCATAAAAGTATTCATAGCACAATTTCCTGGGATATTAGCAGTAAACTGACTCATACTGGCACATTCGCTCCTTTGTTTCAGACATGTTTTCCATGAACTTGGTCAAGAACTGAATTGTTGGAGAAGAGAGACATTTGAGAATTTATGTTTGACACTTTACTATGTACAACCATTATCTATGTAAATATTAGTATCTCTTTCTCTCTCCAGGTATATACATAATCAGATGTATAATGTTTTAGCATCTACAACATTCAAAGCATGAGGATGGCAGCACATGAAAACATGGTACTTGGATATTCCCATAACCCCATCAAAATTACAACTAAAATACAGGACAACCATCATTCAGAACCCCTTGAAATCTGGCTGAATGGAAGTCTTTACAACTACAGAATGAAAGAAGAAAACACACTTAGACTGGCAAGAGGAGTGGAGGTGAGGAACAACTTGTCTAACACCCACATGTGGCATTTTTTTAATCCGGAGTGATATCTTGACTGTGGAGGCCTCCTGTAAGGAGTAAGGGGTCCCAGCCCCACACTAGATTCTTCTACCAAGGGTTCCAGGGCTGGGGAGAGAAGTCCCCATAACGTCATGCTTTAAATACCAGCTAGGATTGTGGCTGAGTGAAACAGAGACTGCTAGATGCCCAGACAGTTCCTCTTAAAGGACCAGCACATGGACTTAATCAGACTCACTCCCTCTGAGCTCTAGCACTGTGGCAGCAGCTTGAAAGGATACAGGGACATATGGGGAGGAACTAAAATAACTGGCATCACAGCAAGAACTTGGGGCAGCTTTCTCCCAGACAAAAGTGTTTGCAGAGGTCATTGTTCCAATGCTGAGACCTCCCCTGTAACAGAGATGACTGCCAGGTTGCCATATCTGATTCTTCATCAACTTGGCTATCACTGTTTACCACCCTGGTGATTCCATTAGACCCCCATCCCACCCAATTTGCAGCACTACCCAAGCTGTTTGCAGAGGCTTTTTCGTATGAATGGCCTGTCCTGGCTCAGGCTTCAGACCTTCCTAAAATCTCTCAAACAAGTAGCAGGTAGACTCAGCATGCCCCATACCTCTTGATAAGCTGACCCCAGGCCCAGCACTAGCAGCATCCTCCTAAGGTTCGCAGTTTGGCTTCTGCTGAGCACCTCCAAGCCCAACACAAGGAACAGCCTTATGCAGGTCACTCTGTAGCTTGTGCAGGGTGGCCCTAGGCAGGGCACAGGCAGTGGTAGACTTTGCGCCTTCCCAAAGGGCCCAGAGCCAATACATCTGGTGGACAGTTTCAGACCATTTCAGACCATGCAAGATTACAACTCTACACATCCACGAATGATACGTTCAAGGGCAGACTCGGTAAGCACCAAAGCCCCATTGAAGCAAGTCCTGCTCCCTAGGGGTGTCTCCTGCACGGCAGCTCTTCCACTGTAGTAGCAGCTGGTCCTCACAGCCAATTGGTGGGGGCCCCGTTTCTCCCAGTGATGCCAACAGCAATCAAGGCTCAACTATAACAAGACATTGCACACAGTCTAAGGGTACACCTAGAGTGCCCAGCTCAGGTGACTGGGAAGGGTGAGTCACTGGACCATACAAGACACCTAATATACAAGGCCATTCTACCAATTCCAGGTGACATAGCAGTCCTACCTAATACATATTAGGTGTATCAGTTAATAATGCAGATTTTTTCAATAGATGGAGTTACACATATGTTGATATATATGTGATTTTTGTTGTATAGATAGCAAGCTTCAAAACTTCATATGTCAAATTTGCTGAAGGTATTAACATCATAGATATTTTTATGCTTAAAAATGTTGAATTTTGTGCCCAAAAAAAGGAGCATTTCCGGGAAGTTTTAATTCATTACTTTATTTTGAAGAAAAGTGCTGTTGAATACTTCGGGAAGCTTATAGTGAACATGCCCCTCCCATGATACTTGTGAACGTTTATTTAAATGCTTTAAAAGTGATTATATTGTGTGAAAGACAAAGAACGTCCAGGGCAACCAAAAAGTTTGAAGACCAACAATTACAAGCATTATTGGATGAAGATGCATGTCAAACTCAAAAGCAACTTGCAGAAAGATTAAACATTGCTCAGCAATGTTTAATATATAATTTCTGATCATTTACAAGCAGTGGGAAAGATTTTAAAGGAAGGAAAATGGGTGCTACATCAACTAAATGAAAGACAAGTGGAAAACTGAAAAGTCATCAGCAAGATGTTGCTTCAACGGCATGAAAGAAAGTCTTTTTTGCATTGAACTGTGACTGGTAATTATAGTGGATTTATTTTGAGAATCCCAAATGCACAAAATCATGGGTTGATGCAGGTCAAGCATCAACATCGACTGCAGGTCAAATCACTTCAGAAAGAAGACAATGCTCCGTGCTTGGTGGGCTTAGGAAGGTGTGGTGCATTATGATCTTCTAATACCAGGTGAATCCGTTAATACTGATCCATACTGACAACAAATAATCAAATTTGAACCACGCTTTGATCATGAAACGACCAAAAGACACGGCGAAGTAATTTTGCCTCATGATGACTCACCATCATACACTTAAAAACCAGTTAAAGACAGGTTAAGAGATCTTGCCTGGGAAGTATTAAACCACCCGCTGCACTGTATTCACCAGACCTTGCTCTTTCAGATGACTACTTGTTCTGATCAATGGCACACACACTTTCTGAGCAGCACTTCAAAACATACAAAGAAGTGGAAAATTGGATCTCTGAATAGTTTGCCTCAAAACAAGAAAAGTTCTACTGGGACAGTGTCTACAAATTACCTAAAATATGGGGGAAATGTGTAGCTAGCAGTGGACATTACTTTGAATAAAGCACTTTTGATGTTTCTCTTGAAATTATCATGTTTTCTTTGATTACAAAATCCGCCATTATTAACTGGTACACCTAGTAGAAACCAACACAGGGAAACAGACAAAATGTGGAGACAAAGAAACATGTAGCAAATGCAAGAACAGAAGAAATCTCCAGTAAAAGAACTAAATGAAATAGAAGAAAGCAAATAACCAGATACAGAGTTCAAAGCAATGGTTATAAGGATGCCCAAGGAACTTAATGAAAGCTTCAAGGGACTTAGGAAGAATTTCAAGGATCTTAATAAGAGCATCAAATACATGAAAAAGGACCAATCAGAAATAAAGTATACACTAACTGAATTAAAGAATAATTAACAGTGAATCAGCACTAGAGTAGGAGAGATTGAGAATCAAATCAGTGATTTGTAATATAAGGAAACAAAAAAATACCCAATCAAAAAAGCAAAAAGCAAAAAGAATCCAAAAATATGAAGATAGTGTAAGGAGCCTTTGGGACAACTTCAAGCGTATGAACATTCACATCATGGGGTGATAGTAGGATAAAATAGGGAACAAGAAATTGATAACCTATTTAAAAAAAAAAAAAAGACAAAACTTCCCCTACCTGGTGAAAGAAATAGACTTATAAGTCCAGGAAGCACAGAGAGTTCCAAAAGAAGAGGAACCCAAAGAGGCCCACAAGAAGACACATCATAATTAAAATGCCAAAGGTTAAAGACAAAGAGAGAATCTTAAAAGCAGCAAGATTTGGAAACAGCCTTAATGCCCATCAGCAGTTGAATGGATTAGAAAACCGTGGTACATCTATACAATGGAATACTATGCTGCTGTAAAAAATGAATTCTTACCATTTGCAACAGCATGGATGGATCTGAAGAGCATTATGCTAAGTGAAATAAGCCAGTCTGTGAAAGATAAATACCACATGATCTCACTCATTTATGGATAATAAAGAACATTAAAAACTGTTGAACAAAAATACAGAGGCAAAGAAGCATCGAACAGACTGTCAAACTACAGCGGAAAGGTAGAGGAGGGTTGGGGCAGGAGGTAAGAGGTCAAGCAAAGGACTTGTATGCATTCATATAAGCACAACCAACAGAGGCAAGACACTGGGGAGTGGGGGGACGAGGGCAAATGCCAGGAATAGGGGAGGCTAGGAGGAGGTCAGTAAGGGAAAAAAGAGAGATATATACTACTATTTGTAATACCTTAAACAATAAAATTTTAAATTAATTAAATTATTTTTTAAAGCAGCAAGAGAAAAGCAGTTAGTTGCTTACAAGGGAGCACCCACACAACTATCATCTGACTTCTCAACAAAACTATGAAGGTCAGAAGGGAGTGGCAAGAAATAATCAGTGATGAATAGCAAGGATATACAACCAAAATCACTCTACCCAGCAAAGCTAACATTTAGAATTGAAGGTCAGATAAAAAGCTTCACAGACAAGAAAAAGCTAAAGAAATTCATCACCATCAAACCAGTATTAATTGCATGAAATGTTGAAGGGAGGAGAAAGAGAAGAAGAAGAGGAGAAGGAGGAGGAAGAAAAAGAAGAAGAAAAGATTAAAAATATGAAAAATAAAATGGCAATAAATACTACCTATCAACAATTGAACCTGAAAATCAAAATAAACAAATAATCTAATGAACAAAATAAATTGATTAATAAAATAGAACCAGAGGCATGGAAACATGGAATAGGCTGATGAATTTCAGAGAGAAGGTGGGGCAGGGGAAGATTAAGCAAAGAACTTATATTGCATATTCACATTACCTATGGTCAGACAATAGGGTAGTGAAGGCATGAGAAAGATTGGGAACCGGGTGCAAGGGCACAATGGGTAGAAAAAATGGAGACATCTGTAATACTCTCAACAATAAAGATTTTAAATAATTAAAAATAAATATATTTAGCACATGATTTGTTATAACATGCGCGCGCACACAAACACACACACACACACACACACACACACACACACACACACCAGCACTACAAACATAATGAGTTTGAGAAGCTACAGGATATGCAGGGTCAGCTGATCAGAAGACTAATGAAAATCAGGGTTTGACATTAAAGTGGGGTCATTCTCATAAAGATGAAACTTTGGAAGTCATTCTCATAAAGGTAATAGTTAAAGGCATGGCAGAAGATAAGAGACTACACCAAGAGAATAAAATTGAGGCAGAATAGAACTGATGGCAGCCACAGAGCAATCTCTATTTGTGTTATTATTTATTTTTATGGGTGTGAGTGAATAGCTGTGAGACTAAGAAAAACGGACATTTGAAACGCATGTATATGCATAATTCTATTCTCAATCTAGGATAAAATAGCCACCCAAACCCTTGTACCCTTTTCATCCAAAATTCTCTTTAGTTCTGACATTATTTTTCAGAGTTAAACAAAGGTGAGAGTTGGAAGGAAGGGTAGAAATGGTTAATAATCAATGGTTTTGGAAAATCCACACAGTAATTGGAAAACCTGTTTTAAATTAACAGTTGATGGGAATTTAACCCATGGATTTATTGGATTTAATCTATGTTCATGTATTGTCCATAAATAAGTGGTTATTATTCCTGGCTATATTTTAGAATAACCTGGGTAGTTTATTTAAAATATGCATGTTCCCAGACCTCCACTTTAAGAGATTTATCTAAATTGTTCTAGGGTGAGCTGCAGTAAGGATATTTCTTAAAAAGCTTCCAAAGTGATTTCATTGTACAGCTAGAGGTTAAAAATACTGATGTAGACTAGCAACAAATATAGCTCACTGCCTATTTTTCTAAGTACTAGTTAATACCTACTGGAACATAACCATGCTCATTCACTTATGTATTATCTCTGCCTGCTTTTGTTCATTAATGGAAGAACTGAATAGTTGGGTAGATACCACATGTGACCCAGAGTGCTGAAAATATTTACTATCTAGCCCTTTACAGAGATGGGTTTGTGATCCCAGGTCGGAATTAATGTTTAAGTCAGGTTTGAGGGGAAAAAAATAAAAATTTACAATTCCCAGAGAATTTTT
The DNA here is from genome assembly GCA_963924515.1 of Vespertilio murinus. Taxonomy (NCBI): domain Eukaryota; kingdom Metazoa; phylum Chordata; class Mammalia; order Chiroptera; family Vespertilionidae; genus Vespertilio; species Vespertilio murinus. The sequence continues at coordinate 38,767,053 of OZ004710.1, forward strand.
TATTTTTTGAAGATGTTTCCTATTGCCATGTTTTTGAGACATTACAACGTTATTATCACATGCAAAATATTTGGGGGTTATATAAAAATTATTTAACAGAGCATTAAAATTTTAGAATGAACAATTCAATTTTCCCCCTTCATCTATTAAATTCTTTCTACCTGGGGCACTTAAGGAAAAAACGTCAACTTTGCAGAATGATTAGTTAACTATAAGACATCATATATCGGACACAACAAGATGGCGGCAGAGGTAAAAGCCTAACTGCAGCCGCCCTCAACAATTAAAAAAAATACAACTAAAATATAGAGTGGACACTATCCAGAACTACAGGAAAGTTGACTGACTGGAAATTCTACAACTAGAAGGAAAGAGAAAACCAGAAGGAAAACCAGAGGAGCTGTAAAAGCCTGAGGTACGGAGGCCCGGTGCGCGCGGGGAGAGGATGGAGCCGGAGAGGAGGGGCGGCTGAGTGCCTGGCTGGCGTTCCCCAGCGGGAAGGAGATAAAAGCTCCGGACCGTGCTGAACCCCAACTCCGACTGCACTGAACCCCAGTTCTGGGCGAGACCCCGGGGGTCCCAGGCTCATACAGAGGGAATCTGGGCTGTAAGGCGGAAGCTCAGGGGAGCTGCGAGAAAGGCAGAGCCCCGGAGTCGCGCACATTTGCGCGCAGAGGACGGACTGTTCCCTGAGCTGCTGAATTGCCCCAGCGGGAAGGACTCAAAAGCTCAGGACTGTGCTGAGCCCCAGTTCTGACTGCACTGAACCCCAGTCCTGGGCAAGACCCTCGGGCCCCAGCCTCATACAGGGGGAATCTGGGCTGTAAGGCAGAAGCTCAGGGGAGTGAAAAGCAGAACCCCTGAGTCGCGCACTTTACGCGCACAGAGGACAGACTGTTGTTTGGGCCGCGAGATCGCCCTAGCGCGAAGGAGACATAAGCTCCGGACTGTTCTTAACCCCACTTCCAACTGCTCTGAACCCCAGTTGTGGGCTTGTTGGGGGAGAGACTACACTGTCTGGTAGCGGGCGAAGCTCCAGGGCGCCTTTCTCTCAGAGGTGCTTGCAGCAAGTACCAAAGGACACAGAGGTACACTGAGACTCAGGAACCTCCGAGGGCGGGGCTAACCAGAAGCCAAGGCTGTAGGTTCCGCCCTGAAATTCTGCCCCATCCAAGCTGAACTCAGAGAGGCTTTTGCAGGTTTCCAAGTCTAGTGGAATAAGGTTATCTCCTGGCATAGACACAGCTGATCCTCCCAACCTACCAACTCAGGGAAGCAGCGAAAATGCCGAAACGAGGAAACAGATCACAAACGAAAGAAATGGAGGACAAAAAGCGACGGGATATAGAGTTCAAAACCACGCTTATAAGGTTGTTCAACAATCTCCTAGAAAAGGCCGATAAAATAAATGAGACCTATGAGGATATGAAAAAAGATCAACAAGAAATAATAAAGGATCAACAAGAAATAATAAAGGGTCAACAAGAAATAATAAAAGGTCAACTAGAAATAAAGAATACAATCTCTGAAATAAATAATATTATACAGAGTCCTAAAAACAGAATGGAAGATTGTAAGAATCAAGTCCAAGATTTGCAACACAAAGAGCCAGAGGACACTCCTCCACAGAAGCAAGAAGACAAGAGAATCCAGAAAGTTGAAGATAATGTAAGAAACCTCTGGGACAACTTCAAGCAAACCAACATCAGAATTATGGGCATCCCAGAAGATGACAGAGAGCAAAATACCGAAAACATATTGAAAGAAATAGTGACAGAAAACTTCCCCCACCTGGTGAAAGAAATAGATTTACATGTCCAGGAAGCACACAGAACCCCAAACAAAAGGAATCCAAAAAGAACCACACCAAGACACATCATAATTAAAATTCCAAGAGCTAAAGACAAAGAGAGAATATTAAAAGCAGCAAGACAAAAGCAGGTAGTTACCTATAAAGGGGCACCCATACGACTGTCAGCTGATTTCTCAACAGAAACCATGCAGGCCAGACAGGAATAGCAAGAAATATTCAAGGTGATGAATAACAAGAACCTACAGCCAAAAATACTCTACCCAGCAAAGCTATCACTCAGAATCGAAGGCCAGATAAAGAGCTTCACAAATAAATTTAAGCTAAAGGAATTCATCACTGCCAAGCCAGAATTATATGAATTGTTAAAAGGGGTTCTTTAGGAAGAGGAAGAAAATAAAGATAAAAATTATGAACAAACACGTAACTATCAACAAGTGAGTCTAAAAACCAAGGGAAGTAAAAATGATGAACAATATTAACTGGTGAATATAATAGAATCAGAGGTATGGGAGGGGAGTGGACTGATGATCCTTGGGGAAATGGGGAGTGGAGCGGGGCGGGAAGAGACTGAACATAAACTGCACCTATGGATGAGGACAATGGGGGATGGGGAAAGGGCAGAGAATTGAATGGGAACTTGGTGTAGGGGAGCAATGGGGGGGGGAATGAGGAACATTTGTAATAATATGAACAATAAAGATTTATTTAAAAAAAAAAGACATCATATATCTACTAATAGTATTTTAAAAATTGGTCAAATTGTACCAAGTGTGGAATAAGGTTTTATTCTACTGCTATTAATTTCTAGTAAAACAAAATAGAGAGGTCAATGTGGGAAAAAGGAGACACATGTAATAGTCTATATAATACTTTAAACAATAAAGAATTAAAAAATAAAATAAACAAACTACTGAGATCAATGTAGCAAAACATTAGAATAGGATATAAGATTTGTGTGAGGGGAAGAATAATATTACAGGTAATTTTTAACAGTTCTCTAAATTTTCCAAACGCATACAATGGTTATATATTATTTGTATAAGTCATAAAAATGTTGATCTGTACTTCCTGGGCTAGAGTAAAAACTCCAACAATTTTTCTCAAGCCATCAACTTCTCATTGATAGCTTGAAAGAATAAAAAATGCCTGCTATTAAAGAGAATAAAACAATGAAACTTCCCTATTGTCAAAATTACAACCCAGGAGAAACCAAAATGGTGGCATAGGGTAGACACCTGAGTGCAGCCTACCACAACAATTTTGAATTTAGAGCTGGAAAACAGGGGAAACATTGCCCTGAAGCACCGGACAGCTGGCTGAGAGGAGGCTCTGCCATCTGGGAAGAAGAAAAAAGGCACACTGAGCCTCAGAAACTGTGAAGGTGCAGAGAACTGAGTACGTGAAAAGGCGGCTGCCGAGTTCGCTGCTGGGTTGCTCACAGCACACGGAGAGGGCGGGCCCAGTTCCCTGCTGGCCTACTCCAGCCGCACAGAGAGGGCAGACAGCTAACACAACGCTGGTTTTCTTGTTCAGGAGGATAACAGAATCACCCTATTGCTCAGATAGATGGCCCCAGTCAGGGAGAGGCTGGACTGCCAGGCAGCGGGCAGAGATCTCTAGGAGGTGTGTAAAGCCAGTGGCCATTACTGCAGGACTCAGGGAGGGGCCAACAGGATACCAAAGCTTGTCTGCACCACCCCGAGACTCCGCACCATCCAAGCTGAGCACAGAAGCACTCCAGGAGGCTGGATTTCTCTAAGGAGGGACTGACCGAATCCAAAGCTTGTCTGCACTTTTACCAAAGAGGTGCGCGCACCTGCAACCAATCTTGCAGGACTCACTATGAATATGAATTTCCTAAGGTGAGACTGACAGGGAACCAAAGCTTGTCTGTGCCACCCCAAGACTCCGCCCCATCCAAGCGGAGTACAGAAGCCCTCATAGCTGAGACACTGCTGATCCTCACAGCCAATTGGCTTGGAGAGCAACACTTCCCTGTGATACCAACAATAAGCAAGGCTTAACAATAAAACTGCACACACAGCCTGCAAAGGGCTACACCAAGACTGTCCACCTCAGGTAACTGGGAAGGTTGTGCTACTGGGCTCTACCAGAACACCTATCACACAAAACTATTCCATCAAATCAGGGAAACAACTAAAATGCAGAGAAGAGGCAGGACACAAAGGAAGGATATAAAGGAAAAGAAAAGAATGTACATTGAGTTCAAAACTACAGTTATAAGGTTTTTCAAGAATTTCCTAAGAAAGACCGATAAAATAAATGAGACCTATGAGGATATGAAAGGGATCAACTAGAAATAATAAGGGATCAACTAGAAATAAAGAAAACATTGTCTGAAATAAAAAATATTACACAAAGTCCTAAAAACAGACTGGAAGATCGCAAGAATCAAGACAAAGATTTAGAACACAAAGATCCAGAGGACACTCCTCTACAGAAGCAAGAAGATAAGAGAATCAAGAAAGTTGAAGATAGTGTAAGAAACCTCTGGGACAATTTCAAGCAAACCAACATCAGAATTATGGGGGTCCCAGAAGATGACAGAGAGCAAGATACCAAAAACATACTGGAAGAAATAGTGACAGAAAACTTCCCCCACCTGGTGGAAGAAATAGACTTACACATCCAGGAAGCACACAGAACCCCAAACAAAAGGAATCCAAAGAGGACCACACCAAGACACATCTTAATTAAAATTCCAAGAGCAAAACACAAAGAGAGAATATGAAAAGCAGCAAGACAAAAGCAGGTAGTTACCTATAAAGGAGCACCCATATGACTGTCAGCTGATTTCTCAACAGAAACCATGCAGGCCAGACAGGAATGGCAAGAAATATTCAAAGTGATGAATAGCAAGAACCTACAGCCAAAAATACTCTACCCAGCAAAGCTATCACTCAGAATCGAAAGCCAGATAAAGAGCTTCACAAATAAAATTTTAAAAAAGCTAAAGGAGTTCTTCACCACCAAGCCAGAATTATATGAATTGCTGAAGGGGGTTCTTTAGGAAGAGGAAGAAGATAAAGATAAAAATTATGAACAACAAATACATAACTATCAACAAGTGAAACTAAACACCAAGAGAATTAAAAAGTCTGATGAACAGTATTAACTGGTGAATATAACAGAATCAGAGGTCTGGAAGGAGAGTGGACTGACAATTCTCAGGGGAAAAGGGGAGTGGGGGATGCAGGAAGAGACTGAACAAAAACTGTTCACCTATGGATGAGGACAATGGGGGGTGGGGAAAGGGCAGAGAGTGGGGTGGGAACCTGGTGGAGGGGAGCAATTGAAGGGGGGGAAAAAGAGTAACACATTTGTAATAATCTGAACAATAAAGATTTATTTAAAAAAAAAAGAATTACAAAATTCAACCCGAAGAATGAAGATGGCTACGTTAGGTAAACACTCCTAAACGGCTGCCAGGCACAACAAGTCCAAAAGAAACCTATAAAACAATTGTCTATCTCCCCAAAACCAAGCGAAAGCTGGCTGAGAGGAAGCCCAACATCTGACTGAAATGAAAGAGGAGAATCCAGGACACAAGCGCTGAAAAACTGAGGTAGGGAGGGCGTGGACGTGATAAGGGCTGGCAGCGGATCCAGGCTGACAGAGGGTGGTGCTTTCCTCAACCCAAAGAGAGACGAGCGCCCGATCTCTCTGAAATCCAGTTTCTGGGGAGAGGCTAGACCAGGACTGGGCAAACTATGGCCCATGGGCCGGATCCGGAGAGTAAAACTATTGAATTAAAAAAAAAAAAGAAAAAAAAGACCGTACCCTTTTATGTAATGATGTTTACTTTGAATTTATATTAGTTCACACAAACACTCCATCCATGCTTTTGTTCCAACCCTCTGGTCCAGTTTAAGAACCCATTTTGGCCCTCGAGTCAAAAGGTTTGCCCACACCCCTGGGCTAGACTGTCTGCCATCGGGTCAGAAAGTGAGGCAGGCTTGTTTGCAGAGCTGAGATTGTTTATTGTGCTGTGGTGCGAGACTCGGGGAGAAGCAGGGTCGCCATGGGAGAGGCAGCTGCTGGCAGCCATTGCTGTTGGCCACGGTCCAGCCTAGTGACGCCCTGAGACTCTGCCCTGAGATTCCGCCCCTCACAACACATCCTAGCTACAAACATCAGACTTTGCATATGAATGGCCCTCTCTGTTGCAGTTTAACAAAAATTGCAACCTGGGGCAAACAGATCCAAGGAGGACAGGACTGTGTAGCTTCTGCGACAGTATTGGCCTCAGACAGTAGCTGAACTGTACCTCATTGAGACCCAGAAATCAGAGTTCTAGTGCTCAGTTTCAATCCCTCACAACCATAAGTGACACATTTGGGAGAAGGTCACAGTGAGCACCAAAGCCCCACTGAAACAAGGTGTTTCTCCAGCGCAGCAGTTCTTCCTTTATAGACACAGCGGATCCTCACAGACAATTGGCCTGGAGGTCAATTCCTCCCAGTGTACCAACAGCAATCAATGCTTAATTACACCAAGACTTTGCACTAAGCCCACAAAGGGATATAGCAAAATCAACCATCTCAGATGATTGGGGAAGCTGATCTACTGACCCCTATGGGTCACCAACCACACAAAGCCACTCCATCAACCCAGGGAGGCAGCCAAAATGAGGAAACATACCTACCAACAAGCGAATCTAACAATCAAGAGAATAAAAAAAAATCCGAAGAACAAAATGGACTGGTGAATATAATAGAATCAGGGACATAGAAAGGGATTGGACTAACAATTCACAGAGGGAAAGGGGTCTGAGGGGTGTGGGAAAAAATTGGATGAAAATCTTACATCTATGGGTGAAGACAGTGGTGGGGGTAAAGGTGTGGGGTGGGGTTGGGAATTAGGTGGAGGGGAGCTAAGAGGGGGGAGAGGAACACCTGTAATAATCTGAACAATAAAGATTTATTTTTTAAAAAAGTATTACAACCCAGAACATGTTGGTGCCCTTAATCTCAATATCCTATACTAGAAGCCCAATGCACAAAGATTTGTGCAAGAATGGGCCTTCCTTCCCCTGGCTGCCAGCATCGCCTTCACTCTGGCTAGAGCCACCTTTTTGCTCTGGCCCGGAGCCACCTTTCTGCCTTCCCATGATGTCCAGAAGCCCAGAGTGGCTGGGGTGGTGTGGAACACCTGCGTTGTCACCATGGTGACAATGCAAGTATCCCACCCCGTCCCCAGCTGCTCAGCGCCTGTGTATGCAAATTAACCCACCATCTTTGTTGGGTTAATTTGCATACTCATTTCTGATTGGCTGGTGGGTGTCACGAAGGTATGGTCAATTAGCATATTACTCTTGTATTAGTATAGATAACAGATAATAAAAGGGTAATATGCAAATAAACCAAATAGTGGAACAACTGTTTGCTATGATACACACTGACCACCAGGGGACAGACACTCCCACGGGCAGGGGGGGGGGGGTGTTACAGGGCCATTCAGCCACAAGCTGGGTTGACAGCTGGTGAGTGCAACCAACGGCCTGCCTCCATAGCAGTGCTAAGGATGTCTGACTTTGGCCGTCAATCACACTTCCCCTGAGGGCTCCCCATACTGCAAAAGGGTGCAGGCTGTGCTGAGGGACACACACACACACACACACACACACACAGTGCACAAATCTTATGCACCATACCTCTAGTTCTGATCTATAGAAAACTAGAGCTCAGTTGCCTACATCTGAAAGACATCACTTGAGAAAATGGCTGGTATAGAGAGGAATCTTACCCACTTTGGAAACGAATTCACATGCTATTTACAACTGACAGCAGAGTATCTTAACATTAAGCTTCCTATTAGCCCAGAATATTGTCTTTTTGGCCATTCAAAAGGACAAAGCACCCTGTGTTTAAACAATTTTATAAAGGATGCTTCTTCATTGAGGGAAGGGCCTTAAAAGTTGGCTTAAAGGAATCTGTTGACTAGTGACTTTGCCAGGGAAGTGGGGGTGAGCAAAGCTCTGAAACAGTGGTCATAAGTATAAAAATCAACAAATGAACAGTCATTACTTGTGTCCAGTTGGTAATGTCTGAAAATTTGTCAGTCACTCTCAAACAAATATCATTATCATATTAAAAAATGAAGTAAAATGGTATATACCTGCCACCAAAGATTCTTCTTAATGAGAATAAATATGCTGGAGACTGCAAAAGACATTTACTTAGAAAAAGGAGATACATTTCAGCACAGGCACAACAGTATTTTCCACTGTAACAGAACAGACTGTACCCACTTCCCCTGAATCAGCAAGTTTCAAGTTTCCACTTCAAAAATATTCAGTGCAATACAGGAAAGAGTTTTGACATGTAATTTTAGGAAGGTGAAAAAAAAGGGGTTGATGTTTCTTTCATCAGGGCTACATGTTTCTTTCAATTCCCCCTATCCTACATACACACCACACAGATCCAGATCTCTTCATATTTTTATTTTGCATACCTGCTCCAGTTCATAGGCCTTTGCCTTATCTTCATCCCGATCTGCATTCTTCCGATAGGCCAGGCCCAAGCCCCACACAGCCAAGATGCTGTACACATTATCCCGGACCCAGGCATCTCTCTGATCATAGCTGGCTGGAAGCAAGCCAGTCACTGGATTCTACAAAGCCAAGAAAAAGAGGACAGGCAGGTATCCATGGGCTGTTAATATTAGGAAACAATATCAAATGGCATATTTAGGAACTTTGATCTAATTTCTACTTCCCTACTCCTGAGTATTATATCCCCCTTTCTTCTGACCAAGTACAAGCAAATGTTAGCTTGAATAAGGGGGAAGAGCTGTTTGAAAACTTACAAGTCTGAAATGGGGGTAAAAGAAAGTCAGTGTTTTAACTTTCCAGTTAGAATGAGCTACCAAACAATAAACAGTATTAAAAACATAATTAACAGTATATACAGAGTACTTCAGATCTTCACAGTAGTCTAGTCTTAAAATGACTAAATGTTCCCCTGATTTCTTTGGCAGGAGGGGAAGGACAGTGACACACACACACACACACACACACACACACACACACACACACGTCCACCAAAGGTCTCCATCCTAGCTATCACGCTGCACACATCTTCAGTGATTACAGGCAACACTTAATTACCTGATGGCACAGGATGGTCTGATGCACCAGCCTAGCGTAGCCGTCCAGCCGAACCCCCGAGTTACTCCGGCTCCTCATCTTGCCACGTCTTCAATCCCCTCAGTGAAACCGTCCTGGGTGCCGGGTGCAGCAGGGGCCTTCGGTTCACCAAGGAAGGAGGCTCCAAAGCAGCTGCACCCTCCCTGTGGGAAGCCGAGTACCAGGTTCCTGCAGAGCTGTCCCAAACGCTCAGGCCTGGGCCAGCTGTCTGGGCCACGGTGGTCTCTGGAGCCCACCACAGCCCCTCCTCCGCAGCCTCCTGCAGTCTGGGGCCCTAGTGCTGCCCTCTCCCAACCTTACGCCAGTCTGGCCTCCGCGGGAGACTGCCCTGGCCTACAGCACGCACACACACATACAGACATCCTCCCGCACCGCCTCCACTAGCTGGAGCTGCCAGCAGGAGGCGGGGCAGGCTCCTGGGGTCCTGGCAGCTGCGAGCTGTTCCCTCTGGGCTTGCGCGCCCGCCCCGCCCGCGTGCGTCCCCTGCACCCAAGCACTCCAGACCCACAGCAGAGGATGTGTCAAGGTAAGCAATGTGATTTCAGAGGTTTATTTTCGATACTTTGAGTATTTCCGTTTTTCCCACCTGCTGTGTAGTCAGGATGTTGAGGCGGCTGTTTCTTTTTGTTTTGTGGGGTGTGTGTTTTTTTGTTTCTTTCTGCTATACTATTTTCAGGAAGGAGCCCACGGTGACTTCAAACCTAAGAAGAAAAGCGCACGTTTGCATTCAAGGCCTAAAGAAATGAAATCTCCAGAATGGTAATTTTCGGGTCTTTAATATATTTTATACCTTTGACTAAAAGCTTAGATTAAATTCCTCACTCCGACTCAAACCAAACACGGAAGAACTCCCTTGGGTACTTTATTTTCCTAGAAACTGGCGAATCTGTGGACCTGGGAAGGCGGGCGCAGCGGTGAGCTTTGAGGAAGCCAGTGACTGCGGGAACCTGGGCTGGGTTAGGGTGGGGAGCGGTGCCTCAGGATGACCTTGAATGAAAGAAACTTTATAACTGATTTGGAAGGTTCCCTCGTCTACACGTAAGTCACATGGGCCAGGCAACAGACTCAGGTGAAAATAAAGGGGGAGGTGGGGAGGATAGAGTCTGAGCCTCACCACCGCTGCTGCCCAGAGACTGCTGAGACCCTGTCAGTTCGTCAGTCTGTCCGCCGCCACCCACTCTGGCTACAGAACATCCAGTCATGGATAAAAATGAGCTGGTACAGAAGGCCAAAATGGTCGGGCAGGCTGAGCGATATGATGATGACATGGCAGCCAGCGTGAAGTCTGTAACTGAGCGAGGAGCTGAATTACCCAATGAGGATAGGTATCTTCTCTCAGTTGCTTATAAAAATATTGTAGGAGCCCGTAGGATATCTTGGAGGGTCGTCTCAAGTATTGAGCAAAAGACAGAAAGAAGGTGTTGAGGGAAAACAGCAGATGGCTCGAGAGTACAGAGAAAAAATTGAGACCAAGCTAAGAAATATCTGCAATGATGTACTGTCTTTCTTGGAAAAGTTCTTGATACTTGGCTGAGGTTGCTGCTGGGGATGACAAGAAAGGGGTTGTGGACCAGTCACAACAAGCATACCAAGAAGCTTTGGAAATCAGCAAAAAGGAAATGCAACCAACACATCCTACCAGATTGGGTCTGTCCGTTAACTTCTCTGTGTGTGTGTTTTTTGTTTTGTTTTTTATGAGATTCTGAACTCCCCAGAGGAAGCCTGCTCTCTTGCAAAGACAGTTTTTGATGAAGCCATTGCTCAACTTGATAACATTAAGTGAAGAGTTATACAAAGACAGCACACTAATAATGCAGTTACTGAGAGACAACTTGATATTGTGGACATCGGATACCCAAGGAGATGAAGCTAAATCAGAAGGAGGAGAAAATTAACCGGCCTTCAAACTTTTGTTTGCCTCACTCTAAAATTTAAACAGTAGGCCATTTGTCATCCATGCTGTCCCACAAATAGTTTTTTTTGTTTACAATTTATGACAAGTTTATGTTACTTCTGTTTTAATTTCTATATTTCCCATGTGGTTTTTCTGTTTAATATTAGGGGAATAGAGCCAGTTAACATTTTAGGGAGTTATGTTTTCATCTTGAGGCGGCCAATATGGAGATGTGGAACTTTTATGAGTTATAAATGTTTGGTATAGTATTTTTGGTACATTGTGGCTTCACAGGGCCAGTGTCAAAATTGCTTCCATGTCTAAGCAAAAAAATAAATAAATAAAACTCCCTACATATTGGTTTATCCTGGTGTGGAATAAAAGGGATAATTGGCTCCCGTCACAGATGTAGTTGTTGTGGGTACTTTAAGTTTTGGAGCACTTAGAGTGCTATGTTAGAAGTGGATATCCCAATGGGTAGTCTATGTGTGTATCTGTGGAATACTCAGTCACAGTGTGCACACCTTGGACTACAGCTGTAGAGTGTTCCTTTAATTGTGACCCAATTCACTCTGAATAAGGGCAGAAACGGTACGCATTCCATTATTTATAAAGTTGCTTGCTATTTGCTTTCATTATTTTTGCTTCACTCCTTTTATTTGTATTTAAATGTTTTAGGCAACCTAAAAACAAATGTACAAGTAAAGATGCAGTAAAATGAATTGCTTGGTATCCATTACTTCATGTATATCAAGCATACAGTAAAACAAACAAACAAAAAAGCATGTATTTAACTTTATTACGTTGTTGTTTTTGTTTTTTGAGGGTTTTTTGCTTGCTTGTTTTTTTTATACTTGCCTAACATGCATGTGCTGTAAAAAACAGTTAACAGGGACACATCTAGAGGAAATAATGAACAACATAAACTGATGAACAAAAACAGACCCAGGGAAAGAGAAGCAGCGATCAGACTCTCAAACCTCAGAGGGAAAGTAGGGGAGGGTGGGGATAAGGGGAAGAGATCAACCAAAGGACTTGGGTGCATGCACATGGGCCTAACCAGTGGCCATGGACAACAGGGGGGTGGGGGCATATGTGGGGAGGGGTTTGGGATGGGAATGGGGGGATGAGGACAATAATGTGATACCATAATCAATAATTTTTTTAAAAAATTAACAAAAACAGTTAACAGGGAAATAACTTGAGATGATGACTAGCTTTGTTTAATGTCTTATGAAATTTTCATGAACAATCTAAGCATAATTGTTAAGAACACATGTATTAAGTTTATGTAAGTGGAATAAAACTTTTATGAATGGACTTTTCAACTACTTCTCTACAGCTTTTCATGTAAATTAGTCTTTTGGTTCTGAAATTTCTCCAAAAGAAATTGTACATTTTGGGAAATGTATTCCTTATTCCCTCTTGGCAGCTAATGGGCTTTTACCACATTTAAATACAAAGTTTATCATAACAAAATACTACTAACAGAACTACTGTTCCCAACCCCCAAACTCCCTGAAAAAATGGTATTATGTTTGTTTTTTTGTTTGTTTATTTGTTTGTTTTTAGAGGTGTGGGGATTGATTTGAAATAATAATATGTTCCATTTAAAATTTTAGTATATAGCATTTTCTAATTTGGAAGCCACAATGTTCTTGGCCCATAATGACATTGGATAGCATTAACTGTAAGTTTTGTGCTTCCCAATTGCTTTTGTTTTTAAGAATTTCTTGACACTCTTATAACCTGCCTTCAACTTTGATCCTTTATTCTTTCCATTTGTCAGGTGCACACAGGATTATCTTTTTCAGCCTTCTGTCACCAACCATTATTACTTGGTGGCCACACACTTGGAAAAAAGGACTCATGATCTTTCTGGCTCCACTCAATGTCTAAGGATACCCTGCTTCCTTTGCTTGCATCCCATAAACTATTTCCCTCATCATATTTACTACAGCAAATGTATCCTTGTTTTATCTCCCTGTGAAACTCTACCTATCTAGAATGGTCTAACATTGGCTACCTCTCAAACCTTTCTTCCTCTCTTCTTTAAATAATGGGGCTAAGTTATACCCAAAGCTCGCCCTACATAGTATTTTCTAAGTACCTTGCAAAAACACCAAATAAAAATACCATTTTAAAAGAGATGTGTTTTTTTCTTTTAGAATGTAAGCTCCTCAAGAGCAGGGACAGCCAACACCGGTTTGGCTCAGTGGTAGAGCGTCAGTCTGCGGACTGAAAGGTCCCGGGTTCGATTCCAGTCAAGGGCATGTACATTGGTTGCGGGCACATCCCCTGTAGGGGGTGTGCAGGAGGCAGCTGGTCGGTGTTTCTCTCTCATCGACGTTTCTAGCTCTCTATCTCTCTCCCTTCCTCTCTGTAAAATATCAATAAAATATTTTTTTTTAAAAAAGAGAGAGCAGGGACAATGTTTTCTTATATGTTCTACTATGCCTAGTACACTGTAAATGCTCAATAAATATTGATGATGGGGAAAAATAAAGGAGGAAAGGGGGGGCTAGAAAAGAAGCCTGCAAACAATGCTCACTCCTTGCCTGCCGCCATTTGTCACACAACCCTGGTTTTTGCTACCTCTGTTTACTGCCCCCAACCCCCACCTCTTGAGCCCAGCTCATTCCAAGACCCTGCAGGCCTTTCAAGGCTTGGTTTAAGTGCCACCTGCTCTCAAAATCACAGGGTTAAGAGAATTAGACCTTTCAATTCCCAACTCTAATAATCTGTGATTCCAAGCCTTCCCTAGCCACCTCACTCAGGCCACAGTGATTTTGCATTTTTCACATTTTTATCTCTCTAAATTTAGTCTCTCCTTCTAAGCTTACTCCACCCCAACCCCCACTCTCACTGGCTCCCAAATTAGCATAAAGGCAGCCACTCCAGAGGTGACTCGCAAATATTAGGTAATGATGATAGTTATACACAGTAATAGACAGAATTATCAGGCAAATACTTTCCATGCTAGTCATTAGGTACACAAATGCTGTGACTAGCACATAACAAGCCACTTCAAGGCCCAGATGCACAGGGTGTGAACAAGTCTTTCCTAGGAAAGCTAGTTCATTTGGGATGAAAGAACACTTCCCCAACCCTCTCTGCCCCTAACTCCCTGATAGCTTTCTCTTAGCCTGTAGCCTCAAAAACCCTTTCTCTATTCTTGTCCACTTCAAGCTACTGCCCTCTCTTTTTCTTTACCTCACCATCATGAAGTGGGTGGGAGAGATCAACCAAAGAACTTGTACGCATATATGCTAACCTATGGACATAGACAATAAGGTGGTGGGGGTCTGGGGCAGGAGGCAGGGGCTGGCTAGAAGGGGCCAATGGGGGGAAAGGGACATATGTAATATAACAATAAAGTTAAAAATGGTTTATTGCATTGAATTTAGAAATAAAATTTACATTTAATAAATAAATAAAAGTGGTTTTTTTAAAAAAAATATTAAAGTATATATATGGTCACTAAAAAAACTTGGAAAGTATAGAAAAGTAAAGCAAAATAACAATTCCTTCATACACACATATATGATAGATCCTCCCTTCCCCCAACTGGTGGACAAAGTATGACATAACCTGCACCTGCTTCCTGGACATTCCTGAGCACCTAACCAGGCACCTTATATGGACTATACATTGAAGCACCAATCAGCACCTGCCAAATACCCTAAGTCAGTGGCCGGCAAATTCATTAGTCAACAGAGCCAAATATCAACAGTACAACGATTGAAATTTCTTTTGAGAGCCGAAAACTGACTTCTGCACATGGACCACAAAGTTTCAATCACACTGTATGTGCACCCGCAAATGGTATTTTGTGGGAGAGCCACACTCAAGGGGCCAAAGAGCCACAGTTTGCTGACCACTGTCCTAAGCCCTTGATTCCTAATCATGTGCCTTATACGAAGCCACCAATCAGCATGTGCCAAGTACCCTAAGCCCGATATCCCTTCCCATTCCTCCCCTCAAAAGGTGTATTCACCTCTGCACACACGTGTTGCTATTCTTTCCTTGTGAGACAGCCCGGCAGGGTCCCTCTCCTCTAATAAAGCCTGGAGTCCTGTTTTTTTGCCTTCTGTCTGATCTTTCACTGCACAACTGATACTAATACAAAATAATATTGAATATAAACTGTAATTGAATTTTTTTAAAGTTTAAAGCTGTTATAGATTTCAAGGAAAAGACAGTATTGGGGGGGGGGGTATCTACAGCCTGGCAGAGTCCTTCTCCTCTAATAAAGTCTGTAGTTCTGGTTTTTCAGCTTCTGTCTGATCTTTCATTTGGTGCCGAAGTCTGGGAGAGGTGCATGGGAGTGTGGACGATCCTTGAACCTAGCCACGAGCTTCTGACTCCTGCTCTTGCTCTGCTCGGTGGTATGTTTCTGAGTTGATTGGCCTGCTCTGGACCCCTTTCAAACCCTGCCATACCAGGACATGTGGGGATCCTGTCGCTTTCTCACCAGTAGGCTTCAGGGACTTCCCTCCACCCCTCATCGTTCCCTTGACCTAGAAGGGCCTCAGAGTTTTCCGTCTACTAGGCTACATGTTCTATGTTCTACAAAAGCCCAGGTACCTGGCCGGGAAACTGCTCTACTCCATGGGAAAGGTCTCGGGGTAATGACCTTGGAACCTTTTCTCGTCTCCATCTCTCTCTCTCTCTCTCTCTCTCTCTCTCTCTCTCTCTCTCTCTCTCTCTCTCTCTCTCTCTCTCCAGGTTGGCTGAGGGAAAAGGAGGACACTTCTTGTTTCTTCCCCAACTTCCCAGTGGCCCTTCCTTCTGGGTCATGGGGACCTCTCAGTCCAAACCCTCTTGAAACACACCCTAGAGTGTCTCCTTGCTAATCTCTTGACCCTTGGTCTTTCTGGCTACATAAAACTAAAGAAGCTCGTTTTTTTCTGTACCTCTACCTGGCCACAATATAAACTCGACAATATCTCTCAGTGGCCTGAAAATGGCACTTTTAATTCCAATATCCTCCAATACCTAGATAATGTTTACCACAAGACAGGGAGGCCTCAGAGATCCCTACGTGCAGGCTTCCTCCCACCACCAACCCCCTGCTCTCGCCCCTCGCTTTACTCCTCATGTCACAACCATCAGATCCTCCTCACAAAGTCCTCTTCCCCCTCTCAAACTGGTCTTCAGGCCCTTTCTCTATCTTCTTACTTTTTCGACCCAGCCGATCATTCCTCTCCACCTCTCCCACTTCTGCCACCACCCCTTACAGCCCTGACACAGAATCCACTCCCCATGCTCTACCATCTGAGAATTCTAAATGCCCACCTTTCCCCTGTGTGCTCTCCATCAAATCTATGGCCCCCATGATCACCAGCAACTGAATTCACAGGTGGCTGGCCAGTTACCCTTTCATGAGGTTGCATGGATGGAGGGCATCATCCAAGTAGCCATTCCCTTATCACTCTCTGATCTTTCTCAAATCGAAAAATACCCTAGCTCTTTCTCTTCTGACCCTCTTAACCAGTAGCCGCCTTCTCCCCAGTCCCTGAGAGCCCAAATCCTGAGAAGCTGAGCTCCAAAACAGCCTTTCTAATCTAACACTCATTCTCAGGCCACCCAAAGACTGACTTCCTTCCTCAACAACCTTTTCTATTCCTGCATCCATTCTACCCCTGAGGGAGGCAGCAGGAACTGAGGGCATAGTCTGAGTCCATGTCCCACTCCCTATGTCCAGCCTCACAGATTGAGAGGCATCTCAGGTTTCTTTTTCCACTGACCTGACCACCTTTTACTCCCCCAACATATGCTGAAACTTCAAAAAAAAATAGATACAGGTCCACAAACCCCTCAAAAAGACCTCCTTAACCTGACCTTTAAGGTCTTTAATAATAGAGATGAGGAGACCCAAATCCAAAATCAAAAGCAAGATTAGGCCAAGACTGAGGCCCAACAGGAGGCATTCCAGCTCCTAGCCACCGCTCTCATGAACACCAAAGTGCCAGTCCTCCAACTGCGGGTTAGTCAGGGGCTAAGCCATGCTTCAAATGCAACAAGGAAAGACACTGAGCCAAGTCCTGCTCAAACCCGACACCTCCGCCTGGGCCCTGCCCAAGGTGCAGAAGGGAAGGCCACTTGGAAATCAGACTGTAGTCTGTCCCCTCTGGTTCAGGCCTCAGCTAGTCCAGCATGGCTGCCCTCTGGATCTGGTTTGGAGCTCCCAGACCCTCTGGGACTGGATAGCAAAGAAGCTTCCCAGGTCCTGGCAGGGGCCCACAGACTTACATCACCAGGACAGAGCCTCAGGTAAGGACTGGTGGCAGGTAAGCCAATCTCCTTTTTAATCGACACTAGGGCCACTTATTCTGCCCTCTCCAAATTCGCTAGGACCCTTGTCCACTCCTCAGTCTCTATTATGGGGGTTGACGGATTAGTCTCACAGCCATTAGCCACCTCACCTCTACATTGTATCTTTCTAAATTCCCCCATTCACTCTTTTCTCATTCTACCTCGGTGCTCAGCCAGGGCTAGCATGCATCCTATCATAAAACCCAAACCACAGTCACCTACCTCAGTTTCACTCTCACCCCACAAGGCTGAGCCATTCCTTAGACTATAAATGCCTTATGTCCTCTAACAGTGTCCCATCCTCTGAGCAAGAAATTTTCTCCTTTCTCAGGCTCACTGGGTACTCTCGCCTTCAGGTTCACAACTTTAGTCTTCTTGCAAAGCTCCTCTATGACATGATAAGGCTCACTGAGCCTTTAGATACCAAGGCCAACATTCTCACCCCTTTAATGCTCTGAAAACTTCTCTGACCTCAGAGCCCTCTCACCCTGCTCCCTCCCCCACTCCAACCCTCCCAAAGCATTACTTCCTTGATCATTATCTCTAGGAAAAATTCGGTAGTTTAAAAATCCGAGTGGCTAGAGGCCAGGGAACAGTCTGCGGGGCCTGCTCCCTCCTCCCCCTACCTTTTCTCCAGCTTCTTCTTTCACTGCTCCTTTATTTCCCTTTCCCTCCCACTTTCACTGCAATACAATCTCAATCACTCATCTGTAACCCTTTACTGATAGTGCCATGGTGACTACCCTCTCAGCTTGGAGTGCAGAACTAGAAAAAGGAATTTCATGCCCTTTAGTCCACCTCTTCTTACATCTTTCAGCTTGTCTCCATGATCAGGGATTTTTCTTCCTCTGTGGGGAAAACATATACATCTGTCTTCCCATCAGCTGGACAGGAACCTGTGCTCTCATCTATCTATCTCTCACCCAATGTAGATGCAGCTCCCAATAATCACCGGTAGGCTTCAGGGACTCCTCCCCCGCCCCCCCCATTTCATAAGACAGTCTTTACCTGTCCGCATAACCCATCATATCTGACACAAAAGATGAGTCCAGATAACCCCTCTCCTCATAACCCTCAGCATCACAGCAGTGGTTGGAACTGCCATAGGGAGCTTAACCGCTGCTCTACCTATTTTGAAACCCTGTCTCAGGACCTACAAGAAACATCTGGATGCCCAGCAAGGGGCATAACTGGGAAAACAAGAACCTCATCCCCAGGGTAACCTATTCTAAGTTCAGGGAAATTAGAATGCATGAACCGGTATCTAAAGCAGACTATGGCCGAAACCGGTTTGGCTCAGTGGATAGAGCGTCGGTCTGTGGACTGAGGGGTCCCAGGTTCGATTCCGGTCAAGGGCATGTACATTGGTTGCGGGCACATCCCTGGTGGGGGGTGTGCAGGAGGCAACTGGTCGATGTTTCTCTCTCATTAACATTTCTAGCTCTCTCTCTCCCTTCCTCTCTGTAAAATATCAATTTAAAAAATAGATTTAAAAAAAATAAAAATAAATAAAGCAGACTATGGCTAAGCTATGCCGAGAGACAACCTCTTGCACTCCTGCAGGTATGCTGTGCCCCGAGGGCCAGGGTAGGTTTATCTCCCTTTGAAATTCTATATGTTAGACCCCTTCCCCTAATTCGTCCAAAGGGAGATTTGGGGGAAATAGGGAACTTAAGAATCCAGAAACAACTACAAAGACTTGGAAAAACTGTCTTTGAGGTCCACAGATGGGTTACTGTTTCTACCCATTTCTCTAGGAACAGCCATACATCCTTCTAAACCTGGAGACCATGTTTGGGTAAAGGATCAGAAAAAGGAGCCCCTCAAGCTTACCTAGAAGGGACCCTATCCAGTCATTTTAACCACCCCACAGCTCTCAAGGTTGTAGGACTGAACACCTGGATCCACCACTCCCAGGTGAAGGCAGCCCACCAGCCAAGTGATGCACAGTCTGAGTGGAAGGTAACCTAATCACCCTCAAGAAGACAGCGGACCTGGCTAATTAACCTGCTTCAAGGAATTAAAAAACACACTGCTGAATTCTCCTAACACTAATCTTTCTTATCTCCTAAAGGTAATATGCTCTGGTATTTCTGGATAATCATTGGTTTTATCTTTCTAATAATTCTCATTTTGTCTTTTTATGAGGGCTGCCAGAACCCAAGGCAGGAGGAGGACTTATCTGCTCTTGCTGGGACACAGAAGCACCATAAAATTATTGCTTCCCACACAGCAAGGAAACAAAGGCCTTATCATGAATTGTTGAAGTACACCTTATCATGCTATCCTTGGCTACATCTGCCTGGTAGGAATAGTCATAATACTACTCTTTGTCCTAGCAGTGAACTGTTGTGGAACCCCATGGAACAAAAATAGAAGGAATAACATGGTCACACTAATAATATTAGCTAGCACCTACTTGCTTCCCATAGGAGCCACTGCCACATGTCCTTGCTTAGAAACTCGCTACCCAAATATGCTAAACCGAGTAGTCTATAGGAAAACCCTTTCAAGCCATATATTTGTTAGCTATACTTATCAGCCTGAGGCATGTTATGACTCCACTACCAAGTGCATGTGTGTGTGTTGGGAGGGGGGGGGGTATTGTACAGAAAAAAATAAAAGTACCTGTCATGGTACTAATGTTGCTCCTATTTGTTTCAGCAGTACCCAAGGCCAACATCCAACAGGTCGCTTCGCAGATGAACTATGCAACTCTACCCTCAAGGCTGAAAACACCAACTACCCCTGGTGCCCCTCTGCAAGAACCATCTACGTGTGTGGGACCACTGCTTACCTCTGCCTGCCTACAAACTGGATAGGAATGCCTTTAAACTTCAGATGCTCCTACAAACCAGAATTCCCTACAAACCCTTCCAAGAGGAAGAAACGGGATACTAAACCCTTTGTCATCGTACCTTTTCATCTGGAAGAGCGGTCATTATCCATGTTCACCATAGCATCCTATAGTTATTGTACCACAAGGCTAAGAGAAGCTTGTGGGACAAGTGGGGGGGTGAGAAGGCTAAAATTACAGCTAATTCCATTGTAACCCTGATATTTGGGGGCTAGTGATATGTTTCCATGCCAGCAAGCTCAGTGTACATTCTTGATAACCTATAATTAAGTCACTACCTCCTTCCCAGATACTGGTCTTGCAGAACCTGTTACAGAGGCCATAAAACTGTGAACAGTGCACTGTCCCAGAGGGAGGGTTATTAATGCTCATCCCAGGCCAAACTATCAGATATGGCCTGGAGACCCCCAACACCTAGGGGCCTTCTTGCAAGGCCTGCGAAAAAGAGTAAAAGCATAATTCATATTTGTGTGACAAAGACCACAGGGAGATATAAAGAGAAGCCCCCTGCATGTTTCTTCACTCAGATTTGGAAAGTTATTCCCTGAGTCTGCCAGCGTATTAAACAGTGACCCTCCTTTTCTTTTAAAGCATTGCTTTATTTTCTTTGATCTTCTGCGACACTTCCAATATCCAAAGATATTTCATGGAATATCTTTCCATTTCTTTGTGTTTTCTTCAACTTTTTTTTTCTTCTTCAACTTCTTTTAATAATGACATATAGTTTTCAGTGTATAAGTTCTTCTCATGGTTTTTTTTTTATTATTATTCCTAAGTATTTTGTTCATTTTGTTGCAATTGTAAAAGAAATTATTTTTCCATTTCTTTTTCTGGAATTTCATTGTTGGTATATAGGGATGTAATAGATTTTTGTACATTTATTTTGCATTCAGCAACTTTACTGTATTTGTTTACTGTTGCTAAGATTTTTGTGTGTGGAGTTTTTAGAGTTTTCTATATAAAGAATTATGTCATCTGCAAAAATGACTATTTTGCTTCCTCATTTCCAATTTGAGAGCCTTTTATCTGTCTTGCCTATATCATATCCTAAATTTCAATATTTGTTTCTACTTATGATTGGTATGTATGTCTATTTATGTGCCAGTGCCCTTTGTTTTAAATATTTGAAGCTTTAGGTTGGCCAGTGTGGCTAAGTGGTTGAGCATCGACCTATAAACCAGGTTTCTGTTCAATTCCCATTCAGGGCACATGCCTGGGGTTGCAGGCTTGATCCCCAGTAGGGGATGTGCAGGAGGCAACTGATCAATTATTCTCTCTCATTATTGATTTATCTATCTCCCTCTCCCTCTCCCTTCCTCTCAGAAATCAATTTTCCAGACCCATAAGCCCTCCTGGGTTGACTGCAAGCAACTCCTTCTTGTAGAGAGTGCCTGGGAAGGCACATGGCATTTCTTTAATTATTGTCAGCTGAATCCAGTGGTGTTGGCAAAGCCACATCCTGGAAACATCTTTGCCAGAGGCAAGAGTGTTGTCAGCTTGACCTTCAGCCCAAGTGCCAGGGGGTGGATTTTGTTATTCAAATCCAACCAAGCACCAGGAATGAATATGACTCAGGCCCACCTAAGAATACACATAATCTCCTTTGTCTTGACTTTTAGTAAAACTTACTGGTTTTTTTGTTTTGTTTTGTTTTGTTTTGTTTGTTTGTTTGTTTGGTGTGTGTGTGTGTGTGTGTGTGTGTGTGTGTGTGTGTGTTTTCTGTATAAAATAAACACACTGTATTGGCTCTGGGTCCCTGTTCCTGTCAGGGGACAGTGGTCTCTCCTGGCCCCAGCTTTTTCCTCCTATCTCTGTGTCTGTCTCTTCCTTTCATTTTCTCAATCCCCAGCAGCCCCTACTCAGGAACCGGATCACTCTCTAGCTGCGCTTGATGAGGAGAAGAGAGAAATATTCACACCTTCTCACACTCTTTAACACTGAGGAGGGAATAAGAATAGTAATGGAAGCTCAGAAATGGCTCTAGACCCAGGCCCTGGCAGAAATATTAGACACAAAGAGATAGGCCAGGGAGGCCCTCCCAGATGAGGAACCAAATGGGACCCAAACTCAGAAGATGGAAGGGTCAGGCTAGAGTGATACTGATTGGTCTTCCCCCAGAGGCTCAGGGCTGGGGCCAAGAAGCCCACCAATATGGCCAAGACCTCCAAGGTCTTCCAGAAACCTGATGAAAGTCCAGCAAACTTCTATGAGAGACTCTGTGAGGCATCAGAAAATCAAACTATGGTCAATGCAGCCTTTGTAGGTCAGGCTCAGCCCGATATAAGGAGAAAGCCACAGAAGCTCAAAGGATTTTGGGGGGGAGAATGCAACCGAGCTGCTAGAAATAGCAAACAAGGTTTTCATCAACCAAGACAGGGTGGCTAAGGGGAAAGTGGAGGAGAGCCTGAAAAAGAAAGTAACTTTGATAGCGGCAGCTATTAAGGAATCAAGCTCTTAGACAGATAAGGGAAACAAAAGGACCCAGGCCAGGGGGAAGGAGGACAAACCTTTAGCAGGATCAGTGTGGAATCTGGAATCTGGAAACTGGAAACTGGAAAAATGAATGTCCAAATTGCCATAAAGGGAAGTCAGGGTCATCCAACCCATTCAGCCACTACCAGCCCGAGGCAGATCTACTCAGGCTGGTGGTAGCTGACTCCAACTAGGATAGACCAGGCTCTTTCTAACTGGGCCCGCACAAGCCTATAGTCAGAATGAAAATTGGGGGCCAGACTGTGGACTTTATGGTCGATATGGGTGGGAGCTGATCACTTGGTAGTCACTCAGAAGGTAGCTAGCTCCTCGCTCAGGAAGAAGGTCACCATTATTGGAACTACCAGGGACCAGACCCATAGACCATTCTGTCAGCCTTGCCAATGCCAACTTGTCAACCACCAAGTGATCCATGAATTCCTGTACTTGCCAGATTGTTCAATACCTCTAATGGGTAGACACCTTTTTGCCAAGATTGGCGCAGAGATCATCTTTACACCAGATGGCTCAGCACAGCTGCGCCTAGGTGAGGAGACCTCTCCAATGATCCTATCCTTAGCAGTGCCCAGAGAAGAAGAACGGAGACTTTATACCTCCCAAAGGACTCACCATTAGAGCTGAATTAGAGGAAAAATTCTCACTGGTCTGGGCAGAAGGATCCCCGTGGCCTGGCCAAGGACCACACCCCAGTACTAATTGACTAGAAGCCTAGGGCACAGCCTGTCAAAATCCGCCAATATCCTATTATAAAGGATGCATGCCTAGGAATCCAGGTCCATTTAGACCGGCTGCTTCAGTGGGGACTTCTCAAACAGTGTCAGTCTCCATGGAACACTCCTCTCTTGCCTGTCAAAAAGCCTAGGACTAATGATTACCACTCAGTGCAGGTCCTGCGGGCTGTTAATGAGGCTGTTATAACCCTGCATTTGGTGCTGTCAAACCCCTACACTCTTCTGGGACTCATTCCGTCAGAGGCAGAATGGTTTACATAACTAGGTCTGAAAGATGCCTTTTTTTGCATTCAGTTGGCACCCTCCAGTCAACCACTGTTTGCCTTTGAGTGGAAAAACCCAACTACGGGGACCAAGGAACAGTTGCCCCTGGACCAGACTGCCACAAGGGTTCAAGAACTCCCTGACTCTTTTTAGCGGAGCGCTAGCATCTAATCTGTCCAAATTCCTAGACAGGACTTGGGATGCATTCTACTCCAATATGTATATGAACTCCTACTGACTAGCTCCACACGAGCTCAGTGCTGGGAGGCAACAAGAGCCCTTCTGAAACTCTTAACTGAAACAGGTTACTGGCTGTCTAGAAAAAAACACAAATCTGTCAGAAGTCAAGTACCTAGGTTTCGGATTCACCCGAGGGAAACGAAGACTAGAAACTGAAAGGAAGAAGGCAGAATGTACTATTTAGCCCTTGTTTGTTTAACCTACCTGTAAAGTTTACCTCTTCCCAATTACAATTCCCCCTGCAAATGATGGTTTGCCTTGGTTTTAAGCCCTTCTTCCCCCAGCGCTCCCCCCTCCCCCTGCCCAGAGACAACTCAACCCTTTGATCAAGCTGGCCAAAGATTCTGAGAAACCTATCAGCAACAGAATGAGACCCCACCCCCAAATTTGCCCATTTGTCAGCACAGAGTAGCCAAATGATTTTCTATGTATATAATATCCCAATGAATTGGGTCTTATAACTTTTGAGGGGAGGATATTAGAGTAGGTAGTTAGATAGATATGAGTAGGGCAGAGAAAGGACAAACTCACACACACACACACACACACACAAAAAAAAAAAAAAAAAAAAAAAAAAAACCTGCTTTAAAAACAAGGGAAAGAGAGAATAGAAAACTAAAATAACCATCATATTTGGACAAAAAGAAGGACGAAGAAATGCAGTAAAAATAACTTCCAGCACCAAAAGGACAAAATCTTACAAGACAACTGCAGATCCACAAAATTCTAAGTAGTCTACCAACCAGTTAAGTAGAACCAAGAAATTATTCAGAGCCCACCAGCTAAAGGATGAATGGTGCAGGGAGATTAGAACAAAGCATGGGAGGGGCAAGAATAAGACAAAAGCCAAGACCTAGTAGACCCTTTGGGTCACTCCAATGCTGGAGTTGCCTATTCAAGAGTCCTTAAGGATGTACTTCCCCCTTAAATAAAGCTTTGTTGCTTGTTGTAATTACTGAATCTCATGTTAAACCTTTTCCTCCTGGAGACAAGAACCTGGTCTCACTGATAACCAATGCTGCTGACAAGTTGGTTATAGCAGTGTTGCAGGTCAGGGCACATACAAGAATCAAGCAATGAATGCATGAATAAGTGCAATAACAAATTGATGTTTCTCTCTCCTCTCTCTAAAAACAAATTTTTTAAAAAATTAAAGAGTATGTCTCAAGAGTGGACACCGGATTCCAGTGGGCATCGGGCTGTATCTCATGGCCTCCTCCAAAGGAGCCTGCCGTACATGCTTGTTGGACCCTTCATCCCTTCCTCCCTGACCATATTGTACTGGGAGGGGTTCACTTGTAGGGTGGTGGTGATGAAGCCCTGGACAGTGACAAGGCAGCCCCAGGAGCCCTTCTGAACAGGGTAGAGGCTAGGCCTGCAGTGGCATCACGGTGCCCCAGCACCTGAACATCCAAACTAGCATACTAAGTAACTAATTAAACAATTGCTCGATGAATTAGAGCAGAATGTGTCACTGTGGCCTTTGGGATCATAACCTGGGGTGAGAGCTAAGTATAGGTGGCCTGGAGCTGTGCACTGGAGGATTATGAACTACCCTCTTCAGGTTCAGTGGCCCCTAGCCTGTCTAGGAGACAAGGGCTTCAACAGAGCAGGCAATGAGGGTAGCCTGATCTGGCAGAGGTACTAGTACTCATGTGTCTGGTGGGTACAGAGAGGTGGGATCCTTCCAGAATCTTGAAGTCTGGCTAGGGGTGAGGGATAGTCTCCAGGTTAGCCTCTCATAGCACAAGGCAGCACCAGTCACAGAGGAGGGGAATTCATTGCCCATTTTCTTGATGAGCAAACCAAGTCCCAGAAGTCACACAGCAAGGTGGGCCAGAAGCACTTGACTAGGGCAGCCAAATCATGCCCAGAAGACATCTCTTTGGCTCCTGTAGATCCCCAACCCTTCTGGGCTTGCCTAAAAGTGGGAGAAGAGTCCTCTTTCTTGTGAAGATGGGCACAGAAGTCACAGTCACATTGGGTCCTCCTCAGACAGCACACCTCAGGCCAGCTCAGGCTCTGCCACCGGCTTCTCTTGTGGTCCTTCCTCAGAGCCCCAGCCCCTACTTTCCATTCTGATGCTTGGCAAGCACCCAATCTCCAAACTTATGCCTCCTGGGGGATTGAGGTAATGACCCCCTTTGGCAAGGAACTCAGGCAGCTTAGCTATGTGTGTGTGCCACAGCAGCTTAATAATGCAGCAGTGAGTTTCTGGGAAATAAGCTTCTGGGGGTTCAGTCACCTCGAATTTTGCCCCTGGCAAACAGAGCTGTCCTTCGCCCCACACCTGTCACATAGCACCCATCCTCCTCCCTCTAAGATGAGCTCCTGCACTCCGGCACCTGAAGACTGGCTGCTCACACTCAGGGTTCAGCTTGAGAAGCTCCTGTTCTTTGAAGCCTGTCAGACATGCTTCACCCACGGAGACCCCCCTGAGCCCCAGATTAGCCATTGGGAGGTAACCACTGTGCAAATAGAAGTCTGTGCTTTGACTTCCTGTGTGCCCAGAGGTACATTGAGGACCTCACTGATCTAGCCTTGGTTCTCACACCCTCCAAGACCGGCCCCCCACGCCCTCAAATCCCCTCAACTGGCTGGAAATAGCCTAGCTGGAGCCCAGCCTTCAAACCATTTCAAGGTAGGGGGATGTCCCCTCCCACGAAGTATCCTGGAGGGCATGGCCTACGGCCGGGCGGGTGGGAGGAAGGAGCAAGGGCTGGGCGGACAGCGACCCTCTCCCAAGGCTGCAGCATGCCAAGCTGTACAGCGAGTGGGCAGCCTGCCCTGCGAGGTCCTGATGGACTGGGTATACGGGCTCACAGGTGAGGCCAACAGGGTGTGAATAGGGCGCTGGCAGCCTCCGGGTCTGTGGGCAGCAGGGCCGCAGCACAGCCAGCTCAAAGTGGTCCCTGCAGCGGAGCCCTAGCCAAGGTGCGCACAGCCTGCTCTGGAAAGTTTGCCGCCACCACCTGGGAGAACTCTAACACAGCCAGGGAGGGAAGGAGGAGGCCGGTGGCAGGCAGCCCGGGAGCCTTGGCAGTGCTGATGGGCGGGGCGATTGGGGGGACGACTCTAGCAGACTCCTGAACGGCGCCCTTCTCCCACAGGTGCCAGTGCAGGACCATTGGGGTAGCATGCCAGCGCGCACCGCCTGAGGACACCTTAGTCCCCACCACCGCTTCTGGAGCCCAGGCTTGGGCTCTTTCGTTCTGAATGGCCCTGGCGGTCTTAACCGGTGCCTCAGGGTCCCTGGGCACCGCGCAGCGCGCCATGCGGAGAGTGGCAGAGGCAGCCTTCAGGCTGAGCTGCAGTGAGCCCACAGCTGGAGCTTGGTGATGGGGGATGGCTCCCAGCTAATGCTGCCCCCAGGGGAGGAGACGGGTCCCGGGACATTGGCAGGGGGCTGGGGGTGGGGCGCAGACATGCCCCTGCTAATACTGCAAGTTGAGAAATTTGAGACTGGACGGAAGTCCCAGGGAAAGCCTGCGCAGACCATGTCCAATGGAACCGTCCAGGAGGACGACTGAGGATCCGGGGTGCCTGGTGTCTAGAACCCGCTGCGGGCTCCGGGGAGGAGGGGACTTGTGGGCAACGCCCCCACCCCGCCCCCAGGAGCCGCGAGAGGGCCGGTTGGCTTTAGGGTTTGACTTAGGCCATCGCCCACCTGCGGAGGGGCGGGTGGGTGGAACAGATTCCCGAGACCAGAAGCCCTCCGCCTTACCTACTTACTGCCCGTGGGACGAAGCCGAGGATGGAGCCGGAAGCTCTGAAGCCAAGAGGCCAGAAGGCTGTCCACTGCAGTAGGAGGAGGGGCCAGCCAGCCGCGCCAGGCCCTCAGCGCGCCGCGCCTCGGGTGTGATTCCGGGTAAGGGTCACGCAGGGCGCAGGAGAGCTGGAAGTCCTTGAAAGGGCAAAGGGGAAGGGCTGCTCTTGGACAGGCGGTGACTGTGGAGGCTGCGCGAATTGGATCTCTCCAGCTGGACCATGTGCAGCACCGCCTTCAAGGCGGGTCTTGAGGAGGAGCCAAACACTAGCTGTGAGGAGTGGCGAGGCAGTTCACGACTTCTGGCTGTGCGCAGGGCGCTGGAACTCCATCTTCCAGAGTGCTTCGCGGGGACTACACCTCCGTGAATACCTCTCCTGGTCTGTAGCGGGACTCCATCTTCTGGAGCACTGCGCGCCAGCCCGACTTCCACCAGACCGGGAAGCTCTGGCCTGTTGCCCATGTCTTGGGGAGGCGGTGGCGCGAGGAACAGCCCCAAGGTCACCTTCACTCTGGCCGGTGTCCCTCTGGTTGGCGGAGGTTGCCGGTCCAGTCAGGGGCTCTCGGGCCACCTCCCTCTGAAAAAAAGTGGAGGGAGGGCGCCAGGACCCCGCGTTTCCATGAGCATCGAGGCTGTGGGCCTCCCGCCCCTGTGTTCCAAACTGGCAGCAGCTGGTGGTTTTCAGGTAGCAGGTGCAGGCTCAGAGTCTGGAGAGGGTATGCTTCGTCAGTCTGGGGCTGGTCTCGAAATGTCTCATGGGTAGCAGGAGAGGGGCATAAGTTAACATTCAGACAGGTAGAAGGTGGCCTTGGCCCAGGCTTTGGAAAGTGGGTGTGGGAATGGCAGGCAGAGATGGATGATACCACTTGGGGGATGTCACAGGTGCAGAGACTGGAAAGCTGTGTTTGTGGCCAGGACACTCAGACCTCATCAAGGGGTTGTGCTGGGCAGCGATCCAGGTGCTAGCTGGCCTCTGGGAGGCGAATCTGTCAGCTGATTGGTCAGGAGCAGGCTGAAGAATGAGGTACTAGGTAGGAAATATCTGAAGGATATGGGGGCAGAACCAGGTCTGGGACAGCAGGTTGCTGGTGGCTGCAGAGAGCAGCCAGGAGAGGGCTGGGCTGAGGCCAGAAGTGCACAGGGGCTGTACATGGAAAGCCAGAACTTAGGGAGCAGATGATTTAAAAAGGTCACACCTGAAGGAGTTGGTGGAGCCTGCCTTTAATAATTTTTTTTATCTTTCAATTACAGTTGGTGTACAATATTATATTAGTTTTAAGTGTACAACCTAATGATTAGACATTTATATAACTTATGAAGAGATTACTCCATATGTCTAGCACCCACGGGACATAGGCAAAGTCTATTCAAATTCAAGAAGATAGAAATCATATCAAGCATCTTCTCAGATCATCGTGGCCTAAAATTGGAAATCAACTACAATAAAAATAATCCAAGGAAATCAAACACATGGAGACTGAATAGCATGTCTAGCACCCACCTGGCACCATACATAGTTATTACAATGTTTATCGATTATATTCTCTGAACTGTACTTTACATCCTGGTGACTATTCTGTAACTACCAATATGTACTTCTTAACCCCTCACCTTTTCACCCAGCTCCCCCCAACCTCCCATCTGGCAACTGCCAAAATGTTGGTGAGGCTTATCTTGTGGCCAGACACAAGGCCTTCTTATTTTATCAATTTGTTTTAAAAAGCTTTGAAATTTGATAGACATAATATATATTGCAACACAACAGATTATCCTAAAATGTAGTGACTCAACCAATAGTAAATGTTTACTATCAATTTTGCAATCTCAAACCTGCAGTTAAGCCCTTTACCATCTACTTCATTCATTTCAGCATACAAATTGGCCCTGGCGGGCCAGACACTGGCTCCCATGTTGTTGTGACATGCCCCCATTCTTCTTTGCTTACTATTCTGGCATGTATCCATATATCCCAGCCAGGGTGAACCATGCTCATATCTTCTCTTCAAAGGGAGTGGGGAGAGCCAGTGGGCAGCTCCATGTTGGGTGATAATCATAATACATGCTCCTTGCATTTATTTTTGCTTTTATAGGTTTTGCTAGTTTTTTATTGCTCACATGTATAAAATTAAAGTGGCAAGTTAAAAATGTTTCTCCCTCCCCTATGGTATCACTGCTGTGGGCAAGGGCTAAGCGGAGACAGCTGTGGTTAACAGTTGGGGAGAAGCTATCTTGAAAATAGCATTGTGTCCACTTAAATGTGAGTATTTTCTTCAGAATAAGGAAGAAAAGGGAGGTGGGTACTGTAAGAACCTTCCACATCTGGGGTGACCCTAAGTTCCATCCTATTCAAATGATGGTCCCGTTGGGAAGACAGCTGGAGCAGAGGGCCTCCTCAGTCAAAGATCATGAGTGGTTCTAGCCCATGTCCCCTTTGAGACCCAGGACAGTCACAGGCCCAATGACTAGGCTCCTTACATTTGGGACACCGTGTTTGTTTGTTTGTTTTAAATATATATTTTATTGATATTTTACAGAGAGGAAGGGAGAGAGATAGAGAGCTAGAAATGTCGATGAGAGAGAAACATAGACCAGCTGCCTTTTGCACACCCCCTACCGGGGATGTGCCCGCAACCAAGGTACATGCCCTTGACCGGAATCGAACCCGGGACCTTTCAGTTTGCAGACCGACGCTCTACCACTGAGCCAAACCGGTTTCGGCAGGACACGGTGTTTTTTGCTTCACCTTAAAGTCTCACTTCCAATGGCCAGGCTTTCCACAGGAATGGCAATTTCCAATGGACACCTTTGGGTTTCCCCCATTCTGAAAAGGCTGGGTCTGAAATGCAGCAAGGAGCTGAGCCTGCCTTTTGTCTGTGCTTTTCTTTCTCCTTGTTCCTTTTCTCCTCTATTTCTCTATTAAAGTAACTAAGGATGCTGCCTTTAGGATCTCAGTCACCAGTGTTCCTGGGCCTAAGGCTTGTTTTTATAATGTGTGCCAGATGTAGTTTGGAATCGATCTTTTAATATTAGATGTCCCTCAGGTGAGTTGGGATATAGGTTAGTGTGTTTGAGAAGAACCTCTTTTTTAATCTTTCTAAAAATGGAAAGGGATTTTCTTAGGGACCTTGATCAGAGGTTAATAGTTTATTATAACTTATGGATTTTCATTCTTCCCATTAATCAATGTAGAAAGTGATCTCTAAGATCCATGTCTCATTGGTTGTTATAATCCTAATGGGGGTCCACATTTGGCACTGAAATAGTTCCTACAGTGTATATTTGGGACTGAGTTAGGTGGGCATCATCCCCAAATCTTTGAACTGCTTCAGTTATTTCAGTTCCATGCTCTGGTGAGAGAGATTGATCTCAACACCTCCTCCCACTGTTGACTCCTACAGGGTCCTTCCTCAGGCTCACCTGGAAGCCCAGCACTTCAGCCTGGGCCTTTCCCAGGACTTGGGTGATCTCCTTGTAGGCCCTGGACACCCAGAGGGGAGGGGAGGCCTCACAGTGGCCCACAGTGCCCACATACTCACATCCACAGTTTCTCCTCTGTGTGGGCCTTCAGCTCCTGGTACCTCTGGCCTTCCTTCTGGATCCTATTGATGCAATTCTCAACACACTTCTTCAGGCACACTTCTTTCTTTACTGCTGCTGACAGCATATTACTCTGGGAGATGGGCTTCAGGATCAAGTGTGAAGAGATCCCTGTTGAGGCTCTCTGTGACATTCATAAAACAGCAGCTCAGGCAAGGAAGGCCACAGTTTCCATTTGTCTTTTGGAGAAAATTTCACACACAACCCAGACCATCCCATCCCTGGATACCAGGCCTGACCCCTGATCTCTCTCGCTGCTGTTGCCTCTATAGGCCATTTGCCCATCCCCTCAGCCTGCCTGGCACCAGAGCTATCCCTTGCCTTTCAGCCCTGTGTGTGGCCCAGACTCCTGCATGCCCCCTCCCAGGGTGGTCTGTGAGGTTGAACTATGTAGGCCTAGGCCCTCCTCCAGAAGTCAGCTGCTATCTCCTCTGTCACTACTGTCACTGGGGTATCCCCTGGCCTGTATGATCCTGCCTCCAGGCTGTGCCCTACAGTTCCTCTGCTCACATGCTCTGCCCTCCCCAGGCAGACAGCACTCTCACTCTGACCCTGGGACCATCAGTAGGACTGGCCTCACAGCCTTGGCACAGGGCAAAACTCAGCCAGGTGCCAAGTTTAAGGGATCAAGGCACACTGGGCATTGGGGAGGGCAGCCTACAGCTCAGTGGGCTTGGGTTAAGCCATGGAAGGTGGGTACACAAGTCAGCCCAGATTGGTCGCTGACTGCTGCCCATTAGGACCTGCTGCAGGAGGATGGGCACTGCCACACCTAATGTACAGTAGCCTTCAGTCACCTCCTGCTTCTCAGACCACTTGAAGAGATCAGAGAATGACTTCCATGGAGCACAGATCCACAGTCGGTTGGTATTTTTCTTATCAGAACCTTCTTGATCTTGGCTTTGGTGAGGTCCTGTTATTTCTGAGCCTCGTCTTGAAAGACTCCATGCTGATGCCACTGGTGACAAAGAACATGAGGCAGAAGACAGTATGATGGAGGAAAGGTGGGCAGCGTCAACCGTAGCAAGCCAAGGCCAAGTTAGAGGAAGGTGACAAAGCCCTCCCCACACTGTTCTCTCAGAGCAGGACCTGGGAGCACAAGTGCCCAGAATATAGGCATTTCCACAATACCAGGTCCACTGGAACCCAGAACCCAAAAGCAGAGCCTGCAGTAACAGGTCCCCTAGTAGGTCCCCACTCCTAGAGACCTCCGGAGCCTGAGTCTGTTGCCTGGGTAGAAGCAAGGTGCTCCCACCCTCCAGCCCCAGCCTGGACATACCCAGGGCCTGGTACCTACAGAGGCTGAAGCCGGACACGCAGCCATAGGAGAAATCCTATCTGTCCGCTGCTAGCTCAGGTTCTGGCCAATTTGGGGCCAATGAGCTTCAGCCATGCAACCTGACCCAGTTTCCCTGATTCCAACTGCTTCCACACTGGTCTTGGTTGCTCTACCACTAAGAGCTGTGGCTGCCTAGGTGGAAGCTTCTATTAGGAAGAGGATCCCATGACTCCCCAGAGCCCCCTCTTACCCATGGCCTGGTACATGAAAAAGCTCTTCTTCATGAAGAAGCCCTCGTACCTGCCCATGAACTTGCTGTGGGAAGAGCAGATGTGTGTGAACACTGTGGATGAGTGTTGTGGTAGATCACAGTAGCGGGCCACCCCCACCTTCATCCCATCCAGCCCTGCGGGTGCTCCCAGGAAGTCCAGGTCCACTGGCTTGGCCTCAGGCAGGCTCCCAAAGAAGGTGCTTTGGGTCCCTGCATACTGAAACCAGAATAGAGGAACATGTGCCGCATTTTCCTCCAGAACAGGGTCTGCCCAGGCTTTCCCCACAGGACCAGAGTGAACATTTTAGGAATTGTGGGCCACATCACAGAAAGACCAATAAGCATGGGCAAAGGATTTGAACAGATGTTTCTCCACAGAAGACTTATGAAAGGCCAGCAAGCACATAAAAAACACTCAACATCACCGTCTCCAGGGAGAGCAAAGCAAAGCAAAGCATACAGATCATGCTGCACACTCACTGGGACTGGGAGATCCAAGAAGTCAGAGCAAATGTTGGCGAGGATGTGGAGAAGTGAGGCCCACCCTGTTCATGGGGATGAGATGGTGCTGACCCTGTGGGAAAATCCAGTCCCTCGGGAAGTTAGAGTTATGTGGGAGCTGGTACTTAAACTCAAAGGACAGAGAAAACGTATGCCCACACACCCATGTGTGCACGCATGTTCACACAATTGGAAATGGAACCACACAGAAGTCCACCACTGGGGAGCAAATAACAACCTGCTCTGTTTACACATAGGTCATTCACACTACAACATGGGTGAACCTGACATGTTCATGGGAAGAAGCCAGACTCAAAACCCACAACAGGTGGCTCAGAGTCCCTGAGAGTGGCGGGCCTGAATCTCTCCATGGCTCCTGGTGTATCTGTACGAGGACATGTGCTTATCCTGCCAGATGAGCCCACCCCCCCTCCCATTACCCATCTTCTCTACCCTTGTAGGTTTTCAAGTAGCCTGGACAGAAAACCTGTCGAACATCCTCATGTCTTTTAAAGCAGTTCAGTCATGTGTTCTCACTAAAAGTACCACCACACCTCTCTGTACAGAAGTGCCAACTTAACCGCATGTGCAGAGGTGGAAGGTTTCAGTTCTTCATCTCATCCCTGTGGAGTTGAGGTTCCAACCTTGTTTCTCTGATGACCACCGAGGCTCTGGTGTCCATGTACTTGTAACTGTCACAGCCTTGTTCATACCTTTGCATACTGTTCTAAGCGAGGCTACAATTTCCATTTCCAGAGTCTTTCATATCAAAGGAATCTCCTGGGAATGCCCCATCTTTGACAAACCAGTTTTTACATAAGTGCCTCACTTAACGTCAGAGAACTGAACTGCCGATAGAAAGACCACTTGCAAATGCCACTCTACACATGCACTCATGGGAAATGTTTCAGGAAAATTGACAGCAGGAACAACACACCCTCAGCTGGGTCTCAGAAGTGCTCCCCTCAGGTCAGAGGTGTGCTCTGGCCTCTGACGAGCAGGGAGTGCTGAGTCACTGATGAGGCTCACTGTCTGGACTGCTGAGGGGAGTCGCTGGCTTTGAGGAAGTGATGGTTGCATTGTGGATGGAATGATGATGGTCACTTGGGTGGTTCAGTTTGAGGAATGTCCAGGGTCCTCTGCCTTGTAGGGAGTGAGTATAGGGTTAAGCCTCGGACTGAACTGCTGGCAAAGTCACAAACAAGTCCCAGCTTGGATGGCACAGTCCTCTAAGCATAAAGCTTGATCTTGTGACTGCTCCTTAGATCTTTCCTGGGTAGCTAACGGGTTGTGGGAGGGGCAGCAAGTGCTGCCAAAACAAGTGAAACTTACAAGAACATTATAAATTACCTTGTTTGCCCCTGACTATAAATAAAGCATCAGCTTTGCAGTCTGGATCTGTTCTGTGGCCTCAGCCAAGCACAGAAGATCCACCTAGACCCAGCTATCGAGTCTCAGCCAAAAAGGCCCAACTCTGCGAGACCGAGGTTACTTATTTGGGATACCACCTTCGCTGAGGAGAGCGCACCCTCTCTCAGAGCCAAATTCAAGCCATCCTGCAAATCCCCACCCCAACTACCAAGAGGCAAGTACGGGAGTTCCTTGGGGCGGTAGGGTACTGCAGGCTATGGATTTTAGGTTTTGCAGAGATTGCCAAGCCACTGTACACTGCCACCGGGGGGAAAGGACCCAACTCTCACCTGGACTACGACAGAAGAAGAAACATTCAACGCGCTCAAGACAGCATTGGTGAGTGCCCCTGCTTTGGCCCTGCCAGACCTCGAGAAGCCATTTCACTTGTTTGTGGCTGAGTCCCGGGGAGTAGCAAAGGGGGTCCTGACCCAGACTTTGGGACCCTGGAGGCAGCCAGTTGCCTACCTATCAAAATGACTGGATCCAGTGGCTGCTGGATGGCCCGGGTGCCTACGCGCCATTGCGGCGACAGCTACCTTAGTGAAGGAGGCATCAAAGTTAACTTCTGGCCAGACCCTCCAAGTTAAAGCTGCCCATAATCTTGAAAAGCTGTTGCGGGCCCCTCCAGAGAGATGGCTTTCTAATGCCCGAATAACTCAGTACCAAGTCCTCCTCCTTGATCCTCCAAGAATAAGTTTCCTCCAAACTGCTTCCTTGAACCCAGCCATATTGCTACCAGAGCCCAGCGAGGATGTCCCACTCCACAACTGTGGTGAGATACTTATGTCTCTGACTTCCCTGAGGGCAGATCTCACTGATATTCCCCTGCCCGAGGCTAACTCAACCCTCTTTACCGATGGGAGCAGTTTTGTGGAAGAGGGCATCCGATATGCTGGGGCGGCCGTAGTTACTGTGGATTTCGTCATCTGGGCACAGGCCCTGGCGCACGGAACTTCTGCACAAAAGGCTGAACTGATTGCCTTAACCCAGGCGCTCCGATGGGGAAAGGGAAAGAGGATCAATATTTACACGGACAGTAGGTATGCCTTTGCCACTGTTCATGTACATGGAACCCTATATAAGGAAAGGGGTCTCCTCACAGCAGGAGGAAAGGACATTAAAAATTCTCAAGAGGGATTGCAACAAGATGGCGGGAGAGGTAAAAGCCCAACTGCAGCCGCACTCAACAATTTCAAAAAATACAACTAAAATATAAAGTGGACACTATCCAGAACTACAGGACAGTTGACTGACTGGAAATTCTACAACTAGAAGGAAAGAGAAAACCAGAAGGAAAACCAGAGGAGCTGTAGAAGCCTAAGGTACTGAGACATGGTGCGCGCGCGCGGGGAGAGGAGGGAGCCGGAGAGGAGGGGCGGCTGAGTGCCTGGCTGGCGTTCCCCAGCGGGAAGGAGATAAAAGCTCCGGACTGTGCTGAACCCCAAATCCGACTGCACTGAACCCCAGTTCTGGGCAAGACCCTGGGGTCCCAGCCTCATACAGGGGGAATCTGCCTGTAAGGCGGAAGCTAAGGGGAGCCTGGAGCCGGTGAAAGGCAGAGCCCCAGAGTCGCGCACATTGTGCGCAGAGGACGGACTGTTCACTGAGCTGCTGAATTGCCCCAGTGGGAAGGAGACAAAAGCACAGGACTGTGCTGAGCCCCAGTTCTGACTGCACTGAACCCCAGTCCTGGGCAAGACCCTGGGGTCCCAGCCTCATGAGGGGGAAGCTGGGCTGTAAGGCGGAAGCTAAGGGGAGCCAGGAGCTGACGAAAGGCAGAGCTCCGGAGTCGCGCACATTTGCTCACACAGAGGACAGACTGTTGATTGGGCCGCGAGATTGCCCTAGCGGGAAGGAGACATAAGCTCCGGACTGTTCTTAACCCCACTTCCAACTGCTCTGAACCCCAGTTGTGGGCTTGTTGGGGGAGAGACTACACTGTCTGGTAGCGGGCGAAGCTCTAGGGCGCCTTTCTCTCAGAGGTGCTTGCAGCGAGTACCAAAGGACACTGAGGAACACTGAGACTCAAGAACCTCCGAGGGCAGGGCTAACCAGAAGCCAAGGCTGTAGGCTCCACCCTAAAACTCTCCCCCATCCAAGCTGAACTCAGAGAAGCTTTTGCAGGTTTCCAAGTCTAGTGGAATAAGGTTGTTTCCTGGCATAGACACAGCTGATCCTCCCAACCTACCAACTCAGGGAAGCAGCGAAAATGCCGAAACGAGGAAACAGATCACAAACGAAAGAAATGGAGGACAAAAAGCGACTGGATATAGAGTTCAAAGCCACGCTTATAAGGTTGTTCAACAATCTCTTAGAAAAGGCCGATAAAATAAATGAGACCTATGAGGATATGAAAAGGGATCAACAAGAAATAATAATGGGTCAACAAGAAATAATAAAGGGTCAACTAGAAATAAAGAATACATTCTCTGAAATAAAAAATATTATACAGAGTCCTAAAAACAGATTGGAAGATTGCAACAATCAAGTCCAAGATTTGGAACACAAAGAGCCAGAGGACACTCCTCCGCAGAACCAAGAAGACAAGAGAATCCAGAAAGTTGAAGATGGTGTAAGAAATCTCTGGGACAACGTCAAGCGAACCAGCATCAGAATTATGGGCATCCCAGAAGATGACAAAGAGCAAGATACCGAAAACATATTGAAAGAAATAGTGACAGAAAACTTCCCCCACCTGGTGAAAGAAATAGACTTACACGTCCAGGAAGCACACAGAACCCCAAACAAAAGGAATCCAAAGAGGACCACTCCAAGACACATCATAATTAAAATTCCAAGAGCTAAAGACAAAGAGAGAATATTAAAAGCAGCAAGACAAAAGCAGGCTGTTACCTATAAAGGGGCACCCATACGACTGTCAGCTGATTTCTCAACAGAAACCATGCAGGCCAGACGGGAATGGCAAGAAATATTCAAGGTGATGAATAACAAGAACCTACAGCCAAAAATACTCTACCCAGCAAAGCTATCACTCAGAATAGAAGGCCAGATAAAGAGCTTCACAAATAAATTTAAGCTAAAGGAGTTCATCACTGCCAAGCCAGAATTATATGAATTGCTAAAAGGGGTTCTTTAGGAAGAGGAAGAAAATAAAGATAAAAATTATGAACAGACACGTAACTATCAACAAGTGATTTACTTCCCTAAAAACCAAGGGAAGTAAAAATCATGATGAACAATATTAACTGGTGAATATAATAGAATCAGAGGTATGGAAGGGGAGTGGACTAATGATTCTTGGGGAAATGGGGGGTGGGGGGGGGCGGGAAGAGACTGAACATAAACTGCACCTATGGATGAGGACAATGGGGGATGGGGAAAGGGCAGAGAGTTGAAGGGATCTTGATGGAGGGGAGCAATGGAGGGGGGGGGGATGAGGAACATTTGTAATAATATGAACAATAAAGATTTATTTAAAAAAAAATTCTCAAGAGATCCTGAACTTACTGTCCTCAGTTTGGGGACCCAAAGAGGTGGCAGTCATCCATTGCAGGGGACACCAGAAGGACAACTCTGAGACATCTAGGGCAAACCGTCTAGCTGACCAAACAGCCAGGGACATTGCCAAAAGACCAGTAGGGCCCCGGGAGGTCCTGACCCTCCAGGAGGATGCCACCCCTCCGAGCCCTCATTACACCTCAGAGGAGGAGGAACTGGGTCAGAAGCTTCAAGGAACAAAGAACAAAGGAGGATGGATCCACCTACCGGATGGAAGGATCGTACTTTCTCAAGCCTTAGGAAGGAGAATAGCTGAGCAAACACACCGGAACACCCACCTAGGAGGCACCAAGCCGGCAGAGCTCCTCCGGAAAAGCTATTTTCTCAAAGGACTGTATAAACTCATTCAGGACATTGCTCGAAGGTGCCAAACGTGTGCCAGGGTGAATCCTAACCCTATTCAAGTTAAGGATCCTGGGGTCCGGTTCAGGGGAAGCATCCCAGGAGAGCACTGGGAGCTGGACTTTACGGAGCTACCTGCGGTGAGAGGAGGCTACAAATACCTCCTTGTATTGGTAGACACCTTCTCGGGCTGGCCAGAGGCATTTGCTACCAGAAAAGAGACAGCGCAGGTAGTGGTTAAACAATTGGTCTCCGAAATCCTCCCCCGGTTTGGCCTACCAATATACCTGGGGTCTGACAATGGTTCCGGCGTTCACCGCCCAGGTCACCAAACAATTGGCATCCTCTCTAAAAATTAATTGGAAGCTTCATTGCATATATAGGCCTCAGAGTTCAGGACAGGTAGAAAGGATGAATTGGACACTCAAAAAGTTTTTAACAAAACTGAAACTCGAAACTAGCAGTGATTGGGTAAGTCTCCTCCCTTTTGCCCTCCTTAAGGCTAGATGTACTCCTTATTCACAAGGTTTTACCCCTTATGGGATTATTTTGGAAGGCTGTCCCCCAATCCTCCCCAGGCTGGGGGAGGAACATCTTGGGGCCGTCCACAACCGAAATCTTCTTAAGTCATTACAGGCACTCCAGCTTACTCGGAGGGCAATCCAGAAGACAGTCTGAGGAGAAGAGCCTCTGAGAGACCAAACTTCCAGAAACCCAGTCGTTGAACCTGGAGAGCTGGTCTGGGTTAAGAAGCTCAACCCCAGTCAACTTGAGCCTCGATGGGATGGCCCTTTCACTGTTGTCCTCAGCACCCCTACTACAGTAAAGCTAGCGGAAAAACAACATTGGGTCCACCATATCCAACTGAAGAAGGTAGAGGACGACCAGACCAGAGAATGGAAGGTCAATCCCTCATCAGACCCCCTAAAGATCAACTTTACCTGATCTTAGTCATCCTCATCGTGAGTCTTATAAAGGCAGGTTCCTCTACCCCCTCCCGGCCTACCCTCTGCCTATGGGAAGTCACTTGAACTCTAGATGGAACTGTAATAGCAAATACTACAACAGTTGGGTACCCGACCCTTCATTTTGACCTATGTAAAATATTTAGAGAAGACTGGGGAAGATCAGAGAAAGAGCCTTCTATAAGGTTTGGATACCGGGGAGGAGGAAGGGCAGGGGTCAGAGGCTATGGTTGCGGAGATCTTAGCCTAGAAAAAGGACTATGGCACAGCCAACACTATATCTGTCCCAGGGAAGGTCCAAGTGACTGTGGGGTTAAAACTGACTATTATTGTGCAGCATGGGGTTGCGAAACTTTAGCCCCTTGGATAACTAGAGACAGAGACATTAGATTCACCAGAGAAATAAGCGTCCAGGGGCTCCAGACCAAGCTGGAACTTGCAGCATAGGTAATTGCAACCCCGTGAAGCTTGAAGTTATTACCTGGAGAGCAAGTTATTGGATGGGAGGGAAGACATGGGGCCTCAGGCCGTACATTTCTGGAGTGGACCCTGGGATTCTCTTCACAGTACAAAGAAAATCCTTACCACATCGGGAAAATCCCATAGGCCCCCTGAAACCCATACTGAGGCCACCGACTCCCACCTACCCTTCCCCACTGAACTCTTCCCCTGGGGTAACAAATAAAATGAAACCTGCCCAAACGGATAAACCTCTCTACTTCCCCACGAACACATTAAGAACTCTAGAAGCCATGCTCAGGTTCTTAAACAAATCTTCCCCCAACCTCACAGATGACTGTTGGCTATGTCTAAATCCTGAACCCCCTTATTATTCGGGGATTGCTGTTAACATCTCTCTTGGAGACACCCCACAGGACATAAGGAACATCTCCATGAACTCTGTGGAGAGTCTCTGCCAGTGGGATCGTAACCCGAAATTCACCCTCGGGGATCTACAAGGACAAGGGACGTGCCTACTGCCTGTTATTACCCTCTGAGTGACTCTTCCTACGCATCATCCTGTGCCTCCACCATCCTGCTGCCAGAGGAGCCATCTCAGGGAGGGACAGCCCTACTGGCAGCCCCTGAAGGAACTTGGTGGGCCTGTACCAATGGAATAACTCCTTGTGCCTTTCCCCCATTTCTTATAGACGAGGAATCGCCAGGCCTATGCATCTTAGCACACATACTTCCACAGGTCTATTACTTCTCTGGGGAAGGGGGCCGAGAACACTTAGGCCTCGCCCCCCACCGAGTGAAGAGGGCCCCGGTCCTCATTCCCCTTTTATTGGGAATTGGAATTGCAGGGTCAACAGCTGTAGGAAGCTCAGCCCTTATCAAGGGGAATCAGGACTACAAAGAATTAAGCCAACAGGTAGATACTGACCTTAGCAGCCTTGAGAGTACGGTCAGCAAGCTAGAGGGGTCACTAAGCTCCCTAGCTGAAGTTGTCCTCCAGAACAGGCAAGGTTTGGACCTACTTTTCCTCAAACAGGGAGGGCTTTGCTTAGCCCTACGAGAGGCTTGTTGCTTTTATACTAATCACTCTGGAGTTATAAAAGAGAGCCTTGGCCAGCCGAGAAAAAGATTAAAAGAGAGAGAGGATGCCAGAGCAAGCCAAGGGAACTGGTATGAGAATCTCTTTACATGGTCCCCTTGGCTAACAACCTTAGTCAGTGCTTTAGCTGGTCCTCTCCTTATCCTCCTACTGGCTCTCACAATTGGTCCCTGCTTATTTAAGTCTCTAGTAGGCTTCATACAGCCCCGAAACCAAGACCTTAAGCTCACAGTCCTACGAGCCCACTATCATCACCCAGATAATGTAGATTTCGAGGAATGGGAGGAATATGAAGCATGAATCAAGGATTTGATTCCCTGATAAGACCAGTAGGGAATGTGGCAGTTGGCCCCTGAGCTAAGGTCGCTGAAAACGGGCCAGGGGGGAAATGACAGGCCAGCACTAAATGCACACAGGGCTGGCTCTTTAATATAAAGGGAAGTTCTGCTTGTAGCCTTGCTTAGAATTTGAATTCTTTTTCTCTGAGCCCATCGCGCGATAAATAAAGTAAGTCTCTCAAAAAAGGGCTGAAAAGCTTGTGGGATGAGAAGGAAACCCCTATTTGTAATAAACTGCTGTTTGAAATTTTCTGCTGTTTCTCTCAGATAAAATGTTACTTTCTAGTCTGCTTTAGCCTGTTTGAAGAATGATGACCTTGTAGGCCAGAGACTAGATATGCCCATAATCTCAATGCCATGCCAGGTGCATTTATTAATTGAATAGAACTGTATTATTTTCAAGCCCCTCAGAGGGGGACAAACCAGCAGTAGGGGAGAGATGGGGGATAAAAGGAGGGACTGCCCCTCCTACGGGGCTCTTGCTGAGGCGCTTGCCTGCTGCTGTGTCAGCTAAGGCTTGAGCCCAGATTCGAATCTGTAATAAACTTTTGCATGCTCAATTAAATTGGCTTGGGTGGCTTACCGTATCTCTTGGGGACTCGCTCTGGAACAATATCCATGCTTAAGGCTATGCTCCAAGCAAGGGGCTGTTCTGTGAGGTATGAACAGCTTTTCGATTTTTTGGATTTTGTGAGTAAAACCTGCCTATGGTTTTCTGAGGAAGGAAAGGTAATTATAGTGGCATGGGGAAAGGTAGGAAAACAACTTTGAGATCATTATATAGCTTAAGGTCTAGAGGAAATGCCCTCAGTCTGTGGTTCCTAATTCTGGACTGCCTAGAGCCCACTCCAGAAGGGGAGTGGAGGAATGTGGCAGGGAAATGCAAATCTTGCCCAAATTGGGTGATTAGTTATTACCTCGGAAAGTGAAAAAGAAAGAAAAGAAAAAGTTTAAGATCTGTCTTTATCTATTAAGCATGAAAAGAAATTCGGCCAGATCTGTTCCTGAAACTTCCCCCGAAGTAAGCAGGATGTGGGGGAAGGGAAAGACTATGGGGATCCAATATGGAAGCCCACTCTCTCAGCTAATTTAACGTTTTCTTTTTCACCATGAAAAAGTCTTAAAAATTTAGAAATGTGTCTGGAATTTCTGTGCCTGTGGGGAGAGAACCTAGCTGTAAGACAGAATGCGTGCATGGTCTGATTTCGGACATTTAGATTATCTTAGGCTGGAATCTCTCTGCAAAAGCTATAGAAAATGAAAAACCCAGAACGAAATTCAAGCTAATTTCAGCAGCAGGATTTGCATTTCCATAATAAAGAGTAATTTTCAAAATGCTAATGAACTTTGTTAAAAATTTAACTTTTAAGGCCTTCAAAAAAAAACACAGTAAGTTCTCTGTTAATAGAATTTATCTAAAATAAATGCCTTAAAATAATTGGAATTGAATTTGAATCTCAAAAAAATGTTCAAATATGGATAAATAATGTATTAATTACAAATATCTAAATAGCCCAGGTAACTGGTTACGCCCTTTGTTAATGGAGGAAGGGATAGACGCCATTCCCCCAGCAGACAGGTAATCTAATTTTCTGCCAGGAACCATCTCTGAAAAATGTGGTGATTTACATTTGAATAAACCAAACCTGGTTTTTCAGAGCCACTGGCAAATAAAAGTAAAGTTTAAATTTGTCTTATAAAAATCCTAAAGGGCAGAATTTCATCTATTAATTGATTATGTCTTGTATTTTTCTTAGAAATGTAAAGTGTTATTAATCTAGGAAATGCTAAATATATTTGACTTTCCAGCTTTAAAAGTTCAAGGTGCAAATTAAATTAGGAAAAATTATATAGTTGTGGTAATTAAATGCCTAATATATAAGAACTGATTTTTGAAAAAATAAAATGTGCTTTCTCTAATATTTAAGATGTCAAAATAAGTTGCTTATTATTTGTCTAATTAAAAAAGAGGATTACACAATATAATACATTTAAAAAAAAAAAAAAACCTAGGAAAAAAAAAAGAGGATTAGCCAAAACCAGTTTGGCTCAGTGGTAGAGTGTCGGTCTGTGGACTGAAAGGTCCCGGGTTTGATTCTGGTCAAGGGCATGTACATTGGTTGCAGGCACATCCCCACTAGGGGGTGTGCAAGAGGCAGCTGGTCAATGTTTCTCTCTCATTGACGTTTCTAGCTCTCTATCTCTCTCCCTTCCTCTCTGTAAAATATCAATAAAATATATTAAATAAATAAATAAATAAATAAATAAGAGGATTAATTCTGTGATCCCAACCAAAATTTCCCTATGCAAAAACTAGTTTAAGATCTAATTGAAATCTTAAGATTATTATAAAAGGTATTATAATATTTAAATCATATATAGATATTTATTTGATGGTTTTTTCCATGTTAAAATTTTAAGGCTTCAACAGAGATGATTCTTGGAAGCTCCAAGGGCCTGGAATAATATAAGAAATTTATTCTCTCTTCTTAAAGGAAATCTTTTTAAATTTAACAGACCTAATATACTTGAAATTGCATGGAAAACCTTATCAAAAAAAATTAATGAAATTTGGCAAATGGATGTCACCCACATATTGGAATTTGGTAAGCATAGATAGGTACACGCTAATGTAGATACCTATTCCCGCTTTATCTTTGCGACTCCCCAAACGGGAGAGAGTGCCAAGCATGTAATTAATCATTGCCTAGCTGCCTTTGCAGTACTAGGGCCTCCCTTAAAGGCAGACAATGGACCTGCCTACACTAGTTCTGTTTTTCAACATTTTTTGTCAGCAATATCAAATTTTTCATAAAACTGGTATCCCTTACAAGCCTCAAGGTCAAGCAATAGTGGAAAGAGCAAATCGTACTCTTAAAATACAATGACTAAAACAGGAAGGGGAAGACGGATGTTATGCGTCACATCAAAACAAACTCAGGGAGATTGCAACAAGATGGCAGCAGAGGTAAAAGCCTAACTGCAGCCGCACTCAACAATTTCAAAAAATACAACTAAAATATAAAGTGGACATTATCCAGAACTACCGGAAAGTTGACTGACTGGAAATTCTACAACTAGAAGGAAAGAGAAAACCTGAAGGACAATCAGAGGAGCTGTAAAGGCCTAAGGTACGGAGACACCCAGCGGGAGCCAGGAGAGGACGGAGCCTGAGAGGAGGGGCGGCTGAGTGCCTGGCTGGCGTTTCCTAGCGGGAAGGAGATAAAAGCTCCGGACCGAGCTGAACCCCAACTCCGACTGCACTGAACCCCAGTTCTGGGCGAGACCCTGGGGTCCCAGTCTCATACAGGGGGAATCTGGGCTGTAAGGTGGAAGCTAAGGGGAGCCGGGAGCCAGTGAAAGGCAGAGCTCCAGAGTCGCGCACATTTGCGCGCACAGACAGTTGATTGGGCCGCAAGATTGCCCTAGCAGGAAGGAGACATAAGCTCTGGACTGTTCTTAACCCCACTTCCAACTGCTCTGAACCCCAGTTGTGGGCTTCTTGAG
The DNA here is from genome assembly GCA_963924515.1 of Vespertilio murinus. Taxonomy (NCBI): domain Eukaryota; kingdom Metazoa; phylum Chordata; class Mammalia; order Chiroptera; family Vespertilionidae; genus Vespertilio; species Vespertilio murinus. The sequence goes on from OZ004710.1 coordinate 38,811,888, forward strand.
GGAGAGACTATACTGTCTGGTAGCGGGTGAAGCTCTAGGGCGCCTTTCTCTCAGAAGTGCTTGCAGCAAATACCTAAGGACACTGAGGTGCACTGAGACTCAGGAACCTCCGAGGGCGGGGCTAACCAGAAGCCAAGGCTGTAGGCTCCACCCTGAAACTCTGCCCCATCCAAGCTGAACTCAGAGGCTTTTGCAGGTTTCCAAGTCTAGTGGAATAAGGTTGTCTCCTGGCATAAACACAGTTGATCTTCCCAACCTACCAACTCAGGGAAGCAGCGAAAATGTCAAAACAAGGAAACAGATCACAAACGAAAGAAATGGAGGACAAAAAGCGACCGGATATAGAGTTCAAAACCACGCTTATAAGGTTGTTCAACAATCTCTTAGAAAAGGCCGATAAAATAAATGAGACCTATGAGGATATGAAAAGGGATCAACAAGAAATAATAAAGGTTCAACAAGAAATGATAAAGGGTCAACTAGAAATGAAGAATACATTCTCTGAAATAAAAAATATTATACAGAGTCCTAAAAACAGATTGGAAGATTGCAAGAATCAAGTCCAAGATTTGGAACACAAAGAGCCAGAGGACACTCCTCCACAGAAGCAAGAAGACAAGAGAATCCAGAAAGTTGAAGATAATGTAAGAAACCTCTGGGACAACTTCAAGCGAACCAACATCAGAATTATGGGCATCCCAGAAGATGACAGAGAGCAAGATACCGAAAACATATTGAAAGAAATAGTGACAGAAAACTTCCCCCACCTGGGGAAAGAAATAGACTTACAAGTCCAGGAAGCACACAGAACCCCAAACAAAAGGAATCCAAAGAGGACCACACCAAGACACATCATAATTAAAATTCCAAGAGCTAAAGACAAAGAGAGAATATTAAAAGCAGCAAGACAAAAGCAGGTAGTTACCTATAAAGGGGCACCCATACGACTGTCAGCTGATTTCTCAACAGAAACCATGCAGGCCAGATGAGAATGGCAAGAAATATTCAAGGTGATGAATAACAAGAACCTACAGCCAAAAATACTCTACCCAGCAAAGCTATCACTCAGAATAGAAGGCCAGATAAAGAGCTTCACAAATAAATTTAAGCTAAAGGAGTTCATCACTGCCAAGCTAGGATTATATGAATTGCTAAAAGGGGTTCTTTAGGAAGAGGAAGAAAATAAAGATAAAAATTATGAACAGACACGTAACTACCAAGGGAAGTAAAAATCATGATGAACAATATTAACTGGTGAATGTAATAGAATCAGAGGTATGGAAGGGGAGTGGACTGATGATTCTCAGGGAAATGGGGAGTGGGGCGGGGCGGGAAGAGACTGAACATAAACTGCACCTATGGATGAGGACAATGGGGGATGGGGAAAGGGCAGAGAGTTGAATGGGAACTTGGTGGAGGGGAGCAATGGAGGGGGGGAATGAGGAACATTTGTAATAATACGAACAATAAAGATTTATTTAAGAAAAAAACAAAAAAACTCAGTCTTAAGTTTAAATTTTTAAATTTCTTGAATTGCCATGCAAAGGGTCGTACAGCAGCCGAAAGGCATCGGACCTCCTGTACAATAGCATCCACAGGGTTAGCCCGATGGTAGGATACACAAACTGGACAATGGTTTGGACCAGATCCAGTAATGATGTGGGGAAGAGGTTGTGTTTGTATCTTTCCAGAAGGAGCAGCAGCAGCCAATCTGGGTGCCAGAGCATTACATACATCACCACCGTGGACCCAGAGAGTCTCCTTGTCCATCGTTCTAAAGACTGAGAGTTGCCCCGATGACAACAAAAGAGAAAAGGAAGATGACGAAGGCTACGCAAGAGACCAAGGTGCCAACATGGGGTCAGCTGAAGAAGTTAACAACTGAGGCCCAGCAGATAGCAGAAAAGCAAGAAGTGGAAGTTACTCCCTCAACCATGTTTCTGGCCATGCTAGCATTCGTTAGCTGCCAGTCTTCTGCAAACTCTTGCGCAGCCAAGTCTGAGGACTCTTGAGTAAATCAGGAAAAGAAGCTTTCATTTAGTAGGAAAATGTTACAGTAGTTTATTTTCTTTATTATTATGTGTTGCATTGGCATTGTTTTATTAATAGCCATGTCTGGATTTTGCACTTGCATTGTTTTGTTATTGGGTTTTACATTGGCATTGTTTTGTTAATGTTTTAATAGTCAGAACTTTGTTCTTGATGATTAAGTTTTACTTCCATTATTAGTAGCTTAAAATTAAAAGAAGGGTGAGATAGGGATTGGTTATAGGGTTAAGCCTTGGACTGACCTGCTGGCAAGTCATAAACAAGTCCCATCTTGGAGGATACAGCCCTCTAAGCATAATTAAGCTTGATCTTGTGACTGCTCCTTAAATCTTTCCAGGATAGCTAATGAGCTGTGGGAGGGGCAGCAAGTGCTGCTGAAACAAGTTAAACTTACAAGAACATTGTAAATTACCTTGTTTGCCCCTGACTATAAATAAAGCATCAGCTTTGCAGTCTGGATCTGTTCGGTGGCCTCAGCAAAGCACAGAAGATCCACCTAGACCCAGCTTACTCTCTTGTCTTTTTCTTCATCCTTCACCAGCCCTTCCTCAGGCTCACCAATCCCTTGGCTGTGCTGGCATGGCACACTGCCTAACCCAGTCTCCCACTATTCCCGAGGACGCAGTGTGGTCTGCATCACAGATATGAGAGGATGGAGGCATCTGATAAAGAGATGGCGTCAACAGGACACTGAGCTGCCACTTGCCCTCATCTAGAAAGCCAGGCACCAAGGCTAAGATAGGTGGCCATCAAAGCCCATCCACCCTCACCTGTGAGAGAATCAGAGCCTCAAAGAAAGATTTGGAAGCAGACAGAGCTCTGAGGACTTTTCAACTCAGTGGCAGCAACCCGAATATTCATTAATTCTTTTTACCAGAAAACTGGTTGAGAAACTGAGTGGGCAGAAAGGCAGCCTCACTGGGCAGTGCTAGGACTGGGGGTGCAGGTGGGGATGGTCATGGGTTTTGCGTGTAAGTGTCCACTGGGCACTGGATAAGCTGTTTTGTGGCCCAACACTTGGTGGCCACTAAGCAGCTGTCCCCAAAGGAGTGAGCAGCATGAGGAGGTGTGCACACTGGGAATTGAAGCTGAGGAACCACATGCACAAGTGTTAACAGCCCTCGGTGCATTGGAAACTATAGGAAGTTTTCTTCTCTAGGTATCTTTTCATGGAGGGGACCTAACAGGACATGGCTCTGCTTTTTTCCTGCTATTTCACACTAGCCCCATCTCCTGAGGACCCTTCTCAAGAGCATGTAAGTGGCATTTCTGGTCCCAGGTCCTCCCACGTACACCACAGAGCAACCACCTGACACTGGCTAGGAGGTGAGTGCCCTGTGGCCCCAGCCTGCCGGCTTGCTCTGGGGGCATTCTGGGGGGACAGGCCTCTCCACTGCCTCCAAACAGAAGTGTGGGTCATCCAACTTGTACCAGTCAGGTCATAAAGACCCCTTGAGAGGAGGCACCCAACAGAGGTGATAGACAAAACACAATTGTCCTGCCAAGTACTCAGAGATGTTATAAAGTGCAACACATAAAAAACACCAACACTTCTCTTTTTTTTTAAATAAATCTTTATTGCTCAGATTATTACAATTGTTTCTCCTTTTTCTCCCACATAGCTCCCTTCCACCTGATTCCCACCCCACCCTCTGCCCTTACCCCCTCCCCCCACTATTGTCCTCATCCATAGGTTATACAATTTTAATCCAGTCTCTTTCTACACCCCATACCCCTTTCACCCTGATAATTATCTATCCACTCCCTTTCTTTGCCCCTAATTCTATTATATTCACCAGTTTATTCTATTCCTCAGATTTTTAATTCACTTGATCTTCTTCCTCTTCTTAAGTAATACCTTTCAGCATTTCATATAATACTGGTTTGGTGGTGATGAACTCCTTTAGCTTTTTCTTATCTGTGAAGCTCTTTATCTGTCCTTCAATTCTGAATGATAACTTTGCTGGATACAGTAATCTCGGTTGTAGGTTCTCGCTATTCATCACTTTGAATATTTCTTGCCACTCCCTTCTGGCCTGCATGGTTTCTGTTGAGAAATCAGCTGATAGTCGTATGGGTGCTCCCTTATAGGTAACCAACTGCTTTTCTCTTGCTGCTTGTAAGATCTTCTTTTTGTGTTTTACCCTTGGCATATTGATGATGATGTGCCTCGGAGTATTTCTTTTTGTATTCCTCTTGTTTGGGGTTCTGTAGGCTTCCTGTACTTGTAAGTCTATTTCTTTCACCAGGTGAGGGAAGTTTTCTGATATTATTTCTTCAAATATGTTTTCAGTATTTTGCACTCCCTCTTCTTCTGGCACCCCCATAATTCTGATGTTGGTGTGCTTGCAGTTGTCCCAGAGGCTCCTTACACTATCTTCAACTTTCTGGATCCTCTTTTCTTCTTCCTTCTCCAAAGGAGTGTCTTTTGGCTCTTTGACCTGATTCTTGTGTTCCTCCATTCTGCTGTTGGATCTCTGCATAATATTTTCCAATTTAGTCAGTTTATGTATACTTTTTAGTTGGGTCTCATGAAGTTTATCGAGTTTTTCTAGGATATTGTTGCATAACCTTAGAACCATAGTTCTGAACTCTATATCCTCCATCTCTTTCGTTTGAGATTTATTTCCTTGTCTCGGCATTATCACTATTTTTCAGAGTTGGTAGGATGGCTTTGTGTGTTTGGTGTCCTATATAGCACAGTGGGTCAGCCTCCTCAGTTACCTGAGGTAGACACTCTTGGTGCTCCCCTTTGTGGACTGCGTGCACAGCCTTGTTGTAGCTAAGTCTTTATTGTTGTGAATTGACCTTCAGGCCAATTGGATGTGGGTATCAGCTGTGTCTACTCTGGGACAAATTCTGTATTGGAGACAGTCTTATAGGATCAGACTTGAAAAACTGCAGAAGCCTCTGCTCAGCTTGGATGGGGCGGAGTCTCAGGGCTGAACTGACAGTCTTGGCTTCCGCCCTGCCCTTGTGCACTCGCCTGAGTTTCCGCCTGACCTCTGCCTTCCGAGGCTTCCCTGAGTTTCTGCCTGACCGGCCCAGTTTCCCCAAGCAAGAGTGTGGGTGCCCCAGGGGCTCGCCCGGACTTGGGCTGGTCTCTGTAGTCTGGAGCTTCTGACTCCTTCCGCTACAGAGAGGCCGCCAACCTTGTACAGAGAGGCGGCGGCAGCCTCCGTGGTCAGACCTGGAGCTTCTGACTCCTTCCGCTCCGGAGAGGCGGCGGTCAGACCTCAGCGCGTTCTCATTCGCTCGAGCGTGACTGTAGACCCAGCCGGCTGCGGCTCGCGGCTCGTGGCTCGCGGCTTGCAGCTCCCGGTCCCCGGTCTCCCAGTCTCTGAGTCTCTGGGTGCCTTTCTCCACCCGTATGAGCTTGGGACCACTGAATTTCAGCCGGGGTTGGGGTTCAGAACAGTCGGAAAGGGTTCAGTGCAATCAGGGAATTCCTCCCCTCCCGCCAGGCAGGCATACAGCGGCCGCACTTCCTCTCCGCGCACGCGAGCGTCTTCCTACCTCAGCGCTTTTCGGCTCCCAGTCCAATCCGTGAGTCTCTCTCTTTCTTTCTAGTTGTAGCTATTTCACTCCGCCAGCTTTCCTGACGTTTTGGTGAAGTCCTTTTTGATTTTAGTTGTTTTTTTAATTAAATTGTTGATGAGGCGGCAGCTTAGGAGACCGCCTAGGCCGCCATCTTGGTTCCAGATCTCCAACACTTCTCTTTTTGAGTGCAGATTTGATGAGAGTTTTCTAATACAACTAAAGGCCCAGTGCCATGCACAAGTGGGGGCCCTTAGCTTGGTCTGCAGGGATCTGGTCAAAACCAACTCTCCTACATTCCCCGAGGGGTCCCAGATTCTAGAGAGCCATCTGGGAGGCACATGGATACTCTTTTAATTCTTATCAGCTGAGCCCGAGGGCACTGGCAGAATCCCATTATCAGTACCGATATCTTATCTTTATCCAAGTGCTTGGAATGAGGAACAAAAAGGACCTTGGCCCACCCAGGTCTTGTTATGCTAAATCTTGTACCAAAAAATAAGGAGCTTACCCAGATCCTGATGAATAGGATTTGGGCACACCTGAAAATCCTTTTGATCATAAAATCCCTTTTGGAAACCAATATGCTGTGTTGTCTGAGGTGTTGTCTCCATCAGAGAGATGGTGCCCACCTAGCACCCAGCTTGAATCTATTTCTGTCCCATGTCTCTTTCTTTCTCTAATTTCTTAATCCCCAGCTCCTCCCCTCAGGAACCTGTTGTTTTACATGCTGGATGCGGAAAACAGAGAAAATGTCCACTGCACCAGATTGCAAGAGGATGCAGGCCAGGTTTAGAGACCCCACTGGTGCACGATCGGGGTGGGGAGGGATCATGGGAGGCTCCAGGGCATGTCCGGCACATCTCGCCCAGTCCCGATCAGTCAGACCCCAGCAGCAAGCTAACCTACTGGTCAGAAAATTTGGCCCCTGGTTTTCAGTGCATGTCATAGTTACTGGTATAATGGTCAGAGGGATAATTAGCATTATTAGGTATATATATGAGAGAGAGAGAGAGAGAGAGAGAAGAAAGTCCTGCCCTCCACAGGACTTCTGCTAGACTAGGCCAAGTCAGCAGAGAACAGGAAGGCACAGGGCTGGAAAGGGGGGACTAGAGAGGGCATCAGGAGGGCTGAGAGCCAGAGGAGCTGAAAAAGAAACAAGCAGCTAGAGGCAGGATTATTAGGAATGGTGGGACGTTCAGGAGCTTTTAAATCTGGGCCTGAAATGTCAGAAACACACCAGGGGCCTCCAGTCAGGCCCAGGAGGTTCCATAGCAGCCCACTCTACTTTCCCACAGCCCTTACGATGGTCACTAATGTGATATTTCCAATCTAGAAGCCACCAGAGCACTGGGCATTGACCTGGGGGGGGGGTTGGAGAGCACCACGGGTACCTGTTGGTGGGAGAGGATAAGGGGCTGGGGACTGTGGCTGGCCACGGTGGCTGGAGCAAGAAGAACAAGGGCGGCCTGGAAAGAAAGATCTGGTTGGGAAATGAATGGCACAAGATGTCTTGGAGGGCATGGAGGTGGGCCAGAGGGGAGTGGGCACTCCTGCAGTAGCAAGAACAGGCCTCAACCCTAGCTTGGCCAGCAAGTCACCAGGCTTGCTGCATAAACAGGAAAGATAAGTCTAAGGAGACTCTTAGGTTTTGGGCCTGAGCAACTGTAAAACAGAGCAGGGGCCCCTTTCTGGCAGTACCCTGCCCAGGGAGGTGACAGCACAGCTCTGGTGGCTGCTGTCAGGTTCAGGTTAGTTTCTGATGGGTTCACAAAGAAATGTAACTGTTAGAACATGTAATCTTGGCTACTCTAACCTATTTCAATTAATATACCTACTGGTTTCTGGGAGCAAAAGCAACAGGATTACTGAAAAAGGTTTGTAGGGAAATGCCTGTAGAGAAGTCTGTTCACCTAAGGATTATAGGAAACTGAAATGGGATTTGGAGGGAGAAGAAAAAAGAAACAGAAGCAAGCATAAGGCTGCTCTGAGGACTATGAGAAGGCATTTTCCCTTTTCCTTACTAATAATTTAAAAGAAATTAAAATTACATTTAAAAAAGGAAATGACTAAGGCCCTTGGACTACTGGGGCTACTTTATCTGTTCTTAACTTCACCTAACTAAGCTGGAGTAAAGCTTCTGTGCAAATAGTAGGGAGATCTAATTATACCAATTGGGAAAATAATGATTTTAAAGAAGCCTCCCTCCATATGAGGAACTAAGCATTCATTGTAGGACATTCTAATGCAACTTTAGGCCTTTTCCAGTCAACAATATTCTTAGTGCATAAGCTGGAATTAGACTCAATATACAAGATTACTTTTAAAGGAGGGCTTATAATTCCATATATGAGCCTCTATAAGTATCCTATCCTTCTGGTAAAGAAACCAAATGGGAGAAAAAGGAGAAATGAAATGGAAAAGGATGGAAATTTGTACAAGATCTCAAAGCTATAGAAAAGATAGTTATTCCCAGACTTTCTATGGTTCCAAAATTCACATACCTTATTATCAGCCATTGCTGTGACTGCCAATACTTTTAGTAATAGATTTATGTAGTGCTTTTTCAGTGTTCATGTAGAAAAAGTCAATACCTCTGTTTTTACCTGGGAAGATTTGCAGTTTACTTGGAGAGTAATGCCCCAGGGATATGCAGAGAGTTCCACTTATTGTCTTAGATACTAAAAGCTGATTTAAATGATGTTAAATTTATTCCAATATGTGGATAATTTAGTTTTACCTATTAAAACAGCTAGCTATGAAGAGACATGAATTTCAAAGGATAAGCCCTAGCTGGTTTGGCTCAATGGATAGAGTGTTGGCCTGTGGATTGAAAGGTCCCAAGTTCAATTCCAGTCAAGGGCATATGCCAGGCACACTTGATCCCCAGTAGGGGGCTTGCAAGAGGTAGCAGATCAATGATTCTATCTCATCTTTTTCTCTTCCAGAAACAAGACAACAGCTTAGAGGATTCCTGGGTTTGACTGAATACTTTCACAATTGGGTTTCAAATTTGTTATTAATGACCCAGCCTCTATATGTCTTATTAAAATAAAATTGACCCAAATCAATTCAATGGAACACAGAAGGAAATCAACTTATAAAATATCTAAGAATTATCTAACATTTCTACTCTGGAACACCGTAATTATAGAAATTTTAACTAAAAAATATAGATAATCGTAGACTTATAGGCTATTATAAACCACAATTAGACTTAGCAGCCAAAAGGCCCCCTCCCCTCCCTGCATGACAGCCATTCTATGGACATGTTATGCAAACAAACAAACATAATTATAGGTTCCCCCTTTGCTTATCTTCCTCATTCTGTTAAATGTCCACTGGATTCTCATCACATTCAATACATCTGTCAGCTGAATGGCTCTTGCCTTCTACTCCAAATTTCACTTAAACTCGATGTAACAGTCTAAACACAACTTTGCTACTTTCTTTGTAGGATAAAGTCATCCATGGTTGCATTATTTTGCTTATTGACCACCTTCTTATTCCTAGGAATGGTTTATAGGAAACTCCTTAATAATGCAGACTTAATTTGGCAGAAAGATTATCAAGCTGAAAATAAAATAACTTCCATGCTTGGCACAATTAAAGGTTCTTATTTACCTGAATAAATCCTAACCAATAAGCCTAATTGTTCTAACTTGGGCTTGTCAGTTGTCCAAAGATCAAATAGCCAATATTTACACTGATAGTAACTATGCCTTTGGTGTAGCTCATAACTTTAGAGTGTTATGAAAGAAGGGAGGCTTTTTAATTTTCTTAGGCAGCCCATAAAGAATGGAAAATAGGTTGCAGACTTATTAGATGTCATACAGAAATGAAAACAATTGGCAATTATCAAAGTTCAAAAGATTAAAAATGGCAGCAGAGTAAGTGGATGCTACACAGAAATGCTCCCAGGACACAACTGGAATCAGAACTAAAATACAGAAAAACTTCCTGAATAATCAATGGAATACTCACTGGAGAGAAACCTGATAACCAAGGACAGAAAGTGGAGACTTCATAGAGACTGATTAGAGGGGAAGAGATGCAAAAAGGCTGCCTGGGTTCCCACAGACAGCAATTAAAGTTCCAGAGAGATATCTCAGACATGGGAGGCTGCCACTGAGAACTCTGGGGTCTACTGTACTCCCTAAGCTGCCCCCCCCCCAGCAGAGAGCACCAGAACTGAGAAGGCTATCCATATAACATCTGACTGTGAAAAGCAATGGGGTTGCTGTCTGCCAGGGAGAGACAGCTGGAAATTTAGGCATCCTTATAAAGTGCCAAGGCACAAAATACCCTGTAGTGCCACTCAACTTGTGCTCCGGCAGAAGGAGGAAAGAGTGGACTAGAGCTATGTGAGCAGAAGCCAGGATTCGGGGCTCTGGTGTTAGAGCTCAAAATGCAATTAGCCCAATTTCTTGAACTGAGTCATTCCTTCTACACTGCAGAGGTCATCTTTCTCATGCAGATATTTACTATACAGTGGGCTTTGCTTGAGGGGAAAACAGGTGACCCAACCTATTTGAAAACACCTTGCCTTGTGGTGTGGAGTATCTGAGACCCATTAAGAGACTAAGAATAACAAGTAGCCACAGGCAGAGAAATTGCCCCACTCTGTTGAATAAAACTTGGGCCAAACCTGTAGAAAATTTCCTGAGGATAATTCAAGATGGAAACCTATCAGTCTGGAGGCAGAGTCTTTGCCTGATTTAATTAATCTGAAAAGCATTTGACATTGTCCTACACTAGAGATTGAGAGGTGTAGTATATATACTTAATGGATAGTTACAAACACAAACAGGAAGCCAAAATGAGGAGGCAAAGTAAAAAACCCCAAATAAAAGAACAAAAGAATTCTCCAGAAGAAGAGAACTAAATGGAGATGAAAATATATCTGATATAGAGTTCAGAATAATGAGCGTAAAGATGCTAAACAGCATGAAAAAATACATAGTAACTATAAAAACAGATATAAAGAATGACAGCACAAAGAAAGAACACATTGGAAGGAATACGCAAAATATTAGGGGGAGATGGGGAATGAACAAGTGCATTAGAAGATAGGGTTTAAAAAATAAATCACAGCACCAAAAAGAAAAAATAATTAAAAAACAGAAGGATAGCTGAAACCGGTTTGGCTCAGTGGTGGAGCGTCGGTCTGCGGACTGAAAGGTCCCGGGTTCGATTCCGGTTAAGGGCATGTGCCTTGGTTGCGGTCACATCCCCGGTAGGGGGTGTGCAAGAGGCAGCTGGTCGATGTTTCTCTCTCATCGACATTTAATCTCTCTCCCTTCCTCATTGTAAAATATTAATAAAATATATTTTTAAAAAAACAAACAAAAAAAAACAAAAAAACAGAAGGATAGAAAATGTTAAGGGGGGCAAGGGATGGAGAAAATTATGCAATGGGAGTGAGGGAGCAATAGAGGTGTCTGTGGACGTGTGTGGGTGTGTGTGTGAGAGTGAAATAGGGACAGTTAGACTCTGCCATTGTTCCAGGGGGCTGCCAATCCGGGCAGTCTTGGACGGCAAAACCCAGCGGCCGCCACAAACACTCCGGAGAGGACACCAGCTGCACAGAGACCACACCATCTTGAAGAACAGAATTGCTTGAGACTAGAATCTTAGCCTCACCACCACCCAGTCTGGTGTCAGAAGCAAACCAGGACACTAAAGCCGCTCTGGTAGAAGACTTGCCACCAAAACTACTGCCCCAGGGACACCAAGACTCCAGGCACCCAGTTGCAGATTTCTTTTTTAAAAAAATATATTTTAGGCTGCACCTTTGGCTCCTGCCCAGACGAGAATCCCGTGAGCATGACCTCCCTGCCCACAGCCATCCCAGCCCACCCGCTGTGCTGGTGAGGAGCGGGCGCAGCGTCTCCCCGTCCACAGCCAGCTCGGCCCAGACCCCGCGCTCGCTGTGCTGGCGAAGATAGGGCACAGCATCTCCCCGCCCGCAGCCAGCTCAGCCCAGAAATGGGAAGGCTACAACTAGACACCAAGCAGGGTGCCGCTGCTGCCTTGTGTAGTTTAAAACTACGGCGAAATCGGACCTTCCAGAGATGCTGCCGCCAGGAATGAGGGAAGCCAGATCTTGCTCTGCCCCGGGGCCAGGGACTGGGCCAGCACGCCGGCCACCATGGGCACCAGGGAGCTGATATAGGACCTTCGCCACACCTTTGGCGCCTGCCCACAACCATCCCGAGGAGCTGGCACGGCATCTCCTGGCCTGCAGCCGGCTCGGCCAGGCCTCTGCGCACCGTGCTGGTAGGGAGATGGCGCGGCGCCTTCCTTTTGCGCCCCAGCGAGTCTTTCCAGTGCCGCCGCCAGCAGCCAGCTCCAAAGCTTCCACCACTACCGCCATGTGGATTTTAATACTACAGGGGAAATTGAAACACAAGAGCTACCATCGCTGTCACACCCACCGCCCCCGCGAATGGGAATCCACAGAAATCAGAGCTCACTACGCCTCGGGCTCAGAGAGAGTGTGGCTTCAGAACTTAGCCTCTGCGTCCACAGCAGCTCTGCTTCTGCACAAAAGGAGACACCATTGAGGGCGGACTCTCCACCCACAGCCATCTCAGCCCGCCCACAACCTTCCCAGCACACCTGCCGTGCTGGTAAGGAACCGGCATGCCGCCTTCCATTAGAGGCCCCAGCGAGTCCTCCCTCAGCCGCCACATGGACGAGCCGAAGCTCCTGCCACTGCCTCCATGTGAACTTTAAAACTACAGTGGAAATTGAACTACAGGAGCGACCGTCACTGCCGCACCGGGCACCGCCACCCGCCACCGCTGCCGCAAATAAAGGAAATCCACCGAAAACAGAGCTCACTACGCCCCGGGCTCAGGGAGTGGGCGACCTCAGAACTTAGCCTCCGCCTCCGAAGCTGCTCCGCTCCCGCACCAAACAAGACAACTTTGAGGGCGGTCTATCCGCCTGCAGCCATCTCAGCCCACCTGAAACTGTCCCATCCTGCCCACCGTGCTAGCAAGGAGCTAGCGCGGCCCCTCCAATACACGACCCCAGCTCCCCAGAGGGGCTGTGTGCCCCGGGTGAGCCGTGTGTCCCAGGAGGCTGTGTGCCCCGGGTGAGCCGTGTGTCCTAGGGGGCCATGTGCCCTGGGTGAGCTGTGTCCCCCAAAGGGGCCGGGTGTCCCGGGTGAGCCGTGTGTCCCAGGGGAAGCAGTGGGACCCAGGGTGACGGGTAGTGAGAACCAGAGGAGAAGCGGACTCTATTTGTGTGGTCCTGAGATAGTCACCATAAAACAAGCAGACTGCCAAATGAGGAGCAGATTCTATTCATGTGGTCCTGAGATAGTCACCATAAAACAAGCAGATTGTCAAATGACAGCAGGGAGGGGAAGGAGCCCTGGGGGGAGATAAGAGAACAACCGAAGGACTGGTATGCATGAATATAAGTACAACCAATGAACACAGAATTCTGGGGAGGGAGGGCATGAATAGGAGGTGGGGGGGGGGGGCAATGGTAAGATATGTACACATATAATACCTTAATTAAAAAATAGAAGGAAAAAAAAAAGACTTGCCTATACCTGGAACGGCGCAGGCGTATAGAACCTGCCTGCGTGTAGTGCTCTTGCAGCTGTCCTGGCCAGATATTTCAATAAATCTTTGCATATATATATATATATATATATATATATATATATAATTGATATTTTACAGAGAGGAAGGGAGAGAGATGGAGAGCTAGAAACATTGATGACAGAGAAACATCAACCAGCTGCCTCTTGCACACCCCCTACCGGGGATGTGCCCGCAACCAATGTACATGCCCTTGACCAGAATCAAACCCTGGACCTTTCAGTCTGCAGACCAACGCTCTACCACTGAGCCAGACCGGTTTCAGCCAGTTGCAGATTTCTGAACTATCAACAACACCAACTAGACAGGTCTTGGAACTGCCCCGCCACCCAGCAGCCACTTCAGCCAAAATCCTGCTATCCCAGCTGCAGAACCGTAGACCTTGGGACTTACACCTCCAAAGGTGTGCCCACTTGTCAGCAATAAGTACAACCTCCCCGTCCCCAGCGCCAAAACTCAGGATTCATGCATTCCCAGCCCTGGAGGCAGCCAGGAACTCCACTACTTAGGCAGCTCTTGGGAGCCACTGAGAGCCCTTGAGAGTGGGATTCTGCACAGACAAGGTTGCGCTGCCCTGAAGTAGAAATTCTGAACACCCTCTTCCTGAATAACTTCCCACATACACCCTAGCTGTTTAACTTCAGTGCCAGGGCTGCTCAAAGCGTGTCAGAATTCTGCGTAGGCAAATGCACCACCAGTCCACATGTGTACTTCCAAAGGGCAGGCACTCTGAGACCATATAACCACAAGGCGATTGTGGGAGGTACTGTGAGTTCCTCTGGCTGGGTGTGACATTGTACAAACAGGGATGCACTATCACTGGCAGTAGAAATTCTTAATTCACTCATCCTGGACAACTGCACAGACACAGCAGTAGGGTAACATCAGTGTCAGGACCCCTCAAAGTGTGCCAGAGCTCTGTGCCAGCAACTCACCGCCATAGACATGCACATCTCCCAAGGGCAGGTAGCCGAAGCCCATATATTCAGTGTCCTCTGAAAAGCTGCTTTAAGAACCTGCTGGGTGTGATTCTGTACAGACAAGGACTCGCTGCCCCTCAGTAGAAATTCTGAAACCCTTCTTCCTGAATAACTGCCCAAATTCACCATAGCTACTCAACGTCAGTGCCAGGACCCCTTAGACTGCATCAGAGCTCTGCATCTGCAAACACACCTCCACAGATGCGAATTTCCAACAGATAGGCATCCTGAGCCCATCTACCCACAGGGTGCTAGTGGGAGGCAATGTGAGCTCTCCCAACAGATGCTTCCTGGGTGCCACTGTGAGTCCCCATTGGGCACACATGATTTCAACTACGGGTGCAAGACAGCAAAAATTGGGACACTCCTATCCACAGCTGCTGACTTCTAGACACCGCAGTTGTGCCTCTATAGCTCACATGCCTACATCAAGAGAATTCAAGTAGGGAGCTACACTAGATTTCCAAGCCCAGGAAAACTGAGAGATTGCACCAGTAGCACCTTTCCCAAAAGAACCTGGGGAGCAAAGCAAACGGAACTACAACTGAAACATTAAAGGAAAACATGGGAAGACAAAAAAAAAAAATCCCCAAAGGAAAGAAAAAGAGGACTCAACAGAAAGCAAGTTAAATGAAATTGAGGCTAGCAGCTTATCAGAGAAAGAATTCATAGTGATGGTTACAAGGAGGTTTAAACGGCTGGATGACAAATACACACAACTCAATGAGAATTATAAGGAGCTGAATGAGAATGTTGCCAACATGAAAAAGAAGCAAGAGGAGATGAAGAACGACGAAGCTGCAATAAAGAACACAATGCAAGGCTTAAACAGTAGACTAGAAGAGGCTGAGGACAACGTCAGTGAATTAGAACACAAGGTAGGAAAAAAACACACAAACACAGCAGCAACTAGAAAGAAGACTTAAAAAGCAAGAAGAGAGGAAAAAAACTAAGATGGTGGCATAGGTAAACGCCTAACTGCAGCCTCACTCAACAATTTTTTAAAAATACAACTAAAATATAAAGTGGACATTAGCCAGAACTACAGAAAAGTTGACGCACAGGAAATTCTACAACTAGAAGGAAAGAGATAACCAAAAGGAAAATCAGAGGAGCTGTAAAAGCCTAAGGTACAGAGAGACACAGTGCACAGTGCGAACTTGGGGAGAGGACTGAACCTGAGGGGAGGGAGCAGCTGAGTGCCTGGCTGGCGTTGCCTAGAGGGAAGGAGATAAAAGATCTGGACTGTGCTGAACCCCAACTCCTACTGCACTGAACCCCAGTTCTGGGTGAGACCCTGGGGTCCCAGGCTCATACAGAGGGAATCTGGGCTGTAAGGCAGAAGCTAAGGGGAGCTGCGAAAGGCAGAACCCCGGAGTCTCACACATTGCGCACAGAGGACTGACTGTTCACTGAGCTGCTGGATTGCCCTAGTGGGAAGGAGACAAAAGCTCAGGTCTGTGCTGAGCCCCAGTTCTGACTGCACTGAACCCCAGTTCTGGGCGAGACCCTCGGGCCCCAGCCTCATACAGAGGGAACCTGGGATGTAAGGCAGAGGCTCAGGGAAACGGCGAAAGGCAGAACCTCCAAGTTGCGCACATTTCGCACAGAGGATTAAGCTGCTGGATTGCCCTAGCAGGAAGGAGACATAAGCTCAGGACTGCTCTTAACCCCACTTCCAACTGCACTGAAACCCAGTTGCGGGCTTGTTGGGGGAGAGACTAGACTGTCTGGTAACAGGCGAAACTCTAGTGCGCCTTTCAGAGATGCTTGCAGTGAATACCAAAGGACACTGAGGTACACTGAAACTCAGGAACCTTAGAGGGTGGGGCTAACCGGAAGCCAAGGCTGTAGGCTCCACCCTGAAACTCCGCCCCATCCAAGCTGAACACAGAGGCTTTTGCAGGTTTCCAAGTCTAGTGGAATAAGGCTGTCTCCTGGCATAGACAAAGCTGATCCTCCCAACCTACCAATTCAGGGAAGCAGCGAAAATGCCAAGACGAGGAAAGAGATCACAAAAAAAGAAATGGAGGACAAAAAGCGACTGGATATAGAGTTCAAAACCATGCTTATAAGGTTGTTCAAGAATCTCCTAGAAAAGGCCGATAAAATAAATGAGACCTATGAGGATATGAAAAGGGGTCAACAAGAAATAATAAAGGATCAACTAGAAATAAAGAATACATTCTCTGAAATAAAAAATATTATACAGAGTCCTAAAAACAGAATGGAAGATTGCAACAATCAAGTCTAAGATTTGGAACACAAAGAGACAGAGGACCCTCCTCCGCAGAATCAAGAAGACAAGAGAATCAAGAAAGTTGAAGATAGTGTAAGAAACCTCTGGGACAATTTCAAGCGAACCAACATCAGAATTACGGGCGTCCCAGAAGATGACAGAAAGCAAGATACCGAAAACACATGGAAAGAAATAATGACAGAAAACTTCCCCCACCTGGGGAAAGAAATAGACTTACAAGTCCAGGAAGCACACAGAACCCCAAACAAAAAAATTCAAAGAGGACTACACCAAGACACATCATAATCAAAATTCCAAGAGCAAAAGATAAAGAGAGAACATGAAAAGCAGCAAGACAAAAGCAGGTAGTTACCTATAAAGGAGCACCCATACGACTGTCAGCTGATTTCTCAATAGAAACCATACAGGCCAGACGGGAATGGCTAGAAATATCCAAGGTGATGACTAGCAAGAACCTACAGCCAAAAATATTCTACCCAGCAAAGCTGTCACTCAGAATCGAAGGCCAGATAAAGAGCTTCACAAATAAATTTAAGCTAAAGGAGTTCATCATCACCAAGACAGAATTATATGAATTGCTGAAAGGGGTTCTTCAGGAAGAGGAAGAAAATAAAGATAAAAATGATGAACAACAAATACGTAACTATCAACAAGTGAATCTAAAAACCAAGGGAAGTAAAAATCATGATGAACAATATTAACTGGTGAATATAATAGAATCAGAGGTATGGAAGGGGAGTGGACTGATGATTCCCGGGGAAATGGGGAGTGGGGGGGGGGGCGCCTGGAAGAGACTGAATATAAATTGCACCTATGCATCAGGAAAATGGGTGATAGGGAAAGGGCAGAGAGTGGAATGGAAACTTGGTGAAGGGGAGCAATGGAGGGGGGGGAGTGAGGAACATTTGTAATAATATGAACAATAAAGATATATTTTTCAAAAAATAAAATAAAAAGCAAGAAGAGAGCCTAGGGGAGCTTTGGGACAACTCAAAAATGAAACAACATTAACTTAATAGGGATATCAGAAGGAGAGGAAGTGAAGCAAGGAATAGAAAACCTGTTTAAAGAAATAATGAGGAGGGGGAAATGGCAGAAGAGCAGGTGGGCGGGTTCTGAGTCTTGTCCCGAGGAGGAGAGAAAGAGAGCTGCTGAGGATCGCGCTGGGAGTGCTGGTCAACAAGCCAGGAGACTGGCAAACACCAGAGGAAACTTGGGGTCTGCTGACCAGGGTGCCCCTGACAGTTGAGCACCTACAGCTGGGTCACTTACCCACGCAGACAGGGAAATCTCGCCATCTTGGAAGGGAAGAGGTTTGTGTCGGAGGAGGCCTGAATATCCACAGCCGCAAAGACCACCAAGCAGCTGTGAGCCCCAGAACACTGATCATAGTCAGCATGAACACTTGGACTCAGAGGAGCGCTCCACCAGAAGGCTAAAAGGTCAGATTTCGAGGAGATCCGGTGAGTCCCCCTCGGCGTGGCAACCGTGAGTCCCCCGCAGCACAGCAACCCGCGCGCACCAGGCTGTGCACGCCAGGCGCACGGAGGCTGCAGGATTGGGCCTGGGTTTACAAGAAACCCCAGGGTTTGGGGCTGGAGGCGCCCCTGACTGTGGACAGGGCTCCTAAGTGGGGGGATATCTAAGGAACAGCACTTTGGATTTGGATCTGAATCCAAGAAATATCTAGAGAGTTACAGGGGAGTGCAGTCGGCTCCGGACTGTCCCCCACCCCCAGCCCTCCACAGATCAGGGACACAGAGAGGGGGAAAAAGATAGAAAGGCTTCAGATCCCTGGAAGCCATCCAAAAACACTGCCATCCAGAGGCTAAAGCACATATGGTCTCTAAATCTGTTTAAAAATCAGGACTTGTAATCAACAAGGAGGAACAGTGAAACACAGGGAACTGCAACAACTGCCCAGACGGGGAACAGGCGTGCCAGACAGAACAACACAGGAAGTGAATGACCTTCATTACTGAAAATTCTGTTTAATTTTTAATTTTTTAATTGTTTAATTTTTGTTTTTTACTTACATTAATTGCAAAGTTTACTCAAAAAATTATTTTTTTGTCTTCCCTCACATGATTTTACCTTTTTAATTAATTCATTTTTATATGTAATCAACATTATTATTACTACTATTTTACCTTTTTATCTTTTTATCTTATTTTCTTTTGTTTCTTTTTATTATTATTTTTAAGTGTCATATTATATTCCTTTTTTTTCTTTCTCTTTTTTTAAACTTTTTTTTCCTTTTTTCTCTTTTTCCCCCCTTCGGGATTACTATTCTAAAGACTATTTGTACCTTTCCTTCTCCAACGCTCTATTCTATCTCAAACCTACCTTTATGACATCTCTCTCTTCCTAACCCTTTCCCTTTGGTATCCTGCTTATCTTAACACTTTACTGCTCTAGATTTCCCTTACTCTTTCTGTTTACCCCCTCCAAAATTTTCACCTGACCTGTGTATATATAATTCCCAACCCCCTGCTCCAAGCCCATTCACACCTACCTTGTTGCTGTCCTAAAAAAAGAAACAAACAAACAAAAAACAATCCTTCTCTCTACCCCTGTGGGGATGTAAGATATCAACCAAAGGATTTGTGTGTATGCACAATGGACACAGGTACTAGGGGGGTGAGGGCATGTGTTGGGGTTGGGAGTGTCCAGGTAGAGGTCAATGGGGGAGAAAGGAGACATATGTATTACTTTATTCAATAATAAAGAATATAAAAAAGATAAAATACTATGAACAACTATATGCCAAGTGGATGAAATGGACAAATTTCTAGAAAAAAATACAATCTCCCAAAACTTAATCAGAAAGAATCAGAAAACCTGAATAGACCAGTAACAACTGATGAAATAGAAGCAGTAATTAAAAAACTCCCTACTCCTTACCCTCCTACCCCATCATCCTCATCACCACTTTGCTTTATCCTGCTTCCCTAATCTATCACCAATGGATATCATGTAACCCATTTACATCCTCTCTTTTGCTTGTAATATATATAAAACCCTAATATGCAAATAGACCAAATGGAGGAACAACCAATCAACCGAACAAACAACCGGTAGCTATGATGTACGCTGACTATGAGGGGGCACACACAAAACTTGGCAGGTGTTGGTAGCAGGCAGCAGAGCACAGAACATGGTGGGTGTTGGTCCCAGTGAGATGGTAGAACAGGTGAGTGAGGATGCCAGACCAAGGCTGGGCACCAGTTGCTGTCATCAGGGCAAGCCTCTGGTGGTTACTGAAAATTCTTTGCTCCCATGCACTGCAGTTCCACCCAGTGCTCACACCTGTTGCTGGTGCTGGCCCTGCTTGCACCCACTGCCAGCACCAGAGCTGCTACTTGCACCCACTGCTGTCACCCAGCTTTGGCCCCAATCACTTGGTGTCATCAGCGGGTGCAACAGCAGCTGCTAGCCCAAATTGCCCCTCAGGGCTTCTTTACCTCCCCTTGCTCTTGAGGGATGATAAGGGCTGGCAGCCACCTCTTGTATCTGCTGCCAACGATGGCCCCATTTGCACCTGCTGCTGGTGCTGGAGCCACCACTCACACCTACTGTCTGCACCAGTCCGGCTTGCACCTGCAGCTCTTGCCAGAGCTACTGCTAACACCCACTGACAGCACTTGGCACCTGTCCCGACCTCTCGGTGCCATCAAAGGATGTGAGCAGCGGCTACTGGTCCTGATCACCCCTGAGGGCTTCTCCACCTTTTTCTGCTCCTGAGGGATGATCAGGGCAGCAGTCACCTCTTGCACCCGCTAGCGGCACTGGCCCTGTTTGCACCTGCTGTTGGCATCATCCCCAATTGCCCTATGTTGTTAACAGATGTGAGCAGGGCCAGCACTGTCAGTGCATGAGAGCAGTGGTGGCAGGAGTGGTGCTGCTGGCAGAGAGAGGACCAGGGCCTACGGTGGGAAGGGCTGGGCGGGGGCACAGAGGATGGACCGAGACCCTGTGCCCACTTTAGCCTCGTGGCCCATAGTTCCTTTCAAGGTGCACAAATTCATGCACTGGGTCCTTAGTGTATAAAATAAGGTGTATAATTGGCATTCTCTGGAGCACTTTCTCTCTTGTTGAGGTTTTGCTTGCCAGCAATTGTCAGTTTGGATCAAATAAACTCATAACAACTTTTATAGGTTTGGACATTTCTTAAGTTGAAAATCCCTCAACACCAAGTTTGCGGGTTTTATGCCTGGTCAGGGCACATACAAGAAACAATCAATAAATACATAAATTAGTGGAGCAACAAATCAATGATTTTCTCTTCTTCCTCACAATATAAACTCACGAAAGTGAAAAACACATGAGAAGTTGACTAAAGTTTTATGTGTTTTGAATGTCTGGTTTTCTTTCCACCTGGAGCCTTCTCTTCACTGGCCAGGGCTCTGCCAGGTGAGGTATAGGTGGAGGTTAGCACAGGAGGCCGAGCTAAAAGCGGCAGGGTAGCAAAATCTGATGAAGCATGGGGCGGGCGGGTAGCCTGCATGGCTCACAAGTTTCCACAGAGTTGCAATGTACAAAGACAGATTTTTCTGCATGGCCAATCATGGCCTAGCACTGCCACATTTCCAACCCTTCCTGGTTCCCATTCCCATCAGTGTGGAAAATGCCACTGCCAGCAGGCCAATCGGAGAAGGCTCCACTCAGGCCAGGCATGCTACTTGCATCCCATGAAAGCCCACTCGCCTACTTCTGAATCTCCCACCAGTGCCCCTACCCCACCAGTGAAGGCAAGTCCAATAAGCTTTGGAAGGCCTCCAAGAACCTCTAGTCCCAGGGTGGGAGTGACCTTTTCTTGGGCTCAGTTAGCCCCACAGAATTGACACGTCTGTAGCAGGCAGCATCTGGGGAGCAGCCTCACATCTTCTGTGGTCCTAGGCTGCTTGCACAGCATGTGTCTGAGCAAGCTTACCCCACAGGTCGATAGTCTTGCCTGGTGGGGTTTGAGCAGCAAAGGGCAAGGTCAGGCAGGGCAGATAAAGAGCAATGGGGGAAGGGCATGCAGTCTGTATGCAGGGCTGCAAAGGACTTGCTGGATGCCACCACCCCAAGGTGGACTGCAGCCTGCCCTTCCTAACCCCCCAGTTACCAGAGCCACTGTGTGTCTATTGCCAGGTGAGGCCGGGCAACACCTTACAGGCAGACAGGCAGACTGGGGTACAGGCAGGTGGCCTCTGACTGGTGGAGGGGCCTGCCCTGCTCACCCTTACATGGCCTCATTTGCCCCCACCCCACCACCCCACCCCCACCACACACAAGATTGAGCCTCAGGCACTAGTGCAGAGCCCAGGGCCAGCACTAGATGGCTGAGGGCCTTTCAAAGTTGGCAGGTAAGTCCTGGGAGCTTAAGGGAGGGAACTGCACATTTGGGGAAAGAGTCGTCCAATCCGCCTGCCTGCTCAATGTGCCTGAGCCTCCCAACATGACTGCAAGGCACCTGAGGAGGTATCCCAGTGATAGGTGTCAACACCTCAGTTAGCCGCTCCATTATGTTCCAGGACAATGCAGGGCTACTGCAAATTTCTTAGAAGGTTCCAGTGCAGCTAGACAGGTTCACCCTTGTAAGAGTCAACTCGGAAGTTAGGTTTCATGTTGTTGTCACAGAGCTGCCCACTAGCATTCAGCCATTAAAATGTAAGTCCAGATCCCACTTTCCATCCTGATGCTCCCTCTCCAGTGAGCTTTTTGCAGCATTTTGATGTTTTCTGGACCTGCCAGGTGATGGAGATAGTGGTCAGGACCCTGTGCCAGGTAAGGTTCCACTTTTTGTTATGCCTGTGTCCTGATGGGTTTGGGTCTGCCAGTGAGACACTGCATTCAGAGGGAGAATGACTGGAAGAAATGTGCCAGGATGGCATGAAGGCAGCAAGCTAAGAGCCCATGTTTCATGGAAAGTCTTTTTGTGGTGATTGGGATGAATCTGGAGGTCATCCTGGTGAGGGTCCAAGGACCGGACCGAGATCTGCAGATGGGGATGCATTTGTCCTTCAGGAGGCCTGCTGCTAAGTTCAGGGTAAATGGGTGCTAGAAGACTGAGCATAGGTGGTAGGAAATGTGGCTCAGGGTGGAACAGAGGGGAATTGCAACCCAACCCATCATTCTTTTGACATGGTTTCTATAAATGCTGACTATAAACTCTATAAACTCTGACTAATATGTAGCTTATAGATAAACAGAATCATACCTAATAAAAGAGTAATATGCAAATTAACTATCACTCTGCTACACCCATCAGCCATGCACACCAGCCAATCAGAGCAAGTATGCAAATAAACCCAACTAAGTTGGCTTCAGTCACAGAGAGCAGGAGGAAGGCTTGGGTTTCCCAGGAATGGAGGAAGCTAAGCTTTCTGCCTGCCCTTCCTGGCCTAAGCCTCCATTCAAGGCTACAAAGTTTCAATTATAGAAGGTAAACAAATCCAAAAAGAAATGGCAGCAACCACAGAGCTGGAAAGAGCAGAAGGCAAAAGTTGCCCTTGGAAATGGAGGAAGCAAAGCTTTTCACACACCCTGGCCAGCTAAGGCCTCTACTCCAAGCTACAAAGTTTCAATTATAAAAGATACATAAATTCCAACAGAAATGGCTGCCAGCCTTGGAGGGAGCAGGAGGCTTGGCTCTGCTCCAGGCTACAAAGTTTCAATTGTAGAAAATAAATAAATTCCAGATACCAGGGCCTCTGCTTGGGTTGCAGGGGGCGTGCCTGGCCTGCAAACCAATAAGGCCCCTCGCTCAGGCCCCCCCCCATGCCCTAAGCCCCAAGGGAACCCCCACCAAGATTCAGGACACCCTTCAGGGAAAACCAGCTGGCTCCCACCCCTGCACTAGGCCTCTATCTTATCTAATTAAAAAGTAATATGCAGATTGACCATCACTCCAACACACAATAGCTGCCCTATGTGGTCAAAGATGGCCACCACAATATGGCCATCAAGGAAGGGCAGGTGAGAGAGACCAGGCCTGCAAGGAAGGGCAGTTGGAGGCAATCAACCCTGCAGGAGAGGGCAGTTAGGGGTGACCAGGCCAGCAGAGGAAGAAAGTTGAGGGTAAACAGACTGGCAGCAGAGCAGTTAGGCTGGCAGGGAGTGGTTAGAGGGTGATCAGGCTGGCAGGCAGAAGCGATTGGGGAAATCAGGAAGGCAGGCAGGTGAGTAGTTGGTAGCCAGCATCCCTGGATTGTGAGAGGGATGTCCAACTGCCCAGTGGGATCGGGCCTAAACCAGCAGTCGGACATCCCTCGAGGGGCCCCAGATTGGAGAGGTTTCAGGCTGCCTGAGGGATACCCAATCCCCCAGCCTCGTGCACGAATTTCGTATTTAATAATTTGGAAAGATAAGACCAATTATAGGGGTACTCACTGAAATACAATATGGCTCCAGCAGCAGAGACATCTGAGAAATGTTGGACCCTTAACTCTCCGTAGCCTCAGGCTCGGTTGACTACCCAGAACAGTGGAATGCTGCACAAAGATAAACATCATGCACCCAGAAAGGATGTTAATAACTGTATAGAGTGTGGTAATTGTCTGATGTTGTCTATTGAGTTAGGAACACATTGCTCTTTCTGGTGATCTAAGTGACTATCCACCCCTATACAAAAGAGACCCTGTCCTGGGAGGAGTGTGGATTCTTCCCAGCTGGCCACTACTGGCAGCAGCTGTTTGCCCATATATGTAGTTTCTCCAATTAAAGCTTTAATGCATTTGAATTAAGGCTACATGTCAGTTCTTGAGAATTGATCTTGAATTTAGACTTGTGTAGTTTTCCCCCAATATCAATTATAGTGAAAATATCCAACAATAAAATCACACATATTATATTTTGAAGGTATTTAAAACTTATTTCATATGTTTTAATTTTTTGTTAAGTGGTAGAATTTGGAGTGATTTTTACTTTTTTATTGCCAATTAAAATGTTTTTATTTGGTTATTTTATTATTCATGTAAAAATAAATTTGAGAATAAATAAAAATAAATACTTACAGTTCATCTTATAAAATTAGGGATAGTGCAAAAACAATTTCAATGGTAAGTCCAGAAAATTGTCCTGGTGTTCAGAACCTGTCACAATATTTGAAAACCTAATGAGGGTACATTAATAATATGTTTGTGAACATTCATTTAGCAATAAGCAAAAAAAACTCACCAGAATTTAATCCTGATTGTTCATTGAGCTTTCAATTCTTTTTTTAACAATGTTTGCTCAAGAAATAATCTTGAATGCAAGCAAGGTATGTGAACTATGATATTATTAGCAGTTTAGGTTAAGATAAGGAAAAAACACACAAGTAGAAACCACTTAGATGTTCTAAATGAAGAAGCAGTGAAAAAAACCTCTCATATCTATAAGTATACATACACATGCATATGTACATACATGTATCTATTCCTTTATCTAACTCATTAATGGAATACTAAACAGCCATGGAAACCATTTTAGAAGAATATTTATTGACATGAAATAGAAGTTCAAGAATATTTAATTATACATCCATATCTATCTATATTATATATTTATATATGCAAAAGCAGATATTAAAACAGTATATACATTAAGATTCAAGCAAATGAAAAATACTCTGCAGATACAGATAAAAAAGGATTCAGGAAGGCATGGGTGTTCATGAAGATTCATTACTGGTGACATTAGTTTGCTTTTGCTAACTGGTCCACTTTTGATTTTTTTCCGCAGTAAAGCTGAATTTTTTTTTTCACAATGGGGAAAATGAAAGGAAGTAGGCACAGGGAAAGTGATAAACAGTATTTAAATCCAGCAAAAGAACCAAGGACAGCAAAATGCCATTTGCAGCACATAAAGCTGGCCAACACACACACACACACACACAAAAGCATGCACCTGTGCACACACATACACACATCAATCACAGTGACCAGGAAATGGACATACTCGGTTTTACTGGCTGCAATGACTGGCATGAATGCAAATCGGTACAATATGTATGGAGGGGCCATTTGGCAACACACCGGGAATGTCTTCAAAATGTCCACATGTGGATCCTTCGAGTCCACAGTTAAGATGACCTTAGGGAATGCCAGCGGAGATTTGGCTTCACAAGGAAGGAGTCACACATCAGAGAACTCAGTGTTGGGTTTAAGCACAGGGAAAGAACTAGGCACCACCTGAATGTCCAACAATGAACGAGGGAACGATTACAGAAATGTTAAGGTGCATGGATACACTCTGCAGGCACTGAAGATGAGTTTCAGAAGCCTGTTGAATAACATGGAAAGACGTTCAGTTGGTTGAGTTTTGTTTGGTTTCCGTTTCTGAAAAAAGCAGGTTAAGAAACACCACATACATGAACCATTGTATTATTATATGTACGTATGTTAAAAAGGAAGGTGAGGTGGGGATGAGAACGGGAGGGAGAGAGAGAAAGAGAACCTGGAAAGACAGCACACCAAAAAGGTAAAAGCAGTTGTCTCTGGGTAGCAGAATCATGGGTCCTGGGGAGCCATTACTCTCTTGGTTTTCCCTCATCTGAGTTTCTTCTCCTTTCTGAGGTTTCTACCATGAAATTGTATCACCTGTACAGTAAACAAAGAGAGAAAGTGCTTTTAGAACCAAACCACGAGGAGAAGAGGCAGTCTCTAATTTATCAAGTGGCACAGATAGCAAGATTACTCAATGCCTTTGGTTGGGGTGGGGGAGAATGAAGGAGTGGGTAAAGGGGAGGGGAGGGGAGAGAAGAGATGGAGATGAGAGAGAGAGACAGAGAGAGAGAGATAGAAAGAGAGACAGAGAGGGAGAGAGAGAGGGGGGGAGGGAGAGAGAGAGAGGAGAGAGAGAGAGAGAGGAGAGAGAGAGAGAGATGCACTCTTAATCCAATACACTGCTGGTGGGTTAGAGGGACAGAGAGGGGGCTGTAAACGGGGTGGGAGCCAAAGTTTGCGCTGCTGGCTGACTCGCTCCTGGCTTGTCTTCATAGGTAGGCGGCCTCGTCGATGTCTTCCTCGTCATTAGGACTGGGGGACTGCCTGCCCCAAGCTCCTCTTTCAGCTTCTCGTTCCCTATGCGGCTTGAATTTCTCAACGAAAATTTTGCGGAAGTTCAGGAACATGCCGTTCATCATCTCAATGGCCAGCTCAGCGGATTCCTGCTTCTCATAGTGCACAAAGGCATACCCCTTGGGCCCCCGTTCGCCCCAGGCCACTTTGCAAGAGAGGATGTCGCCAAAGGCGGAGAAGATCTCGTACAGTTCCTTGTGGTCCACGGTCTTGCACAGGTTCTTGATGAAGATGTTGCCCACCCCGCTCCTGCGCAGCGAAGGGTCCCGCTGGGACCACATGATGCGCACTGGCCTGCCGTGGATGATATCAAAGTTCATGGTGTCCAGGGCCCGCTTGGCGTCCCGGGGATGATAGTAGTTGACATACGCGTAGCCCAAGGAGCGGTGGGTGATCTTGTCTCTGCAAATGCGGATTGAGAGGATAGGCCCTGCCTCGCTGAACTTCTCTTCCAACATTGACTCTGTCACCTCAGGGTCCAGGTCTCCCACATACAGTGAGGCCATTGGAAAGTCCGGTTTCTTCTTGGAACTCCCGCCCCTCTCTGCGCCCCCCTCTGCGCCCCTCTCTGCGCCCCTCTCTGCCTTTGCGGTGGCAGCCGCCGCTGCCTCAGCCACCTCCGCCTCTGCATGCTCACCCCCATCCCCTTCCTCCAAGGGGGGCGCCACAGCCTCTGCTGCTGCAGTGGCTTCTGCAGCGCTGGCCTCTGCCACCACCTCAGCTGCTGCCGCCACAGCGGCCTCCACCTCCTTCCCGGCCAGGGCGGCTGCCGCCTCCCCCGAGATGGCCTCCGCCGCTGCGCCCTGCACTGAGGTGTGGGCCTCCACCTCAGTCTGCACCTCTGCTTCCGCCTCCGCCACGGAGGCCTCGGCCACCGCCTCTGCCACGGTCGCTGCCGCAGCCTCCGCCGCCGCAGCCGCTGCCGCCACCGCTGCCGCCACCGCCGCAGCTGTCGCCACGGTCGCCGGTGCTGCCGGGCCGCTACCGCGACCTACCTTCCTTCCTGCAAGCCGGGGGTCGGAGAGGCGGGAGAGGGCAGGAGGGCAGATGGGCGCAGGACCCGGCCGGGGGCGCTAGCAAGAGCTGCGGCGGGGGGCTGCGGGCAGGGGGTGGGGATGCGGGCGGGAGGGCAATAGATCTGGCGATACCAAGGCGTCTGGGATGGCGAGCCCTGCCAGGAGCGCGCCTCTGCGACTCGCCGCAGCTTACAGCTTCCTGCTGCCCCCACGGCGTGCGGGGCGCGCGGGCGGGCTGGCGGGCGGGGGGGGGGGGGGGGCTGGCGGGCAGTGCGTGGTAGGGGCAGGAGGTGTTGGCATCTGTGTTCCGGGCAGCTGGCAAGGCTTCTGTCTCTTTGGTTCCCCCTGAGGGGCCTGCGGGCGCTGCGGGTGGTGGGAGGGGGTGTGGCCGGGAAGCTTGGGTGGGGGGTGACCTGAGTGTGAGTCTTCAGCATCTCAGGTCGCCTAGATAGTTATAAAGAGGAAGCAGGGAAAGAGCTCCGCTGTGAACTGAGGGAACACTGGTTAGATTCAGGGAGTTTGGTTTGATCCCCCCTCTCCCCATAGAGCATCCAAGTGATTGGATCAAGTATGCTGTAAGGGTGGCATTGTGAATACAATTGCCTGGCCTAAACAAAGCCAAGCAAAATGTTTTTCTCACATGCAGGTGTTCTTCCCACCCCAAGCGCACACACACACACACACACACACACACACACACACACACAGAGAGAGAGAGAGACAGACACACAGACACACACACTCCAACATTGCTGTCTCTAGGGAAGCAACTCTTTTCTTTTTTCTGAGTGGGAGCTGGGGCAAGTGGGGTACGCTCCTCCTGCATGCAGCCTGAGAGATCTTTCTCAAAGATCTCTCCCCCTTTTACCATCTCTTTCCCTCCTCTGCAACACTTGCAAAAGAGCGAATAGAGAATACAAGAACACATATTCATTTATTCATAATGCCATGCCACAAATATTTATGGAGCAGGGTTCGTGCTGGTCCTTGGGGACATGGGGGTCCGGGAGCCATTAGGACACAGGCTTGTTTTGAGCTGTGTCCTAATGCCCTCCTCCAGACTGAACCCCTGGCCCTGCTCCAGACTATGGGAGAACTAGGGACCTGGGGTTCTTCAACACTCCCACTCCTCCCACTCACCCAGCTTCAACAAATGCAACCTCGAAGTGGAGGAGGCAAGAACACCTTGTCCACAGTGCCGTCTTCAATGACACCCCGAGGAAAGCCAAGCCAAGGGCTGGGACACGGGCTGGTGCACAGCCACGCGCTTGTTTGTTCTTGGCTCTGCACTCAAGTTGCTGGCGTTCCTAACATGAAGCAAGGCATGCACAGCCGTGTCTAAGACAGAACCAAAACCCGAATTCTCTCTAGAATGCGGTGCCTGGTGCCAGTTCACCAGCTAGTATTTGTGGAAGCCTTGTCAAGCACTTGGCACTGGGGACTAAGGGACAAGCAATGACCTAAGTGGGCAGCTGTGTGTTGCTGTGCTGTAGCTAAGAAAAGGTGAGCAGTGTGTGTTGTGGGAGCAGAGAGACTACACAGGGCTAAGTGGTGAGGGGATGGACAAGTGAGCAACCGCTAGTGTAGAGTGTGGCAGAGACTAGAGGCTCACTTCCTCTGGAAAGAAGGACCCAGCTACTGACTGTTCCTGGTAGGAGTCAAGTGAAGCTGCAGAGAAGATGAAACCCTGAACGTGAGCTCTGAAAGGTGAGTAGCAGTCCACCATGTTGAGGCAAGAGGGGAGTCATTGGAGACAGAAGGATCAGTCTGTGTCCAAGGCCTTGTGGCATGCTAGCACATGCATGCTCACTTCTCATCATGCCTAAAGTCTGGAGTGGACAGAGCCCACAGTCTCCCAGAGTCTATGGCAGGAGATGGGGCTGGAAGGCAAGGTGCAGTGTGTGGCCCTGAAAAGCAAGGCGCGGTGCCTGGACTCCATACCCAAGCCAGCGGGCATCACGCAGCATGTTCAAGGAGGGAATCGGTATGATCACATCTGTAGAAGGGGTACAAATTGAACTTCTTTATAGAAAGTAGCTAAGAGAATAGATCTTAAAAGTTCTCATCACGGGGGGGGGGGGAATGTGTAACTGTGAGGTGATATATGTTAACTAAACTGATTCTGGTAGCCATGTCACAGTATATACGTGTATCAAATCATTATGCTGCACACCTTTAAATTATGCAATGTTATATGTCAACTATACCTCAATAAAACGGGGGGGGGGCATCGATACACGTATAAGTGCACATGGGCCCCTCCCCACACAATTGACAGAGAGCTGATAGAACAAAGAGAAGACAGTTGGATGTGTCCAGTTCCTGTGAAGAGTCAGAACAACCCTTGCCTTTGTTCCTCCGTTCCCGTCCACAAATAGGGGTTTCAGGCTCACCTTGAGCCAGGCATTGAACTGTAGGAAGGGGGTCAAATATAAAAAAATGTTTTCAAACCACAGTGCCCTCCCTCAGGATGCCCCATACCACCAAAGCTCAGCCTGCCCGTACAAATGACAGAAATGTCATCAAAAGGGATGTAGGTGCCATGTGAATGGACCATAGTGGCTAAGGAACTTCATCTGCTTCTCTCTTCCCCCTCACTCCCACCCATGCACCTTCTTTGGCTGGACCTGCGCAGTTGCACATGATAAAACAACCCAAACCTGTGGAACTGACTGCGTGAGTCACTGTGGGATGTGAAGCAGTAAGAACTTTTCCCATCGCGTGCTGGAAAGTATCCCAAGATGGCTGGTAAGCAAACACACAGACAGGTACCTCACCAGCTTGCAAAGTCCAGCCCTCTGCCCCTAGACAGGGCCGGTGCCAGCAAAGGAAAAGGACAGAGACTTAGGAAAAGCCCGCTGTACAGCTGGTACCTGACCAAAGTGACCACTGTCACTGCTGTTAGGAGCTATCTCAACGGAAGGGTGGGTCTAGGTTGCCTGTAGTCAGGAGGCAGATGAGCTGTGCCTCACCGGCACAGAAGATGAAACTCCAAAGGTGCGCTCTGAAAGATGAGTAGCAGCCCACCATCTTGAACCTGTCTTGCAGGAAGGACTGCAATTCCCTTGGCAATTCCTTGTGACAGAAAAGAGGGGCACCACAGAGGCAGAAAGAATGCTGCCACTGTGGCTGGAGCACATGGTCCAATGGCAAGCTAAGTGCTGTTTCTCAGGCTGAGCGTTGTTATCTGCAGAGGATGGCAGAGCTCTGCTTGAACATCCTAGCAGTCTGTGATGTGATCCACCTTTAAGGGTCTACCAAAGGTTGCAAGCAGCATCCTTATCTACCACTAACCCTTCAAGCACCATTGGATCTGTTGGATCTTATAGTGCAAGTGGCAGCGTATTTTTTATAGTAGCTTGGACCTGCTGCAGAACCTTCTTAGTTCGGTGGCTAAGTAAATAAATAAATAAATAAATAATAAGTAAGCAAGTAGGTAAGTAAGTAAGTAAGTAAATAAATAAATAAATAACAGCTTTGTTAGCCATTCAGTAAATGGGCCAGAGCAGCACATCCAAATGAGGAGTATATTACATCTTAAATTCAAAGGCCTACTAAGCATTGTGCCTCTTTTTCTTAATGTGGGAGGGGCTGGATATAACAATTTGTCTGCTACCTTACAAGGGGTATTTCAACATTCCCCACACCACTGGACCCCTAGAAATTTCACTGAGGTGGAAGGCCCCTGAATTTCTGTTGGATTCATTTTCCACCTTCTGACACGTAGATGTCTTACAAATAAGACCACAGTGGTTTCTATTTCTTATTTACTAGGTCCAAACAGCATAATATTATCAATGCAATGGACCAGTGTGATGTCCTTTAGCCAAGAAAGGTTATCAAAGTCCTTGAAGACTAAATTATGACATAGGGCTGGGCAGTTAATATACACCTGGAGGTGTATTACTGGCCTTGTCAGGTGAAGGCAAGCTGCTTCTGGTAGCCTTTACTAACAAGTATTGAGGAAGAAAACATGTGCCATATCAAAGCTCTATACAGATTACCAGGAGATTTGTCAATTTACTCAGGCAAGGAAACCATATCTGTAACAGCAGCTGAGATTTGAGGCACCAACTGGTTAATTTTATGATAATTCACTGTCATTCTCTAAGATCCACCCGTTTTCTGCACAATTGTTAGGCTGAATGGGGATATGGTGAGAATCACTGCTCCTTCATTTTTCAAATTCTTGATGGTGGTACTATCCTCTAAAACCCTTCCAGGAATTTGATATTGATTTTGGTTTACTATTTTTTCTAGTGGCGTCCATTTGGCTTTTCCTTAACATAAAATCCTCAATACACAGGTAAGGGGACCAATATGGGATTCTACCAGTTTCCATGCATGTTTATTCAACTTAGGTATTTGAGACCTGGAGAAATAACCACAGGATGAGTTTGAACATCCACTGGACACACCGTCAAAGGATCTGAGCTAAAGCTCCATTGATTAGCCGACTTCCATAAACCCCTACTCTGGCCGGTGGAACACTGTGACATTTTGGGTCACCTGGAATTAATGCCAATGTCCAGTAATAATCAGAAACTCTGACCCGACCCTCCGCCCTCACCCCCAATGCACTGACAACATGGCAATAGGCTTGAAAAACATTAACCATATACAGTTTGGACAGTGTAGTGGGTTTTTCCTTGAGGGGCCTGTCCTCCTTTGTTCAAGAGATTCTGAATCTGTAAACTGGTTCAAGACTGGGAATTGATTGAGAATCCTTGACTTTTGCTTGGTGATTCATGTTACACTTCTGTTAACTTGACCTAGAACTCTCCCATTCCTGCAAATCAAGGCAATAAGTTAGTAGACAGTCTATGTATTTCCCTTCTATGGACATCATCATCAACTAGTCAGTCCCATAGGCCTTAGGTGCATCATGATATTCTGTTTACTCTTTTGCCTCCAGTGCTCTTTACATAGCTATGACCACCTTGCATTTAGCCATTAAGTGCCTTCACTTGTCTCTGTTACCCTGGTATCCCACTTATCCTCATTGCATTTAGGGTTACAGTTTGATGGTAGCTGTGCCAACTAAAATTTCTGACCTGCAAAGAAGTGTGAATGCAGAGCTCTTCAAGAATACTGGGATTTCCCCTAAATAAATTATTTTTCAGTCATGATGTAAGGGACCCTCCACAGGTGGGGGAGAAGGACTTACATGATTAATCCACTGTAACATTCCAATCCTCTTAAGCTTTTGGATACCTTCTTCAACAGTATGCTAAGGCAATTTTGACATTTCAAGTTCATTTAATGTAGGAACACTTGGGACAGTGCTTCAGCCTATCATCCAAACAAGCTACTAGAGACCTTTGTAACCTCCATAGCTACAATTCATAATCTGTGCTTAATAGGCGCATATGAATAAATGCTTTCTTTTTAAACCATATTCTTTTCACTATAATCTCACAAACTTAAGATCCATTACAACTCATATCTACCAGGTTTCTCTCTGTAAAAACTGAGAAATCTTTTTGTTATTTTGGTATGTAGTGTTGATCCTTGTAGGTCACATTTTGTATCTCCAACTTTGGAGCTTGCTATGACTTGAAATTAATTATAGTTCTCTAAACAAAGAGGAGCAGCAAGGGTAGATAGTGAGGATAACATGCTGTACTTTACAAGATAGCTACCTCAGAAGAAGCCATTACAAGTTAGTTAGGCAAAAGAACACCAACTTAACTTAGGCAGAGGTGAAAGGACTGTTATGTGAGACCTTGAGACGTTGGCAAACTATTGAAATACTTGCTACCAAAGTTTTCCCAGGTGTAAAATGGAGATAATAATTACACCCCCATGTCAAATTCTTATAGGATTAAATGGTTTAATGATAAATTGCCTGGCAACGACTTAAGTGTGTGTGTGTGTGTGTGTGTGTGTGTGTGTGTGAGAGAGAGAGAGAGAGAGACAGACAGACAGACAGAGACAGAGACAGACACACACAGAGAGAAGTTGAGAGTGTTGGTGCATAAATCAAATGCAAATTAAACTTTAAAAAGTAGACCTTTCATAAGTTAGTAGAATAAATAAAAGGATATTATTTGAACTGGATACCAGGATTAGTATCCTTCTAGTGGCCCAGACTATATTCAGTGAAAAAGTATGACCCTGTGGTCAGCATTATTACAGCTTCATTAAAAGGCAAAAGACTTGTATTGGTTTTCAAAACAGAAAATATTTTATTAGATTTCCAGAAGTGGATGTAAATGATCAAGAGTCTGATTAGAAGAGGGTGAAGAAAGGAAGAGAAGTTGAGGGAAGGAAAGGATAAGCATGGTGATATGCTCATTTTGTAGAAAATCAAGGTAAACTAAGGTTTATGCAAGAAATTGAGGTTTAAGTACATTATTTAAAGTTACAAGAGTCACCCATAGATGAACTGAAAATCAAAAGAAGCTACAAAAACCAAGAGAAAGAGAGGGTGGATTGAAAACAGTGAGTGAGTTAAATTTTATTCTCTAAGCAGAATGTGGTCACTTGATGATGTCTAAATTTGATTAATTGTGGAAATAGCAAATCAAGCAATCCTATCTAATAAAAGAGTAATATGCAAATTCACCTTATCCCTGCTACACCCACCAGCCAATCAGGAGACAGTATGTAAATTAACCCAAGCAAGATGGCTGTGGCCACAAGGCAAGCAGGAGGCGTGGGTTTTCCTGGCAATGGAGGAAGCCAAGCTCCCACAGCCCTGGCCTCAGCTCAAGGCTACAAATTTTCAATTATAGAAGATAAATAAATCTCAGATACCAGGGCCTCTGCTTGAGTTGCTGGGGGACATGGTCAGCCTGCAAACCACCACAGGCCCCTTGCCCAGGTTGCCCCAAACCCCAAGGGAACCCCCACCCTGATCCAGGACACCCTTCAGGGTAAACCAGCTGGCTCCCACCCATTTACCAGTTTTGACTGAGAGAAACCTGGTAGATATGAGTTGTAATGGATCTTAAGTTTGTGAGATTATAGTGAAAAGAATATGGTTTAAAAAGAAAGCATTTATTCATATGCGCCTATTAAGCACAGATTATGAATTGTAGCTATGGAGGTTACAAAGGTCTCTAGTAGCTTGTTTGGATGATAGGCTGAAGCACTGTCCCAAGTGTTCCTACATTAAATGAACTTGAAATGTCAAAATTGCCTTAGCATACTGTTGAAGAAGGTATCCAAAAGCTTAAGAGGATTGGAATGTTACAGTGGATTAATCATGTAAGTCCTTCTCCCCCACCTGTGGAGGGTCCCTTACATCATGACTGAAAAATAATTTATTTAGGGGAAATCCCAGTATTCTTGAAGAGCTCTGCATTCACACTTCTTTGCAGGTCAGAAATTTTAGTTGGCACAGCTACCATCAAACTGTAACCCTAAATGCAATGAGGATAAGTGGGATACCAGGGTAACAGAGACAAGTGAAGGCACTTAATGGCTAAATGCAAGGTGGTCATAGCTATGTAAAGAGCACTGGAGGCAAAAGAGTAAACAGAATATCATGATGCACCTAAGGCCTATGGGACTGACTAGTTGATGATGATGTCCATAGAAGGGAAATACATAGACTGTCTACTAACTTATTGCCTTGATTTGCAGGAATGGGAGAGTTCTAGGTCAAGTTAACAGAAGTGTAACATGAATCACCAAGCAAAAGTCAAGGATTCTCAATCAATTCCCAGTCTTGAACCAGTTTACAGATTCAGAATCTCTTGAACAAAGGAGGACAGGCCCCTCAAGGAAAAACCCACTACACTGTCCAAACTGTATATGGTTAATGTTTTTCAAGCCTATTGCCATGTTGTCAGTGCATTGGGGGTGAGGGCGGAGGGTCGGGTCAGAGTTTCTGATTATTACTGGACATTGGCATTAATTCCAGGTGACCCAAAATGTCACAGTGTTCCACCGGCCAGAGTAGGGGTTTATGGAAGTCGGCTAATCAATGGAGCTTTAGCTCAGATCCTTTGACGGTGTGTCCAGTGGATGTTCAAACTCATCCTGTGGTTATTTCTCCAGGTCTCAAATACCTAAGTTGAATAAACATGCATGGAAACTGGTAGAATCCCATATTGGTCCCCTTACCTGTGTATTGAGGATTTTATGTTAAGGAAAAGCCAAATGGACGCCACTAGAAAAAATAGTAAACCAAAATCAATATCAAATTCCTGGAAGGGTTTTAGAGGATAGTACCACCATCAAGAATTTGAAAAATGAAGGAGCAGTGATTCTCACCATATCCCCATTCAGCCTAACAATTGTGCAGAAAACGGGTGGATCTTAGAGAATGACAGTGAATTATCATAAAATTAACCAGTTGGTGCCTCAAATCTCAGCTGCTGTTACAGATATGGTTTCCTTGCCTGAGTAAATTGACAAATCTCCTGGTAATCTGTATAGAGCTTTGATATGGCACATGTTTTCTTCCTCAATACTTGTTAGTAAAGGCTACCAGAAGCAGCTTGCCTTCACCTGACAAGGCCAGTAATACACCTCCAGGTGTATATTAACTGCCCAGCCCTATGTCATAATTTAGTCTTCAAGGACTTTGATAACCTTTCTTGGCTAAAGGACATCACACTGGTCCATTGCATTGATAATATTATGCTGTTTGGACCTAGTAAATAAGAAATAGAAACCACTGTGGTCTTATTTGTAAGACATCTACGTGTCAGAAGGTGGAAAATGAATCCAACAGAAATTCAGGGGCCTTCCACCTCAGTGAAATTTCTAGGGGTCCAGTGGTGTGGGGAATGTTGAAATACCCCTTGTAAGGTAGCAGACAAATTGTTATATCCAGCCCCTCCCACATTAAGAAAAAGAGGCACAATGCTTAGTAGGCCTTTGAATTTAAGATGTAATATACTCCTCATTTGGATGTGCTGCTCTGGCCCATTTACTGAATGGCTAACAAAGCTGTTATTTATTTATTTATTTACTTACTTACTTACTTACCTACTTGCTTACTTATTATTTATTTATTTATTTATTTACTTAGCCACCGAACTAAGAAGGTTCTGCAGCAGGTCCAAGCTACTATAAAAAATACGCTGCCACTTGCACTATAAGATCCAACAGATCCAATGGTGCTTGAAGGGTTAGTGGTAGATAAGGATGCTGCTTGCAACCTTTGGTAGACCCTTAAAGGTGGATCACATCACAGACTGCTAGGATGTTCAAGCAGAGCTCTGCCATCCTCTGCAGATAACAACGCTCAGCCTGAGAAACAGCACTTAGCTTGCCATTGGACCATGTGCTCCAGCCACAGTGGCAGCATTCTTTCTGCCTCTGTGGTGCCCCTCTTTTCTGTCACAAGGAATTGCCAAGGGAATTGCAGTCCTTCCTGCAGGACAGGTTCAAGATGGTGGGCTGCTACTCATCTTTCAGAGCGCACCTTTGGAGTTTCATCTTCTGTGCCGGTGAGGCACAGCTCATCTGCCTCCTGACTACAGGCAACCTAGACCCACCCTTCCGTTGAGATAGCTCCTAACAGCAGTGACAGTGGTCACTTTGGTCAGGTACCAGCTGTACAGCGGGCTTTTCCTAAGTCTCTGTCCTTTTCCTTTGCTGGCACCGGCCCTGTCTAGGGGCAGAGGGCTGGACTTTGCAAGCTGGTGAGGTACCTGTCTGTGTGTTTGCTTACCAGCCATCTTGGGATACTTTCCAGCACGCGATGGGAAAAGTTCTTACTGCTTCACATCCCACAGTGACTCACGCAGTCAGTTCCACAGGTTTGGGTTGTTTTATCATGTGCAACTGCGCAGGTCCAGCCAAAGAAGGTGCATGGGTGGGAGTGAGGGGGAAGAGAGAAGCAGATGAAGTTCCTTAGCCACTATGGTCCATTCACATGGCACCTACATCCCTTTTGATGACATTTCTGTCATTTGTACGGGCAGGCTGAGCTTTGGTGGTATGGGGCATCCTGAGGGAGGGCACTGTGGTTTGAAAACATTTTTTTATATTTGACCCCCTTCCTACAGTTCAATGCCTGGCTCAAGGTGAGCCTGAAACCCCTATTTGTGGACGGGAACGGAGGAACAAAGGCAAGGGTTGTTCTGACTCTTCACAGGAACTGGACACATCCAACTGTCTTCTCTTTGTTCTATCAGCTCTCTGTCAATTGTGTGGGGAGGGGCCCATGTGCACTTATACGTGTATCGATGCCCCCCCCCCGTTTTATTGAGGTATAGTTGACATATAACATTGCATAATTTAAAGGTGTGCAGCATAATGATTTGATACACGTATATACTGTGACATGGCTACCAGAATCAGTTTAGTTAACATATATCACCTCACAGTTACACATTCCCCCCCCCCCCGTGATGAGAACTTTTAAGATCTATTCTCTTAGCTACTTTCTATAAAGAAGTTCAATTTGTACCCCTTCTACAGATGTGATCATACCGATTCCCTCCTTGAACATGCTGCGTGATGCCCGCTGGCTTGGGTATGGAGTCCAGGCACCGCGCCTTGCTTTTCAGGGCCACACACTGCACCTTGCCTTCCAGCCCCATCTCCTGCCATAGACTCTGGGAGACTGTGGGCTCTGTCCACTCCAGACTTTAGGCATGATGAGAAGTGAGCATGCATGTGCTAGCATGCCACAAGGCCTTGGACACAGACTGATCCTTCTGTCTCCAATGACTCCCCTCTTGCCTCAACATGGTGGACTGCTACTCACCTTTCAGAGCTCACGTTCAGGGTTTCATCTTCTCTGCAGCTTCACTTGACTCCTACCAGGAACAGTCAGTAGCTGGGTCCTTCTTTCCAGAGGAAGTGAGCCTCTAGTCTCTGCCACACTCTACACTAGCGGTTGCTCACTTGTCCATCCCCTCACCACTTAGCCCTGTGTAGTCTCTCTGCTCCCACAACACACACTGCTCACCTTTTCTTAGCTACAGCACAGCAACACACAGCTGCCCACTTAGGTCATTGCTTGTCCCTTAGTCCCCAGTGCCAAGTGCTTGACAAGGCTTCCACAAATACTAGCTGGTGAACTGGCACCAGGCACCACATTCTAGAGAGAATTCGGGTTTTGGTTCTGTCTTAGACACGGCTGTGCATGCCTTGCTTCATGTTAGGAACGCCAGCAACTTGAGTGCAGAGCCAAGAACAAACAAGCGCGTGGCTGTGCACCAGCCCGTGTCCCAGCCCTTGGCTTGGCTTTCCTCGGGGTGTCATTGAAGACGGCACTGTGGACAAGGTGTTCTTGCCTCCTCCACTTCGAGGTTGCATTTGTTGAAGCTGGGTGAGTGGGAGGAGTGGGAGTGTTGAAGAACCCCAGGTCCCTAGTTCTCCCATAGTCTGGAGCAGGGCCAGGGGTTCAGTCTGGAGGAGGGCATTAGGACACAGCTCAAAACAAGCCTGTGTCCTAATGGCTCCCGGACCCCCATGTCCCCAAGGACCAGCACGAACCCTGCTCCATAAATATTTGTGGCATGGCATTATGAATAAATGAATATGTGTTCTTGTATTCTCTATTCGCTCTTTTGCAAGTGTTGCAGAGGAGGGAAAGAGATGGTAAAAGGGGGAGAGATCTTTGAGAAAGATCTCTCAGGCTGCATGCAGGAGGAGCGTACCCCACTTGCCCCAGCTCCCACTCAGAAAAAAGAAAAGAGTTGCTTCCCTAGAGACAGCAATGTTGGAGTGTGTGTGTCTGTGTGTCTGTCTCTCTCTCTCTGTGTGTGTGTGTGTGTGTGTGTGTGTGTGTGTGTGCGCTTGGGGTGGGAAGAACACCTGCATGTGAGAAAAACATTTTGCTTGGCTTTGTTTAGGCCAGGCAATTGTATTCACAATGCCACCCTTACAGCATACT
Source organism: Vespertilio murinus (assembly GCA_963924515.1). Classification (NCBI taxonomy): domain Eukaryota; kingdom Metazoa; phylum Chordata; class Mammalia; order Chiroptera; family Vespertilionidae; genus Vespertilio; species Vespertilio murinus. The sequence goes on from OZ004710.1 coordinate 38,851,201, forward strand.
TGATCCAATCACTTGGATGCTCTATGGGGAGAGGGGGGATCAAACCAAACTCCCTGAATCTAACCAGTGTTCCCTCAGTTCACAGCGGAGCTCTTTCCCTGCTTCCTCTTTATAACTATCTAGGCGACCTGAGATGCTGAAGACTCACACTCAGGTCACCCCCCACCCAAGCTTCCCGGCCACACCCCCTCCCACCACCCGCAGCGCCCGCAGGCCCCTCAGGGGGAACCAAAGAGACAGAAGCCTTGCCAGCTGCCCGGAACACAGATGCCAACACCTCCTGCCCCTACCACGCACTGCCCGCCAGCCCCCCCCCCCCCCCCGCCCGCCAGCCCGCCCGCGCGCCCCGCACGCCGTGGGGGCAGCAGGAAGCTGTAAGCTGCGGCGAGTCGCAGAGGCGCGCTCCTGGCAGGGCTCGCCATCCCAGACGCCTTGGTATCGCCAGATCTATTGCCCTCCCGCCCGCATCCCCACCCCCTGCCCGCAGCCCCCCGCCGCAGCTCTTGCTAGCGCCCCCGGCCGGGTCCTGCGCCCATCTGCCCTCCTGCCCTCTCCCGCCTCTCCGACCCCCGGCTTGCAGGAAGGAAGGTAGGTCGCGGTAGCGGCCCGGCAGCACCGGCGACCGTGGCGACAGCTGCGGCGGTGGCGGCAGCGGTGGCGGCAGCGGCTGCGGCGGCGGAGGCTGCGGCAGCGACCGTGGCAGAGGCGGTGGCCGAGGCCTCCGTGGCGGAGGCGGAAGCAGAGGTGCAGACTGAGGTGGAGGCCCACACCTCAGTGCAGGGCGCAGCGGCGGAGGCCATCTCGGGGGAGGCGGCAGCCGCCCTGGCCGGGAAGGAGGTGGAGGCCGCTGTGGCGGCAGCAGCTGAGGTGGTGGCAGAGGCCAGCGCTGCAGAAGCCACTGCAGCAGCAGAGGCTGTGGCGCCCCCCTTGGAGGAAGGGGATGGGGGTGAGCATGCAGAGGCGGAGGTGGCTGAGGCAGCGGCGGCTGCCACCGCAAAGGCAGAGAGGGGCGCAGAGAGGGGCGCAGAGGGGGGCGCAGAGAGGGGCGGGAGTTCCAAGAAGAAACCGGACTTTCCAATGGCCTCACTGTATGTGGGAGACCTGGACCCTGAGGTGACAGAGTCAATGTTGGAAGAGAAGTTCAGCGAGGCAGGGCCTATCCTCTCAATCCGCATTTGCAGAGACAAGATCACCCACCGCTCCTTGGGCTACGCGTATGTCAACTACTATCATCCCCGGGACGCCAAGCGGGCCCTGGACACCATGAACTTTGATATCATCCACGGCAGGCCAGTGCGCATCATGTGGTCCCAGCGGGACCCTTCGCTGCGCAGGAGCGGGGTGGGCAACATCTTCATCAAGAACCTGTGCAAGACCGTGGACCACAAGGAACTGTACGAGATCTTCTCCGCCTTTGGCGACATCCTCTCTTGCAAAGTGGCCTGGGGCGAACGGGGGCCCAAGGGGTATGCCTTTGTGCACTATGAGAAGCAGGAATCCGCTGAGCTGGCCATTGAGATGATGAACGGCATGTTCCTGAACTTCCGCAAAATTTTCGTTGAGAAATTCAAGCCGCATAGGGAACGAGAAGCTGAAAGAGGAGCTTGGGGCAGGCAGTCCCCCAGTCCTAATGACGAGGAAGACATCGACGAGGCCGCCTACCTATGAAGACAAGCCAGGAGCGAGTCAGCCAGCAGCGCAAACTTTGGCTCCCACCCCGTTTACAGCCCCCTCTCTGTCCCTCTAACCCACCAGCAGTGTATTGGATTAAGAGTGCATCTCTCTCTCTCTCTCTCTCTCTCTCTCTCTCTCTCTCTCTCTCTCTCTCTCTCCTATCTCTCTTTCCTCTCTCTCTTTCTCCCTCCCCCCGTCTCTCTCTCTGTCTCTCTCTCTCTCTCCTCTCTCTCTCTCTCTTCTCTCCATCTCTCCCCTCCTCTCCCCTCCCCTTTACCCACTACTTCATTCTCTCCCACCCCAACCAAAGGCATTGAGTAATCTTGCTATCTGTGCCACTTGATAAATTAGAGACTGCCTCTTCTCCTCGTGGTTTGGTTCTAAAAGCACTTTCTCTCTTTGTTTACTGTACAGGTGATACAATTTCATGGTAGAAACCTCAGAAAGGAGAAGAAACTCAGATGAGGGAAAACCAAGAGAGTAATGGCTCCCCAGGACCCATGATCCTGCTACCCAGAGACAACTGCTTTTACCTTTTTGGTGTGCTGTCTTTCCAGGTTCTCTTTCTCTCTCTCCCTCCCGTTCTCATCCCCACCTCACCTTCCCTTTTAACATACGTACATATAACAATACAATGGTTCATGTATGTGGTGTTTCTTAACCTGCTTTTTTCAGAAACGGAAACCAAACAAAACTCAACCAACTGAACGTCTTTCCATGTTATTCAACAGGCTTCTGAAACTCATCTTCAGTGCCTGCAGAGTGTATCCATGCACCTTAACATTTCTGTAATCGTTCCCTCATTGTTGGACATTCAGGTGGTGCCTAGTTCTTTCCCTGTGTTTAAACCCAACACTGAGTTAGTTCTCTGATGTGTGACTCCTTCCTTGTGAAGCCAAATCTCTGCTGGCATTCCCTAAGGTCATCTTAACTGTGGACTCGAAGGATCCACATGTGGACATTTTGAAGACATTCCCGGTGTGTTGCCAAATGGCCCCTCCATACATATTGTACCGATTTACATTCATGCCAGTCAGTGCAGCCAGTAAAACAGAGTTTGTTCATTTCCTGGTCACTGTGATTGATGTGTGTATGCTTGTGCACATGTGCATGCTTTTGTGTGTGTGTGCGTGTGTGTGTGTTGGCCAGCTTTATGTGCTGCAAATGGCATTTTGCTGTCCTTGGTTCTTTTGCTGGGTTTAAATACTGTTTATCACTTTCCCTGTGCCTACTTCCTTTCATTTTCCCCATTGTGAAAAAAAAAAATTCAGCTTTATTGCAGAAAAAAATCAAAAGTGGACCAGTTAGCAAAAGCAAACTAATGTCACCAGTAATGAATCTTCATGAACACCCATGCCTTCCTGAATCATTTTCATCTGTGCCCATTGATATTTTCTGAGACCTACCTGAAATATTTTGACTGTACTCATCTTGTATTTGTTATGCAAATATCATATATGTGTATAATAATGTACATAATGTTTTATAGCTTCTTTTCACACATTCAGTGTGTATTTAAATATAGACACATGCATATTCTTGAAGTTTATTTTATGTCATTAAAGATACCTTTAAAAGATTTTTTCTGGCTATTAGTATTTCATTTAATTGATAGTTCAGTAGAGAGTGAGATATATTTACATATATTCATGTCTATACAATCTGTGTTTGAGTGTGTGTGTGTGTGTGTGTGTGTGTGTGTATTTCTTCCTGCATCTTTGTTATTGGTAGTTTTTCTTCTTCCTAACAAACCTCACCAAGTGCATCATAGGTTGCAAATCTTACGGACTTTCAAGGTCATTTTCTGAACTAACATTGCTTAAAGAAAAATTAAGATGTTAAATATAGGTAGTGTGGCAGGGGCAGCAATATTAAATGGCCATCTATAATGAAAGGTAAGTTTATCTTTATAAGGTGGGTTAATATTTTAACAATACCTGGATACCTGTAACATTTTCTTCACTTTATATTACAATTATTTCTGTATTGGTCAGTATTTTATTTAGGTAACAGGATGGCTTTTTAAATATATTTTAAACATGTTTCATATAAAATGTACATGATTACAATAAAAAAATATTTTTAAATATATTTTATTGATTTTTTTTTTACAGAAAGGAAGAGGGATAGAGAGTTAGAAACATTGATGAGAGAGAAACACCGATCAGTCGCCTCCCGCACACACCCCACTGGGGATGCGCCCGCAACCTAAGTACATGCCCTTGACCAGAATCGAACCCGGGACCCCTCTCTCCACTGAGCCAAACCGGTTTTGGCTACAATAGAAAATATTTTGAAATTGTTAGTGTAATTAAACAAAGTTAAAATCTTAATAAAACACCTGATAGCAATACTTGACAAAATACAATTTTAATAAATAAATCTACATACCTTTATATTGATAATAAACTATGCATTGTTCCATCGCAGGTTATTTTCACTGTTACTGTTCTCTGGGACCATATTTATAAATCATTAAATATATTCTTTTAGCCCTAGCTGGTCTGACTCAGTGGATAGAGCATCAGCCTATGGACTTAAGGGTCCCAGGTTCGATTCTGGCCAAGGGCACATGCCCAGGTTGCAGGCTCAGTCCCCGGTGTGGGATGTGTATGTAAGATCAATTGTATAATGAACATCTCTGTACCTAAATGTCTGGGAATATTTTATTGCTTTTTGTTACTTACTATTGTAATTTCAGGATGACGGAAATACGGACATGTCAAATATTTTTCTTAGTCTGTTACTAAATGTTTCCTAAGATTTATATCAACCAGTAATGCAGAAGAATACATAGATATCTAACCAGATTTTTAAATTGTTCAACATATTTTAGTACTTTTTTCTACAAAATATTTTCAATCATTTTTAATTTTTCAATTATATTTGATATACAATATCATATTAGTTTCAGTGATTAGGCATTGTATAGCTTAACTAAGGATCATTCCAATAAATCTGTACCCATCTGATGATATCCATAGTTATTAGAATATTATTGATATTGATAATATTCCCCATGCTGTACTTTATATTCCCATGACTATTCTGTAACTATCAATTTATTTTTCTTAATCCCTTCACCTTTTTCACCCATCCACCGAAACCCCCCCCCCCATCTGGCAACCTTCAAAATGTTCTCTGTATCTGTGAGTCTGTTTCTGCTCTGCCTGTTCATTTATTTTGTTTTTAGACTCAGTTTTGATAGATGTATATTTATTGCTGTTTTATTGTTCATATATGTTCTCTTTTTTTATTCGTGTTGTTAAAGAAGACCCTTTAATAGTTTATGTAATAATGGTTTGGTGGTGATGAACTCTTGTCTGGGAAGCTCTTTATCTAGCTTTAAATTCTAAATTATAGCTCTTTTTTGATAATCTTGGTTGTAGGTCCTTGCTTTTCATCACTTTGAGTATTTCTTGCCATTCCCTCTGATCTGCAGTTTCTACTGAGAAATCATCTGACAGTCTAATGAGAGCTCCCTTGTAGGTAACTCACTTTTCTCTTGCTGCTTTGAAGATTCTCTCTTTATCTTTAAATTTTTGCATTTTAATTATGATTTGTCTTGGTGTAGGCCTCTTTGGGTTCATCTTGTTTAGGATTCTGCATTTCCTGGACTTCTATATTTATTTTCTTCACCAGATTAGGAAAGTTTACTGGAATTATTTTCTCAAATAGGTTTTCAATTCCTTGCTCTATCTCTTTTTCTTCTGGAATGTCCATGATGTGAATGTTGGTATGTTTGAAGTTATTCCAGATGTTCCTTACACAAGCCTCAAGTTTTAAAATTCTTTTTTTCTTTTTGCTATTCTCATTGGGTGTTTTTTGCTTCCTTATATTTTAAATTGCTGATTTTATTTTCAGCTTCATCTACTCTATTGTTGATTTTGTATAAATTATTCTTTATTTCAGTTCATGCAACTTTCATTTCTGACTGGTGTTGAGGTTCTTACTAAGGTCATCTACTCTTCCCCTAATTTCATCTAGCATCTTTATAACCAATTTTTTGTTTGTTTTGTTTTCATTTTCACCTGAGGATATTTTTTCCATTTTTCAGAGAGAGTGGAAGGGAGAGGGAGAATCAGAGAGAAACATTGATGTGAGAGAGACGCATTGATTGGTTGCCTCCTGCATGCCCTGACTAGGGCCAGGAGCCTGCAACCAAGGTCCGTGCCCTTGACCAGAATTGAACCTGGAACCTTCAGTCAGCAGGTCGATGCTCTATCCATTGACCCAAACTGGTTACGGCTATAACCAATGTTTTTGAACTCTGTATCTAGTAGGTTGCTTGTCTACATTTTGTTTATTTATTTTTCTGGAGTTTAGTTCTATTTTTTTATTTGGGACATGGTTCTTTGTGTCCTCACTTTGACAGCCTCCCTATTTTTGTTTCTGTGCATTAGGTAGAGCTACAGTGTTGCCTGGGCTTGGTACTATGGAGTAAGGTAGTGGGTATCTTGTAGCTTCCCTGTTCATTTGTGATGTGCACACAAGATGTGCGAGCCGCCCCCCCCCATCTGTGTGGGCTGTCTATGCCCTCCTGTTGTAGTTGAGCCTTGATTGCTGTTGGTACGTCAAAGGCAGGGATTTATTCTCAGGGTGATAGGCTGCAAGGACTTTCTGTGACCACCATGGAGAATCAGTTGTGCAGGGCCCGACCCCATAGAGCAGGACTTATTACAGCAGGGCTCTGGTGCTTAGTGAGTCTGCACTTATGGTGGTGGTTGGGTGATGCTTTGATATGGTATGAAGTTGTCCACTAGGTGTGCTGGTTCTGGAGCCTCCTGGAAGATATAGAGCAAGAAAATTCACCACTTTTATTCTCCCTCGGTACCCCTGGCATGAGTTTCAGATGGCTTCTATTTGTGCTGGACTTGGAGATGTCCAGAAGAGATCAAGCTTTCAACCAAAGTCAATGGCCTAGGGCCACTTAGCTAGAAATGTGGGGCTTGCAAAGGCAAGTTGCTGTTTGGTTGAGAGATTTTAGGAAAGTCCACAGCATAAGTCAAGACAGGCCATTGCTATGGGAAATCTGAAAACAGCTTGGGTGGATTTGCAAGTTGGGTGGGGAGAGGTTGCAGGGAATCACTAGAGTGGGGTGAACAGTGATAGTCAGACTGATGGAGTCTCGGCTATGTCATCCATCTACTGGCTTTGTGAGGGAAGGGCTCAGAAAAGGAATAAACAGCCTCTATCAGCACTTCTGTCTGGATGAAAGCTTCCCTCTCACCGGTTATTTCCCTGATGCTAGACAAGCCAGTTTCTTTCTGAATGTCCCTATTGCCTTTATTTATTGATTGATTGATTAAGGTATCACATGTTTGTCCTCATCCCCCCATTCCCATCCTAAGCCCTTCCCCACGCATGCCCCCCCCCTATTGTCCGTGACCACTGATTAGGCTCATATACATGCACACAAGTCCTTTGGTTGTTCTCTCCCCCTTATCCCCACCGTCTCCTACCTTCCCTCTGTGGTCTGACAGTCTGATCTATGCTTGCTTGTCTCTGGGTCTGTTCTTGTTCATCAGTCTATGTTGTTCATCATTTCCCCTAGATGAGTGAGATCATGTGTTACTAGACATACACTTATAAGAACTGAAAATGAGATAAGCAATAATGGTCATGCTGAAAGGCAAATGAATCAGTGAGTTTCTTTTTGGGCCAACAGTTCTTTTTAAAATATATATATATTATTGATTTTTTACAGAGAGAAAGGGAGAGAGATAAAAAGTTGGAAACATCAATGAGAGAAACATTGATCAGCTGCCTCCTGCACACCCCCACTGGGGATGTGCCCCCAAACAAAGTACATTCCCTTGATCAGAATTGAACCTGGGACCTTTCAGTCCGTAGGCTGATGCTCTATCCACTGAGCCAAACTGGTTTTGGCCCAACAGTTCTTTTGAGTTCCAATTTCAATGTTGAACAGTTCCTTATGTGTACAAGTCAGCAATGATATTTCAGTTTTGGATGGTGGACAAACGGTGATAATGCAGGTCTGACCCTCTCTGGTTTGGTCCTGGGCAACCTGCACTGACGCACAGCTGCTGAATGCTAGTATGGAAAGGTGTCATCAGCATCTTCTGTCTCTGGATTGTTTCTCTTCTGTCTTCATGACTGGAGTAATCCTGTCAATTCCTCTCTGTTTCAGGAATCCACATGGTCTCAGAGTTGTTTTCTAAAAGTATACAAACATATTCTCAATAAAAAGTTAATAAAAAATCTTTTCTATAAATTTGACTTGTGATCTTTTTTCATTTTTTGCCCAAACAATTTTCCCTTGGCTTGTTTTGACACCATGTATATTTTACATGGGTGTCTTGCTGTTCACATTACAAATGAAAGTTAATTTTCTATAGTAAAAATTTTCTAGGTGTAATTTACTTACAGGATATTTTTCCTTACATGATATTCTTCTACTAACCCCCTTTTTGATTTAAATATTAGGAGGCTTTTGGAAATTTTATAATGTAGTCATATAGCTTTTAAATTTTAATTTTTTGCACTAAAATATGACTGATTAGGTTCATTTTTTGTTACACAATTTTACCATGAGATGAACCATCAATAAAAATTTTAGTTAACACTTTAGGAACAGCTTTTTGTCCAGTGCAATTAATTTTTCTAGAATACTTGCTTATTTAAATTAGCCAATTTAAATTAGCATGAAAATGACTACTATTTTACTATCAATTGCAATACTCTAACAACAATCTTATTTTACCCTGTAAATATTAGTGGAAAGGATTATTTGCCTTCTTGTGTAAGCCCTGACCATTCCTGGTACTAAGCTGGATTTAGATATCAAAAACCCACTTGCCCACACCATGGGTAAAAGACAACTCAAACAAGTCTTATTGTAGTGAGAGGGCAGCTGCTGTCAGCCAAGTCTCTGTCTCTTACCTGGGTCCCGATTTGAGCTGGGCATGGGAATATAAGCAGCCATGGGGGCAGGAATGAGGGTTCAGGCCCTACAAAGATGGAGGGTGAGGGTCTTTTACCCACCTTTGTTGTCCCCCCAAGCTCTCTCATCAAGGGCCTGATGGCCCTTCTGTTACTGTGCCTGTCTTAGGTTGTTCCTTCCCTGAGGAATCCTACCCACCTCTGGCTAACCAGCCATCCTCTGAGGCCAAACAGGGTGATGTGAGATTCAGTTTTGTCACCTTGGTAGCCTGTGCCCCCGTGGCCTCCATGCCCAGCATCTGCCTTGGGATCCCCCCACTTGCTGGTGGGGCCCCAGCACTGATCACATATCTTGGGGAACCTGGGTTTCTTCTCCAGAGAGGGCCCAGCTCGCCCCACTGGGCAAGAGACAAATCATGGTACCAGCCATCACGAGGCTTCAACCTTGGCATGAACAGAAAGCTCAGGCAACAGATGTGGGCAATTGGATTGTGAGAAGAGGGTCCCTCTTGGCCAAAAGGGTAAGGGGGCCAATATGGAATGCTCAGGTGCCTTCCCAGGAGGCCCTCTACACAGTGGAAGGGATTAAATCCTTTCATATCCTTTTTAAATTGCTGCCAGACATTCAAAGAATTAGTTTGTAAGTTTGTTTGGGATAATTATATATTTTGCTGTTTTAATTCTAAAATATCAATAGATGTGTGACCTTTGTCTCCAAGCACCAAAAAGATGATTGATTTTTTATTGATTTCCAAGGGTGCAAGGTACTATTATAGGTAATGGGGTAAATCAAATTTATTAAAAATTATAATGGCATTGTAGAATAATATCATGAGAGGATATTCTTTGCTCTAGGCCATAGCAATTCCATTGCAAACTGTCTGCCAATTTCTTTTTGTACAGACAAGGTCTTAGTTACATTTTTTACACCTTTCCCAGGAGCAAGTAGTGATAGTCCCTTTCTTTGGTGTCCACACAAGCCAGAAATCTCTCTTTAATTTTACACACAAAGGGGCAGTGGTTTGATTTTGTGTCATACAAAAGGGAAGCTGGGTGGAGTCTCTGTTGCCTTTTGAGCTGCTACCCCAGCACTGGAACTCAAAGGGACTAAGTCCAATTAAGTCCATCTATGAACCCTTTAAGAGAACTGCCTGGAACTCCAGCAGCCCTCCGTTTCACTCAGCCACAATCCCTATGGGTTTTCACCACCAGAAGTTATGAGAACTTCTATTCCTGGCACTGGAACCCTGGGCTGGGGAGCCTAGTGTGGAGCTGGGACCCCTCGCTCCTAAGAGCGGACCTCCACAACTGAGTATGCATCCTGATTTTTATCTGACACACATGGGTGTGGGACAAACCCTTTCAAAATTTCTATTACTTCTACCAGTCTCTTGTACCTTCTTTTTTTGTTTCCTTAGTTATAGGACTTCTTTTCAGCCAGATTTAAGGTGGCTCTGAATGATGGTTGCTCTGTAGTTTAGTTGTAATTTTGATGTGGTTGTGTGATTATACAAGGACCACATTTACCAGAAGTCTCCTACTCAACATATTTTTTTAAGTTTTGTGAAATTTAAATAGCTTGCACATTTTTCTTTATTGCTTCACTTTAGAAGTACATTTATTTTCTTAATAATGAGATCAAGAACATTAAGATACAGATAAAAAACACTTCAGACATATTATTTTATATACTTTTATAAGCTTTCACTATTCATCATTACACATTTAAGACAATAATAGGATCATGTTATATTTTATCCCATAATTTGCTTTTCAGCATATTTTGAACATACCTAAAACACCTGACTATATTTTTCTTCTACAACTCACCATCATTGCATAGAATGAGAATCTTCTTATAGAGTGTCCTCATTTTAGATATTAAAGCAGTTCTTATGTTTTTTCCATTAAACTGAACTCTATGGTAAATAATTTTACATTTGAATTCTTTTTCCCACAGGGAAAAGCATTGAACATTTCTTATTCTAGCAAAGGCTGAGAATTAAAACTTACAAATTAAGACGGGGGTTAGAAATGGTGATTTTAAAAGAAGAAAGACCATCTTTAAAGAACACCTTAGAATGAAAACATTTTTACAAACTCTGCAAAGGAAAGTAAACAAATCTCTGCATTGGTAGAAGAAACAAGTTTATGTATGCTACCTAAGATTATTATACAGACCTTCCTTTTAGGTCAAGGCAGAAATGTTATCTCTGTAATTAAGGAGAGAGGGTATAAAAAGAACATTACATTATCTTCTAATTAAACTCTGCTTCCAGCCTCAATCACTCCTAATACATATTCTACATTGCAGCTATAAAAAGCATTTAAAACTTTTAAAAGTTTTCATGAAATTTTCAGTGGTATTACTTTACCTTCAGTATGAAGTAGACTATCTATGGCTTGGAATTCAGGGTCTTTTATTATTGAGCACTTGATGACCTTTCCTGCCTTATTTCTAACCCCCTAGTCCATGCATGCAATTTATGCCCAGTAACCTAAAGATTTCCCAAAGCCCCAAGCAATTTATCCTCTGAACCCTCGCTTATTTCTAGCATGTATTTACCTCTACATTTTGCCTGGATAATTTCTGCTTATTATTTTGAACAAAACTTAGACTCCTCCTCTAGGAAGTCTTCCACAGTGATTTCCACTTTGTATTTTTTTATTTCATCTGGCAAGTTTTATAATTCATGTTTCATTTCTTGTAACACTTATTATAATACATCCTCATGTAATACAAGCCATTGAGGTGATGACCATACTGAATGATTAGGAATGAACAGGGCACTGAATACCTAAAGATATATTAATACTACACAGAGAGAATTTTCCAGGTGAAGGCAATCTCTGCCTGCATTAACTTTTTAGAATAGCTTTTTGAAATATAATTTGAATACCATACAGTTTATCCATTTAAAGTGTATAATTAAATGTTTTTTTAGTATATTCAGAGTTGAGCAACTGTAACAGTGGGGAAATGTAACCCATTCCACCATTCTTTTGACATTGTTTCTGTAGATGATGTCTCTGGCTGATGTGTGATTGGAGATAAGTGGCCTGTTTGCTTGAGAATTTTAGGAGCTGACTTCAGGTGAAACCAGAGATTCTAGCTCTGGGAGGTTTGTTGAACTTCAAACAATTATCTAAACAGACTGTGTTGGCTTGATGTAGTCTCCTCAACAAAAAAACTCTCAACCTCCTCCCATCCACCCCTATTTCTTTGTTCTGCTTTCCTTATCCCTCCCTATAAAAACCCCTGTCTGCACTGAGATGTTGAGATGGGCTTTGGGATGAGAGTTCCCCATATTCTCAGATGGCTGACACTTGAATAAACCTCTTCCCTTCTCACAAGCAACTATTTCATGAGGTTAGCTTTTGTTGTAATTGAACCTGGGTTTGTTTACAGGTATTGTGTGTGTGTGTGTGTGTGTGTGTGTGTGTGTGTGTGTGATTTTGGTGACAAATATGAGACAATATGGACCCCAGTAAGGTTTTGAGGGCCTGGACTGGGTTCTATAGCTGCTTTTGACAGGCTGACACCATGACAGGAATTTCCCAGCAACTTCTGGGAGTTATTTATCTCAGGGACTATCCCTATTCTTTTTCAAAAGGCATTAGCCCCTGAAATGTTTATCTGGAGAAAGAAAATGGGCCTCTTAAAGTTGATGGGCTCCAAGACTGGGTAAGTTAGACCAGGTGCACACCAGGAGTCCTCTATCACTGCCATCTGGACTCTCTAGCCATCTGGACTTAACAGCGATCACCTGCAGTACCGTTTTAGCAGGGGATAATAAGACTCTATGACATAAATCCAAGTTCTTCCACAGGAGGAAATCAGATTGAGAACTCTGGTCTGCCTGTTCTGTTTGAGAGCTCTCTCATGTCCCTGAAATGAAACTTTGGTTACAGTTGTTTTTTGCTTGCTTTCTTAGCTTTTGGAGACTTGGCTTGATTGTTGCTGTTTTTTGTACACTGGTAATCAATCCTCTGTCTCCATCATTGAGGCTTTGTGTCATTTATACCTTGTAAACTTCATTCACAGTACTGGTTGGTATGAGATAAGATTTTAGGGCTAATGTCCCAGTCTCTCCTTTTAGAGAATTTAGTTTGAGAGTACACATTTGTTTGAACTTTGTCTTTGCTTTAGATGTTGTTTTTGTTTCTGTTTTGAAATGGGCAGCTAGTCTTGATACCATCAGAGGTCCCATTGATACCATCATTAGGTCCCATTTTAGATGATTGATCAACTTACTGCTAAAACCCAATGGCTAATTAGAATTGTTTGCCAAATGTCTGGTAAATGGGATCATATCACTTATGTGAAAGGTTTCATGTTATTACATAACTAGTAGCCCAGTGCATGAAATTCGTGCATGGGTGGGAAGTGTTCCTCAGCTCGGCCTGCATCCTCTCCAATCTGGGATGCCAACATTTGAGTGCATCCACTCAACCTGGGCTCTGTCAGAGAGAGGGCAGAGTGGATTGGAGCTGTGTAAGCATAAGCCAGGGTTTGGGGGATCAGGGGTTAGAGTTTTGAAAACAAACACTCCAGTTTCCTGTCCTGAATCATTCCCTCATGCTGTTGAGGTCATCTTTTGTCCAAACCTTTGCTCTCCAGGAGGTTTTTTCCTGGGGGGGGGGGGGAGAAGGAGGGGAAACAGTTGACCTACCCTATTGAAAAATCCCTTGCCACATACTGTGAAATTTTGGAGGTCCATAAAGAGACTGAGAATAACAATAAACCTCCAAGCAGAATCAATTGCCCCAACCTGTTGAAAAACCTCTCACCCAGCCAGTGGACGACTGATTAAGGCTATTCCAGACTAATCAGTCTGCATCCAGAGAGGCAGGTCTCTGGGGACTTTGAGCCTTTGCCTGATCTAATTAGTCAGACACAGCAGTTTGGGTCCCCACCACAGAAACCATCCTGGACTGCTCAAGGAGGCAAAAGCCAGCAGGACTCCAAGTATCTGCAGCTGATACCTGTGGAACCAGCTCCATGGGGGAAGGGAGTATAGCTCAGAACAGGGACAATAAAGGAGTGAGACTCAAAGCAGACCCAGCCTCTGGGCTAAGGAGTGCCTGACCACTGGATTACTAGGGGATTCAACCTCTAAGACCTCAATCAGGTCACTCAGAGCCAGAAAAAGAAAGGGACTCACATTAATGCACTAGAGAATCTCCCAGGAGGTCAGGGTTGAACACAACAAGAGACCAGATTCAACAACATCATAGCAAAATTCTGTGAGCCCCCAAATAGCAGATCCAAAGCATCTGTATAACACTAGCATGACAATATTGTGGTTGAACCTCACTGGCAGCAAGTTAGAGGGGAGATTCCTCCCATGACAGGACATCAACAATCAAGTCCCAATTACAACAGGAGAGCCCAAACAAGTGGCATTCCTAGAGCCTCCAGCTCAGGTGGACAAAGAGATTACATCACTGGACCCCTCAAGGCACTATCTACATAAGGCCATCCCACAAAGACTAGAAGACAAGGAAGTTCTATCTACTACATAGCAGCAAATACAAAGAAACAACTAAAATGGGGAGTCAAAGAAACAACCCCAAAAGGAAAGAAAAGAAGGAATCTCCAGGAAAAGAACTAAATGAGATGGAGGCAAGCAATCTATCAGACATAGAGTTCAAAGCAATGGTTATAAAGATGCTTAAGGAACTTAATGCAAATTGTAAGAGCATGAAAAGGTTAACAGAAGCCATGAACAAGAACCAGACAGAAATGAAGAATGATGTATCTGATATGAAGAACACACTGGAAGGTATTAGAAGTAGATTGAATGAAGCAGAGGATCGAATCAGCAATTTGCAAGACAATGTAGAAATAAATACTGATTAGAGCAGCAAATAGAAAAAGAATTAGAAAGCAGGAAAATAGCTTAAGAGAGTGCTGGGACAACATGAAATACTAGAGGCCCAGTGCACAAAATTTGTGCACAGGGTGTGTCCCTCAGCCCAGCCTGCACCCATTCCAATCTGGGACCCCTTGAGGGATGTCTGACTGCCCATTTAGGCCCCATCCTAGGATTGGACAGTCAGACATCCCTTTCACAATCCAGAAATGCTGGCTCCCAATGCTCACCTGCCTGCCTTCAGGATTGCCCCTAACCACTTCTTTCTCCCCGCCTGATTGATGCCTAACTGCTCCCCTGCCAGCCTGTTTCCCTGTAACTGCCCTGCCCTGCAGGCCTTGTCCCCCAAAACTGCCCTCCCCAGCAGGCCTGGTCCCCCAAAACTGCCCTTTCCTACAGGCCCAGTTGCCCCCAACTGCCCTCCCTTGCAGGCCTTGTCCTGCCCAATTGCCCTCCCCTGCTGGCCATTTTGTGGTGGCTATCTTGTGTCCACAGGGGGGCAGGATCTTTGACCACTTGGGGGCAGCCATCTTGTGTGTTAGAGTGATGGTCAATCTGCATATTACTCTTTTATTAGATAGAATAGAGGCCTGGTGCATGTGTAGGGGCCAACTGGTTTGCCCTAAAGGGTGTCCCAGATCAGGGTGAGGGTTCCCTTGGGGTTTGGGGCAGCCTGGGCAAGTGGCCTGTGGTGGTTTGCAGGCTGGCCACACACCCCCTGCAACCCAAACAGAGGTCCTGGTATCTGGGATTTATTTATCTTCTATAATTGAAACTTTGTAGCCTTAAGTGAAGGCCAAGGCAGGCCAGGGTGTGTGGAAATCTTGGTTTCCTCCATTGCTAGGGAAACCCAAGCCTCCTTCCTGCTCTCTCCATGGTCACAGCCATCTTGGTTGGGTTAATTTGCATACTTGCTCCTGATTGACTGGTGGGTGTGGCTGGTGGGTATCACAGAGTGATAGTTAATTTGCATATTACTCTTTGATTAGATAGGATCATGACATCCACATTATAGGGAGACCAGAAGGGGAAGAGGAGAAGCAAGGAACAGAGAAGCTGTTTAAAGAAATAATGACAGAAAACTCCCTCAACATGGTGAAGGAAAATGTCACACAAGTTCAGGAGTCACGGAAAGTTATAATCAAGATGAATCCAAAGAGAATCATATCTAGGCACATCATAATCAAAATGACAAATGTTAAAGGCAAAGAAAGAATCTTAAAGCCAGCAGGAGACAGAAAATTACCCACAAAAGAATAACCATTAGAATCTCAGCTGACTTCTCAATACTTTAGGCCAGAGGTGACTGACATGAAGTACTTGAAGTAATAAAAAGGAAGGGCTTAAATCCAAAACTACTGTATCCAAAGAGGCTACAATTTTGCTTCAACCTGAACAGCAAGGTTCAGGATCTGAAGGAGGGGCTGATGCATGAATGAAAATGCTAGACAGAAAAAAACCAAGATAGCGGCATAGGTAAATGCCTAACTGCAGCTTCACTCAACAATTTTTAAAAAAAATACAACTAAAATATAAAGTGGACATTAGCCAGAACTACAGGAAAGTTGACTGACTGGACATTCTACAACTAAAAGGAAAGAGAAAACCATAAGGAAAATCAGAGGAGCTGTAAAAGCCCAAGGTACAGAGAGACACAGTGCACACATGGGGAGAGGACAGAGCCAGAGAGGAGGGGATGGCTGAGTGCCTGGCTGGCGTTGCCTAGCGGGAAGGATATAAAAGATCCGGACTGTGCTGAAACCCAACTCCGACTTCACTGAACCCCAGTTCTGGGCGAGACCCTGGGATCCCAGGCTCATACAGAGGGAATCTGGACTGAAAGGCTGAAGCTCAGGGGAGCAGCGAAAGGCAGAGCCCCCAAGTCTCACACATTTCGCACAGAGGATTAAGCCACTGGATTGCCCTAGTGGGAAGGAGACATAAGCTCCTGACTGCTCTTAACCCCACTCCCAACTTCACTGAACCCCAGTTGCAGGCTCCTTGGGGGAGAGACTAGACTGTCTGGTAGCAGGCGAAACTCTAGGGCGCCTTTCTCTCAGAGGTGCTTGCAGCGAGTACCAAAGGACACTGAGGTACACTGAGACTCAGGAACCTCAGAGGGCAGGGCTAACCGGAAGACAAGGCTGTAGGCTTCACCCTGAAACTCCTTCCCATCCAAGCTGAACACAGAAGCTTTTGCAGGTTTCCAAGTCTAGTGGAATACAGCTGCCTCCTGGCATAAACACAGCTGATCCTCCCAATCTACCAACTCAGGAAAGCAGCAAAAAATGCTGAGACGAGGACACGGATCACAAACGACGGAAATGGAGGACAAAAAGCAACTGGATATAGAGTTCAAAACCATACTTATAAGCTTGTTCAAGAATCTTCTAGAAAAGGCCGATAAAATAAATGAGACCTATGAAGATATGAAAAGGGATCAACTAAAAATGATAAAGGATCAACAAGAAGTGATAAAGGATCAACTAGAAATAAAGAAGACATTCTCTGAAATAAAAAATATCATATAGATTCCTAAAAACAGAATGGAAGATTGCAAGAATCAAGTCAAAGATTTGGAACACAAAGAGCCAGAGGACACTCCTCCACAGAAGCAAGAAGACAAGAGAATACAGAAAGTTGAAGTTAGTGTAAGAAACCTCTGGGACAACTTCAAGGAAACCAACATCAGAATTATGGGCGTCCCAGAAGATGACAGAGAGAAAGATACCGAAAACATATTGAAAGAAATAGTGACAGAAAACTTCCCCCACCTGGTGAAAGAAATAGACTTACACATCCAGGAAGCACACAGAACCCCAAACAAAAGGAATCCAAAGAGGACCACACCAAGACACATCATAATTAAAATTCCAAGAGCAAAAGACAAAGAGAGAATATGAAAAGCAACAAGACAAAAGCAGGTAGTTACCTATAAAGGAGCACCCATACGACTGTCAGCTGATTTCTCAACAGAAACCATGCAGGCCAGATGGGAATGGCAAGAAATATTCAAGGTGATGAATAACAAGAACCTACAGCCAAAAATACTCTACCCAGCAAAGCTATCACTCAGAATTGAAGGCCAGATAAAGAGCTTCACAAATAAATTTAAGCTAAAGGAGTTCATCACCACCAAGCCAGAATTATATGAATTGCTAAAAGGGGTTCTTTAGGAAGAGGAAGAAAATAAAGATAAAAATGATGAACAACAAATACGTAACTATCAACAAGTGAATCTAAAAACCAAGGGAAGTAAAAATCATGATGAACAATATTAACTGGTGAATATAATAGAATCAGAGGTATGGAAGGGGAGTGGACTGATGATTCTCTGGGAAATGAGGAGTGGGGGGCGGGAGAGACTGAACATAAATTGCACCTATGGATGAGGACAATGGGGGATGGGGAAAGGGCAGAGGGTGGGATGGAAACTTGGTGGAGGGGAGCAATGGAGGGGGGAAAAATGAGGAACATTTGTAATAATATGAACAATAAAGATTTGTTTTTTAAAAAAGAAAAGATTCCTCCAGAAGTGCAAAGCCCTGTGCCAGGGTCAGGGCCATCCCACCTAGCATTCATACTCAGTGTTGACTTCACAGGATTGTTTTTACGTACCCACGTAACCAATACAGATACCTCAAGGTCAAAGTTTTACCACATGTGAGAACTATCAGTGTAGACTCTACACTGATAGAGGCACAGAGGAATCTTTCACTCATAACATTAAAACCTAAGAATTCTATAAAAAAATTTAATGATAAATAATTAAGGCAAATACTTAAAAACCCTAGGGCTTAAAAAAATGCTAGACAATGAATTAAGAGGTGAGGGCCAGGTAGAGCCTCTTTCTTTGAATAGACACACTGATTCCTGGCCTAGTATATTTTTATTCACTTTTAGATGCACATCTTGCCCTCAGTAAAGCACAGCAGGCTCATAGCAGACTGTGTCAAAGGTAAGTAAAGGCAAGTAAGGTCCAGTAAACATTATTTGGAGGCTATCAGGTGAGGAAATTGCTTCAAGCCACCGCTATCTCAACATGAACAATCAGTGTCTACTGTAAGCCCTGCTAATGCTTAAGGTCACATCGGTCTCCCACATTCTTTGGTGCAAGACAGAAGGAAGGCCAAGAGACACATGAAAACATGCTCAAAGTCACTAATTATCTGAGAGATGCAAATCAAAAGAATGTGGTACCATCTCACACCTGTCAGAATGGCTATCAACAAATCAACAAATGACAAGTGTTGGTGAGGATGCAGAGATAAAGGCACCCTGTTGCACTGCTGGTGGGAATGCAGACTGGTGCAGCCACTGTGGAGAACAGTATGAAGTTTCCTCAAAAAACTAAAAATGGAACTCCCATTTGACCCACTGATTCCACTTCCAAGAATATATCCCAAACAACAAGAAACACCAATTAGAAAGGACATATGCGCCCCTATGTTCATAGCAGCACAATTCACCATAGCTAAGATTTCAAAACAACCTAAATGCCCATCAGCAGATGAGTGAATTAAAAAACGTTGGTACATATACACAATGGAATAGTACGCTGCGGTAAAAAAGAAGGAATTCTTTTTTAAAAATATATATTTTATTGATATTTTACAGATGTACATGGCCTTGACTGGAATCGAACCCGGGACCTTTCAGTCCGCAGACCGACACTCTACCACTGAGCCAAACCGGTTTCAGCAAGAAGGAATTCTTACAATTGGCAACAGCATGGATGGAAATGGAGAGCATTATGCTAAGTATAATAAGCCAGTCAGAGAAAGATAAATATCACATGATTTCACTCATTTATGGAATATAATGAACAACATAAACTGATGAACAAAAACAGATACAGAGGAAGACAAACATTGATCAGATCATCAAACCTCAGAGGGAATGCCAAAACCAGTTTGGCTCAGTGGATAGAGCGTCAGTCTGCAGACTGAAGGGTCCTAGTTTTGATTCTGGTCCAGGGCATGTACATTGGTTGTGGGCACATCCCCAGTAGGGGTGTGCAAGAGGCAGCTGGTCGATGTTTCTCTCTCATTGACATTTCTAACCCCATTTAGCCTTTTCATTACTGAAGATGAATTCATCAAGGAATGTCTAATTAAAGCTGCAGAAATTGTTTGTCCTGGAAATGTGAAGTCTTTTCAAACAATACTTCTGTCTCAAAATACAGTTGCAAAAAGAATTACTGATTTGGTGGACAATTTAAGTATTCAGATCAAAGCAAAATCATCTAGTTTTGAAGCTTTTTCTGTTGCCTTTGACAAGAGATTGGGCATTGGAGGCATAGCTCGATTAGCTGTGTTTCTTCGTGCTTGCGACATGGATTTCAACATTTTTGAGGGATGATTGGAACTAATATTGATGCATAGCACTAGTACAGGATAAGATATATTTAATTGTGTTTTTAATCTTCTGCACACATACAATCTGCCTCTCTCAAGAATTAACTTCTGTAGCTACAGATGCAGGGGAGGCCGGGGGAAGGTCAATGGGGAGGAGGGAAGGAGATATATGTACTACTAGATGTAATACTTTAAAAAATAAAAATAAAAAGCATATAATTAAAAAAACAACAACAATGGTTTCGTGGCACAAAAAGTGAAATTCATGAAGGATCTAGGATTCATCATATGCATTGCAATATGATGCAATACATTAAGAAGTATTCTGTGCAAAAGTAATAAACTTGGAAAATGAGTTGACATATATCCAAAAAAAGTATCAATTTCATAAGATCTTGAAGTTTAAATCAGTGACAGTTCTCTGTTTTCTTAAGTGAATTAGACAGCAAATATTCTGGCTTGTTCTACTATACTGAGATACATTGGCCATCCTGCTCCAAGGTTCTTAAACAATTCTGGGACTTGAAAGAAGAAATGTATCAGTTTTTTTGTGTGTGTGTGTCTGTTTTTTTATTTTTATTTTTAATATATTTTTTGTTTAAAGTATTACATGTAGTAGTACATATATCTCCTTTTTTCCCATTGACCTTCCCCCAGCATCCCCTACCCCTTGTCGCATGCCTTCATCCCACTCCCCAGTGTCTTGTGTACATTTGTTATGCGTATATGCATGCATACAAGTCCTTTGGTTGATCTCTCCGCCCCCGCCCCTCGCCAACACTCCCCTGCCTTCCCCATGTAATTTGACAGTCTGTTCAGTGCTTTACTGCCTCTGTATCTATCAGGTTATAATGTTCTTTGTTTTCCATAAATGAGTGAGATCATGTGGTATTTTTCTTTCATTGTCTGGCTTATTTCACTTAACATAATGCTCTCCAGGTTCATCTATGCTGCTGCAAATGATGAGAATTCCTTCTTTTTTATGGAAGCTTAGTATTCCATTGTGTAGATGTACCATAGTTTTCTAATCCACTCATCTGCTGATGGGCATTTAGGCTGTTTCCAAATCTTAGCCATGGTGAATTGTGTTGCTATGAACATAGGGGTGCGTATATCTTTTCTGATTGGTGTTTCTAATTTCTTGGGATATATTCCTAGAAGTGGGATTACTTGGTCAAAGGGAGTTCTATTTTTAGTTTTTAAAGGAAACTCCATACTGTTCTGCACAATGGTTGCACCAGTCCGCATTCCCACCAGCAGTGCGTCAGTTCTTAATAACTAAAAATCAAGGCACAAGCCTGATTTTTAACACAATATGGTTGCAAGATTTACCCTTCATGGTTGATATAACAAAACACTTATATGATTTAAACTTAGAACTATAAGGAAAAGATCAGATTGTTACAAACGTGTGTGACCAAGTCAAAGCATTCAAATGTAAGCTAGTTCTTTGGGGGGAAAAGCAGTTGAAAATTGAAGACTTACTGCACTTTCCAACATGCAACATGAACAAATCAAGTTTAGGTGAAACTGCATTGCATCAAAAATATGCAGAAAAAATTAAGCGTTAGAACTGAATTTGAAACAAGGTTTTCAGACTTTAAATGTTTGGATGACAAGCTTTCTTTGTTTTCTTCGATTTTTTCCCATTAATATAGAAATAGTACCTAATCAAATGCAAATGGAGGTAATTGAGATCCAGTATGATACAAATTTGAAGGCAAAATTCAGTGAAGTTTGAATGCCTACATTTTACAAATATTTACCTGCCAGGCTTGAAAATACTCAAAAATTGAATATTAAATTATTTCTATGTTTGGAAGCACTTATTGGTGTGAGCAGTTATTTACAATTATGAAAAAAAAATAAGTCTCCCGTCAGATCCAGTATTACTGACATTCACTTTGAGTCAGTTTTTTTTTTTTGTGTGTGTGTGTGTGTGTGTGTGTGTGTGTGTGTGTGTGTGTGTTTTAAATATATTTTATTGATTTTCCACAGAGAGGAAGGGAGAGGGATAGAGAGCTAAAACGTCGATAAGAGAGAAACACCGATCAGCTGCCTCCTGCACACCCCCACCGGGGATATGCCCGCAGCCAATGCACATACCCTTGGCTGGAATCGGACCTTTCAGTCCGCAGACTGATGCTCTATCCACTGTGCCAAACCGATTTCAGCCACTTTGGGTCAGTTTTAAAAGCAATCACCATAAATAAGATTTCCCTCTAAGTAGGGAAGATATTAGCTGAGAAGAATTACATTATAGTGTCAGGAAGAAAACATTAATTTTATCATTGCTCTTGATACACACTATATTTTTTGGAAATAAACCTATATTTCTATTAAAACTGAAGATTTTGTTTTTTGGTTGTTTTTTTTTTTCAGCCCACATAAACTTAAACCTTGTTTATTTGGTCCATGTTAGCCTCTGAGTTTGATTTGCTTGCTTTAAAGGGTTGGGCTCAGAGTAATGGAGCCTAGACTTGAACGTGTAATTTATGGTAAGCACCTCATTTGTGAAATCGTTGTTAGTTTAAAATGAAATTCCAAATTCCTGAGTGAAGGTGAGCAGATCATAAGAGTTTTGAAAACTCAACTTCCACGTCTCACAAGAGCTTCAGTGTGGGCTTGTCATATTTCTGAATCAAGGGAGTGACCTTCTCAATGTGCTTTACAATCTTGAGCCAGAAATCAGGGATCACTGTAGAAAGAGATCTTTCTATTCCTCCATGTTTATATCCTTTAATTCCTCCATACTCCCCAGTCACCTCCTCCACATCCTTAAAACCTTCTTCATAAGACTTCTGCAAGTCCTCATAGTTGGGCATATTCTCCTCTGGACCCTACATTTGAGCATCAAATCATCTTCTATCTCATAATTATAATCCTTGGCCTTGACTCTCACCTCACACTCCTCTTTAGTGGGATCCTACAGCAGTGTACATTAGGAGCAAGCCACCCACCTGGAACTTCTCAGAAGGAAACATGAACACTTCACTCTAAACAGGAGACATATTGGCACATTGGTCATTTTGAACTCAGCAGACTTAAAGAAACAGCAGGTTCAAGATGGCTGTGATACAGACAACTTTCCTCTCAATGAGATGAAATTCTCTCAGATACTTGGCCAGAAACTTTTTTGAGAGTGTACACTTGGTACTTAACTTCCAGAGGTAGGCTCTCAATAAGATCTTAGTCTAAGGCAAGTATGGGCAAACTTTTTGACTCGAGGGCCACAATGGGTTCTTAAACTGGACTGGAGGGCCAGAACAGAAGCAACCTGACCATGCTGGCACTCTCATCTTGGGCTGCTGGTGAAGGAGCGGAGGGGAGAGCAAGAGAACCCTCCGCTCTTTCGGCTTCGCGGGCCGGATAGAACAGCCGAATAGGCCAGATCTGGCCTGTGGGCCATAGTTTGCCCACGGCTGGTCTAAGGAGTACCAAGTGGGGAGGTTTTAGCTACCATGATGCCAATTAATAGGCTCATTTGACCTGCTGTGCTGTGCTCTCCAAGCCCTTCCATCATTAGATTTTGACAGGAAAAGATTCACACAAGTGGAGGAGAAAGCTCACCAACCAGGACTAAGCAGAAGCAGTTCTGACTATTGTAGAAGTTGGCTTAAAGTGAAGGAAGCAGCTGAGGAGCAGGTGGGTGCAATACCAGAGCAGACTTAAGGCTGCAGCAGAAACAAAACTGGCCTTTCCCATTAGCTGCCATAGGGTAAGTGCCACAAGCCTATTGAGCAAAAGATGACCCTCTAAATTCTTTTTGGCTTCAAATCTCACCTTATTAGTTCAGTTGCTGTGATTGACAAATCCTAGTCTAATGAATGATTAAAGCTATCACACCTCCAACATTACCCATCTTCCCACAGTAGGAGCGACAAAATTTCTAGATAGGAGCAGTTTACTGAGCATGAATCTACTGAGGGAGGGGTAGATTGAAACTACTTTAACATAGATTTGTAAATAGGCCTGAGAAAACTTTAACCTAGAATAACAAAAAATTTAGGAGAGGGGAGATTTTAGAGGCCAGAAAGCTGACTTCCAAGAATCTCTCAAATGGAAGATTAATACATCTAATATGAAGGGCCACTAGAAGAGTGTTATTCAAGAATCTTTAATAACATCTGTGTAGCTTTTTATCAATTTTTAACAAATATTACATTTTAAAAAATTCCAAAAGGGCTCAAATTTGCAGCTTTATCAGATGTAATTACAAAACAAGACAAAACTAAACAAAAACTAAACAGAAAGAAATGACCTTATTATTTTAGTTCCTGAAAGACACATGCCAAAAAAAAGCCTTTCCATATTCAAATCTACAAAAAAAAGAACAGGTAAAAATACTAACATATTAACAGTGAAGAACGTCAGGTGGTAGGTTATGTGACTCCCTGGAGATATTTTATTTTCTAAATTAGCATTTTCAAAATCTCTATAAGTGTGTGCTTTCTTTTAAAATTGGTTCAAATTTCATAGCATTTCCTGTAGAAGAGTGAAATGAGATGGAATATGATGGGAGTAAAGGATGGCCTATGGTACTAATACCCATAGTTATATGTATGGATAGTTAACACTTCACACCTGGCTATCAATATCCCTACTGAAATGCAAATTACCTTTCTGCATGCTGGCTTTTTTGGAGGTAAAACAAAAAGGTACTTAAATGTGAAGTAATGTTACTGAAAAGCAAAACATCTGCCTTTAAATTCTGAATAAATTGGAAATATTCAATGAACTCAGTACTGAGAAAGGTTGAAGACATGATAATGTATTGACAAGATGGAATGCTATGTGGCATCAAAATTTTTCTAGGGTAGAAAAAAACAGTTTTTCCTTGTCTATGTTTTAATACAGATTAAAGATTTTTATTTTTAAATGCTTTTTTTACTACATTCCAGATTTAACTGTTTAGTATTATAATCATAAATAACCAGAGTGTTAGTGTATTTCATTAGTCTTTAAATTTTAGAAAATTGTAAACAAGGTTTTATGTTTCTCACTCTATAGCTTAGCTGCTATTTTAGATGATAGGTTTCTAAGGATGGGTGATTGGTTGTTTTATAATTGATGCAATGTCTATGCTACTTTCTGCATATTCCAATTACCACTTCATAAACCCTCTTGATGCTGAGGAAAATGAAGAGAGGAAGAGGGAATGAAATGAGAGTAGAAAAAGGAGGAGGAAGAGAATAAGGATGAAATTATTCTAGGGCTAAAATACTCATGTTAGGGAATCACAGTTGGAAGGTTCCAGAAGCTGACTTGTGTGGAGGAGGAAGCAAAGAGCTTAAGTAGAATATAAAGAACAGATGGTTTTTCCCTCAATAAATGTCATATAAGTATTTAACCACTCCAATTATGTCTGTGTTATGTGTATGTGTGCATGTGTATGTGCCTGTATTTACCTTCCTATGTTCATGGCAGCATTATTTATAATAACCAAGATATAGAAGCAACCTAAATTTCCATTGATAGATGAATGGATAAAATATATGTGGTCTAATCTTTCAATGGAATATTACTCAGCCATAAAAAATGAAAGTTTACCATTTGTGTGAATAAGGATGATATACTAATTGAAGTAAGTCAGACAAAGACAAATACTATATAATTTCACTTATATGTAGAATATAAAGCAAAACAAAAACAGACTTATTGAACAGGAATCAAACTCATGATTTTCAGAGTAGACAAGAGTTAGGATGGTGATTGAAAAAGGTGAAGGGGGCCAAAACCGGTTTGGCTCAGTGGATAGAGCGTCCGTCTTCAGACTGAAGGGTCCCAGGTTCAATTCCGGTCAAGAACATGTACATTGGCTGCGGGCACATCCTGGTGGGGGGTGTGCAGGAGGCAACTGGTCGATGTCTCTCTCTCATCGATGTTTCTAGCTCTCTATCCCTCTCCCTTCCTCTCTGTAAAAAATCAATAAAATATATTTTTTTAAAAGAAAAAGAAAAAGGTGAAGGGGAATATGGCCAATAATATTGTGATCAGTTTTCACAGTGATGGATGATTATTAAACTTAGTGTGGTGATCACATTGTAAGATATATAAATGTCCAATCTCCATATTGTATGCCTGAAACTAATTTGTATACCAACTAGACTTAAATAAAACTAGTAATTAAAAGTTAAACACATACATACACACACACATCTCATTTAAATAGACTAAGGCAGGGGCATGCTGTGCATGAGATGCTGGAGCTCAGAAGGGAGGTGTGGGCTGGAGTCCTTCCGGTGGGGAGCAAAGCTGTGGAGCTGATGTAGCATTGAGAGCCCAGACCGAATGTGGTGGATGCTCACTAGACCAAGGAGAACTCAGAGAGGGAGAGCGAACTGGAGTATTAAGGGGGGGATCTAATCAGAGCATCAATAAGAAAAGTCATTCAACAACAAGGGCGTGGAATGGAAGATGGCTGCCGACAGGAAGGCATACTGCAATAGTGTGTGAGAAAACAAAGGGAGAGTGTGTGGTCGCAAGGGGAGTGTTTTTTGATGAGTTGAGAGACAGCTATACTCCAGGAGACTGTGGGAGACTGCTGGACGGGGCTCCCCTGA
This sequence comes from Vespertilio murinus, assembly GCA_963924515.1. Lineage (NCBI taxonomy): Eukaryota > Metazoa > Chordata > Mammalia > Chiroptera > Vespertilionidae > Vespertilio > Vespertilio murinus. Next base: position 38,877,574 of record OZ004710.1, read on the forward strand.
CCAGGCAGCCCCCACTGCTGCTGGGTTCCCTCCCGAAACAACCTGCTCAGATATGGAAACTGTGCCATCTTGAAGGGGAAAGTGGATGTTATCAGATGCCGGAAACGCCTGGGGAATCTACAACTACGGCACCATTGAACAGCTGCAAGAACATTGGTCCCCAAGGGGCACAAGCACGCAGATTCAGAGGAGCTCTACACTCCCTCACGGAAAATTCAGATTTCGCCTGGGATAAGGTGAAGTCTGTGCTCCAGCAGGAGAAACATGCACACTGCGGGCGCTGAAGGACATGGGGAAGTCTGCGCCTAGAAAAATCCGTGGCTGTTGGGGCTGGCATGATCTGTGAATGTGGAAGGGAGACTGCAGAGCTGCTAACAGAAGGAAAATCTGAAAAGCAACCCATTTTGATCTGGGTGCAAAAGGATAGCCTAAAATGTTTAAGTGTGCCAGCTGATTAGACCCACCAAGGGGGAAAAAGACTGCACAGACTTGCACACAGCCCTGGAGTTCACACACTTACCCAAGCTCTTTTTTTATTTAATTTTTATTTTTTTTCCCTCTTTAAATCCTTGCTTCTGATTACTAAGCCCAATACATACCTAGAATCGTCCAACTGGGAACAATCTAAGAGACTGCAGGGGAAAGATGTTTTTCTGGAACCAGGCATCAGAACTGGCAATAAGTATCAGAGAATCAGCTCTGGGGCAAACCGCTATTAAGTGCCACAGGGAAAACAAAACCTAAACACTAGCTAGAGAGGACCTACAGACCCAGGGGCCAATCCAGAAACACTGCCACCCAGGGGTTGAGTCACAATTTGACTCTTGTGTCAACACAAATAAAAGAATAGAATAAATAAGGACTTACTGCCTGCTTAAAAATCAGGACTGGATTGCAACACTGAGGAGCAGTGGAACGCAGGGAACTTCAATACTGTCCTGACTAGGAAACAGGTGTGCCACACAGAACAGTAGAGGAAGTGAATGACCTTCACTACTTCACATTTTTATTTATTTAGTCATATTTTATTTAAGAAACTAATTTTTTCCTCACTTGATTTTACCCTTTTAATTACTACATTTTTATTTTAAATCAGTATTATTACTACTACTATTTTACCTTTTTTTTAATAAAAAAAAGTGTCATGTTATTTTCTCTTTATTTTACTTTGGGATTAGTGTTCTACATTCTATTTCCATCTTTCCTTTAGTATCATTTTACTCTATCTCAATGTTACCTTTATGCCATCACTCTCTTCCTCACTTTCCCCCTTTTGTTGTCCTGTTTCTCTTGCCCTATTCCTGCTTTAGATTCTCCCTATTCCTTCTTTTTACCTGCTGTTAAAATTTCACCCTACTTATATATCTAATTTCCAATCCAAGTTCATACACACCTCTCTCTTCTCTTTCTTCACTATCAAAAAATTTTATTTTATTTTATTTTATTTTATTTTATTTATCTGTCCATTTGTTATTGTTTGCTTGATTATAGCCATTGTTTATGCTTGTTTGTGAGGTTGTTTTGCTTTTTTGTTTTTGTTTTGTTTTTGTTCATTTTTTGCATCAGTGAGCTAGAAGACAAGGTAGGAAAAAATACCCAAGTAGAGCAGCTTCTAGAAAAAAAATAAAATAAAAAAAGCAAGAGGAGAGCCTAAGGGAACTTTGGGACAACATGAAACAAAACAACATCCTCAAAATAGGGGTGTCATAAGGACAGGAAACTAAGCAAGGAATAGAAAACATGTTTGAAGTAATAATGACAGAAAACTCCCCTGGTGTAGGGAAGAAAAAACCCACACAAATCCAAGAAGCTCACAGATCCCCAAGCAAAATGAACCCCAAAAAGACCGACACCAAGGTACATTATAATTAAACTAGTGGCCCGGTGCATGAAATTCATGCAGGGGAGGTAGAGGAGGTACCTCTCAGCCCTGCCTGCATCCTCTCCAATCAGAGACCCCTGTGGGATTGGGCCTAAAATGGCAGTTGGACAACCCCCTCACAATCAGGAACTGCTGGCTCCTAACCACTCACCTGCCTGCCTGCTTGATCACCCCTAACCATTCTTCCTCCTGACCTGCTCACCCTCAACTGTACCCCCCTGCCAGCCTGATCACCCCCAAGTGCCCTCCCCTCCTGGCCTGATCACCCCCCAACTGCCTTCCCCTCATGTCCTGATCACCCCTAACCATCTCTGCCTCTGCTCCACCACCATGGCTTTGTCTGGAAGGACTTCTGGAAGGTCTCATGGTCTAATTAGCATATTACCCTTTTATAAATATATATTGGATATAACATACTCCCATAACATATGTACCAGTATTACTCTATGACAATACATACTTCATGCGATAGGAAGGCATCTAATACATTACATTGTATATGTTGTAAGTAGTAGAAAATATTGTATTCGTAGCAATAATATATACCCTGTGACTTCCCTTCCTGATTTGGGAGTGGTTCCCCAGCTCTTTGAACGTTCCTGGCCAGTAATGTGTTTGTTTTTTTTTCATTCAGTGTAACTTTATTTACTATTTATTGCACATGATTTGAGGTCTTTAATTTCTAACCACCAAAGACTCAAAGGACTATTTTTTTCATGAAGTTTAACATTAACATCAGTGAATTCATGTATTCATGTGTTTTTATTGTAAACATCTGAATTATTCACATTGTTATAGATCCTGAACTCATAAGCATGGACCATGCACAGGCTGGCAGCAAGCCAGGAAGCCACTCTGCAAGCAAACAGATACTCTGCATGAGGAGAAAAGACATAGCATAACATTTAATGTCCAACCTGAGTCACCTCAGAATGTTATATATACTGACTTCTTAATGCATATAGTATCAGGAACTCAACTGCTCGGTTGGTGATGGGGTTGACCTGGATTCAGGAGGATTATTCCTAAATAATTAAGGAAAGGGGGGCTCAATCTTTCTTCTTGGTTGCTTGCTCCTCCCCGGCACCTTCATCTTTCTTCTCATCCTCAGCTTCTTGGGAATCTTCTCCTTCACCTTCACCTCCTTGCATCCTCAAATTCTTACTTGGCACCTTCTTCCTCTTCCTCTCTTTTCTCTTCATCAGCCACTTCCTTCTCTTTCTCCTCCTCTTCAGATTATCCTTCAGAGGTGGGGGGGGGGGTCATCCTTAGCTTCTTCGGTTTTTGCAGCCTCAGTGGTCTCCTCCACCTCAATCTGCTCCTCCTGGACGTGGCTGGTGTATTAAGAAGGGAAGGAACAAGCAGGCATCAAGTAGGAGCTAGTCTGTAAACGACCGTAGGCAGATCAACCAAAGATCTGGGAACTCTGGAAGTAGCCACTGGCTATGCTTCCCATGTTGGTGAAACTGAATTGGATCTCCTCACCTTCCAAGAGTTTCCTGTAAGCTGCAATGTCAGTGGCCAAAGCCACATTGAGGAGGACCTGGTATTCTTTTAAATATGCCATTTCACTCTCTGTAGTTCTCAATTTGTTTTCTAATTTGTTGATTGTGTCCTGCACAGCACTAACATCAGAGTTCTGCTTATCCTCCAGCTCTCACAGTTGCTTTCCCAGAACTTAGTTCATGCCCCGGCATGCTTTGATCTCCAGGGTCTTGGCTTTCAGACACCTCCTCCTTAGTGGCTCACACACCGTAATTGTTTTTGGCAGTGCTCTTGGTCAGCATGGTGAAGCAGCTCTTGTACCTTTCTTCTGCATTCTGCATGTTCTTGACAGCCAGCTTCTCCTACTGGGCACAGATGTCCTTCAGCATGGCAGAGAGGCCAGACTAGGAAAACATGTCCATCTCCACAGAGATCTTAGCATACTGGATCTGAGCCTGAAGCTCAGCAATCTCCTCTTCATGGACCTTTTTCAGAAAGGCCATTTAGTCCATCAGGCTGTTAGTGTGCTTTTCAAGCTCAGCGCCAGGGAGAGCCACCTCACCTCCACCTTTGTGTGCCTCCATAGCCCTCTGTGTCATCATGGTTCAGTACTTCTTCCTGGTAGCATGCCTGCAGGTTGCTCCCAGTCCCTTCCAAGCCCTGGTGCCTGCTAACTGCCCACTGCCCTCTCCTCACCAGGGATTTGTGCAGTGGGCTGGGGCACAGGCATCCCATTTTCATTAAAATGTTCAACCCTGGCTTGCTCCACCAGTGTCCACAGGCAGCCCGAGGGGCAGACAGTGATCACAGAGACCCTGGCCATCCCAGCCTACCCAGGGTCCTGATGACTGCCTGGACACAGTGGGCAGCGTCAGGCACTGCCCATTCCCCCCTGCCTGGTTACCTATCGAAGCCTTGCCCCAGCAGGCAACATCAGTCTCTGCCTGCATGACCTTCCAGGTACCCCACAGTAAACTGGACACCATGGGTGGTGTCAGGTGATGCCTGCTCGGCCTGCCTGGTTCCCAATGGCAGCCTGAACACCACAGGTGGCATTCGGTGATGCCCCCGCCCCACTGCCCAGTTACCTATCGTGGCCTTGACCCAGCAGGCAACAACAGGCTCTGCCTACCTGGTCTGCAGGGTCCCCCATGGTGGACTGGACCCGCAGGGTGGCATCAAGCACTGCCTGCCTGACCTGCCTGGTCCCCAATGGCAGCCTGGTCCCAGTTGGCCACATCAGACACAGCCCACCCCTCCTGCATATGTAAAATTACCCTCCATCTTTGTTGACTTAATTTGCATATCAGTCCTGATTGGCTGTGGGCATAGCAAAGGTACAGTCAATTAGTATTTTTCTCTTTTATTAGTGTAGATTGGCAAACACTAACGACAATGTAAGAATCTTAAAAGTGGCCAGAGAGACAGAAAGTTACCTACAAAGGAACCCCCATCAGACTAGCGAATGATTCTCAACAGAGACACATCAGGACAGAAGGGAATGAAATGAAATATACAAAGTCATGCAAAGGAAGGGTCTGAATCCAAGAATACTGTACCCAGCGAGGCTATCAATCAAATTTGAAGGTGAAATCAGGAGCTTCACAGACAAAAAAGGATTAAGAAAGTTTATGACCACCAAACCAGCAGTGCCGGAAATGCTAAAGGTTCTGCTGTAAAATAAATAAATGAATGAATAAAGAAAGAGAAAGAAAGAAAGAAAGAAAGAAAGAAAGAAAGAAAGAAGCAAAGAAGGGACACATGGGTAAAGAATAAAAATGGTGACAAATAAGTACCTATCAATAACTTTAAATGTAAATAGATTAATTGTCCCAATTAAAAGACACAGAATAATAGATTGGATTAAAAAAAAGACCCATATATCTGCTGTCTACCAGAAAACCACTTCAGAAAAAAAGATGCACATAGACTGAGGGTGAAGGGATGGAAAAAAGTTTTTCAGGTTAATGGAAATGAAAAGAAAAAAAAGCGGGGTTGCACTACTTATATCTGACAAATTAGATCTCAAAGTGAAGGACATAACAAGAGATAAGTAAGGCCACTTCATAATACTAAAGAAAGCAATCCAACAAGAAGAAATAATTCCGGTAAACATATATGCACCCAATACAGGAGCACCCAAATACATTTAAAAAAAAAAAAAAAAAACCTCCTGGAGAATATCAAGGGAGAGTTTGACAGCAATACAATCAGAATAGGAGAAATTAATACCCCACTATCACCATTGGACAAATCCTCTAAAAAATAAATAAGCAAAGAAACATCAATCATAAATGAATACCTAGACCAGACGGAATAAACTGACATCTTCAGAACATTTCCCCCCAAAGCCACAGAATATACATTCTTCTCAAGTGCACATGCATCATTTTCAAAGATAGACCATATATTGGGTCACAGGCAAAGTCTCTTCAAATTCAAGAAGATAGAAATCATATCAAGCATCTTCTCAGATCACAGTGGCATAAAACTGGAAAACAACTACAATAAAACAATCCAAAAAAAAAAAAAAAACATATGGAGACTAAATAGCCTGCTATAAAACAGTGGCTGGTTTACCAGAGAGATCAAAGACAAAATAAATAAATAAAACATCATGGCAATAAACAACAATGAAAACACAACAATCCAAATCTATGGGACACAGCGAAAGCAGTCTTGAGAGGGAAGTTCATAGCTCTACAAGCCTACTGCAAAAAAAAACAAAAATAAAAAAAACCCACAAAACAAACAAACAAAAAAACACAAGAAACAAGGGTAATAAATTGCCTAACCCTACAATTCAAAGAGTTAGAAAGAGAGCAACAAGAAAAGCCCAGTGTAAACAAAAGGAAGGAAATAATAAAGATCAGAGCAGAGGTAAACAAGTTACAGGCCAAAAATAAAAAATAAAATAAAAATACAAAAAATCAATGAAACCAAGAGCTGGTTCTTCAAAAGGATAAACAGGATTGATGAACCTCTAGCCATGCTCACCAAGAAGCAAAAAGAGAGAGGAACCAAATAAACATAATCAGAAATGAAAGAGGAGAAATAACAACAGACTTCACAGAAATACAAAGGATTGTTTAAAAATGCTATGAACAACTCTATTCCAACAAACTAAACAAGCTGGAGGAAGTGGACACATTCCTAGAAAAATATAACCTTCCAAAACTTAATCAGGAAGAATCTAAACAGCTCAATAGGTCAATAACTATGGAAGAGATTGAAGCAGTTTTCAAAAAACTTCCAGCAAACAAAAGCCCGGGGCCAGACTGCTTCCCAGGGGACTTTTACCAAACATTCAAAGAACTAAAACCTATCCTCCTCAGACTATTCCAAAAAATTCAAGAGAAAGGAACACTTCCAAACTCACTATGAAACCAGCATCACCCTAATACCAAAACCAGATAAAGACAACACAATGAAAGAGAATTACAGGCCAATATCCAGCATGAACATAGATGCCAAAATCCTCAACAAAATTCTAACAAATCTGATCCAGCAATACATCAGAAAGATCATACATCATAACCAAGTACGATTTATTCCAGGGATGCAAGGATGATACAACATCGACAAATCAATAAACATGATTCATCACATAAACAAATTGAGAGATAAAAATCACATAGTCATATCAATTGATGCAGAAAGAACATTTGACAAAATCCAACACTCTTTCTTGATTAAAAACTCTCAGCAAGCTGGAAATAGAAGGATCATACCTGAACATAATAAAAGCCATATCCACAGCCAACATCATACTCAAGGGGCAAAAACTAAAATCATTTCCCCTAAGAACAGGAACAAGACAGAGATGCTCATTCTCACCACTCCTGTTTGACATAGTACTGGAACTATTAGCTGTTGCAATTAGACAAGGAGAAGAACTAAAATGCATCTAAATTGGAAAAGAAGAAGTAAAGCTGTTCTTATTTGCATATGACATAATATTGTACATAAAAACCTGAAAGACTCCATCAAAAAACTATTAGACTTAATAAATGAATTAAGCAAGGTACCATGTTATAAAATTAATGCCAAAAAGTCTATGGCATTTCTATATACCAATAGTAAACTTAAGAGAGACTAAAAAAGCAATCCCATTTACCATCACACCAAAAAAATTAAGATGCCTAGGAATAAACTTAACTAAGGAGGTAAAGACTTATACACAGAAAACTGTAGGACACTAAAAAAAGGAATAGAGGAAGAAGTAAACAGATGGAAGAACATGCCATGTTCATGTATTGGTAGAATCAACATTATTAATATGTCCATACTAGAAAAAGCAATCTATAGATTGAATGCAATCCTAATTAAAATACCAATGCATATTTCACAGACCTAGAAACAACTCTCCAAAAATTTATCTGAAATGAAAAAAAGACCCCAAATAGCTCCAGCAATACTGAGAAAGAACAAAGTAGGTGAGATCTCCATACCATATTTCAAGCTGTATTATAAAGCAACTCTTCTCAAAACAGGCTGTTACTGGCACAAGAACAGATATATAGACCAATGGAATAGAAAAGAGAAACCAGATATTGAACCAAACCACTATGCTCAATTAATATTTGACAAAGGAGACATGAACATACAATGGAGTCATGACAATCTCTTCAATAAATGGTGTGGGGAAAATTGGACAGATACATGCAAAAAAATGAAACTATATCACCAACTTACTTACTATATATAACTATATAGAAACTATAACACCATACACAAAATTAAACTCAAAATGGATAAAGGACTTAAACATAAGATGGGAAACCATAAAAATAGTAGAGGAATCCACAAGCAGAGAATTCTCAGACTATTCCGAAGCAATTTCTTCACTGATACCATTCCTAGGGTAATGGAAGCTAAAGAGAAAATCAACAAATGGGACTACATCAAAATAAAAAGTTTTTGCACAGCAAAAGAAACCATCAACAAAAAAACAAGAAACCCCATTGTATGGGAGAATATATTTACAAATGATGTCACTGATAAAGGTTTAATCTCCTACATATACAACTTAATAAAAGGAAGATAAAGGATCCGATTAAAAAATGGGCAAGAGACCAAAATAGAATATTTTTTAAAGAAGACTGAAGGGCCGAAACCAGTTTGGCTCAGTGGATAGAGCATTGACCTGCGGTCTGAAAGGTCCCAGGTTCAATTCTGGTCAAGGGCATGTACCTTGGTTGCTGACACATCCCCAGTAGGGGGTGTGTGAGAGGCAGCTGATCAATGTTTCTCTCTCATCAATGTTTCTAACTCTCTATCCCTCTCTCTTCCTCTCTGCAAAAAAATCAATTATATATATATATATATATATATATATATATATATATATATATATATATTTTTTTTTTTAAAGAAGACAGAAGGGCTCGATTGCAACAAGATGGCTGCAGAGGTAAACGCCTAGCTGCAGCTGCACTCAACAATCTCAAAAAATACAACTAAAATATAAAGTGGACACTATCCAGAACTACAGGAAAGTTGACTGACTGAAAATTCTACAACCAGAAGGAAAGAGAAAACCTGAAGGACAATCAGAGGATCTGTAAAAGCCCAAGGTACGGAGGCGCGGTGCACGCACAGGGAGAGGACTGAGCCTGAGAGGAGGGGCGGCGGAGTGCCTGGCTGGCGTTCCCTAGCGGGAAGGAGATAAAAGCTCTGGACTGTGCTGAACCCCAACTCCGACTGCACTGAACCCCAGTTCTGGGCGAGACCCTGGGGTCCAGGCTCATACAGAGGGAATCTGGGCTGTAAAGCGGAAGCTCAGCCGAGCAGCGAGAAAGGCAGAGCCCCGGAGTCGCGCACATTGCGCGCAGAGGACGGACTGTTCGCTGAGCTGCTGGATTGCCCCAGCGGGAAGGAGACAAAAGCTCAGGACTGTGCTGAGCCCCAGTTCTGACTGCACTGAAACCCAGTCCTGGGCAAGACCCTCGGGCCCCAGCCTCACATAGGGGGAATCTGGGCTGTAAGGCAGAAGCTCAGGGAGAGAGGCAAAAAGCAGAGCCCCAGAGTCTCGCACATTGCGCGCACAGAGGACAGACTGTTGTTTGGGCCGTGAGATCGCCCTAGCAGGAAGGAGACATAAGCTCCGGACTGCTTAACCCCACTTCCAACTGATCTGAACCCCAGTTGTGGGCTTGTTGGGGGAGAGACTACACTGTCTGGTAGCGGGCAAAGCTCTAGGGCGCCTTTCTCTCAGAGGTGCTTGCAGTGAGTACCAAAGGACACTGAGGTACACTGAGACTCAGGAACCTCCGAGGGCGGGGCTAACCGGAAGCCAAGGCTGTAGGCTCCACCCTGAAACTCCGCCCCATCCAAGCTGAACTCAGAGAGGCTTTTGCAGGTTTCCAAGTCTAGTGGAATAAGGTTGTCTCCTGGCATAGACACAGCTGATCCTCCCAACCTACCAACCCAGGGAAGCAGCGAAAATGACGAAACGAGGAAACAGATCACAAACGAAAGAAATGGAGGACAAAAAGCGACTGGATATAGAGTTCAAAACCACGCTTATAAGGATGTTCAACAATCTCTTAGAAAAGGCCGATAAAATAAATGAGACCTATGAGGATATGAAAAGGGATCAACAAGAAATAATAAAGGTTCAACAAGAAATGATAAAGGATCAACAAGAAATGAAGAGTACATTCTCTGAAATAAAAAATATTATGCAGAGTCCTAAAAACAGATTGGAAGATTGCAAGAATCAAGTCCAAGATTTGGAACACAAAGAGCCAGAGGACACTCCTCCACAGAAGCAAGAAGACAAGAGAATCCAGAAAGTTGAAGATAATGTAAGAAACCTCTGGGACAACTTCAAGAGAACCAACATCAGAATTATGGGCATCCCAGAAGATGACAGAGAGCAAGATACCGAAAACATATTAAAAGAAATAGTGACAGAAAACTTCCCCCACCTGGTGAAAGAAATAGACTTACACGTCCAAGAAGCACACAGAACCCCAAACAAAAGGAATCCAAAAAGGACCACACCAAGACACATCATAATTAAAATTCCAAGAGCTAAAGACAAAGAGAGAATATTAAAAGCAGCAAGACAAAAGCAGGTAGTTACCTATAAAGGGGCACCCATAAGACTGTCAGCTGATTTCTCAACAGAAACCATGCAGGCCAGACGGGAATGGCAAGAAATATTCAAGGTGATGAATAACAAGAACCTGCAGCCAAAAATACTCTACCCAGCAAAGCTATCACTCAGAATCGAAGGCCAGATAAAGAGCTTCACAAATAAATTTAAGCTAAAGGAGTTCATCACTGCCAAGCCAGAACTATATGAATTGCTAAAAGGGGTTCTTTAGGAAGAGGAAGAAAATAAAGATAAAAATTATGAACAAACACGTAACTATCAACAAGTGAATCTAAAAACCAAGGGAAGTAAAAATCCTGATGAACAATATTAACTGGTGAATATAATAGAATCAGAGGTATGGAAGGGGAGTGGACTGATGATTCTCGGGGAAATGGGGAGTGGGGCGGGGCGGGAAGAGACTGAACATAAACTGCACCTATGGATGAGGACAATGGGGGATGGGGAAAGGACAGAGAGTTGAATGGAAACTTGGTGGAGGGGAGCAATGGAGGGGGGGAATGAGGAACATTTGTAATAATATGAACAATAAAGATTTATTTAAAAAAAAAGACAGAAGGAAGGCCAAGAGACATATGAAAACCTGCTCAAAGTCACTAATTATCTGAGAGATGCAAATCAAAACAACAATGCAGTACCATCTCACACCTGTCAGAATGGCCAACATCAACAAATCAACAAATGACATGTGCTGGCGAGGATGGGGAGAAAAAGGAACCCTCGTGCACTGCTGGTGGGAATGCAGACTAGTGCAGCCATTGTGCAGAACAGTATGGAGTTTCCTTTAAAAACTAAAAATGTAACTCTCATTTGACCCAGTAATCCCACTTCTAAGAATGTATCCCAAGAAACTAGAAACACCAATCAGAAAGGATATATGCACCCCTATGTTCATAGCAGCACAATTAACCATAGCTAAGATTTGGAAACAGCTTAAATGCCCATCAGCAGATGAGTGGATTAGAAAACTATGGTACATCTACACAATGGAATATTATGCTGCCATAAAAAAGAAGGAATTCTTACCATTTGCAGCAGCATGGACGAACCTGGAGAGCATTGTTAAGTGAAATAAGCCAGGCAATGAAAGAAAAATACCACATGATCTAACTCATTTATGGAAGATAAGGAACATTATAACCCGATGAACAAAAAGATAGATACAAAGGCAGTAAAGCACTGAACAGACTGTCAAATTACAGTGGAAAGCTGGAGAGTGTTGGCGGAGGGAGGGGGGTGGAAAGAAATCAACCAAAGGACTTATATGCATGCATATAAGCACAACCAATGGACACAAGACACTGGGGGATGGGATGAGGGTATGCGATAGGGTGTAGGCGAGGTTTGGGGAAGGTCAATGGGGGAAAAATAGGAGATATATGTACTACTACATGTAATACTTTTTAAAAAAAACTGAAAATTAAATTTAAAAAATAAAACATAGGAATGAAATTTAAATAAAATAGACTAAGGCAGAAGGCTCAAATAATATATGAAGTGTGCTTGTGTGAGGACATGCACACACAGGCCAAAGAAGAGACTTACATTAGGGACCTGTGCTGATTAACCTCTTTTTCCTTTCATCCTAACCCCTGCTTAGCACCCACACAAGGAGTTTTACAAGAACTAGTGTCCTTTATGATTAATAACACCCCTACCCCATGCACTTGCATCTCACTTCACCCCTTCCATCTCATGAGTAAGCACATGCAAACATCGCGCACACACACAACCAGTAGGAGTGTAAAAATATGTGCACATGCAGCATGAGGGTTAGTGGAGTTTTTATGGTCTTTAATCACCTTGGGAATAGATCAACACATAGATCATTTGTGTGGTTTTAAAAAGCAGAGATCATATAATTTTAGACATACTTTTGTCTTTTACCTTTTAAAACTATATTATTTGGCAAAGAATTCAGAAAAAATATATTTCTGAAATGTGTTCCATAGAAAACTATTCTTTATACATCTTTGCTTTCTATTGATTTTTAGAGAGAGGGAGGGAGGGAGAGAGAGAGAAACATCAATCAGTTGCTTTCCCATGTGATTCTCAAACCTGTAACCTGGGTATGTACCCTGACTTGGAGTCAAAGTGCCACCTTTTGGTCTATGTGATGACACTCCAACCAGCTGAGCCACCCAGCTGGGACTATATGTCTTTTCTTTTTTTAAATATATTTTTATCGATTTCAGAGAGGAAGGGAGCAGGAGAGAGAGATAAAAACATTAATGATGAGAGAGAATAATTGATCAGCTGCCTCCTGCACCCTTGCCCCCCTTACTGGGGATTGAGCCACAATTCTTGCATGTGCCCTGACCAGGAATTAAACTTTGCCCTTCTGGTTCATAGGTTGATGCTCAACCACTTACCCACACTTGGCTGGGCTACATTTTAAAAGATTATCTGCTTTAAAATAATCAGCTATATGTTGCATATATCTGTGTGTAAAAAATCAAATCTGCTATCTACCTATGGTTGATATATAATTTCATGTGATTTTTAGTTTCTGTATTCTATTATTTCCTGGTTTCCAAATATTTTAATTTAATGATGCATTTATTGGCCAGTGGAAAAAATGGCCTGTGATGAGTGTTGAGTTTGATGTACACAGCTATAAAGCTATTGAATGTATAGGGAAGGCGAGGAAGTAACACCATAGTTAGTCACTGTATTTTCCTCTTCATTAACCAGGTTTGTCAGTAAGTTAAGTACTGCATCTAAACTTGCCATTTAGTACTTCTAAATATTAGCAAAAATCTTTGGGAGTCTGTTATTAAAATAGAAAGTATAAGCTTTCAGTTTTTTATTAATAATTTAATAAGAATTTACTGTAGTCTTTTTTATACCACACAGTTTTGAGTATTTTAATCTAAACTTAATAATAAAAATAATAAAGATAGATATACCTATCAACACCTATGTGCTATGCATATTTAAAAGCACTTTACATAAATCAATTTGATCTTCATAATAATCTATGAGGTAGTTCACAATAATTATCCTGCCTTTCAAGATATGAAAACTGAGACACATAAAGTGACTTGCACAAGGTCACCCAACTAATAAGTTACAGAATTGGGATTTAAATCCAAGCAGCCTTGCTTCAAAGACTGATCTCTATGCCATATGATATATAATACTTAATACTGAAATTTGCACTGTAAATTGCATGCCCCCAAATGAAATTTTATTATATTTACATATTTAGTATATCCCTTAAAAATATCAAAACTCTAACAAGGCCCATTAATGACCTGAAAACTCCTCCAGGACTGTATGAATTATGTTTTTAAGAACAGCTGCAAAAAGTATTAAGGTAAAATTCTATTTTTAGTTATACTTGTGTCCTAAACCCTAGCACAGGACTCTCTGGTATGTGAGCTGAAGCTAATGGTTACTCCAAGGCCTAAAGGGTCTTTATACCAGTCTAAACCCAAATCAAATGTACTGTCATCACACCACAAGCTATGGGAAAATTGACAGTTTCAAATTACCTTTCTGAGAAGGGGTGAAAGAGAAATATAAAAATCAGTCTCTGACATCAGGAAGCTGGCCTGATATTCATAGGTAGGCCATGTTATTATCTTATTGGGCATAAGCCATCTCACAGAACAGCCTCAGACCAGGTTACTCTAGAACTACAATTAAATGTGACATAGCAAAGCCACTTAATTTTGCCTAAGCATAGACAAAAATAAAGTCACTGTGCCAACCAAAAAATACCAAATCCTTGCCATTCTAGCTAAAATGAGTGGCTACAACCTTTTCACCAATTACAGACTTATTCTTGTTCTAGTCTCTCCTCCCTATAAAGATTTATTGAGCTGCTAATTCTAAAAATTTTCCTACAATCTAGAGTAAGCCTCCATTTTGTTAGACCCTCCATGAAATCATACAATCAAAGCCCAAATCCTGCAATGTGATTTTTTAACACCCACTTACTGATAACATACAATAGTTCCCCATGATGTGTGTTCAGCCTCATGGCAATAATGAATGCATCCAACTTTTTCAACTATGGGTATGTCTCTCATGGTCTTAGGCTGGAGGCCATTGCCATGAGAGATACAGCAAAGGGGACTGGCCTGCCCTTAGAGAGAAAGCCTAGAAGCAGTTTTACTGCTCTACCTCATGAAGGCAAGAGAAAGGGACAGGAGGGACTTCAAGATGCCTGGTTCTCTGTGAAACAGTAGAAAAGATACACCCATGTTCCTGACATTTTAATGCACACTAAAAGTAAACACAATTAAAGGGGGCTTAATCTTTCTGTGTGTGAGAAGGGTTTTGGGGGGAGTCAGGGATTTAGTAGAGGTTGAAATTAGCAGTGATTAAAACTGTGAAAAGGTCCACATTTGTCAAGTGAACATGGGAAATATTTCCATATTTAGGTTCCCCTATAAAATTAACTTGTCTCTGTTTCCCTATATATTGTCAACTATTGCACCCCAAGCAAGTGAGCATCTACTATTGTACCTGGGAGAAAGATATGATATTATGTCCAGACAAGAAGAGGAAAAATCCCATGCCTTCTTGCTCAGCTGATTGTAGAAAGATGGGACAGAGTGAGAAATACAGGCAGTGTTATAAAACTTACCTTTTTGAGCCAAAATATGAAGGAACAAATATGTTCAATAGTAGAAAATTAACTCACAAGCAGAAGAGTTTTTGTTCCACTTTCATTTTATAATTCTGTGGGATCACATTACAACCACCTGGGATGTAGAGTGCATAGGCAGCTATAATAAGACAAAGTTATCACTTCATACCCACTCTCAGCATTCACAAGGTATGGAAGAGATTAAAAAGTTCCATGCTGGATTAAGAAGTACAGATGGGTAGTTACAAAATAATAAAGTACAGCATAGGGAATATAGTCAATAATATTGTAATAACTGTGTATGGTGACAGGTGGGTACTGAAAATATTGGGGGGGACATGTTGTAAAGTATAATTTATACCAGAAACTAATAACTATGCTTTACATCAGAAGCTAATAACTAATATAACATTGAATGTCAACTGTACCAGTAATTGAAAAAGTAAAAAAAGGAAAAAGAAATTAATAATCACACACACACACACACACACACACACACACACACACACACGTTCTGTTGTCCCAGTGGGATATATGTGACTTTCATAGAGTCTGCCAAAGGGGAAAGCCAAATCTCTGGGTTTCCATACCTGAAGAAGGCAAAGTAGGCTCTGAAAGGAAGTCAGCTCTCTGACCAACAACATCTCACTGTTCCCTCAGTGTATGCTCCCCACCCAAGCCATAAAGCAATAGAAGCCTCTATACATCCAGATAACATTGTGGAAGGGTAGGTAAATCTGAAATATTGACTAACACACAAAACCTTGCTGTTTTAGACAGAGTATTTAAGCTACTAAATAGCAATGAGTTTACTAAATTGGTTAAATTTGAGATTTTTGTTTTCTTGAAAACCTGGGCAGAAGAGGTGGTCTCAGGATTAAGACTATATCAGTTATGCCCTGACTGGTATGCTCAGTAGCTAGAGTGGCAACCAGCCCACTGAAGGGTCAAGGGCAGGTACCTGGGTTGTAGATTCAATCCCTAGCCTTGGTTGAGACAACTAATCCCAATGGATGTGTCTCTCTCATCTCCTCCCGGCTCCCTCCCTCCCTTCCTCCCATTCCTCCCTTCCACCTTCCTTCCCTCCATCTCTCTAAAAATCTGTGGGAAAACATCCTCTGGTAAGGATTAACAACAAAAAAATGTTTAAAACTACTAGATCAGTTATAAACAATAAAAAAGTTATACTGTCTTTGCATATCTAAGTATAGTGTTAGTAAATTTGCATGCATATGTACACAGAGAAAAATAATAGTAAAAAAATAAATCAAAAGATTAACAGTGCCTATCTTTAAGGAATGGAAATATGAATTTTAGGGCTTCCCCCCCACCCCCGCCCAGGGGGGTTGGCTTTTTTATTGTTGAAAGTCTTACATATGTCCCTCCCCATTGAACCCTTTTAGCCTTCCCCTGCTCCCCCCCACCTCAGGCTTTCACCACCCTATTGTCTGTGTCCATAGATTATGCATATATGCGTACAAGTTCTTTGGTTGATCTCTTCCCCCCCCCACCCAGTATTTTAATTAATAATTTGTGAGAGGGAGAGAGGGAGGTAGAGGCAGCGCGGGCCCGCAGAGGGACTCCGGCGGCACTGAGAGAGCGAGGGGAGGAGGGAGCGGCGGGGCGCGGGGACCCGCACCCGGAGCCCAGGCGGAGGCGCCGGCCGGGAGCCGGCCGGAGAGCGGGCGGGCAGGCGGGGCGGCGGCGACCCTCCTCCCGGGCCCCCTGGCCGCGGGGTTCGGCCGGAGCGCGCACACCTCCTCCTCCTCCTCCTCCCCTCCCCGCGCATCGCCCGGAGCAGCGCGGCCAGCAGCCCGGGACCGCACCCCGGCCCCACCGACCACCCTGCCCGCCATGGACCCCGAGGACCGCAAGAAGATCCAGTTCTCCGTGCCCGCGCCCCCGGCCAGCTGGACCCCCGCCAGGTGGAGATGATCCGGCGCCGGAGACCCACCCCTGCCATGCTGTTCCGGCTCTCTGAGCATTCCTCCCCAGAGGAGGAGGCCTCCCCGCACCAGAGAGCCTCAGGAGAGGGGCACCACCTCAAATCGAAGAGATCCAACCCCTGTGCCTACACACCCCCGTCGCTGAAAGCTGTGCAGCGCATCGCCGAGTCTCACCTGCAGTCCATCAGCACCTGCAGTCCATCAGCAACCTGGGCGAGAAGCAGGCCTCCGAGAAGGAGGAGGAGAAGGAGTAGGAGGAGGAGGAGGAGGAGGAGGAGCTTGGGGAGCTGCGGGAGCTGGGCTACCCGAGAGAGGAGAAAGAGGAAGAGGACGATGAAGAAGAGGAGGAGGAGGAGGAGGAGGAGGACAGTCAGGCTGAAGTCCTGAAGGGCAGCAGGGGGCCTGTTGGGCAGAAGACACCTTGTGGCCAGGGTCTGGGGGGGCCCTGGGAGCGTCCGCCCCCTCTGGATGAGCCCCAGAGAGATGGAAGCTCTGAGGACCACGTGAGAGACCCCCCCCCCCCCCCGCACGAAGTGAGCCCGGGGAAGACCCACAGCGCCCCGCCCACCCTGAGCCTGGCACATAGGCACTCAGCTCTGCATCTCCCAGAAGGAAGTGGAGGGGGCATCACTGTTCTGCAGAAACCCTCTATCCCTACCCTGTTTTCTACCCTTCCCCTCACTCGCTAGGGCTGCGGCTTCTGGTTTCTAGAAGACTAAAGCTGGTCTGTGTTTGCTTGTTTGCCCACTTTTGGCTGATGCCCAGAGCCCTGGGTACTTGCTGCCTGATGCCTACGCCTGCCAGTTATTCCCCTATCCACCCCGTGGGATGTAGGATGCGAGAGACATTGCTCGGAAAATCTAGTAATCGAGGGACACAGGTCCATCCTTCACAATTCTACTCCCAGACCCTTTCCCTTGGGCACAGGAAAACCACAGGGCAGGACCCTAAGATCTGAGGAAAGGGGGGTACAGAGAACCTGTAGGTGCCCTCGATCCTTCTCCATCCCCTCTCCTCCTATGGGGGATTCCCAGTCACCACCCGTCTTACTGCTTTCTTCCAGGGCTGAAGATTCAGGCACCCTGAAATGGGTCTTCATTTTGGAAATCTTCCTCTATCACCACTGCTCCCTAGCCTGGGTGCCTGGAAGATGGACTGGCAGAGCCTGCTTTGTTGCGTTTTGTTTGTGCTTTGATGCCAGGAATGCCACCTAGTATACATGGGGGGGGCACATGTTGAGGGGAGCCAGATTCTTCTTGTCCTGCAGCTGCTCTGCCCCCATCCCCTCTTCCCTGACTCCAGACCTAAACCGCTCCTTGCTGTAATAAATCTTTGTACATAAGAAATAATAATAATAAATAATAATTTGTGGTATTTTCCAAATGTTCACCAATGAACATATTACTTTTATAACCAGAAAAAAATATCAGTTTTAAAACATGATACACTGAAATTTTTATTCATTTTATTTTGCAGTGAAAGAACATGAAGTCTTTTCGAAATGGTAAAGTGATCACTTTTACTGAATGATTAAATGTTGTATAGGAAAAATATTACACACTGTAATTACAGCTTACATAATTACAGAGTACAATGTGTCAAACTTTTAAAAGTACTGTGATTAACATTTCACTGATAAACAATAACCTCAGTATTACTAAGTTTCATTATTTATTATGATTACATAATATAAGAGCATGTGAACAAGCTGTCATTAACAATAAATTTGACTTTGCCTGAAATTCTTAACCATATGCAGGCTTCTTCTTAAGCATTCAAGTTTTAAATTCTACTGCATTTTTATTGCAAAATTAAGCAGGCATGACAACATTAAACTCACTAGCTAAAGGACCAAGAAAACAAAATTACCCAAACAACAGCAAAAAAAAAAAAAAAATTGGGTCTCATTTAGCAGTCTGGATAGTATTCACATCAACAAATTGATAGCTACATCACAAGAGAACTTCAGAAAGATTAAAATACATCACACTATTTTAATGTCTTAAATCATTTACCACTGTATACGTTACTTGAAAGCATTCTATCATTAAAATGCAAGATCAAATGAATTAGTGTTTGAACTTCTTTTATATTTCTGACATATGCTTTAATACTCTAAGAAAAATCCAGAACACAAGACTAATTAACTTTTTATTTTTATTTTGAGTAACTAGAGCTAAGACTGTTAATTTCAGGGCCTTGCTGATCTGCCTTAGCGGTCAATGTCTTCTACCATTGCCTGAAGATTTTCCCAACAGGCTTTAACCTCCTCAATTGCAGCCATCCAACTATCATGAATAATTTTGTCATAAACTGCATCATTAACTTCCCTAATTACCCCCTCCTGCTGAGGTTCAACTGCATCACCTGAGAAAAATAAAACTGATCTTGGGATTATGTAAGTACGTAAATTATGACCAAGTAAAAAATCATCATTTGCATTTGAGCTAATTCCATAAGGGCTAAAGAAATTGAAGAATGAATCGTTGGGAAAATCTTCAGTTACAATTCGGAATGTTCCCCAGATCCGATGTCTCTGCTTCTTCTTGATGGTTTTCACAGTGACGTTCTTTCCTTCATTCCAATCAATTTCACAGCCTGTGCAATATTCAATCGCAGTTCCCCTATAGGGATGGGGGTCATAATATGCTAGTCTTGACTTCAGCACATAGGTCTTGGTCAACAGCTCATTTTTGAAAAATTCATTGGGTTTGAAGTGAAATTCCAGTGTGAAACTGAGAGGCTCATCGGGATCTGAAAACTTCACTTTAATATCTCTCAGGAGTTTCAGAATAGGCTCATCATATCTCTTAATCAAAGGAGTGAGTGTGTCAACATTTTTTAAGACAGTCAGCCAAAAATCAGGAATTCCTTGAGGATCTTCGTTATTCTCCCCCGCAGCCTCAGTGTCAGCAGCAGCAGCAGCAGTAGCGGTGGCAGCTGCAGTAGCGGTGGCAGCTGCAGTAG
Organism: Vespertilio murinus; assembly: GCA_963924515.1. NCBI lineage: Eukaryota > Metazoa > Chordata > Mammalia > Chiroptera > Vespertilionidae > Vespertilio > Vespertilio murinus. The sequence continues at coordinate 38,897,577 of OZ004710.1, forward strand.
CGGAGGCAGCTGCAGTAGCGGTGGCAGCTGCAGTAGCGGAGGCAGCTGCAGTAGCGGAGGCAGCTGCAGTAGCGGAGGCAGCTGCAGTAGTGGCGGCAGCTGCAGTAGCGGCGGCGACATTATTGTCGTCATCCCCCAGGATCTCATAATCATAATAATCTTCCTCATAGCCCTCTTCCATATACTCGTATACCATACCATCTTCATTTCCATACATCTCTTCCTCATCATACATATCAACATCATCATAGTCCTCACAGTCTGATTTATATTCACATTCCTCTTCTGTAGGTTCATAGATTGCATTGATGATCTGACGTCTTTTTTCAAACAAGGGCTGATACATTTCAGCAAACTTTCTCTCAATGTCATGAAATTCCCTCAAGAATTTGGATTCTAGATTTGCCACTCTAGTTTGAAGCTTTTTGATGGCTAGCACACGGTACTTAACTTTCATAGGCAGGCTTTCAACAAAGTCTGTATCTAAAAGATAACCAATACGTCCTTTTGGACGTTCTGGGTCTGAGTTCTCATCAGTAATGTCACCTTTTTCCCCATCTTCCCCAGACCCAGAAGCATCTTCACATTTCCCCGCTTCTTCCCCAGGCAAAGAAGCGGCTTCTTCACCGCGCTCTCCGTCATTTCCAGGCCCAGCTGCGGCATTTTCACCGTCCTCTGGCTGTTTCTCAGGCCCCTCCACCATCACCTCATTATCAGCCTCTTCTTGAGTGGATATTAACAATTCCTCTCTGTCGGCTGATTCGGCCATTTTTCAAAGGACCGTACACGTCTAATGCGGCTACTTCCAAGATCAGGAGATCTGACCTCCGCAGGGAAAGACTCACCGAATATCAGAAGCAGCGACGCCTGTTGCAGAGGTGGAACTAGCGGTAGCGGGCAGACTGTGAAAGCGATGGTTCGGATTGCAGCCGGGATGAAGGCGGTGCTGAGCTGTGAGAACTGAACTGAGGCAGCAGCGGTGGTCTGGGCTTGGGTGCAGAGGATGGAGAGATGGCGATGTGAACCGTCCTGCAAGACCCCGCCAGAGATGCAGAGTGTCGCAGTGGGTAGACCTCCGCAAACAGCAGCTAGCTAAAAAACCAAACCAAACAAAAAACAAACAACAACAACAATGCTGCCGCAATATGATAACGCAGCTTTCTCTTCACTGTATTTTCTTGGTGCCAGTAGCTAGCTGCGTCACTCGCTCCCTCCCCCACAACTCTGCTCTAATCTCATTTGCTGGGCTGTCGTAATTGACAAACCCTGAGCCAATAAATTATTAGATCGATCAAATTCCTAATTCCGCTCACCTTCTGAGAATATGGCTGATTCATTTACCACCTCCTCATCCTCCAACAGCCCTTCTCCCCGAATTTTCTGGAAACCCATATTGTATTAGTTTAGCCTTTCAATTTCCAACTGATATTATACTTTTATAATTTCGAAAGAATGAAGAGAAAATTGTAATTAAAAGAAGGTGAAGGAATTAAGCAAAAATAAGGACACATACAACAGTGTGGTAGTACCCAGAGGGGAAAGGGATGGGAGTTTTGTGGATGTGAGCAAAGATGGGAGAAATGAGGACAGAAAAGAGATTTTGCTTGAGGAAATGGGCACAGATGCAGTGTGAGGACGATGTTTTGTTGAGTTGTATAATTGTAACCAGTATGGTTTTGTGAGCCAATATCACCCCAATAAATTCAATTTAAAAATAGAAAAATAAAATAAAATGTTGGACCAGGGGAGAGAACAAGACATCCATCCATCCTAACGCTATCCCTCTGATTTTAGCCCTGGGCTCTGGAAAGAGGAATAGTGGGTGGTGGAGGAGCTTATAAGGAGAGGCTAGAAAAAGAAACACTAAAAGTTTAACAATACTGGTCTCAGGTTGGTGTAACTGCCAATTATTTAAATATCCTATAGTAAGTTTTTCCGTATTTTCCACAAACTTTATGATTGGTGAGCAGTAATTTAGATTGGGAAATTCTTGAAAATTTTCTGAGTGGATGGCAGGCTAAGGGTGTGTGTGTGTGTGTGTGTGTGTGTGTGTGTGTGTGTGTGTGTGTTTAGAGTGAAATATCCTGTGATTAAGAGTTAAAGTGCTGCCAAAACCGGTTTGGCTCAGTGGTAGAGTGTCGGTCTGCGGACTGAAAGGTCCCAGGTTCGATTCCGGTCAAGGGCATGTACATCGGTTGCGGGCACATTCCCGGTGGGAGGTGTGCAAGAGGCAGCTGGTCGATGTTTCTCTATCATCAACGTTTCTAGCTCTCTATCTCTCTCCCTTCCTCACTGTAAAATATCAATAAAATATATTTTAAAAAAATAAAGAGTTAAAGTGCTGTATCCAACTGTATGTTACGTGAATACAATGAAGACATGAACACTAAAAATAAATATACATAATAAAACTTAAATAGTGAAGACTATAAACCAGTTGCCTGGTTTATCAGTAGCCCAATCCTAATACTGACTTGCTACTTCCTCTTTCCTGTTGCTAGCTTTAGCCCTCTAAGGAATTTTAAAAAGAAGGGCTCAAAAATGAAGTAATGTTTCTTGTAAATATCATAACATTTGGCTGACACTTTTGAGTTATTGAAAATAATCTAAATCTCAACATTAAAGGCATGCTTAAATATATGTAGAGTATTTCTACAATTGAATCCTATGCAGTTATTACAAAATTTCCTCTGGGTAGGAATCATTGGTGATGCTTATTTTCTCCACATTTCTAAGGCTGATTATTGATTAATTAAACAATTTTTTAACATTTTAATCATTTTCTTTCCAGATTTAAATGATAATTTGCATTGTGTTACTATTCAGCGATAAATACTGTTTAGATAGTATTGTATATCTTTACAGATTCTTTTATTATGCGGGTAAATTTTTCATTTTAAATTATTTTATCTCTGTATTTACAAAATTCAAATTTCAGGCTCATGTGCCATTCTGATCGTTATGAGTCCCCTGCATTCCAAGTTTTATTTTTTTCTGGTTCTTGTTCATGTAAGAAACATCTAAACCTGTAAAGAATTTTTGTGAATTTATTTGAGCCAAACTGTAAATAAATTCCAGAAAGCAGAATCTTAACAGATTGAGATAATGCTCCAGAAAATGGCAGTTTTGCACCTTGTTTTCTACATTACAATCATAAGATGAGAGTAAGGAGATTATAAGAAATCCATTAGGGATAGATTAGGGAAGTGGGAGAAAGCAAAGCAGGGAAATCTCTGTGATTGGACAAAAAGTAAAATGATAGATACACACTTCTTTAACGTTAGGTGGGTGCAGGATAATTAGCAGTCAGCAATTAACTCACTAACAATGAGGGGATTTGTGGTCTCTAAGGAGAGTGCCTGTGCTTTGAGGGGTCCAGAAAAAGGAAAATTACTTTTGACATTCCAAACATATGTTATTGTAGATGCAAAAAGGCAACAGGCAGGCTCAATTAAGGTAAAGATTGGCCTTTGTCGGGAAGATACCAGCCTATGACATGACTACCCACTTTTTTTAGTTAAGAAAATTTATAGTTTCAGACCATCCTTTTTGGTTACTTTAGGACTCTGAGTCTACAAGAGTGCCATGCAGGCCTTCACTGAGCTAGTCAGGTTAGTATGTGGCCCCTTTGTGTTGCAACATTGTTTGTAATGTTCTGATAATTAATCTCATATATGCTAATTTTTTAAATTTGGAAAATGAGAAAAAAAATTTAGAGTATATCAGAAATAACTAGTAATCTCACAACCATGAGAGAACCAAGATGTGCATTTTGGTCTTTTTAGTCTAAGTTGTTTATAAATGTGTTGTTTTTAGGCTGGGGTTTTAAAAAATAAAACTGGATAGACTCATAAACTTTTTTCTCTTATTAGCATATTCCAAAAGGGTAGTGAAGGCATAGGGTGGAGGGTGGGGCAGGCTAGAAGGGTTCAATGCTGGGGGTATGTAACACTGCTGTCACCTTCACTGTTCCAGTTTTTAAATCCTGAGTCAAGTGCCAAAAAAATAGATTTTTTAAAAACCCACACAAATAAAAGCATGCTAATTTCATCTCGTTTTCTATGCAAATTAGGTTTTGTCTAGAAAGGGTGTAACCAACTAAGTAACAGTCTGCCTAGAAGCATTTGTGGTGGATGATGGAGGAGCCGGAATCATCATACTCCTGCTTGCTAATCCACATCTGCTGGAAGGTGGACAGTGAGGTCAGGATGGAGCTGCCCATCCACACAGAGAACTTGCGCTCAGGGGGTGCAATGATCTTGATCTTCATTGTGCTGGAAGCCAAGGTGGTGATCTTTTTCTGCATCCTGTCAGTGATGCCTGAGTACATGGTGGTTCCACCAGACAGCACCGTGTTGGTGTACAGGTCCTTATGGATGTCGACATCACACTTCATGATGGAATTAAAGGTAGTTTCATGGATGCCACAGGATTCCATGCCCAGGAAGGAGGGCCAAAAGAGGGCCTCAGGGCAGCAGAAGTCTCCTCATTGCCGATGGTCATGACCTGACTATCAGGGAGCTCTTACCTTTTCTCCATGGAGGAGCTGGAAGCTGCAGTGGCCATATCCTGCTCAAAGTCCAGGGTGACATAGTATAGCTTCTCCTTGATGCCATGCACAATTTCCTGCTCAGTTGTGGTGGTGAAGCTGTAGCCATGCTCCATGAGGATATTCATGAGATAGCCTGTCAGGTCTCAACCAGCCAGGTCAAGACACAGGATGGTATGTGGGAGGACATAACCCTCCCAGATGGGCACAGTGTGGGTGACTCCATCACCAGAGTCCATCACAATGCCAGTGGTACAGCCAGAGGTGTACAAGGACAGCACCGCCTGGATGGCCACATACATGGCTGGGGTATTGAAGGTCTCAAACATGATCTGGGGTATTGTCTCACAGTTAGCCTTAGGGTTCAGTGAGCAGAACAGGATGCTCCTCGAGGGCTACATGAAGCTTGTTGTAGAAAGTGTGATGCCAGATCTCCTCCATGTTCTCTCAGTTGGTGACAATGCTATGCTTGATGGAGTACTTCAGGGTCAGGATGCCTCTCTTTCTCTGGACCTCATCAGCCACATAGGAGTCCTTCTGGCCCATGCCCACTATCATGCCCTGGTACCAGGGGCACCCCATGATGGAGAGGAAAGATGGCTTTGGAGGCATTGTCCACCATGACGCTGGCTTTGCACATGCCAGAGCCATTGTCAACCATGAACACAGCAATATCATCATCCATGGTGAGCAGGAGGCAATGAGCATCAGCAAAGGTGGAAGAGCCTGCACTGGAGGTGGATATGGTCTCAACAGTCTGGGTCATGTTTTCTTATGCATTTGGTAATTCCATGTCTTTTGATTGGAGCATTTAATCCATTTATGTTTAATGTTATTATTGATATGTACTTGTTTGTAGCCATTTCTATTCTTTATGCCTGTGTTCCTTCCTCTTTTCTATTTCTTCTTTTTACAGCATTCCCTTTAGCATTTCTTCCATTGCTGGCTTGGTCATGATAAACTCCCTTAGCCTTTTTTTGTCTGTGAAGCTCCTGATTTTCCCTTCAATTTTGATTGATAGCCTTGCTTGATTGAATATTCTTGGATTCAGTCCTTTGATTTGCATCACTTTGTATAATTCATTCCATTCCCTCCTGGCTTGATGTGTTTCTGTTCAGAAACTATTTGATAATCTGATGGGGGATTCTTTGTAGGTAACTCTCTGTCCCTCTCTTACAGCCTTTAAGATTCTCTCTTTGTTGTTAACGTTTTCCATTATAATTATGACTTGTCTTGGTGTGAGTCTTTTGGGGTTCATCTTGCTTGGGACTTTCTGTAGTTGTGTGACTTTTTCTTCCCCATATCAGGGGAGTTTCCTGTCATTATTTCTTCAAATAGATTCTCTAAACCTTGCTGCTCTTCTTGTCCTTCTGGCACCCCTTTTATACATATGTTACTTTGTTTTGTGTTCTCCCAAAGCTCCCTTAGGCTCTCCTCCTGCTTTTTCATTTTTTTTCTCCAGTTTCTGTTCAGATTGGGCTTGTTTCTCTACCTTATCTTCTAACTCATTAATTTGGACCTCCACTTCTCCTAGTCTAATGTGGAAACCTTCTACTTCATTTTTATTGTACTATTTTTTATTTTGATTTCTTTTGATTTTTGCATAGGTTGTTGATTTTCTTGTCCATCCGATTTATGAAATGTATGACCATTACTCTGAATTTCTTTTCTGACACATTGCATGCCTCTGTTTCATTTAGTTCCTTTCTTGGTGATTTCCTCCACCCACACCCTCTTTTGGGGGATTGTTTTGTTGTTTTGCCATTCTAGTTATGACCAAAATGTCCAAGCAGCAAATTGTGGGGGCCTGAGCCATGTGCGGTGGGAGTGTTGCACCACCAGAGCATCACTGAAGAGCTCAGAGACCAAGACGTGTGGCTGCTATCGGTCCGTGAGAGCCTCATGCACTGAGAATGAGTCCCTGCATGCCTGCACTGAGAATTAGAGTCATGGGCACTCAGTGTGGCCTCGTGCATGCTTTGAGAAACTGAGTCCCCACATGCATACACTGAAAATCAGAATCCCCAAGCGTGCACCAGGAATCAGAGTCTCTGAGTGCTTGTGCTGAGAATTGAGAATTGGAGTCTCTAGAACTCAGTGCAGCCTCGTGCACACTCTAAGAACCAAGGTCCCTGAGCACACACACTGAGAATCAAAGTCACTGGCACTTGGTGTGCATGCTGAGAATCAGGGTTTCCAGCGTGTATTCAGCAATTTGGGGATTAGGAAGGGTTTTAAGAAACATCTCTTCCAAGATGTATTCAAATCCTACAATTTAAGGTTTGGAAAATAAACCTCAAAATTTTTCATTGTGACCACAACTATACACTGTGCCTTTGTAACATATTGAATGCCAGACCTCTGGTTTCCTGGGTTTCTGCTTGGATTTTTAAAACCAGCTCAAAGTTTGAGCCTTTAAGGTAGGTTAACTGACCAGGGCTCATCATTTTCCATTTTCAAGGGGAAACATTTTGTTTAGTTCATTACTCGATGAGTTATCAGCCATTTGGTTTAATCCTAAAGCATATCTCTCATCTAGAATTTGTTTCTACATTAATGTCCCTCCTCTTTTGTTTCTCTTGTAGGAAGAAATGTGTCTGACATTTGTTTAGGACTTGTAAATTCCAAACCAATTGGCAGGTGTTCCTAGATGTAAATATGGTTCAAGATGGATTCTAATGCCATGTAGCTCCTTAATTAGGCTGGTGCTGCATCTTAGTGCCTCAATGGAGTTAGGGAACCAATTTAAAGAAACCTTTGTCTTACAGAATGATCCCTGAAACTTCATATTAACCAGAGAAAATCAGAAGAGGTTTGCTAAAAGCCATAGAGAAAAGGAGGAAGATTCAGGAAGGGGTTAGAAAACTTGAAAAGAAAGTGAAACTTCCCAATTACCTTTGGAAAATTTGAAAGTATGAATAAAACTCTATTTGAAGAAGGGCATGAGAAAGTATATTGAATGTTGTAACACAAAGAAAATGTTTATATATCCTTCCAAAGACCACTACAATGCTCTTTTTACTCTGCTTAAGTCAATACCCCTTCTTAAATTCATTCATTATCCACTGGGAGATAAAAATTGGTTTAAGATTTCCACATTAAAAATAACTAAACTATTTTTCTAACATGTAATAGGGGATATCCTAGAACAAAAGCTAAGTGACAATAAATGCTGCTTTAATTACTATATAAACAAAATTCTCTCTAGAATGTATATGTAAGTATAATGTATTTAAATAATAATGTCAGGATCATAAAAATTTGCCATACTTGGAGCATCCTTGTGTTTCTCGGTATGTTTAAACTTGGAATAACATTTAGAACACTAAACTGGCAATCAAAAATAAGTGTTTGGGTCCCCACTCCTCAGCTCACTAGCACAAAGCCATTTACCTATACTATGCCTTGGGTTCCTTATCTGTGAAATGGTATAAGACACATTCTGCATAATTTGAAAGCAATATGTAAGAGGTTAAATAGAAAACAGAATAATGAACTCCATAAGATATAAAGGGAAGTGCATGTATAATGGATGCTACTACTAATGCCAATGCTGTTCCCATATGTGAGTGGAAAGAGAATAGCAATGGCAGATATGTTTTTGCTTTAAAATACTTTAGTCTAGCAGTAAGTAAATGGTGGTGTGATAAGTAAGTCAAATGTGTGTGTGTGTGTGTGCGTGCGTGTGTGTGTGTGTGTGTGTGTGTGTGTTTGTGTGTGTAAGAGATACAGATTACAAAGTATTTAATGGAGAAATGGACTTATGACCAGTTGGTTCAAAAATATACTTGGTTTATATGTAAAAGTAATAGATGATTATGGGAACAGAGGCGATGATTCCTTCAAACCAGTGGTCTGCAAACTCATTAGTCAACAGAGCCAAATATCAACAGTACAACGATTGAAATTTCTCTTGAGAGCCGAAAACTAACTTCTATGCATGGGCCACGAAGTTTCAATTACATTACACGTACGCGCCCGCACATTGTATTTTGTGGAAGAGCCACATTCAAGGGGCCAAAGAGCTGCATGTGGCTCGCAAGCCATAGTTTGCCGATCACTTCTTCAAACAAAACAATCTCCAAAGAAGTAAAATATGATCAAATGCACTGCTTTCTCCCAGATTATGGAAAACCAGGACAAAAGAAAAGTATCATATGGTTTACACAGATAATCAAAGGTTGGAGATGGAGAAGGAATTCCACTGCAATAGATACATTACTATACAGAGAAAAATCAAAGTTGGCAGTCAACCTGGGCCTTTCTGAAAAAGTTACACCACAAGTACATCCAACATGTCTCATATAGTTATTTCAATAAGTTTAGAATTTAGGAAAGTCTGTAAACAGGAGTGGAAGCAACACAAAAGACAAAGGCCTTCTCTAAGCTCTACTAAACCCCACATTTGTTCTATTGGACCTCTTAGTTTAGTCTCATTGGTTAGTGGGTTTATTTATAACTGAATGTGGGGTTTAGTAGAGCTTTTTCCACAACATTTTCAGTTGTGGAAACAAAGAATGACATAGGAGGTGGAAAATAATTAAAACTCCCATAGAGTCCTAGCCAGTTTGCTCAGTGGTTAGAGCATATGCCCATGGACTGTAGGATCTCGGATTCCATCCTGGTTCAGGGCACATACTTTAATAGCAGGCTCCATTCTGAGCCCCTGTCAGGTGTGTGTGGGAGGCAACCAATGAATGTGTCCCTCATAAATCTATGTTTCTCCATGTCTCTTCCCTCCCTTCCAGTCTCTCTAAATCAATGAAAAAAAATATCCTCACATGAAGATTAATAACAACAAAAATCTCCTATAGAATTGATGAGTCAAGTCAAAACCTTGATCTGGTCCCCAAGTAGTCACAAACAACGTGAGAAGTAGAGATTTGGGTCTTAGAAGATGGCAGTGCTCAGGACGAAGGTGAGGGAGAAGGTGTGAGTGAGTGAGGGGGTAAAAGGAGAGTGTGTGGGTGTGTGTGGTGTGTGTGTGAGGAAGGGACAGTTAAACCTAACAGGAGAAGCAGAAACTGGCAGATCAGGCTCTCTTGGGAAGGGAGAAACTACCACTGCTTTGGGCACTCCTGGGACTGTGGGACTCTGGCACAGCACGGATCCCATGTCATTTTGAAGAGGAGAATGGCCTCTTCTAGGAATTCATCAACACCACCACCCAGTCAGGCCTTGGACCCTGCCTGTGACGTGGCAGCCACTCCAGCCAAAATCCTTCTGCCCCATTTGCAGACCCACAGGTCCTGGGACCTCCACCTCCAAAGGTGCATACTCCCGCAGCAGTAAGTGCAATTTCTCCCTCCCCAGTGGCTGAACTCCTGACACCACGGTCCTGCATCTGCAGCACCATAGTCACACTTTTCAAGCGCACAGGCTGCCTGAGCCCACCACTCCACAGGCCGCTAGTGGGTGCCACCACAGGGCACTCTTACCCAAACAAGGGCCCACTGCCCCAGCAGTATAAATTCTGGATTCCCCCTTCCTAGATATCTTCCCGCAGCCACCTCAGTCACTCTGATTCAGTGCAAGTGCTCCTCTGGGTGCCTGAGCTCACTGCCTCTTGGCACACACAAACCCAACCAGGGGCATAAGGCTCTCGGCAGTAGAAATACAGACTGCCCCCACTCCTAGCTGCCTTCCCAGAGACACCTCAGTCACATGTCTTCAGTTCAAGGGCCTATCTGAGTGCACTGCCCTGGCAATCGGCCCTGGCATACCCCTGGGAGTCACCACTGGGCTTGTGTGAATTCAATCAAGAGCACAGCAACAAAAACTGAGTATTCCTACTTCACAGCTGCTTATATCTGGACCCCACAGTTGCACTCTTCCAGTATGCTGGCCCCCTCAGCTCAAGGCCACAAAGCTGGCTCTTGGGTGCCTCTGTGAGCCCCACCTGGGTGCACTCTTATCCAAACAAGGGCCCACTGCCCTGGCAGTAGAAAAATCTGGATTCCTCCTTACTGGATACCTGCCCACAGTCAACTCAGCTCCAGGGCCCCTCTGAATGCCTGAGTACAACACCACTGGGCATGAGTGAATCCAACCAAGGCATAAGGCCTCTGGCAGTAAAAATTCAGACTTTCCCCATTCCTGGCTGCCTACCCACAGACACATCAGTCACGTGGCTTTAGCACAAGGGCCTATCTGAGTACACTGCCCTGGCTGCCAACCTCTGGACACCACAGCCATGCTTTGCCAGCGCACAGGCCTCCTGAGCCAAAGGCCGCAAAGGCAGCTCTTGGGTGCCTCTGTGAGTCCCCGTTGGTAATGCTCTTATTCAAACAAGGGCTCACTTCCTTAGAAATAGAAATTCTGAGTCCCCTTCCCCTCCCCTTTTCTGGATACCTGTACACAGACTCCTTGATCACATGGCTTCAACACAAGGGCCACACTGAGTGTACTGCCTGGGCAAACAGTTCCGGGATGTCTCTGTGAGCTGCCACTAGGTGCACACAAACCCAACCAAGGGCACAAGGCCCCCAGTAGTAGAATTAGGAATGACTTCACTCCAGGCTGTCTGCCCAGAAACAGCTCAGTCATGCAGCTTCAGTGCAAGGGCCTCTCTGAGTGCACCGCTCTGGAAAACAGCCCCAAGGTACCTCTATGAACCACCTCTGGGCGCATGCAAATTCAACCAAGCAAAAACTGAGTCTACCCAATTCATAGCTGCTGACCTCCAGACACCACAGTCATGATTTTTTTTCAGCGCACAGACCTCCTGAGCCCACCACACCAAAGGTGGCTCTTGGGTGCCTCTGTGAGCCTTTGCAGAGTTCACTTGCATCCAAACAATGATGCACAGCCCCAGCCATAGAAATTCCGATTTCCTGTGTTCTGCCTGCCTGCCCACAGACACCTGGGTCCCGTGGCTTCAACACAAGGGCCACGCTGAGTGTGCCTCCCAAGCAAATGACTTCCAGGTGCCTCAGTGAGCCACTGCTGGGCACACACAAATCCAACAAAAGGCACAAGGCCTCGGCAGCAAAAACTGAGTCTTTGCACCCCACAGCTGCTAACCTGAGGACACTGTAGTCATGCATTTCCAGAGTGCAGGCCTCCTGAGCCCCACCACCCATACAGATGACTTCTGGGTGCCTCCATGAGTCACTGTTGGGCATGTCCAATTTCAGCCAAGGGCACAAGGCAGCAAAAATTGGGACATCCCCCTCCCTGGCTTCTGACCTCTGGACACCACAGTTGTGCCTTTCCAGCACACAGACTTAAAGAGCCCGCTGCCCTATAGGCAAGCTCCCGGGTGCCTCCTTGAGCCCCAGCTCGGCACGCTCATATACAAACAAGGGTGCATGGCCCTAGCAGTAGAAATTTGGACTTCCACCTTCCCGGCTGCCTACCAATGGACATCAGACAACATGTCGTGTGCTTTCAGCACACAGGCCCCCTGAGGACACTACTCCAGCAGGCAACTCCTGGGTGCCTCTGTGAGCTGCTACTAAGTGCACTTGTATACAACCAAAGGCTCAAGGCCTCGCAGCAGAAACTCAGACTTCCCACCCCTCCACTGCTGACCTCCAGTCACTGCAGTTGCACCAATCCAGTGGGCAAGCACTCTGAGCCCAATGCCCTGGCAGGCAGCCCCCAGGTACTTCTCAGAACTGCCTCAAGGCACAACCCCAGTTGCTGGCATCCAGTCCCCGCAGTAGTGCTGCTCCAGCACAAGGGACTCCTGAGTCCACTGCCCCAGCAGACAGCTCCTGGGTGCATCTGTAAGCAGCCACTGGGCGTGCATATCCAACCAAGGGGGCACATCCCCCGAAGCAGAAACCAGCACTTTTCCCTCCATGGGGTTGATGGAACTCCACAATTGCTCCAATCCAGTATGTGGGCCTCACGATATCACACCCCCAGCAGAAGGTTCCTTGCCTCCTCTGTGTACTGCCACTGGGCATGTGCCTCTCCAACCAGGGAGCACGGCTCCTGAGTAGGATCCACGACATCCATATCCTGACTGCCTACTATGGGACAGCTTAGTGAATTACTGAGAACTTGCCTCCCTGGAAAAGGTCCCATTATTTCAGCCACAGACCCTGAGATTCCCACATCCCCAGTCACAGGATCCTGAACTCACTCGTGATTCAGAGAGGGAAATCACTTTGGCCAGAGTCCCACTGCCTCAACCATAGACTATGAGACACCCACCTTACCCCCATTGTCATGGGCTCAGTGCCCCTAGCAGTGAGTTGCAGAGTGACGCTAATCCAGCAGGAGTCACACCACACTGGCCAAAGTCACAGTACCTGATCTCTAAGCCCTTAGACTCCTTCCTCCTAGACCAGCCGTGGGCAAACTACGGCCTGAGGGCGGGATCCGGTCCGTTCAGCTGTTCTATCCAGCCCGCTGAGCCGAAAGAGCAGAGGGTTCTCTTGCTCTCCCCTCCGATCCTTCACCAGCTACAGTGTTAACATGGCAATGTCGGGAAACATGGCCTCAGCTCCTTCTTCCGAGTGGGCGGATTTATATCCATCCATTCAGTGGAAGGAACAACCTCTCAATCTTCCAGAGGCTCCTCGTAATGCCCGCGGATGCGTCTCCCGACATCACCCTGGGAATGCGTAGACACGTTATCGTTATCGTGGTGATGTAGGGAGACACACCCCTGGAGAGCACAGTATCAGAGCCTTTCTGAGGTAAGATTAAGAGCTCTACTCAAACACAATTTTTTCCTGTTCCCACATTCTGTACATCACAATGACTTCTTAATAAAATAACAAAGACTTTCAGCTTTTAGGGCTTGTATCCACTGCAGTTTTTTCCCCACTTCGGACACGTGCAGCAGGGGAAAAGACACACAGAGGACATGTCACACTAGCCATGCTGGGGCTGCATTTTTTTTTTGTGCTGATACGGATGCGGTATCAGTAACGCTACCTTAGCCACTAACCGCATGTGTTAGCGGCAAAACAAATGCATTTTGCGCTGCGTTTGTTTCTCCCCCTTGTGCCTGTAAAAATGCGTGCTACAGGGCATTTGTGTTAACATGCACCACTGCACATTAGCATCAACGCAAACATGATGGAAACCTGTGTACCCTGCATTAACCCTAGCTGCGCTGCATTGCAGTACTGCACCACACTGCAACGGCAGCACGGCTAGTGTGAACGAACCCAAATTCAGTGGGTTGAACAAAAAGATTGTATAGAAATGTGATGAACTAAAGATTTTATTACAAAATCGCTTAATTTCAGGGCTTCAGTAGTAATTGGACAAATGAAAAACTGAAAATCAAATGTTCATATCTAATACTTGAATGAAACCCTTTCCTGGTAATGACAGCCTGAAGTCTTGTACTTATGGACATCACCAGATGCTGGGTTTTCTCCTTTGTAATGCTCTGCCAGGCTGTCATAGTAGAGGTATATAAATATCCTGCCATTTCCAGCTTTTAATAAGAAAAACTGTTGCAATGGGCATTTAACAGTGGTACTTGGTTGTTTTTATAGAGTCCAGTGGATGCAATCTGACATTGATAATGGACTCTTTCACACTATGTGCACTGTGGCTGTTTTTTGCCAGTAACGGAAGTGCTAGTGGTAACTACTGGTTACCCATGTTTTGCACTGCCCTAGCACCTCTCATACAAGTGTGTCTGGAAGACACAGCAATGTGCAGCTATGTGTGTTACCATAAAAAAAGGGCCGGTGTGAAAGATACACAGGTTTCCTATGGAGGAAAGGGGTTGTTCTCTATGGTCAGGGTGTGCCTCTGTCCCATGTCTGAACTTTTTCAGATGATTTTGTTATATATATTAGAAGACCAAAAATGTTATAGTAGAGCAAATTTAATTACTTGTTTTTATACTTTACTATTTTATTTTAGTAAATAATTTAATAAGAGAACAGTACTGTTGGTTTTAGCCCAATATTAAACATGAGTGGACCAAAGAAAAGGAAAGTGGACAGTGAATGCCGAGTGCTTAAGAGGGAGTGGACAACAAAATATTTTTTCACCAAAGTCCTATCAATGCTGGCATGTCTGATATGCCAGGAAACACGTGCAGTCTTCAAAGAGTACAATCTCAGCCGTCACTTTGCCACAAAGCATGGCAACTATGCTAGCAAGCAGTCACCTCCAGAATGGGAGGCTACTGCACAGAGGTTGATGGCTAAATTACAGGCTCAGCAAAATGTCTTTTACAGACAAACTGCAATTCAAGAGACAACTACCAAAGCAAGTTTTATGCTATCATTCAAATTAGCAAAAGCTAGCAAACCTCTCTCTGAAGGCAAGTTTTTGAAAGAATGTATGATAGAGATAGCAGGTCTCTTGTGTCCAGAGAGCAAAGGCAAGTTTGAAAAACTCAGCTTATTGCGCAGGACAGTGACTCGTCGAGTGGAACTGATTGATGAAGACTTGGCCAGCAAGTTAAATAGTAAGGAAGAGTTCTTTAAGTTTTATTCACTAGTATTGGATGAAAATAATGACATAAAGGACATTGCTCAGCTCTTAATTTTTATCCGAGGGATTAGTGACAATTTTGAAATTACAGAGGAGTTTTTAGTCATGGAGCCACTGAAAGGAAAAACACAGGGAGAGGACTTGTATGACCAGGTGTCCACTGTCATTGAGAAAATGAAGCTACCATGGAGTAAACTTGCTAATGTCATGACAGACGGATCTCCAAATTTAACTGGAAAAAAAATGTTGAACTGCTAAAAATAATTCAGGATAAAGTGAAAGAGGAGAACCCTAACCAAAATGCTATTTTTCTTTACTATATTATTCACCAGGAATCATTGTGCAAATCTATATTACAACTTAATCATGTTGTTAATCCAGTCATAAAGCTTGTTAATTTCATTTGAGCAAAGGGACTTCAGCACTGTCAGTTTATTAAATTACTGGAGGAAACTGATGCGGATCACCACTACTTACTTTACCACTCTCGTGTCCGCTGGTTGAGTTTGGGCAGTTTTCCAACGAGTGTGGGAGCTCAAAGAAGAGATTGGTGCATTTTTGAAATTAAAGGGGAAGTCTGACAAATTTACTGAGCTGAGTGACAAGAATTGGCTGTGTGACTTTGCATTTTCTGTAGATATATTTTCACATTTGAATGAGCTAAATGTGAAGCTACAGGGAAAAGATTAGTATGTACATGACATGTACACTAATGTGAAAGCCTTTAAATCGAAGCTGATTTTCTTTTCCAAATTTCAGACAAAGTCTTCACTCCACACAGAAGGAGACCATCCAAAACGTGAAGAAATACAGCAAATCACTGGATGACCTGCATGCAGAATTCTGTCATCGCTTTTCTGATGTTGAAAACATTGACCAGTCACTTCAACTGGTGGCCTTTTATGCTTCACTTAATGAAGTCACTTTTCCAAACATCCAGAGGATGGCACAGAGGATACAGGTGCTGTTTGGGTCAACCTATGTTTGTGAGCAGACATTTAGCGTCATGAACATCAACAAAGCCCCTCACAGATCCAGTTTAACTGACAAACACCTCAGATCTATCCTGAGAATAGCCACAACAAAACTAACTCCAGACTTTGATGCATTAGCTTAAAAAGGAGACCAAGTTCTGTACCGTACCGTGCTGCCTTCCACTGGTTAAGACCTCCAAGAGCAAAGGCCTACCAAGGTGAGGATGCCCCTACTGTCACCTGTAGAGGGGCAGCACTGAGCTGGCCAATATTTGTGGTGGTACTGCTTGTCCTGGCTCAGGGGAAGCGTTCCACTAAGTCTGAAAGACTAAGACATCGTGGGGACTCTCCGACACCGCCTGCGGCCTGCTCTGCCAGGCCTTCGCGCACGCGCTGTGCTGGTGCTGCGCCTTCCATTGGCAGACCCGGAGAATCCTCTCTCCGCTGCCACATGGCCAGGCCAAAGCATCAGACACTACCACCATGCGGATTTTAAAACTACAGGGGAAATTGACCCACAGGAGCTACCATCGCTGCCGCACCCACCGCCGCCCCCAAGAATGGGAATCCACCAAAATCAGAGCTCACTACACACCGGGCTCATAGAGAGTGTGGCTTCAGAAATTAGCCTCTGCATCCACAGCAGCTCCACATCTGCAACAAAGAGGATACCATTGAGGGCGGACTCTCCCCATGCAGCCATCACAGCCCGCCCACAATCTTCCCAGCACACCCACCATGCTGGGAGGGAGATGGAGTGCGCTGGTGAGGAAATGGCACGGCGCCTTCCATTAGCCTCCCAGGCGAGCCCTTCCTCCGATGCCGCATAGCCCAGCCGAAGCTCTCACCACCACCACCATGTGAACTTTAAAACTACAGTGGTAATTGAACCACAGGAGTGACCGTCAATATTGCACCTGGCACCGCCACCTGCTACTGCCGCCGAGAATAAAGGAAATCCACCAAGAACAGAGCTCACCATGCCTTGGGCTCAGGGAGTGGGCGACCTCAGAACTTAGCCTCCATGTCTACAGCTGCTCCACTCCCACACCGAACGAGACACCTTTGAAGGTGGTCCCCCCACCTGCAACCATCTCAGCCCAACTGCAGCTGTCCCAGCCTGCCCGCCATGCTAGCAAGGAGCTAGCGAGGCGCCTCCAATATGTGACCCCAACACCCTAGAGGGGCCGTGTGCCCCGGGTGAGCCGAGTGTCCCAGGGGGCCATGTGCCCCGGGTGAACCGTACCCCCCAAAGGGGAAGGAGATCCCGGGTGAGCCGTGTGTCCCAGGGGGCCGAGTGCCCCGGGTGAGCTGAGTGTCCCAGGGGGCCGTGTGCCCCGGGTGAGCCGAGTGTCCCAGGGGGCCGAGTGCCCCGGGTGAGCTGAGTGTCCCAGGGGGCCATGTGCCCCGGGTGAACCGTACCCCCCAAAGGGGAAGGGGATCCCGGGTGAGCCGAGTGTCCCATGGGGCCGAGTGCCCCGGGTGAGCCGAGTGTCCCAGGGGGCCGAGTGCCCCGGGTGAGACGAGTGTCCCAGGGGGCCGAGTGCCCCGGGTGAGCCGAGTGTCCCATTGGGCCGTGTGCCCCGGTTGAGCTGAGTGTCCCAGGGGGCCGAGTGCCCCGGGTGAGCCAAGTGTCCCAGGGGGCCGAGTGCCCCGGGTGAGCCGAGTGTCCCAGGGGGCCGAGTGCCCCAGGTAAGCTGTACCCCCCAAAGGGGAAGGGTGTCCCGGGTGAGCCGTGTGTCCCAGGGGGCCAAGTGCCCGGGTGAGCCGAGTGTCCCATGGGGCCGAGTGCCCCGGGTTAGCCGAGTGTTCCATGGGGCCGAGTACCCCGGGTGAGCCGAGTGTCCCAGGGGCACGAGTGCCCCAGGTGAGCCGAGTGTCCCAGGGGGCCGAGTGCCCCGGGTGAGCCGTGAGTCCCATGGGGCCGAGTGCCCCAGGTGAGCCGAGTGTCCCAGGGTGCAGTGTGCCCCGGGCGAGCCGTGTGTCCCAGGGAAAGCAGTGGGACCCAGGGGAAGGGGCGGAAAACCAGAGGAGGAGCAGACTCTATTCATATGGTCCTGAGATAGTCACCATAAAACAAGCAGACTGCCAAATGAGGAGCGGACTCTATTCATGGGGTCCTGAGGTGGTCACCATAAAACAAGCAGATTGTCAAATGACAGTGGGGAGGGGAAGGAGACCTGGGGGGAGATAGGAGAACAACCAAAGGACTGGTATGCATGAACATAAGTACAACCAATGAACACAGTACTCTGGGGAGGGAGGGCATAAATGGGAAGGGGGGGGGCAATGGTAAACTATGTACATAGAAAATACCTTAATAAAATAAAATTTTTTTAAAAAACTCAAAAAAAAAGATCTGTTGTTAAGTGAAAAATAAAATAAAATAAATAAAACTGGAAAAGTGGTTAAATACATTAGAATACATCAACACAGTAGAATAATATGAAACCATTAAATTTTTTATTTTGGGGAAAAAATTAAAAATATGGAAACATGCTCAAGGGGAAAAGTAAAATGTAAAATTAATTTTACCTATTTTTTGTTACACACAGAAAATAAAAACCTGGAAAGTTATCAAAAAAATAAATAAATAAATAAAAATAAAAAAGGAGACCAAAAACACTGGTCCCACTGAAGTTGATGTTTTAAAGACCAAAAACCTTTCAACCCAGGCTACATTGCCATCTACATCTACGTCCCGGGCATAATTTGGAAGTTGCACTAAAGAAAATGTTTAATTCACTGTTTACACATTTTATTCTCTTCTATTTGTTTTACTTTAAAATTATTTTATTGTATTTAAGTTTAATTTGAAAGGCTTTTGTACCTTTCCTTTGTTAGGCAATTTTATTTTGCCTTTGCAATCTTCAATATAAGGTATGTTATTGTACTATGATTGCTCCATTTTTTGAAGTTTCAAATTATAATAGTGTTTACATTCTTCTTGTTAAAATGTTTGAAAAGAATAAAATGATTGAAATTTTAAAAAGACCGTACCCTTTTATTTAATGATATTTACTTTGAATTTATATTAGTTCACACAAACACTCCATCCATGCTTTTGTTCCAGACCTCCGGTCCAGTTTAAGAACCCATTGTGGCCCTCGAATCAAAAAGTTTGCCCACCTCTGCTCTAGACCTTCAGCTATATAATGATTGCAAAGTTGTTTTCCTACCTTTTCCCATGCCACTATAATTACCTTTCCTTCCTCAGAAAACCATGGGCAGGTTCTACTCACAAAATCCAAAAAATCGAAAAGCTGTTCATACCACACAGAACAGCCCCTTGCTTGGAGCATAGCCTTAAGCATGGATATTGTTCCAGAGCAAGTCCCCAAGAGATAAACCACTGAAGCCAATTTTTAAAAAAATTTTTTTTTTAACAGAGAGGAAGAGAGAGGGACAGAGAGTTAGAAACATCGATGGGAGAGAATCACCGATCAGTTGCCTCTTGCACACCCCCTACTGGGGATGTGCCCGCAACCAAGGTACATGCCCTTGACCGGAATCGAACCCGGGACCTTTTGGTCCGCAGGCCGACGCTCTATCCACTGAGCCAAACCGGTTTCGGCTTTAAATTTTTTTTAATTAAGGCATTATATGTGTACAAAGCTTACCATTGCCCCCCCACCTCCCATTCATGCCCTCCCTCCTCAGAGTTCTGTGTTCGTTGGTTGTACTTATATTCATTTATACCAGTCCTTCAGTTGTTCTCTTATCTCCCCCAGGTCTCCTTCCCCTCCCCACTGTCATTTGACAATCTGCTTGTTATATGATGACTATCTCAGGATAACATGTATAGAATCCGCTCCTCATTTGGCAGTCTGCTTGTTTTATGGTGACTATCTCAGGACCACACGAATAGAGTCCGCTCCTCCTCTGGTTCTCACCGCCCCTCCCCCTGGGTCCTACTGCTTCCCCTGGGACACACGGCTCACCCGGGGCACACAGCCCCCTGGGACTCACGGCTCACCCAGGGCACACGGCCCCCTGGGACATATGGCTCACTCAGGGCACACGGCCATTCTGAGGCGCTGGGGTCGCGTATTGGAGGCTCCGGACAGGCTGGGACAGCTGCATGAAGGCTGAGATGGCTACAGGCGGGGAGACCACCCTCAAAGGTGTCTCGTTCGGTGCAGAAGCGAAGCAGCTGCGGACACGGAGGCTAAGTTCTGAGGGCGCCCACTCCCTGAGCCCAGGGCATAGTGAGCTCTGTTCTCTGTGGATTTCCTTTATTTGCGGCGGTGGTGGCGGGTGGCGGTGGCGGGTGCGGCAGCGAAGGTTGCTCCTGTGGTTCAATTTCCACTGTAGTTTTAAAGTTCACATGGCAGCAGTGGCGGGAGCTTCTGCTCCTCCATGCAGCGGCGGAGGGAGGACTCGCCGGGGCCGCTAACGGAAGGTGCCATGCCATCTCCTCACCAGCACGGAAGGTGTGCTAGGAAGGTGTGCTAGGAAGGTTGTGGGCAGGCTGAGATGGCTGCAGAGGAGAGTCCACCCTCAATGGTGTCTCCTTTGGTGCAGAAGCATAGCTGCTGTGGATGCAGAGGCTAAGTTCTGAAGCCACACTCTCTCTGGGCCCGGGGCATAGTGAGCTCTGATTTCAGTGGATTCCCATTCGTGGGGGCGGTGGTGGATGCGGCAGCAACAGTAGCTCCTGTGGCTCCATTTCCCCTGTAGTTTTAAAATCCACATGGCAGTAGTGGTGGAAGCTTTGGCCCGGCCATGCGGTGTCCAAGGAAGGACCCGCTGGGACCGCCAACGGAAGGCACTGCGCCAGCTCCCAACCAGCATGGCACACAGAGGCTGGACGGAGCTGGCTGCGGGGTGGGAGACGCTGCACCATTTCTTCGCCAGCACGGCTTGCGCAGATGCTGGGCCGAGCCAGCTCCGGCGGCGGCGGAGGGGCCACGAACGGAAGGCGTTGCGCCAGCCCCCCACCAGTATGGCACACTCGGAGACCGTGCCAAGCTGGCCGCGGGCCAGGAGACGCCGCGCCAGCTCCTCACCAGCACTGTGGGCTGGCTGGGACAGCTGCGTGCCGGGATGGCTGCGGGAAGGGAGGCTTCTCGTCTGGGCAGGCGCCGAAGGCACGGCGGAGGTCCCATATCAGCTCCCTGGTTTCCACGGCGGCCGGCAGGCTGGCCCACTCCCTGGGCCCTGGGGCGGAGCGAGGTCAGGCTTCCCTCATTCCCGGTGGCAGTGGCTGCCGCAGGTCCAGTTTCGCTATATTTTTAAACTCCACATGGCAGCAGCGGCACCCTGCTTGGTGTCTAGTTGTACCTTTCCCATTTCATCAGCTTTCCTGTGGGTCTGGTGCGATCCCTTTCGATTTTAGCTGTTGTTTTTTTTCCAAATTGTTGATGAGGTGGCAGCCTAGGAGGCTGCCTAGGGCACCATCTTGTTTCAGTCTCCCACTGGAGCCAATTTAATTGCGCATGCAAAAGTTTATTAGAGATTTGAATCTGGGCTCAAGCCTTAGCTGACGCAGCAGCAGGCAAGCGCCTCAGCAAGAGCCCCATAGGAGGGGAAGTCCCTCCTTTTATCCCCAATCCCTCCCCTACTGCTGGTTTGTTCCCCTCTGAGGGGCTTGAAAATAATACAGTTCTATCCAATTAATAAATGCACCTGGCATGGCATTGAGATCATGGGCATATCTAGGATCCGGCCTACAAGGTCATCATTCTTCAAACAGGCTAAAGCAGACTAGAGAGTAACATTTTATCTGAGAGAAACAGCAGAAAATTTCAAACAGCAGTTTGTTACAAATAGGGGTTTCCTTCTCATCCCCCCACCCCTTGTCCCACAAGCTTTTCAGCCCTTTTTTGAGAGACTTACTTTATTTATCGCGCGATGGGCTCAGAGAAAAAGAATGTAAATTCTAAGCAAGGCTACAAGCAGAACTTCCCTTTTTATTAAAGAGCCAGCCCTGTGTGCATTTAGTGGTTATCTCCATTCTGGCCTGTCATTTTCCCCCTGGCCCATTTTCAGCGACCTTTGCTCAGGGGCCAACTGCCACAGATATGCATACATTCTTTCCCGGCGATCCCGAATTTCCCATGTTTTACACCTAGCTAGTACTAAATTGTGCTCCTTACCTTTGTTTTTGCTTTCTGCATGTGCTTCACTGGAGCATCCTTTCACCTGACAATTGCAGTCCCCTCACACTCAGGCCCACATTGAGAGCCACTTGGGCTGAACTCAGCCCCGTGTTGGGCACCACTTGTGCCTCGCCAGCACAGCCAAGGGTTCAGCGAGCCTGAGGCAGGGCTGGTGAAGGATGAAGAAAAGACAAGAGAATAAGCTGGGTCTAGGTGGATCTTCTGTCCCTGGCTAAGGCCACAGAACAGATCCAGACTGCAGAGCTGATGCTTTATTTATAGTCAGGGGCAAACACGGTAATTTATAATGTTCTTGTAAGTTTTACTTGTTTTGGCAGCACTTGCTGCCCCTCCCACAACCCGTTCCTGCTACCCAGGAAAGATCTAAGGAGCAGTCACAAGATTAAGCTTAATTATGCTTAGAGGTCTATGTCCTCCAAGATGGGACTTGTTTGTGACTTTGCCAGCAGTTCAGTCCAAGGCTTAACCCTACAATCACTCTTTACAAGGCAGAGGACCCTGGACATTGCTCAAACTGAACCACCCACGTGACCATCATCGTTCCATCCACAATGTGACCATAACTTCCTCAAAGCCAGCCACTCCCCCCAGCAGTCCAGACAGTGAGCCTCATCAGGTGACTCAGCACTCCCTGCTCTCCAGAGGCCAGAGCACACCTCTGACCTGAGTGGGGAGCACTTCTCAGACCCAGCTGAGGGTGTGTTGTTCCTGCTGTCAATTTGCCTGAAACATTTCCCATGAGTGCATGTGTAGAGGGGGATTTGCAAGTGATCTTTCTATGGGCAGTTCAGTTCTCTGACTTTAAGTGAGGCACTTATGTAAAAACTGGTTTGTCAAAGATGGGGCATTTCCAGGAGATTCCTTTGATATGAAAGACTCTGGAAATGGAAATTGTAGCCTCGCTTAGAACAGTATGCAAAGGTATGAACAAGGCTGTGACAGTTACAAGTACATAGACACCAGAGCCTCGGTGGTCATCAGAGAAACAATGTTGGAACCTCAACTCCACAGGGATGAGATGAAGAACTGAAACCTTCCACCTGTTGCACATGCGGTTAAGTTGGCACTTCTGTACAGAGAAGTGTGGTGGTGCTTTCAGTGAGAACATATGACTGAACTTCTTTAAAAGACATGAGGATGTCCGACAGGGTTTCTGTCCAGGCTACTTGAAAACCTACAAGGATATAGAAGATGGGTAATAGGGGGGTGGGCTCATCTGGCAGGATAAGCACATGTCCTCGTACAGATACACCAGGAGCCATGGAGAGATTCAGGCCCGCCACTCTCAGGGACTCTGAGCCACCTGTTGTGGGTTTTGAGTCTGGCTTTTCCCCATGAACATGTCAGGTTCACCCATGTTATAGTGTGAATGACCTATGTGTAAACAGAGCAGGTTGTTATTTGCTCCCCAGTGGTGGACTTCTGTGTGGTTCCATTTCCAGTTGTGTGAACATGCGTGCACACATGGGTGTGTGGGCATACGTTTTCTCTGTCCTTTGAGTGTAAGTACCAGCTTCCACATAACTCTAACTTCCTGAGGGAGTGGATTTTCCCACAGGGTCAGCACCATCTCATCCCCATGAACAGGGTGGACCTCACTTCTCCACATCCTCGCCAATGTTTGCTCTGACTTCTTGGATCTCCCAGTCCCAGTGAGTGTGCAGCATGATCTGTATGCTTTGCTTTGCTCTCCCTGGAGGCGGTAATGTTAGTGCCTTTCATGTGCTTGCTGGCCTTTCATATGTCTTCTGTGGAGAAACAGCTGTTCAAATCCTTTGCCCAAGCTTATTGATCTTTTTGTGATTATTTTCTTATGCATTCTAGAGAAGAATCCCTGATCAGATACATGATTTGCCAAAAATTTTTTATTCTATGGGTTGTCTTTCCACCTTGTTGACGGTGTCCTTGGAAGCACACATGTTAACTTTTAAGTCCATTTATATTTTTTCTTTTATTGTTTGGGATTTTGGTTTCCAATCTAAGAAATCATTGCCAAAGCCAAAGTCACAAATATTTACCTGTATGTTTTCTTCTATGAATTTTATAGTTTTAGCTTTTATATTTAGGTTTTTTACTCACTTTGGGTTAATTTTTATATATGATATGAGGCTACCTTAGATTTCTCAAGCAAAGGTTATGTTATCAGAAACTAAAGAACTTATCTGGGGTAGATTTAAATAGTGGTTGTCAACCAGGATGATCACTGACCCACAAAACAATCTGTTCCCAGATCCAAGATGGAAAGTGGGGGGGGGGTGATCATAGTTTACTTGGGGCATGGTCTTAGTGCTAGGGGCCTTGGGGATGCCCCTTATATGGTGAGAAAGCTGCTGGACTGGCGTTTGTTTTAACAAGGAAGCAGTCCACTGCATGTAGTGTGCTGGCAGCAGCAGAGCTAATGTGCTCCTCTTAGTTCTAGGTACAGGGGACAATGTGGACTACCTGGATCAGTTTGATAATTCCCTGGTGAGTATCAGCACCTGTCTCAGCCTTTCCTGAGGGTGTATCTCAAAGATGGACTTTCCCTAGACCAGTTGTCACACTTAGGCAGCCTGGTCTGGCAGCACCATGGCTATTTGAGCTTCTTCCTGCAGCCACTTTTCTTAGCCAGATCCTGCAGTCTCTGCAGTCTATCCAGGTTCATCAGAGCGAACTCAAGAGCACACTGCTCTGTGCTGGGTTTGGTCTTGCCCAGGAGTCGTCTCAGCATGCAGTGATCTCCCTGGGCCTCTTGGTCACATCATGCTCTGGGTTGTTGTCTGTCAGGGGCTGCAGAGCCCCTGCTGATGTGCCTTGTCGCTTCAGTTTAAGGAGTTAGCCCCAAGAAGCAGTTCTTATGCCTCAAGTTCTACTGGCTCCTGAAGGACAGTCTTCAGTGACCATGCACCTGCAGCCCGAGACCAGCAGGTACACCGACCCTCTGTGATGGGTTCTAGACTAAGTGAGAGGGCAATCATGATTAGGCTTTTGAATAGCAGGTTCTGAGAATGTTACTGGAAATGGGAGATCTGGTCTGAGCAGGTCTCTCTAGGGCCAGCTGGTAGTGTGTGGGTTCTTGACTTCATGCAGGAAAAATTTTGCACGAGTCTAGGTGAATTTTAGAGGACATTTATAAAAGCTAGGGACAGTGGATCGAGAAAGGGCTGGGGAAATGAGCCTAGGCTGGGCTCACTAAAGCTGAGAAAATGCGGCCTTGGGGACAGGTTCAGGGGGGTTGCCTGGGACTGCTCATTGCTGTCCTCGTTGCAAGCCTCATGAGGTCCCTTAGAGTTTAGGAGGTGAATGCCTGTGGGGGAAGAAAAGAAGGAAGAGGAAGGTAAAGGCACAGATATACTCCTGGGGTTGGGAGTGCACTGAGTTTTCTATACCAAAAGTTTTTAGAAGTCTGAGGGGAGGTTCTCAATAGAATATTCATCAGCTTTCCAGGAGGACCTTTTCAAGGTTGTGGTCTCCACTGATTGGTCAGTACCAGGGCAGGATTCATTAATGCAGCTGGTCCTGAAGTCAGCCCTGGTGTCTCCTGGAACTGAAATACAACTGAAGCCTAGATGTTATCTCTAGGGAGGTGAATTTCTGTCTCTGACTGTAAATTGCTTGGCTGCCTCAGTTTCCCCACTTGTTAATGAATTTTCCTAGCTTTTTACTAACCTGCCTCATTCTGATACTCCATATGTAACTGAAAAGTCAGAGATCTGAACCAGAATAGGTGAGGGTCAGCTGGCCCACTGCCTTCTCCTCTACATAAGCTCTTTGGGCACAGTGACACTTTTCTGCACATGTCTGTCTGGCTATTTTTGCACTAGAACAGCAGGGTTGCCAGACACTAGTATTTTTGTGGATTCCCATCTTATTTTAAGTCCTTTGTCCATTTTGAGTTTATTTTTGTGCATGGCTTAAGTTGGTGGTCTAGTTTAATTTTTGCATGTATCTACCCAATTTTCCCAGCACCATTTATCGAAGAGACTATCTTGACTCCATTGTATACTCTTGCCTCCTTTGTCAAATATTAATTGAGCATAGTGGTTTGGGTCGATTTCAGGGTTCTCTATTCTATTCCATTGATCTGTCTTTCCTTGTGCCAGTGCCAGGCAGTTTTTAGAACAGTGGCTTTGTAATACATCTTAGTATCTGGTAATGAGATCACACCTACTTTGTCTTCTTTCTCAGGGTTGCTGCAGCTATTTGGGGTCTTTATTCTAGAATGTTCAGATGTTCATATCCAAGAATTTTTAGAAAGTTCGTTATAGGTCTGTGAAATATGCCAGTGATGTTTTAATGGGGATTGCATTGAATCTATATATTGCTTTGGGTAATATGGAAATTTTGATGTTGATTCTACCAATCCATGAAGACTGTATGATATTCTATCTTTTTATGTCTCCATCAATCTCTTTTTTCAGTGTCCTATAGTTTTTCCCATATAGGTCTCTTAACTCCTTAGTTAAGTTTATTCCTGGGTATCTTAATTTTTTTGGTGCGATGGTAAATGAGATTACTTTTTTAGTCTCTCTTTCTATAAGTTCTTTATTGATGTATAGAAATGCCATAGATTTCATGGTGTTAATTTTGTATCCTGCTACATTGCCAAATTTATTTATTAAGTCTACTAGTTTTTTATGGAGTCTTTCAGGGTTTTATGTACAATATCATGTCATTTGCAAATAAGGACAGCTTTACTTCTTCTTTTCCAGTTTGGATGCCTTTTATTTCTTCTTGTCTAATGGCAATGGCTAATAGTTCCAGTGCTATGTCAAACAGGAGTGGTGAGAGTGGGCATCCCTGTCTTGTTCCTGTTCTTAGGGGAAATGGTTTTAGTTTTTGCTCATTGAATATGATGTTGGCTGTGGGTTTATCATATATGACTTTTATTATGTTGAGGTATGACATTTCTAGTCCCACCTTCCTCTGTGTTTTTATCAAGAAACTGTTGTATTTTGTCAAATGCTTTCTCTGTATCAATTGATATGACTATGTGATTTTTATCACTTAAGTTGTTTATGTGATGTATCACGTTTATTGATGTGTGGATATTGTACCATCCTTGCATCCCTGGGATAAATCCTGCTTGGTCATGGTGTATGATCTTTCTGATGTACTGGTAGATCTGATTTGCTAGAATTTTGTTAAAGATTTTAGCATCTGTATTCATGAGGGATATTGGCCGTAATTCTCTTTCATTGTGTTGTCTTCATCTGGTTTTGGTATTAGGGTGATGCTGGCCTCATAGAATGACCTTGAAAGGGGGGGAAGAGAGAGAGAGAAACATTGATGTGAGAGAGAAATCAATTGGCTGCCTCCTAAACATGCCCTGACATGGACTTGGACTGACAACCTGGGTATTTTCCCTAAATGGGAATAGAACTGGCAACCTTTCTGTGCACAGGACAACAGCCCACCTAATCACACCAGCCAGGCTTACAACTTACTTTTAAAGCTCTTAAATAATCAAGGTTTTGAGTACAGCACAACTTTTTTTTTCATTATGTTATTAATAACACAAACTCCTCAATAATGATAATTTGATCAATGCCTCTTATACAACTAATTTCTTTCACCTTCATACATCTTAAATGCTTTGTTTTTTACTGCTATACTGCGTGGCTATATCTGTTTCTCCAGCCTAATTGGGATGCAACTGTAGTGTAGCAGAAAGAGCAGTGAAGTTATTATCAAATACTTGGATTAAAGTATTTATCTTATAACTTAGCAGATGTGTGCCTTTAGTGTCTTAATGATCCCTGAATTATGACATGGAAGTATGAAATAGTTTGGGACGTGGGTTGGAAACTCAAAATATGTGATCTCTACACCATTTTAGTGGCTGTGAAGAGAGAATATGTGAAATTAAAAAAAAATGTTGGCCAAAAGGTCACCATAGACCTTAATAAATTACTTAAACTTCCTGAGACTCTGTTGTGCTATCTGTAAAATACATGCAATCATGTTTACCTCACTGGATTGCCTAAGGATTGATTGAAATATTGTATGTGAAAGAGTATAGCTCAGTCTCTGGAAAATGGATGATGTTAATATTTCCTTAGGTTGAAAGGCTCCCCCCACACACACACAGACACACACTCCCCTCCACCACCACCCCAAAAAATCTCCAAAATTCAAATAGCTCTCAAGAAGCAGCCCAAAAGGCACTACTCTACAAAGCCTATTCAAAGGATTTCATTCCTTTGGTTAATAGTACTGGGCTTTGGAATCAGAAGAGATCCACAAGTTTAAAGGCAGAATTCCCATTAATTAGTAACTCTATGACCTTGAAAAACTTACGTGTTCTCTCTGCATCTAGATTTTCCCTCTGTAAAGTGATATAATCATGATACATAATGTTTTATAAGGTTATGACGTATTAAATGAGATATGTACATTCGAGTACCTAGCTTAGAAAGTCCTCTATAAGTATTACACAGAATGAATAGTACTAATAGAAAGTTCTCTTTTCAGTAAAATGTGAATAAAAACACCTCTAGAGTGTGGCAAAGTTCTTATGCTAAATTATTTTAAACTGTAATGCTGAACAAACATAAATTGGTTTGTACTTGAGATATTTGGGGCAAAGCTCGAACCCCTTTTTCATAGAATATACTTTTATACTTTTTTATACTGTAATGGGGGGTGGGAGTGGGTAATAATACTATTAATTAGTAGAAAGTAAAACTAGAAGATAGTAGTAAGCCCTCCAGATACAAGCAGCAGAAGACCAAAGAACAGTATTAAGATCAGCACTGGAAGACCGGACCTCCATAATTCCCAGGCGTTCACCACCGACGCCCCTCTTTGCTTAGAGCTGCGCAAGCGTACACTGATTTGCTCTTTTCGCCATCGTGCCCCCGCCTCCAAACCCCATCCTATCTACCATAATACGCAGGCGCATCTCCTCAAACCCGTTCCCTTTCATACACTTCTCGCTCTTCATTTGTTCCCCTTGAACTTCCAGCATCTCAGCAAGCTCACACTCTTCTGCCTGAGGGTGGCGGCGATCGAGAGGTCACGTGATGAGCATCTTGCTGCCCAACATGGCGGAATTCGACACCATCTCGGAACTGGAGGAGGAGGAGGAAGAAGCAGCTACGTCCTCGTCCTCGTCGTCGCCGTCGTCGTCATCGTCGGTATCGGGGCTCGAGGATGACGAGGAAGATGAGGAGGAGGAAGAGGAGAAGGAGCAAGAGGAGGAGTCGCCGCCACCACCTCGGGTAGTGAGCGAGGAGCACCTGCGGAGATATGCCCCCGACCCTGTACTGGTGCGGGGCGCCGGCCACATCACCGTGTAAGCGAGAGGGGGTTATGGGGTTTTTTTAAGGCTGAGATTTGGCGACAGACAAATGAAGTGATCAAGGGGCCAGTGGAGTGGGGGGTGGGGGGCTTACTGAAGCATACGTTTAGGAAATGACACCTGAGGTAAATGGAGAAATCTGAGAGAGGGAGGTGTATTAGGAAGTAAAAATGCAAATGTGATGCACCAAAGGCATGTAAATAGTGAGCACAGGACAGGGGAGTGGGGAGTTTGGGAGCCAGAAGGTGAGTGTCCTTGCTTCTCTGTGTATGCTGGCAAGTAAGTGAATACTCTTTTAACTGCAGGATGTATCAGATTATTTGCTGCTAAGATTGGTGTCTGGTGGAATAAGTGACTGCTGTGACATTTGACAAGACTTTGTTTCTTCAAAACAGAAATATGATATAGCATTCCCACCCACCTACATAATCATCCAGCCATTCTAAATATCTAATCCTTAAACGAATACATAGTTATCCTTTCCATGTCCTGATCACGATCACTCTCACTTTCCCTAAATATCATACAATTAGAGGTTCAGGTTGAAGGACAGCTATGAAAGAGGTTCAGGTTGAAAGGCAGCTATAAAAGTAGAGAGAGTAATGGATTGAAAGTGATGGCTCTTGGTTGTTAGTCCCAGCTTTGCTTCTTTCTAACCTTGTGACCTTGGTCAGGTTACTTACCATTTTTATGTTTTTATTTCTCTAGCTGTAAAATGAGGGTTTTTGGATAGGTGGTTTCTAAAATCTTTCAGCTCTGAGATAATTTAAGATACATACTTGCAAGAGATTTTGTATGCCAAAATGTTAAATATGCAAACATTAATATATATGAAAATTAGTACCCCAGAAGCTGAGGGTGATATTATGAAAACTTATGCAGAATGACTTTTTTAAAGAAAAAAATGAAATTTTGGGTAATATTTGAGAAAAGAAAAAGGGGAACCTCATAGCATAATAACTGCAAAGCAAAAGGAAATGTTAATGGTTCTCTGGGCTTTGAAGACTGCATTCTCATTTTTATGTGCTTGGGTTGTAAATACTTGGAAGTTTGAGTACTGTGTCATGTTCATCTTCTTAACTACGTTATCTTATACTGCATTTTCAAATAGAGCTATTATTTTTTTTTACTATCAAGTCATGCTGCCTCTAATTTTAATAATAGCACTCCCTACCCCTTTTGATTTTCAACTGAGTTTGTACTATCTGAAATCATATAATACACATATTATACCACCTCCCTCTATCATGTTAGTTTTTTTAAATCCTCACTCAAAGATATGTTTTATTGTTTTAAGAGACAGACAGACACCAATTGGTTGCCTCTTCCACAGGCCTTAACTAAGACAGAACCTGAAACCCAGGCCTGTACCCAGACCTGCAATCAAACAACCAAACATACAACCTTTCAGTGCACAGGATGACACTCCAACCAACTGGCCAGCGCCCATCGCGTTAACTTTTGATTTTAACATATTGTTTTTGGTTTTTGGTTTTGGTTTTGTTTTGTTTTTTGTAGTATATTTTTGTGCTCTTTGCATGAAATGTATTAAGGAAGATTTTTAAAGATTTTAAATTTTAAAATGTATTAAGAGAGATCATTTACAGGATGAGTTTGGGGATATTTTAACACCTGCTTCTTGGTTAGGCAATTATAATAGTTTTTCTTGGTCTAAGAATGTTATCAATAGACTACAATGACCAGATGCCAGCTTTCTGCACTGTTTTACTTTCATCCCTTTTATCACTAGGGAAACTTTTTTTTAACCCCAACTAATTATGGTGCAAAAGGTTCCTTTCATGTAGATTATTTAACATGAGTGAACAGAAAAAAGGTTTTTATTCCAGGCTATATTATATATTCCAGAACTCCTTACCCTATTATTTTCTAAAGTTCAGAGAACAGACAGGGAGAAAAACAAACAAACAAACAAACAAAACAGAATTTAAGTTTCCTGAAACTCATTTGTGTTTCCATTCACACAATCATGGTGAAGTACTTACCAATCTATTTGTAATTAAAAGCAAAGCACTGACACTTGCTATGTGCAGGTCCTTGTGATAGGTATAATATTCCTCCCAGTTTAAAGACTCTGGAATTATGACTGTGAAATAGTGGTGTTTGTAGCAACTGTTGCTATTAATTGAAACCAAAACCTGAAAAACAGCAAACCAGTATTGAATTGCTAACCAATGCAGATAGTCTGGAAAATTATTTTGTATTGTACACATTCTCTCAACATTTCACATCAAATGTCTGAGATTTGATAAAAGATTAAATGTTAAGGAGAGCGTTTTACTTGATCTGAGACTCTGGTTTGTCAATGGTAGGAAAACTTTTTTTTTTAGTAGGTAAAGTAAGATCCTTAGGAAATAGTTAATTTAATTCTGAGACATCTTTATTAGGTTCTGTTTAATTTTTTTTGGCATAGGAGTGTTAGAGTTGCCCTATCTGAATAAAATATTTCTTATTCTGTCTCACCTCTTCTTTTTTCCATCCTCTGTGCAGTCATCTCTTCTGTAGAGGACTTAGTTGTCTTTATTTTTTTCAAAATTTAAATTTTGAGAACAATCACTTCAATCTCAGTATACTTTAAACCCAGCATTTCCCCTCCCCACATTGGCTGTGCATTCCAATTGCCCCTTCTGACCCAGATACCACCATTCTAATTTCCTGGGGTAATATTTCATATCCTTAAGTCATTTTACCTCTTCATTCTCTTTGACTGTCCATCTATCCCAAAATTATGTCATCATGCATTTTGATATGTCTATTAGATTTTTTAAATTTTATCTATTTCTACTGGCATTACTTTGGGTTGCCATCATCTCCTATTTGAATTATTGGCACAGACACCTCTCCCCACTCTAATTTATCCTGCATGCTTGTGCCAAACTAATTTTCTTAAAACACAGTTTAATTATGTCACTTTTTTCCCCTGCGGGGGGAAAAAACCTGCATTGGATCTTAATTAGATCTGAATTCCTGTGCTCTCTCCCTCCTCTCTCCTCTGAGGTGAGGGAGTCTCTATACTTGTACCTTCCCTAGCCTCCTCTCAGATCATGCTCCATCAGGCAGCCCCTGTCTTTCTAATACTCCTCTGCTTCTCTATTGACTCGGCTTGTAAATATACCGAGAGAATAATTCTTTAAACACAAAATAAAACCAAAGCCTTCCTAGACCTATATTTCCCCTCTATCTACTGTCTAGTCTCTCTTCCTTCCTTTTCCAAATTTCTTAAGCGTTGGTACATTCTCCATATCTATTTTCTCTTCACCTCTCTGTAATCTGGATTCTGCCACCATGACCACAAATGAACTAACCTTAAGATCACCATGACCCTCTTGTTGCTAAATTAGTGGGCATCTTTTATTCCCTTCCTGTTCCTCATGGCTGCATATGATAATTATAATGACTCCCTTTCTTGGAGGCTTCTACTCTGGGAGTCAAAAGCATGTAGGCCTTCAGAGGCAAGACAGGTCACTGACAAGGCTGCAGCATGAGTAGTGATGGGGCCTTACTTGAACTGGAAAGTATATATTTTGCCTAAAGGTGTTTAAATCCTCATTAAAAATTTTTTTTCCAGGAAAAAAGGGAGAGATCAACCAAAGGACTTATGTGCATACATATGAGCCTAACCAGTGGTCAAGGACAATAGGAAGGTTGGGGCATGAGTGGGGAGGAGTGGGGGATTAGAATTGGGGGGTTGAGGACAAATAGGGGATACCTTAATCAATAAAGAAATTTTTTTAAAAAAGAAAGAAAGAAAAGGTTTTTTTCCAGCCACAAAAATCCCCCAGAAATTCCTTGGCCAATTCACTCTCCTTGTTCTCCTTGTATTTTTGTGGCTAAATATTAACTGTCTCATTCATGGGCTTCTCTTCCTCTCTTGCCCCTTGAATACCAGTACTACCCAGGGTTTTGTTCTTGGCCTACTATTCTTCTCATTCTTTGCTCTCCCTAGATGATCTCATCTTGACTCCTCATGGTTTCAATTACCTGATGTCTCCCAAATATGTATCTCTGTACCAAGACTCTGCTCAGATTCTTACTTGGTTTTCCTCACCTTATGACCCATCGTTATCTTAAATTCAACATACCCAATACAGAACTCATTCCACCCCCACACACACTCACACCTCTATCACAGCCCCTCAAAAAAATCTCACCTATTTCTGTATTCTCCATCTCAGTTCAATGTACCTCTACTGATTTTGTTATTCATCCTTGGGTCCTCTTTCCCACTCACAATTTTCACAACTAAGCAATCAGCAAGTATTAACAATATATGACCCAAACTTTTATTATTTTCTTCCCTACCACCACTTCCCTGTTCCAGGCTTTTTTCATCACACTAACTAGTTGTCTTACCTTCATCTTTGTCACCTTCACATCCATCCGAACCTGTTGCTAAATTAAGACACCACTTTCCTGCTTAAGACTATTATGTTGTTTACCTACAGGATAGAATCTAAACTCCATAATGTGACCATAGAACTGGACCCTACCTACCTATCAGCCTCATCTCCTGACATTTCCCCTTACTGCGTATAGGTTCCTGTTAATAGCATGCTGTTTCTTCTCTCTTTGTCTCTAGGAAGGGGCCTTCATCTGGTAGTCTCACTTTAGCTCTCCATATGTCACCAGCTCCTGCAAGTCTTCTCTACCTCTACTACATTATAAGCTGCAATGGCAGGAACAATTTTTGATTCTGCCTTGAATCCTCAGTATGTGTCCTAGAGTAGACACTCAATAAAAGTGAGTTGAATGAATATTAGTTCACTTCAATAGCATTCAATATTGGTTCACTTTAGTAATACCATAGTGCATACTATATTATAGGCCCTCAACAAATACTAGTTAGTTGAATCATGCTATGGAGAGTACCTGTGATTCTGAGCATAAGTATATGTAATGCAGAAATGCACTGTGTGGCAAATTTGGCCTATTTCAATTCTATATGTAATAACTTCAGCTCTTTTAGATTAATTTTAATGAGACAATTTTATAAATACCTGAGAATACAATATGATGATATACAATATCATCAGTTATGGGGATGGGAATATGGAATGGCTTTACCTCTGAAAGCTTTATTAAGCAAGCCCATGTGTCATAATATCCATCTATTTGTATCTTCCTAATATATTGACTTTTAGTTCTTCAACAAGATATTAATATTTTAACATGTGATTAATTATATTTTCTTAAGAAGTAGAATGACTTAAACATACTAATTGTAACTCCAGTTCTGAGGTGATGATCATAAATTGATATTTGGGGACTTTTTTTCAACATTT
Organism: Vespertilio murinus; assembly: GCA_963924515.1. Classification (NCBI taxonomy): domain Eukaryota; kingdom Metazoa; phylum Chordata; class Mammalia; order Chiroptera; family Vespertilionidae; genus Vespertilio; species Vespertilio murinus. Next base: position 38,932,223 of record OZ004710.1, read on the forward strand.
CCAAAAAGATATGGCTAAGTTAGCTCTCACTGATTTGAAGTTCTAGAAACAGAAATAATGAACTGTTTATTGAAAGTATTAAGTGTTCCAGAAATACTCTACATCTGAGTGGTATACTTTAGTATCTATTACTTTTCTCCTTGATATTTTTATTTTTTTTAAATATATTTTTATTGATATTTTACAGAGAGAGAGAGAGAGAGAGAGCCAGAAACGTCGATGAGAGAGAAACATCGACCAGCTGCCTCTTGCACACCCCCTACCGGGGATGTGCCCGCAACCAATGTACATGCCCTTGGCTGGAATCAAACCCGGGACCTTTCAGTCCGCAGACCGACGCTCAACCACTGAGCCAAACAGACCTCAGCTCTTCTTGATATTTTTAGAGTAACTATTTGAATCCAATATATTAAAATACAAGGAAAATTCTATCTCATGAGATTTTCTTTCCTATTTTTAACATTACCACATTCTTTATATTACTTTATATATGTAAATATTTACCATTGCTAGTACCCCTGTATAGAGGTTAGTAGAGATGATAGGTCACCAATTCTCAGGTATTTATAAAATTGTCTCATTAAAATTAATCTAAAAGAGCTGAAGTTATGACATATAGAATTGAAATAGGCCAAATTTGCCACACAGTGCATTTCTGCAAAAATTAGAGAGTACTGCAAATATTAGTAATTCTTAAATCAGTGAATGGAATACCTTTTCTGTTAACAGATTTCTTTGAGATATTACAATGATGCATTGTTAATTTGTGTTTATATAAGGTAAATATTTTATAAAATTTTAGGCTTTAAGAACATGGAAGCTATGGTAACACTTGCCATTTTACAGTGTGGCAAGACATGATTGTTTCTATCTAAAAGAATAAAGAAATTTAACAATATATTTTTTAAATCTTTTTGAATCATGTGGCATAAATTTTACTTTTCCTTGATATAGTAAATAAAGTTCAGTGCGCATGCTCTAGAATCAGCATTACTATAAGTGCATAGTTTTCTAGTTAAATCATGTTTCTTTATTTTTTTAATTTATTGATTATGGTATTACATATGTGTCCTTATTCCCCCATTACCTTCCCTGCCCCCCTCATGTCCTCAACCTCCTGTTATCTGTGTCCATTGGTTAGGCTTATATTGATGCATACAAGTCCTTTGATTGATCCCTCCCTTTACTCCCACCATACCCTACCTACCCTCTGAGGTTTAATGGTCTGATCGATGTTTCTCTGTCTCTGGATCTATTTTTGTTCATCAGTTTATTTTGTTCATTACATTCCATAAATGAGTGAGATCATGTGATACTTCTCTTTCTCTGCCTGTCTTATTTCACTTAGCATAATTCTCTCCAGTTCATCCATGCTGTTGGAGATGGTAAGAACTCCTTTTTTACTGCAGCAAAGTATTCCATTGTGTAGATGTGCCACAGTTTTTTTTAAATCCAGTCATCTGCTGATGTGCACTTAGGCTGTTTCCAAATCATAGCTATGGTGAATTGTGCTACTATGAATATAGGGGTACATATGTCCTTTCTAAATGGTGTTTCTAGTTTCTTGGGATATATTTCTAGAAGTGGAATCGCTGGGTCAAATGGGAGTTCCATTTTTAGTTTTTTGAGGAAACTCCATACTGTTCTGCACAGTGGCTGCACCAGTCTGCATTCCCATCAGCAGTGCACAAGGGTTCCTTTTTCTCCGCATCCTCACTAGCACTTCTCATTTGTTGAATTGTTGATGATAGCCATTCTGACAGGTGTGAGATGGTACCTCATAGTTTTGATTTGCATCTTTCAAATGATTAGTGACTTTGAGCATGTTTTCATGTGCATCTTGGCCTTCTTCTGTCTTCTTTCCAAAAGTATCAATTTATGTCCATTGCCCATTTTTGATTGGGTTGTTTTTATTCCTTTTGTTAAGTTGTATGAGTTCCCTGTAAATGTTGGAGATTAAGCCCTTATTGGTGATAACATTGGCAAATATGTTCTCCCATGCAGTGGTCTTTCTTTTTGTTTTGTTGATGGTTTCTTTTGCTCTGCAGAAGCCTTTTATTTTGATGTAGTCCCATTTGTTTATTTTGTCTTTAGTTTCCTTTGCACTAGAAGCAGTATCAGTAAAGAAATTGCGTTAGCATTTGTCTGAGAATTTGCTGCTCATGGATTTCTCTAGTATTTTTGTGTTTTCCCATCTTGTGTTTAAGTCCTTTATCCATTTTGAGTTATTTTTGTGTATGGTATAAGTTGTTGGTTTAGTTTCACTTTTTTTGCATGTATCTGTCCAATTTCCCCAACACCAGTTATTGAAGAGACTCTCTTGACTCCATTGTATGTTCATGCCACCTTTGTTGAATATTAATTGAGCATAGTGACTTGGGCCAATTTCTAAGTTCTCTATTCTACTCCATTTATCTGTATGTCTGTTCTTGTGCCAGTACCAGGCTGTTTTGAGAACAGTGGTTCGTAATACAGCTTGATATCTGGTATTGAGATCCCACCTACTTTTGTTCTTCTTTCTCAGGATTGCTGTGGCTATTTGGGGTCTTTTTTTTAATTCCAGATGAATTTTTGGAAAGTTCGTTCTAGTTCTGTGAAATATGCGTTGATATTTTAATGAGGATTGCATTGACTCTATAAATTGCTTTGAGTAGTATGGGCATTTTAACTGTATTGATTCTACCAATCCATGAACATGGTATGTTCTTCAATCTGTTTATGTCTTCCTCTATCTCTTTTTTCAGTGTCCTGTAGTCTTTTGCATATAGGTCTTTTACCTCCTTAGTTAAGTTTATTCCTAGGTATCTTAAATTTTTTGGTGTGATGGTAAATGAGATTGCTTTTTTAGTCTCTCTTTCTGTAAGTTCATTATTGGTGTATAGAAATGGCATAGATTTTTTGGCATTAATTCTGTATCCTGCTACATTTCAGAATTCATTTATTAAGTCTAATAATTTTCTAATGGGGTCTTTAAGGTTTTCTATGTACAGTATCATGTCATCTACGAATAAGGACAGTTTTAATTCTCCTTTTCCAATCTGGATGCCTTTTTTCCTTCTTCTTGTCTGATTGCAATGGCTAATACTTTCAGTACTATGTCAAACAAGAGTGGTGAGAGTGGGCATCCCTGTCTTGTACCTGTTCTTAGGGGAAATGGTTTTAGTTTTTGCCCATTGAGTATGATGTTGGCTGTGGATTTGTCATATATGGCTTTTATTATGTTGATGTATGATCTTTCTATTCCCACGTTGTTGAGAGTTTTTATCAAGAAAGGGTGTTTTATTTTGTCAAATGCTTTTTCTGCATTTATTGTTATGACTATGTGGTTTTTATCTCTCAATTTGTTTATGTGATGTATCACTTTTATTGATTTGTGTATATTGTACCATCCTTGCATCCCTGGGATAAATCCTACTTGGTCAAAGTGTATGATCTTTCTGATGTACTGCTTGATCCAATTTCCTAGAATTTTGTTGAGGATTTTGGCATCTATGTTCATGAGGGATATTGGCCTGTAATTCTCTTTCTTTGTGTTTTTGTCTGGTTTTGGTATTAGGGTGATGTTGGCTTCATAGAATGAGCTTGGAAGTATTCCTTCCTCTTGAATTTTTTGGAATAGTCTGAAGAGGATAGGTTTTAATTCTTCCTTGAATGTTTGGTAAATCTCCCCCTGTGAAGCCATCTGGCCCCAGACTTTTGTTTGCTGGAAGCTTTTTGATGACTGCTTCAATTTCTTCCATAGTTTTTGGCCTATTGAGATTTTTAGAATCTTCCTGATTGAGTTTTAGAAGGTTGTGTTTTTCTAGGAATATGTCCATTTCCTTCAGGTTGTCTAGTTTGTTAGAATAGAGTTATTCATAGTCATTTTTAAACAATCCTTTTTATTTCTGTGAGGTCTGTTGTTATTTCTCCTCAATCATTTCTGATTTTGTTTATTTGTGTCCTCTGTCTTTGCTTCTTGGTGAGCCTGGCTAGAGGTTCATCAACCTTGTTTATCCTTTCAAAGAGCATACTCTTGGTTTCATTGATCTTTTATATTATGTGTGTGGCGGGGTTCTCTATGTCATTTATTTCTATTCTGATCTTTATCATCTCCTTCCTTCTACTCACTCTGGGCTTTTATTGTTGTTTTCTTTCTAATTCTTTGAATTGTAGAGTTATATGACTTATTACCATTTTTTCTTGTTTTTTTGAGGTAGGCCTGTAGTGCCATAAACTTCCCTCTCAGGACTGCTTTCATTTTGTCCCATAGATTTTGGATTGTTTTGTTTTTATTGTCTTTAGTTTTCAGGATGTTTTTAATTTCTTCTTTGATCTCTTTTGTAACCCAATTACTGTTTAATAGCATGCTAGTCAGCTCCCAAGTATTTGAATTTTGGGACTATTTTTATTGTAGTTTATTTCTAATGTTATGCCATTGTGGTCTGAGAAAATGCTTGTTAGGATTTCAATCTTTTTGAATTTGGGGAGACTTTGCTTGTAACCCAATATGTGTTCTATTTTTTAAAATGACCCATATGCAATTGAGAAGAACGTATATTCCATGGCTTTCTGGTGAAATGTTCTTAAGATGTCGATTAAGTCCATCTGTAAATCATGTTTCTTGTTAGCAGAATTTTGCTATACTTTGATTTATTTTCTTAAACAACCTAAGCACATGAACTTCAATTTTTGCAAGGTTTCAAAGGCTGAGGTGTATCCATTTTCAAAAAAAATTATAAATAGCGAGGGATATGGGGAAGGAGAGATGAGGAAAGAGCATCTAAAAGGACCCATCCTTCTTTGCCTTACTCTAAATAATTATCCAAGAAATTAAAATTTGAGCCCAGCCACCACGGATTGGTGGTTGAACATTGATTGACCTATAAACAATGAAGTCATGGTTCAATTCTTGGTCAGTGAACAAGCCCAGGTTGTGGGCTCGATCTCCAGTGTGGGTGTGCAGGAGGCAGCTGATCGATCATTCTCTCTCATCATCGATATTTTTATCTCTTTATCCCTCTCTCTTCCTCTCCGAAATCAATAAAAATATATTTTTAAAAAATTTGAAGCATTGAAGACATTTGACAAACAAAATGCAGTCATTAGGAACCACCAACTGAATCCATCCACCTCAAACACATAGTAGGCTCTATAGTTAATGTTAGCATGAGCAGTTCTCAAGTACCTATTTGTCTAATGCTAAAGAACCCTATCACTTATCATTAATGGGTAGATGAGCTTCCCTAACCTCTATGGACTCACCGTTTTTAATGATTTATTTATGAAATAGCTGAGGTTTTTTTTCAGCCGCGGACATTTCAACATTTTTAATAGCTGCTAAGTGAAATGTGCTTAAGGTTATTTCAGTTAAGATTTTTTTTTAGTGCTTAGTCTCTAATAGAGAAAGTTAAGGACGAAATCTCTAATAGGCAAGAACAGGACTGCTACTACCTTTAGCTAAAATTATGAATGTATATTGGGCCTAGTTTGCCTATATTTATACCATTTTGAAGTAGATGTATGTAGGCCATAAAACCGTGTCTTAAGAAGCAAAATGCTTCTTTCCTTACTATTTCTAATATACTTTTTATATTTTAGAAAAATGAATTCCTTTGTATATTAGAATAGAAACGTAGTAATTTGAACATAGCAAGTATTTCTTGAGAACTTGAGCACTGAGCCAAGCACTGTGAAGCATACAGAAAAACAAAGTATAGTCCTTGCTTTAAAAAGCTAGCAGGAGCCCTAGCTAGTTTTGCCAGTGGATAGAGCATTGGTCCACAGACTAAAGAGTACCAGGTTCAATTCCCATCAAGGGCACATACCTCAGTTGCATGCTCAAACCCTAGCCCCAGTCTTGGGGCCTGTGCAGGAGGCAACCAGTTGAGGTGTGTCTCTCACATCGATGTTTCTCTCCTTTCCTTCCATCCACTCTCTAAAAATCAATAGAAAAATACCCTCGGGTGAGGATTAACAACAACAACAACAACAACAACAACAAAAAGCTAATAGAAAAATTGCCTTTAAGATATATATAAGGAATAAAAATAAATTAATTAGCTGTTGAATTATATAGTACACATAAGTGATCTTGAGTGTTCAGAAAAAGAGAGAATCCATAAAAACTTGAGCATTCAAGGCATTGACACTTGACTTGAGCCTTGAAATCTGAATAGGATTTAAACTAGGGAGAAGCAGCAAGAAGAACCACATGAGCAAAGAGAGCCAACATAGCAGTGGCACTGGAAATGGAGGAATCATTATGAGAATGATTTCAAAGGAACAATAACAGGACTTGAAGCCACATGAATAAAAGTAACATGCAAATAAACAAAGTAGAAAGAACATTTAAAACCTATACCAAAGTCTAGGTTAAAGAGAGTCATTGTGCCATTGATAGAAATGAGGAATTTGAAAAGAGCACCTAGTTTCCAATAAAAGATAACATTTAATTTTAGATTTGTGGTATTATTATTTTTCAGAAAAATATCCAAATGTAAATTTTCAGTGTTCAATTAGAGATGAGGAACTTGAGCATGTTGGAAAATATAAAACTAGCGATATAGATTTGATGATTATCAGCATAGAAGTAATTGTCAAAGCTATTAAATACAGATTAAATTGGTATACTTTCCTTAGAAAGAAAAGCAGATGATTAAAAGCTAAATTTTGGGGGAAAGCCAGGAGTGTTAGAAGAAAGTGAAAGAATGGAAGTGTTAGGAAGGGTTTGTTCAACAGTCACAAGCTGCAAAGTCAAAGGGAAAGTTCTGAGAAAAGGACACTGAATTTGGCGATAAAGAAGACAAGATGAACTTGGAAAATGGAAAGGAAAGTTCATTTGTCTTGTGATAAATGAAAAGAAAGAATAAGAAAACTAAGAATTTTTTAAATAATAGAAAAGATCCACACATTTTGGGGGTTATATATGTCTATATCCTCTACATACTTATCTAGTAAAAGAATGGCAGCTGGAAAAATTAAAATGGCAGCAATCTAATGGAGGTAGGAACATGTTATTGGCATTGCCTCTAAAAGGCATTTAGATCAAACAATAAAGATTTTTTTAAACAATAAAAGGCATTTAGACAAGATATGGAAATAGAGAGCTCTACTTTAAGATGTATCATGTCTACTTTCTAAAATGAAACCTGTATATATTCCACAATATGAATTTACTCTTTGTGGAATAAAAAGTTAAATTATATTTTACTAGTGATAAGTTAATATTTATTTATTTATTTATTTATTTATTTATTTATTTAAATTTCTTTATTGATTACGGTATTACACATGTGTCCTTATTCTCCCATTACCCCCTACCTCCCATTCATGCCCCCACCCCTCTGTTGTCTGTGTCCATTGATTAGGCTTATATGCATGCATGTAAGTCCTTTGGTTGCTCTCTCCCCCTTACCTCCCACCATCTCCTCCCTTTCCTGAGGTTTCATGTTCTGGTTGATGTTTCTCTGTCTCTGGATCTATTTTTGTTCATCAGTTTATGTTATTCATTATATTCCATAAATGAGTGCGATCATGTGATAGTTATCTTTCTCTGCTTGGCTTATTTCACTTAATATAATGATTACTGAGTTAGTAGATAATTGCAAATATATATTTAATATTATAATGTCAGTTTCTCAAACAGAATCTGAAAGTTTCCATAAAAACTCATGTACAGAGAGTACTACCTTGTTTTTAAGTTTGGCTATGGTCCAATATCTATGTATAGATTTTGAGAATATTATGTTCTCATTATATGTTGTACTGACACCTGGAAAAGTAATGAAGTATTATTTAAATAAATTTAAATTCTGTTTTCACTTGCTAATTAATTTTCTCAACTGTTTTAAAATACAGAATTTGTTATAAAATACATTTTATTTTTTTTCAGCTTACAAAACCTTTTTAGTCTGCAATTTCCTCATTAAAAAACAACACTCCACAAGCTTAAATGAAGATACAGACTTAATCCCCTCATCTTCAAAATTAATTTTCTTCCCTTAGCATATAAACAAATGGTAGTAAGCTTTACAAGGAAATAAGTATTTTTTTCTAAGCTTAGTCAATTAAAACAATTTTTAAAAATCCTTAACTACTGGAAAGAATCCATGTTGTCATAAAATAAGTAGTTTTCCTTTTGTTCTTAAAGGACACCTTGTAAAGTTCTTTATAAAGGGGCTACTGTCAGGTATATTCCACAATAACACATTTCAACACTGCTTATAACCTAGTGAATGTTAACTGAAGTTTCAAGTCAAGAGAATGGAAAATTATATTCTATTGAAAGACTATTGAAAAAATAAAACAAAAACCAAAAAGCATTATCACAACAAAACCAATGATTCCTAAATTAGAAGATGACTATCACCTTTTACTAGGTACCTAAGTTTCCATGGAGTAAAACTCAGGAAAGGAGAATCAATTTTATAGCCCATTCCACAGGACTTCAGCTTTGGAAATAACAAATAGAACCCATTTCACCTATAGGTAGGTTTCATAGAATTGAGTCGAAGTAAAACAGACAAAATACATATTCAGTGCATGTGAAGTAAAAAGATGTATGTATATTCTATATGTATTTATAGAGGACATATTTTAGTTAAAAAAATTAAAAGCCTGATCTATGAATGGAATTCTGGAACTGCCATGTAATAATACTCAGCTCTCATTGTATTGTGTCATGAATATACGTATATGAACTATTAAAACTAAATGTGATAGTCAACTGACAGCTGGCCTACATTTATGTTTATTAAAAACTGATATAAATAAACAAAACCTGTACCAAAAAAAATCCCAAATAGCATATCACTTTGAAACAGTAATCTTTTTTAAAAAAATACATATTTTATTGATATTTTACAGAGAGGAAGGGAGAGAGATATAGAGCTAGAAACGTCGATGAGAGAGAAACATCGACCAGCCGCCTCCTGCACACACCCCCACTGGGGATGTGCCCGCAACCAATGTACATGCCCTTGACCAGTAATCTTGAGAGACATTATCGCCTAGGACCCCCTCTTCCTCTGCCCCGACCACGTCCTCTTCCTCTTCCTCGGCCTCGCCCTCTTCCTGCAACAGCTTCTCTTTTCTTAGATTTCACCTTTGATTCAACATCCACAAGTAGTGTATCCAAAGGTAAGCTGTCTGGCAGAATAAAATATTGAATGCTATTTCCGCGAATACTCCAGCTGTACAGGTTCTCGGTTCTTCAGGGTCATTTTCACAGCTTTAAGATGAGTATTCATGCTGACATCTACACCTGTGATTGTTCCATGGATCTGTGTTCCATTCTTTAATTCGATGGTTACAGTTTCGTGACTCAATTTCATCAAAAATCTCACAAGCTTCATCCTCACGAAGATTTCTGTCCGAGAGCTATAAAATACATTTTAAACATACAGGTATAACATATTTATGCACAGAAATGTACCTTGCTACTATATGTTAAGTAGAGTTCTTGTGTTTAAGACTGGCTTGTGGTCTTGAAAATAAGCTATTACCATAATAACATGAGGAGAATATAATATTCTCACATAGAGTTTTAATAGGACATTGGATTCTTAACGTCTTTAAAGTGACCCTAAGAACAAAGTACCATAAATCAGGTAAATCAAAAAGTATAGTAGGTTATTATTTTTTTAAAAATTTATTAAGCATCTATGAAATAACATTATGCTACTAAACATAATGAAAGATAGCAATATAAATAAACAATAGTTTCTGTTTTCTAGGAGCAAAAAGAATATAAAGATTGACATTTGAATTTTGGCTCACCCGTTGGTATTTATATAACTTTGAGAAAGTCATTTAATTAATTACTTTTTAGAAAAAAATATTTCTGAGTGTCAGCTTCCTTATCTGTAAAGTCTAGAAATAGTAGTCTATTTACCTAGCACAGTATCTAGCTCATGGTAAGTTCATGGTTACCGTTAACTTCCTATTATTGCCTACTTCATAAAGTGTTCTCTATAAATGTTAGTATCGCTTCCTTTTTGCTTACAACCTATCAATCACTAACAAAAAATTGTGGCCACTATGATATATCACTAACATGTAGTAAGTGATCTTTGTTATGCCTTCTGAAATCAACAAGTAGGTGAACCAAGGTTTATAAAATTCATTTTGACTTCCTAATACAGATTTCATTGAGCTACTTGAAGAGAGTCAAGAGCTTTCAGGGCTGGGATCTGTTTTCTTAAAAAGGGTTAAACATATACATAAAAGCCATTCATAAGGATCAACCTTTGAGTTTCTGAATAGTAACTGATGATAAGTTGTCAAAGTTTATGATTCCAAAGGTTTTCTTACTTTTTATTAGGAAAATTTTCATATATACACAAAAGTAGAAAGGATAGTAAAATCCACTTTCCCATACATCCATCAGCCAATCCTAACAGCTATCAACTAAAATGTTTTTTTGTGTGTTTTTTAAAATATATTTTTATTGATTTCAGAGATGATAGGAGAGGAAAAGACAGAAGCATCAATGATAAGAGAGAATCAACAATCCGCTGCCTCCTACAACCCCCCTACTGGAGATTGGGCATGCAACCCAGGCATGTGCCCTGTCCGGGAATCAGACTGTGACCTCCCAGTTCATAGGTCAATGCTCAACCACTGAGCCACACCAGCTCAGTGTAAAAATGTTAAAATGGGTTTTAACAGAACCATTCCGGTAAAAAAATTATATTTCCAGTTCTTTCTTAGTGTTTCTCTAAATCATTATTTTTAATCCCATATCATGGATCTAGTTAGTTTTTTATTAATAGTCAAATAATTATTTTATATAAATATAAAATTATTTTTAAGACGTTTTAAAATCACAAAATCAAAAGAAAATGCATGGCTTTTTTTTAATGGGAGAGAGTTAAATATGCTGGGATATATTTTGTTCTGTCTTTGTTTTTAAGGTTTGGCTTGAGCAACAAGTTTGATACTGAATTCCCCTCAGTTCTAACAGGGAAGGTAAGTGAGAGCTTGCTTTTAACTTTTCAATTCTAAAAACATTGTTTTATGATGTATTTAGTGTTATGAAAAATGTTTGACTCAGTTGTAATGAAATCTAATAAAAGGTACCGCCAGGGTACTTGGAGGCTGTGTCATTAGTGAGTGAAGGCTATGCCTATGACCAGTTATTTTGTTCATTGTCTGTTAATGCCAGCCATCATGTACTTATTTGTTCAGTTTTGTCAGTTTTGCTGTTTTTCTCAGCCCTGGTAGCTATAACTGTTTTCATTTAGGTCAGTAATTTCCCATGTGTTTTTTTGTTTGTTTGTTTGTTTGTTTGTTTGTTTTTGTTGTAGGTGGCAGGGATGATACTGGGTGTCAGTCTGGTGGGGTCAGAACTGACCTGAGTTCAACAACCTTGGTACTTGAGTTCTGGCTAGGAAGGAATTCAGAGCCAAGATTCAAACTGTCAGTGAACATTTATTTGGTAAATCGTGGAGGTAGAAAAAGTAATTCCTATAATTACTGGCAAAAGGAACAAGTTATAGAGGTAAGGCAAGGGCTCTTGGATCTTGGGAATAAGAAAGGAAATGGCAACATGTGTGGTGGGGAAGCGGAGGGGAAGGAAGGTAGAAGGTAAAGGGAGGAGTGCTGGTGTACTGTTGGGAGAGAGGGAAAGAAGAAAGGAGAGCATGCTGGGTCCTCCATCCTAAGGGTTTTAAGGGTGAAGATTTGGGGGGAGCCGAAACCAGTTTGGGTCAATGGATAGAACGTCGGCCTGCGGACTGAAGGGTCCCGGGTTCGATTCCGGTCAAGGGCATGTACCTTGGTTGCGGGCACATTCCCAATAGGGGGTGTGCAAGAGGCAGCTGATTGATGATTCTCTCTCATCGATGTTTCTAACTCTCTATCCCCCTCTCTTCCTCTCTGTAAAAAAATCAATAAAATATATATTTTTTAAAAAGATTTGGGGGGAGGTCCTAAGGGAAGATCTTAATAGAATATTCAGCATCTTTCCAGGTGTGTCATTTTAGGGTCTAAGTCTCCACTGATTGATTGGTCGATGCCAGGGCAGGGGGTCATTATCCAATGCAGCTTGCCCTGAGGTCAGCCATGGGGTCACTGGTCTGGTTTTGTTGCTTTTCTGGGCCTGGAGCTGAAATACAACTGAGGTCTAAATGTTATCTCTAGGGACAAAAGGTCAGGGAGTCCAAACCCCTTGATGAGTGATATGCTAGGGAAGGAAAAATCTTCCCGGGGGTGAGGTCCCACCCCACAGCTGTCCTTTGCTAGGCATCTGGGGCTTTCCATCCTGATGACTTGTACCTAGCCCATCGCCCTTGCTCTGCACATGTCTATCTAATTGCCTACCACACTTTCAGGCACTTCTTTTTATTTACAGGTTTTTTTTCAATGCAAATCAATTCCATAACATGAGAAGTTACTATGAATCAAAGCATAAATACACAAACAATATATAATCAAAAATAGATGTACAGCATTTAGGTATAAAACAAAGGAGGGTGTTTATTCACACATGGCAGCTTGAGATCTTTGTGTATGGTGTTCCTAAGTAGGTTTCCAAAGATGGGGAAAAATTGCTATGGTTATCAACACTACTGTGGCCATATTAGATAACTGGAACATTTAAGTATCAGTGTGTGACCATGCAAAATAAGACTCTAGAGAATGTCTATTTTCAAAAGAGTTTCTGTGCATTGAGGCAATTGTGAAAATATTTACTTTCCAGAATCAAGCCTACATTAGGCTTAAGATCATGTTCTAATTATATAAAAATATTGACCAATAAAAGAAAATGTTAAAAAAGAGAAAATGTTCCAAATTTGGCTATTCTGATTCATAGTTTTTTGTTTTTTAAAAAAGTATGTACAGGAAGAATATAAACGTGTGTTTTTCAAATTTAATTTAACTAAACTTCCAGTCTTTTTTTTTAATTGACTTTATTGGGATGGCATTGGTTAATAAAATTATATAGGTTTCAGGGGTATCATTCTATAATACATCATCTGTATATTGTATTGTGTGTTCACAAACCCAAGTCTCCTTCTATTACCATTTATCTCCACTTTGCTCTCTTCTACCTTCCCTTACCCCTTTTCCCCTCTGGTAATCACCATACTGTTATTTGTGTATATGAGGTTTTTTTTCCTTTCCTTAATCCATTCACCTCTTTCACCCATCCCACTATGATTTCATTTATATATGAAATCTGGTGAACAAAATAAACTAACAAACAAAAAACTGACTGAAATAAAAACAAATTATACAGAGACCGAACAGCAGACTAGAGGAATGCAACAATCAATTCAAAGATTTGGAATACAAAGACGCAAAGAACACTCCTCTGGAGAAGCAAGAAGAGAAGAGCATTCAGAAAGTTGTAGATACAGTAAGAAGCCTCTGGGACAACTTCAAGCATACCAATGTCAGAAGAAGAGAGAGAGCAAGACACTGAAAACCTATTTGAAGAACTAATGACCAAAAACTTCCCCCACCTAGTGAAAGCAATAGACTTACAAGTCCAGGAAGCACATAGAACCCCAAGCAAAAGGAATCCAAAGAAGAGCACACCAAGACACGTCATAATTAAAATGCCAAGAGCAAAAGACAAAGAAAGAATATTAAAATCAGCAAGAGGAAAAGAGTTAATTACATACAAGGGAGCACCCATACAATTGTCAGCTGATTTTTTCAACAGAAACTATGCAAGCCAGGAGGGAGTGGCAAGAAATATTCAAAGTTATGAATAGCAAGAACCTACAACCAACATTACTCTACCCAGCAAAGTTATCATTCAGAATTGAAGTCAGATAAAGAGCTTCACAGATAAGAAAAAGCGAAAGGAGTTCATCACCACCAAACTAGTATCATATGAAATGCTGAAAGGCATTCTTTATGAAAAGGAAGAAGAAGAAAAAAACAAAAATAAAAATTATGAACAAGTACATATCTATCAACAATTGAATCTAAAAATCAAGTGAATAATAGATCTGAGGAACAGAATAAACTGGTGAATATAATATAATCAGGGGCATAGAATGGGAGGGGACTGATAATTCTCAGCGGGGAAGAGGTGTGGAGAGTAGGGGAAGAGACTGGACAAAAATCGTTCACTTATGGATGAGGATAGTGAGGGGGCAGTAAAGGCAAAGGGTGAGGTGGGAACTAGATGGAATAGAGCTATGGGGGGGGGGGAGAAAGGAGACACAATTGTAATAATCTTAACAATAAAAATTTAGTAAATTAAATTTTTTTAAAATACTAGAGGAAATCACAGGCAGCAAAATATCAGATATATGCTAAAGCAATTTCTTAACTAATACTGCTCCTAGGGCAATGGAAACTAAACAGAAATTAAACAAATGGGACTACATAAAAAAAGAAAGCTTTTGCATGGCAAAAGATACCATCAACAAAACAATAAGAAACCCCACTGCATGGGAGAACATATTTGCCAATATATACCGTTTAGGATTTAACCTCCAATATTTATAGGGAACTCATACAGCTTAACAAAAGGAACATAAACAACCCAATCAAAAAATAGACAATGGACCTAAATAGATACTTTTCAAAAGAAGACAAAAGGAAGTCCAAAATGCATATGAAAACATGCTCAGTCACTAATCATCCAAGTGATGCAAACCAAACAACAATGAAGTACCATCTCACACCTGTCAGAATTGTTATCATCACCAAATCAATAAATGACAAGTGCTGATGAGGATGCAGGAAAAAGGAAACCTAGTGCACTGCTGGTGGTAATGTAGACTGGTTTAGCCACTGTGGTGAACAGTACAGAGTTTCCTCAAAAAACTAAAAATGGAACTCCCATTGGACCCAGTAATCTCACTTCTAGGAATATATCCCAAGAAACTAGAAACACCAATCAGAAAGTATATATGCACCCTTATGTTCATAGCAGCACCATTCACCATAGGTAAGATTTGGAAACAGCCTAAGTGCCCATCAACAGATGAGTGGATTAAAAAACTGTGGTACATCTACACAATAGAATACCACACTGCAGTAAAAAAAAAAAGAATGCCATTTCCAAAAGCATGAATGCATCTGGAGAACATTATGCTAAGTGAAATAATCCAGTCAGAGAAAAATATCATATGATCTCACTCATTTATGGTATATAATGAACAACATAGACTGGTGAACAAAAACAGATCCAGCCGAAACCAGTTTGGCTCAATGGATAGAGCGTCGGCCTGGGGACTGAAAGGTCCTGGGTTCAATTCCGGTCAAGGGCATGTACGTTGGTTGCGGGCACATCTGCAGTAGGAAGTGTGCAAAAGGCAGCTAATCGATGATTCTCTCTCATCGAAGTTTCTAACTCTCTATCCCTCTCTCTTCCTCTCTGTAAGAAATCAGTAAAATATAGTTTTTTTAAAAACAGATCCAGAACAGAGAAGCATCAATCAGACTGTCAAGCCTCAGAGGGAAAGTAGGGGGTTGTGGGAGTATGGGGCATAGATCAACCAAAGGACTTGTAAGCATGCATATAAGCCTAACCAATGGACACAGACAACAGGGGGTTGAGGACATGAGTGGGGTGTGGGAGGGCAATGGGCAATTTGGACACATATGCAATACCTTATTCAATAAATACTTTTAATAAACACACATAGGGTGACTTAGTAGATAAGAAAATATGACCCATATATATTCTGTGTGTAAGAGATACATCTGAAAACAAAAGTTCATACTGACTGAAAATGATGAGATGGAAAAATATATTTTATGCCAATGGAAAGCAGAAAAAAAGCTGGGGTAGCAACACTCATATCAGGCAAAATAAACTCCAATATAAAGACCATAACAAAAGACAAAGAAAGCCACTTCATAATACTAATGGGACTGATACAACTAGAAAATATAACCCTTGAAAACATATATGCACCCAATATTGGAGCATTCAAGTATATTTAAAAAAAACTATTGGTGGACTTCAAGGAGACATCAACAGCTATACAGTCATTGTAGGGGAATTTAGCACCCTATGATATTACTGGATAGATCTTCCAGACAAAAAAAAAAGAACCACGAAACAGAGGCCTTAAATAACACACTAGATCAGATGAATCTAACTGATATTTACAAAACATTTCACCCCCAAGCAACAGAATACACAATATTCCCCAGGTCATATGAAACATTCTCTAAGATAGACTACATGTTTGGGCACTAAAAAAAGTCTATACAAATTCAAGAAGAATGATATAAAACCAAGCATTTTCTCAGCTCACAATGTCATGAAGTTAGAAATCAATTACAATAAAAAAACACTCAAAAGTGCTCAAACATATGGATTATAAATAGCATTGTCTTACCGCTGTGGCTAGGACTTCCAGTACTATGTTGAAAAAGAGTGGTGAAAGTGGACATCTTTGTCTTTTTCCTATTCCTAAGGGAAAGGCTTTTAGTTTTTGCCCACTGAGTATCATGTTGGTTGTAGGTTTATTATATCGAGGTCCCATCCCTCTATTTCCACTTTGATGAGAGACCCCAGAAATGGATCCAAGCCATTACACTCAATAAATATTTGACAAGGGAGGCAAGAACACACAATGGAGTAAATATAGTTTCTTCAATAAATGTTTCTGGGGAAAACTAGACATACATATACAATAAGATGAAACTAGACCACCAATTTACACCATACACTATAATAAACTAAAAATGGATAAAAGACTTAAATATAAGGCATGAAACTATAAAAGTCTTAGAGAACATAGGCAGCAAATCTGACATCTCATGTAGCAATATCTTTACTGATACATCTTCTAGGTGAAAGGAAACTAAGGAGAAAATAAACAAATGGGGATACATCAAAATATAAAGCTGCACAGGCTCTAGCCAGTTTGCCTTAGTGGATAGAACATCAACATGTGAACTGTAGGGCCCCTTGTTTGGGTCCCATTAAGGGCACATGCCTGGCTTGTAAGCTCAATCCCCAGTAGAGAGCATGCAAAAGGCAGCTGATCAATGATTCTCTTTCATCATTGATGTTTCTATCTCTCTCCCTCTCCCTTCCCCTCTGAAATCAATTAAATATATAGACAGATAGATAGATTATGTATTGTATTTTTGAATATATATGTATTTAAAAATGCAATATATGATCTATACTTATATATATAGATAGATTATATATTGTATTTTTAAATATATATATGCGCCTAAGTGACCATTATGATCAAATGACTGGAACAACTGGTTAGCAAGTAGCTATAATGTGTACTGACAACCAGGGGAAAGATGATCAACACATGATCTGCCCCTTGGTGTTCAGTGCTCTCCCACAGCCAACTTTCCACAGCCAGCCAACCTCCCCTAGCTGGCAAACCTCCCGCAGTCCCTCCCCCTGTCCCTCCACTATCTGGCAGGCTCCCTCTGGCAGACTCCATCCAGCAGCCAGCAAGCCCCATCCAACAGCTGGCAG
Source organism: Vespertilio murinus (assembly GCA_963924515.1). Taxonomy (NCBI): domain Eukaryota; kingdom Metazoa; phylum Chordata; class Mammalia; order Chiroptera; family Vespertilionidae; genus Vespertilio; species Vespertilio murinus. The sequence continues at coordinate 38,949,630 of OZ004710.1, forward strand.
GTCCCAAGGCCCCAGCTAGCAGCCAGAAGGCCCCAGCCAGTCCAGCCCCTATTGGAACTGGGCAAGATGGCCCCAATAGGCCCGGATCACTGGCCAAGCCTAGGGGCTCACCCATGCACTAATTTTGTGGACCAGGCCTCTAGTAGTAAAATAAATAAAAGCTTCTGCACAGCAAAAGAAACCACCATCAAAATGAAAATGGAACCCACTGAATGGGAGAACATATTTGCTAATGATACAACTAATAAGGGGTTAATATTCAAAGTATATAAAGTACTTATACAGAAAAAAAGCAGACAAGAGACCAAGATGGCGGCATAGATGAATGGCTGGTCCGCCACCTCATACAACAATTTAGAGAAATTAAAACTAATATAAAGGACATCTATCACACAAAACTATGGGAAGGCTGGCTGAAAGAGAAAGGAGCACAACCGCTGAAAAGCTGAGGAGACAAGGTACTGAGATCACGAATCTGGCTGGTGGGGGTGACTGGGCGCACAGCTTTTTGTTTTCAACCAGAAGGGGGGGAAAAGTGCAGATGACTTGCACTTTGAAAACCAGTTTCTTGGGTCACATGGGGAACTCAGAAGCCTACGAGGAGAAGCTGGTCTGTCAGCCATCAGGTCCGAAAGTGAGGAACTCTTGCAGAGGTGAGTGCAGCAATCACTGTTTACTGCACTGAATCCCAGGGACAAGCGGGGGAATTGGAAACACCGAAGGGCAGGGACAGCAGATGGCAGCCATCGCTGTTAGCCATGCTCCAGCCTAGTGACGTCCTGAGACCCCACCCCACCCTGAGGTTACGTCAGGAACCCAGAAGCCTTCAGGGAGAAGCTGGTCTGTTGGCCATCAGTTCGAGAGTGAGGAACTCTCTTGCAGAGGTGCATGCAGCAATTACTGTTCACTGCGCTGGATCCCAGGGACAAGCGGGGGAATTGGAAACACCGAAGGGCAGGGACAGCAGATGGCAGCCATCGCTGTTAGCCATGCCCCAGCCTAGTGATGTCCTAAGACCCCGTCCCACACTGAGGTCCTGACCTGAGGCCCCGACAGCACATTCTACAGACCCACCTAGGCACCATACAGCTGTTTTGGGGGCAGCTTAAAGAAATAAACTGCAGCTCCAGCAACAAAACCACCCAAGTCCCAAGCAAATGAACTGTACCCCATTGGTGATCCAGAAGCCAGTGTTCTAGTGGTCAGTTCCATGAGTGACACATTCCGGAGACAGTCTCAGAGAGCACCAAAGCCCCACTGAAATAAAGCATGTCTCCAGCGCAGCAGTTCTTCCTCTAAAATGAAGAATGACAGAAACATGTCACAAATGGGAGAGAGGGAAGAAAGTAAACCAATGGACAACACAGAGTACAGAATCACATTTATAAGATCACTCAGGAATCTTCTAAAAACCTTGGAGAAACTTGATGAGCCCTCCCAGAAGCTTGATGAGACCTTCAAGGACCTTAAAGAGAACATCAAAGAAATGGAAAAGGACCAGTCAGAAATTAAGCACACAATATCTGAAATAAAGAATATACAGAAACTCAACTATAGATCAATGTACCCCAAGAATCAAACCAAAGATCTGGAATATAAGGAGGATAAAATAACCCAACCAGAGAAGCAGAAAGAAAAAAGAATCCAGAAATGTGAGGATAGTCTGAGGAACCTCCGGGACAGCTTAAAGTGCACCAACATCCGGATTTTTGGGGTGCCAGATAAGAGAGACCAGGATATTGAAGGCCTACTGAAAGAAATAATGAAAGAAAACTTTCCCTACCTGGTAAAAGAAATAGAGTTACAAGTACAGGAAGTGCACAGAACCCCAAACAAGAGGAATCCAAAGAGGAACACACCAAGAAACATCATATTAAAGTTACCAAGGGCAAAGGACAAAGAGAGAATCTTACAAACAGCAAGAGAAAAACAGCTAAATACCTACTAGGGAGTACCCATACGACTGTCAGCTGATTTCTCAACGGAAACTATGCAGGCCAGACGGGAATGGCAAGAAATATTCAAAATGATGAACAACAAGAATCTACAACCAAGACTACTCTATCCAGCAAAGCTATCATTCAAAATTTGAAGTTCAGATAAAGAGCTTCACAGACAAGAAAAAGCTGAAGGAATTCATCACCACCAAACCAGGATTACATGAAATGCTGAAAGGTATCCTTTAAGAAGAGGAAGAAGAAAAAGGTAAAGATAAAAATTATTAACAACAAAAGGACATCAAATACCTACCTACCAACAAGTGAATCTAAAAACCAAGTGGATAAAAAAATCTGATGAACAAAATGGACTGGTAAATATAAAAGAATCAGGGCCATACCCCCAAAGGGGCCGGGTGTCCCGGATGAGCCGTGTGTCCCAGGGGGCCATGTGACTTGGGTGAGCTGTGTGTCCCAGCGGGCCGTGTGCCCCTGGTGAGCCTTGTGCCCCCAAAGGAGCCAGGTGTCCCGGGTGAGCCGTGTGTCCCAGGGGAAGCAGTGGGACCCAGGGGGGGGGGAGCTGTGAGAACCAGAGGAGGAGCGGACTCTATTCGTGTGGTCCTGAGATAGTCACCATAAAACAAGCAGACTGCCAAATGAGGAGCGGATTCTATTCATGTGATCCTGAGATAGTCACCATAAAACAAGCAGATTGTCAAATAACAGCAGGGAGGGGGAGGAGACCTGGGGGGAGATAAGAGAACAATTGAAGGACTGGTATGCATGAATATAAGTACTACCAACGAACACAGAACTCTGGGGAGGGAGGGCATGAATGGGACGGGGGGTATGGTAAGAAATGTACACATATAATACCTTAATAATAATAATAATAAATTGGGGAAAAAGAATCAGGGACATAGAAAGGGATTGGACTAACAATTCTCAGGGGGGAAGGGGGTCTGAGGGGTGCAGGAAGAGATTGGACATAAATCTTACACCTATGGATGAAGACAGGGGCGGGGTAAGGGCACAGGGTGGAGTTGGGAATCAGGTGAAGGGGAGCTATGGGGGACAAGGGGGAAAAGAGGAACACCTGTAACAATCTGAACAATAAAGATATCACTTCACACCTGTCAGAATGGCTATCATCAACAAATCAACAAACAACAAGTGTTAGCAAGGATGTGGAGAAAAGGGAACACTAGTTCACTGCTGGTTGGAATGCAGATTGGTGCGGCCACTATGGAATACACTATGGAGTTTCCTCAAAAAATTAAAAACTGAACTTCCATTTGACCCAGTAATCCCACTTGTGGGAAAATATTCTAAAATCCCTCAAAACACCAATTAGAAAGAATACATGCATCCCTATGTCCATAGCAGCATTATTTACAATAGCAACGTTTTGGAAACATCCCAAATGCCCATCAGTAGGTGAATGGATTAAAAAGCTATGGGGCATTTTCACTGGAATACTATGCAGCTGTAAAAAAAAAAAAAAAAAAAAAAAAGCACGAAAGAAAAAACAAGAGGGACCTCTTGCTCTTTGGGACAGCATACCCTGTTTCCCTGAAAATAAGACAATGTCTTATATTAATTTTTGCTCCCAAAGATGCGCTAGGTCTTATTTTCAGGGGATGTCTTATTTTTCCATGAAGAAGAATACGGTACACATTTATTGTTAAATGAAAATAAAGGAAATTTATCACCTGTATACAGTACGGTACTATGGCAGGTTCTGCCACTGACTGAGAACCTTCAGTTATCATGAAAGCAGCCGCGAGCATCAGGTAGTGTCACCAGAGACAGACCAGCACTCACCACCTTCGCTGAGTCCCGTCCGCTGTAATCCTCCTGTTCTTCTACACTCACCTGTGAAAGTCTCATCCTCTCTCCCACCCTGCACTCACCGCTCACTCAGACCTCTGCTCCGCCTCCACACAACAGTGATGTCAGGACTCTGTGTAACTTTACTGGTTGCTAGACGCCAGTCGGGGTGGACCTAGCAACCAGTTTATGGTAAATTAATTTTCATCCTGAGACAGAGCCTGGGGGCCTTATTTTCGGGGGATGCCTTATATTTCACTCAGAAGGAAACCTGTAAGTATGTCTTATTTTCGGAGGATGTTTTATTTTCGGGGAAACATAGTAGATGGATATGGAGAGTATTATACTAAGCAATATAAGCCAGTCAGAGAAAAACAAGTATCACATAGCCTCACTTATTTGTGGGATCTAATGAACAAAATGTATTGACTAATAAAATAAGACTTGAAGAATAGAGGCTTTGAACAGACTGACATACTGCAGTGTGGGTTTGAGGGAATAAGAAGAGATACACTAAACACGGGCAATAGTGTAGTGAAGACTCAGAGTGTTGGGTAGGTGCTGGGAGGAGGGGGAATCAGGGGTGAATGGTCGATATCTGTAATACTATCACCAATAAAAAATATATTTATAAAATAAATAAATAAATATTTTAGTATCTTTTTTACTTTTGAACCATGTGACTATATTGCCTATTCAAATCTTAATATATTTTTCTTAAAATTTATTGAAATTACTGGGTGACATTGGTTAATATATTTATATAATTTTTAAGTGACAGTTCTGTAGTACATCATCTATATATTGTATTAGGTGTTCACCACCCAAAGTCTCCTGTCACGATTTATCCCACCTTTACCCTCTTCTGCCTCCCCCCACCCTCTTTTCCTGCTGGTAAACCTTAATTTATTTTTAATTTATCCTCTCAAACCAAACTCTTCAAGAATAAGATAAAACACTTCTGCTAATATTGGCTTCTTTTTGTCATGATAAATTTTCCAACTGCTTACTCTCTTCACTTTTTTCCTATTCCCAATCTTCTCCCCAGCCTCATTTGAGTTTTGAGGGGCAAAAAAAAGACAGCAGACCTATTTCTTTTTTCAAGGACTAGCACTGCGATCAGAAATAAATTCTTTGTAACTTAACCCTAAAAGGTGTTTTTGTTTGTTTGTTTGTTGTATTTTTATTTAAATTTTTTATTGTTGACACTATTTCAGAGATCTTCCATCTTCTCCCCTTTGCCCACCTCTACCCAACCTTCATTGGCCATCACCCCACTATTGTCTGTATCTCAGGGCAATGCATGTATGTTCTTTAACTAATCCCTTCAACTTCCTCTATCCGGTCCCCCTCAATTTTCTCCCCTCTGACATTTGTAAGTCTGTTCAATGTATCCATGCCTCTGGTTCTTTTTAGTTCATCAGTTTTCTTTGTTCATTATATTCCACATATTAGTGAGATCATGTGGTATTTGTCTTTCTCTGACGGGCTTATTTCACTTAGCATAACAATCTCTAGGTTCAACCATGATATTGCAAAAGTGAAGAGCTCCTTCTTTTTTACAGAAATGTAGTATTCCATTGTGTTCACATGCCACTTTTCTTTTAAGATTTTTTTATTCACTCATCCACTGCTGGGCACTGAGCCTATTTTCAGATCTGGCTATTGTAAATAACACTACTATGAATGTAGGAGTGCATATAATCATTCTGCTTGGTGATTCGGGATGGTTAAAATATATACTGAGGAGTGGGATCATTGGACCAAAAGGTAGTTCCAGTTTTTATTTTTTCTGGAAACTCCATTCTGTTTTCCACAGTGGCTGCATCAGTCTGTATTTCCACCAACAGTGATGACCATTCCCTTTACTACACATCCTCACCAACACTTGTTGCTTCTTGCTTTATTGATGATAATCAGTCTGACAGGTGTGTGGTGATATCTAATATGCTTACATTGCTCTGATGATTAGTGACATCTAGCATCCTTTCATATATCTACTAGAGGCCCAGTGCACAAAATTCATGCATGAGGATGTATGTCCCTCAGCCCAGCCTGCACCCTCTCCAATCTGGGACATCCCTCTCACAATTCAGGACTGCTGGCTCCCAACTGCTCACCAGACTGCCTGCCTTATTGGCCCTAACCATTTATGCCTGCCAATCTGATCACTCTCTAACCACTCCTGTGCCAACCTGATTGATGCCTAACTGCTCTCCTGCCAGCCCAATTGCTCCTAACTGCCCTCCCCTGCTGGCCTGGTCACCCCTAACTGTCCTCCCCCTGCAGGCCTAGTCACTCCCAACTGCTATCCCCTGCTGGCATGGTCACCTTTAACTTCCCTTCCTTGCCAGCCTGGTCGCCCCTAACTGTCCTCCCCCTGCAGACCTAGTCACTCCCAACTGCTGTACCCTGCCAGTCTGGTCACCGCTAACTGCCCTCCCCTACAGGCCTAGTCCTCCATAACTGCCCTCCCCTGCAAGCCTGGTCGCCTCCAACTGCCCTCACCTGCAGGCCTTGTCACCCCCAACTGCCCTCCTCTACTGGCCCAATCACCCCTAATTGCCCTCCTCTGTAGGCCTGGGTCCCCTCCCCTTTCTGCCCTCCCCTGCTGGCCTGATCACCCACAAATGCCCTCCTCTGACAACCAGGTCACCCCTAACTGCCCTCCTCTGTAGGCCTGATTCCCCCCAACCGCTCTCCCCTGCTGGTCTGATTGCCCACAACTGCCCTCCGCTGTTGGCCTGATTACACACAACTTCCCTCCTCTGCAGACCTGGTCCCTCCCTCAAATATCCACCCCTGATGGCCTGATCGCCCACAGCTGCCTTCCCTTGCCGGCCATCTTATGGTGGCCATCTTGTGTCTACATGAGAGCAGCCATCCTTGACCACATGGGTGCGGTCATCTTGTGTGTTGGAGTGATGGTCAATTTGCATATTACCTCTTTTTTGCCATTTTTTAGTAAATTTATTATCTGATTAAAAATAACACAGTTGCCAAAACCGGTTTGGCTCAGTGGATTGAGCATCGGTCTGGGGACTGAAAGGTCCCAGGTTTGATTCCAGTCAAAGGCATGTACATTGGTTGCAGGTACATCCCCAGTGGGGGGGGGGTGCAAGAGGCAGCTGGTCAATGTTTCTCTGTCATTGTTGTTTCTAGCTCTCTATCGCTCTCTGTAAAAAATCAATAAAATATATGTATTTTTAAAATTATCACAATTTACTATATTTTCTTTAGTCCTGAAGTGTAATGTACTACAGTTCTAAAAATCAGATAAATTTGATCAACCAGTTATTTAGAACATGAAACATAGCCCCCTTCCAGAAAATTTCTGATTAGTTACATAATCATTATGTTAAATTGTAACAAAATCTTAGATTCCTCCATGCTTATGAGCCAGAGATATCTCAGTATTTTTTTCTTTTCTTTTTTCTTTTTTATTAAATTTTCTAGAGAGGAATGGAGAGGGATAGAGAGCCAGAAACGTCGATGAGAGAGAATCATCAACCAGCTGCCTTCTGCACACTCCCCACTGGGGATGCACCCAAAACCAATGTACATGCCCTTGACTGGAATCGAACCCGGGACCCTTCAGTCCGCAGACCAACACTCTATCCACTGAGCCAACCCGGTTTCGGCTATATTCTTGGTTCAGTCCCTTGCTTTGCATCACTTTGTAAATTTCATTCCATTCCCTTCTGGCCTTATGTGTTTCTGTTGAGAAATCAGTTGATATTCTAATAAAAGATCCCCTGCAAATAACTTTCTGTCTCTAGCAACCTTTAAGATTCTTACTTTGTCGTTGGTGTTCATCATTTAAATTATGATGTGTCTTGGTGTCTGTCTTTTGGGGTTCAAGTTGTTTGGGACTCTATATACTTCTTGGACTTGCATGGTTTTTTTCTTGCCAATATTAGTAAAGTTTTCTGTCATTATTTCTTCAAACAAGTTTTCTATTCCTTTCTTCTCTTCCTTTTCTTCTAGTGTTCCTATTAATCGAATATTGTTTCATTTTGTGTTGTACCAAAGCTCCCTTAGGCTCTCCTCTTGGTTTTTAAATCTTCTTTCCAGTTGCTGTTGTGTTTGTGAGTTTTTTCCTACTTTGTCTTCTAATTCTCTGATGCGGTCCTCAGCCTCTTCTAGTCTACTGTTTAAGCCTTCCATTGTGTTCTTTATTGCAGCTATGTCGTTCTTCATCTTCTCTTGGTTCTTTTTCATGCTGGCGACATTTTCATTCAGCTCCTTATAATTCTTATTGACTTGTGTGTATTTGTTATCCATCCATTTAAACATCCTTATAACCATTACTCTGGTCATACAATAAGCTGCTAGCCTCGATTTCATTTAACTCCCTTTCTGGTGTTTCCTCTTTTTCTATCCTTTATGGATTGCTTTTTTGTCTTCCCATATTTTCCTGTAATGTTTTAGTTGTAGATCCACTTGCCTTGCTACCCAGGACCTTTTGGAGATGGTGCTACTGGTGTAATCTCTCAGTTCTCCTGGGCTTGGAAATCTAGTGTAGCTCCCTACTTGAGATATTTGGGTTCTCTTGATATAGGTCTGCAAGCATGAGAGGCACAACTGCGTTGTCTGGAAATCAGCAGCTATGGAGGGGAGTGTCCCAATTTTTGCTGTCTTGCACCCTTAGTTGAGATCACATGTGTCCAGTGGGGACTCACAGTGGCACCCAAGAACCATCTTTAGGGAGAGCCCACAGTGGCTCCCACTAGTGCCCTGTGTGTAGATGGGCTCAGGGTACCTGTCTGGTGGAAATTCGCATCTGTTTAGGTGTATTTGCAGGCATAGAGTTCTGATGTGCTTTGAGGTGTCCTGGCACTGAAGTTGAGCAGCTAGGGTGAATGTGGGCAATTATTCAGGAAGACGTGTTTCAGAATTTCTGCTGCAGGCCAGCGTATCCTTGTCTGTACAGAATCACACCTAGCAGGAGCTCAAAGCAGCCCCCCAGAGGACTCTGTGGGTATATGGCCTCAGGCTGCCTGCCCTTTGGAAATGTGCATGTCTGTGGCGGTGAGATTGCTGGCACTGAGCTCTGACATACTTTGAGGGGCCCTGGCACTGAAGTTACCCTGCTGCCATATCTGTGCAGGTGTCCAAGATGAGTGAATTCAGAATTTCCAGTGCCAGGGGCAGTGCGTCCCTGTTTGTCCAAGATCACTCTCAGCCAGTACTCGCAGTAGCTCTCACAAGTGCCCCTGTGGATAGATGGGCTTTGGAAGTGCGTGCGCAGACTGGTGGTGCGTTTGCCTGCACAGAGCTCTGACAAGCTTTCACCATCCCTGGCACTGAAGTTAAACAGCTAGGGTGTATGTGGGAAGTTATTCAGGAGAAAGGAGTTCAGAGTTTCTGCTGTGGGGCAGCACATCCTTGTCTGTACAGAATCACACCCAGCAGGGGCTCAAAGCAGATCCCTAGGGACCCTATGGATATATGTGCTCAGGCTGCCTGCCCTTGTTTGTGGCCGTGAGTTTGCTGGCTTTGGAAGTACACACGTGGACTTTGGAAGTGTGCACGCGTACTGGTGATGCATTTGCCTGCGCAGAGCTGTGACACACTCTGAGGGTCACTGGCACTGAAGTTGCACAACCGGGGTGTCTGTGGGCAGTTATTTAGGAAGAGGGAGGTCAGAATTTTTACTGCAGGGCCTTGCACCCTTGTCTGCAGAATCACACCCTCAGAGGCTTTCAGTGGCTCCCAAGCACTGCCTAAGTAGTGGAGTTCCTGGCTGCCCACGGAGCTGGGAACGCAGCAAGTCCTGAGTTCAAGCACTGAGGTGGGGGAGGTTATACTTACTGCTGTCAGGTGGTGCACCTTTGGAGATGGAGGTCCCAGAGTCCGCAGGTCTGCAGCTGGGGTAGCAGGATTTTGGCTGAAGTGGCTGCTGGGTCCTGGGCAGTTACAAGGCCTATCTGGTTGGTGGTATTGATGAGTTTAGATATCTATGGCCAGGTGCCTGGAGTCTTGATGTCCCTTGGTCTGCAACTGTGGTGGCAGGTCTTCTACCAGAGTGGCTGTAATGTCCTGCTTTGCTTCCAAGACCAGACTGGGTGGTGGTGAGGCTAGGATTCTAGTCTCAAGCAATTCAAAATGGCATGGTCTCTGTGCTGCTGGTGTCCTCCCCAGAGCGTTTGCAGCGTCCACGAGGTTTTGCATTCTAAGACTGCTAGATTGGAAGCCCCCTGGAAGAACTGCAGGGTCTAACTGTCCCTATTTACACACACACACACACACACACACACACACACACACACACGTCCACACACACCTCTATCTCTCCCTCACTCCTATTGCACTATCACACAGTTCCCTCCCTACCTTCCTGCCGGTCACCATCTTTGATAAACTTCTCTGCATATTACCTCTTTATTATATAGGATCAGTCATCTGTACTTCCTCTTTGAATAAGTGTCTCTTCAAGGTCCTTTGCCCATTTTTTAATTGGATTGTCTTCTTGGTGTTCATTTTATATATTTTGGAAATTAACCCAGAATCAAATGAATCATTGGCGAATATGTTCGCCCATACAGTGGGTTCCCTTTTCATTTTGTTTATGGTTTCTTTTGCTCTGCAGAAGCTTTCAAAAAATATTTTTATTGCCGAGACCGGTTTGGCTCAGTGGTAGAGCGTCGGTCTGCGGACTGAAAGGTCCCGGGTTCGATTCTGGTCAAGGGCATGTACCTTGGTTGCGGGCACATCCCCAATAGGAGGTGTGCAAGAGGCAGCTGGTCAATGTTCCTCTCTCATCGACATTTCTAGCTCTCTATCGCTCTCCTTTCCTCTCTGTAAAATATCAATAAAATATATTTTAAAAAAATATATTTTTTTTATTAATTTCAGAAAGGAAGGGAAAGAGAGAGAGAGAGAGAGAGAAACACCAATGATGAGAGAGAACCACCAATCACCTGCCTCCTGCACACCCCCTACTAGGGATCTAGCTTGCAACCTGGGCATGTGCCCCAACTGGGAATTGATTGAAATGTAACCTCTTGGCCCATAAGTTGTAGCTCAACCATGGAGCCACACGGGTCAGGCTGTGCAGAAGCTTTTTAGTTTGATATAGTTCCATTTGTTTATTTTTTCTTACCCTCCAAGACATATTGGCAAAAATATTGTTCCAAGAGATGTCTGAGATTTTATTGGCTCTTTTCTCCTAGGATTTTTCTGGCTTTGGGACTTACACCTAAGTCTTTTATGGATTTTTAGTTTGTTCTTGTGTTTGGTGTAAGTTGATGGTCTAACTTCAATTTTTGCATATTGCTGTCCATTTGTTCAGGCAACATTTTTGAGGGGACTGTTTTTACTCCATTTTATGACCTTGCCTTCTTTATCAAATATTAATTGGCCATGATTGATTTCTGAGGACTCTGTTCTGTGTCACTGATCTGTATTCCAATTCTTGTACCAGTACCAGGTTGTTTTGATTACAGCGGTTTTGTAGTATAATTTGATATCCAATATTGTGATCGCTCCAACTTTTTTCTTCTTTTTCAAGATCACTGAGGCTATTTTGTGTCTTTTTTGGTTCCATATTTTTTAAATATTTATTCTATATCTGAAATATATCATTCATATTTTAATAGGAATTGCATTGAATCCATAGATTGCTTTGGGTAGTATGGACATTTTAGTGATGTTAATTCTTCCAACCAATAAACATGATCTATGCTTTCGTTTGTTTCCATCTTATTATTTCTTTCTTCAATCTACCAATTTTCCGAGTACAGGTTTCTTACCTCCTGGTTTATGCTTATTCCTAGATACTTTATTGTTTTTGTTTCAATAGCAAATGTTATTGTTTTCTTAGTTTATCTTTTGGAGAATTTGTTATTGATGTGTAAAAATGCCACTGATTTCTAGATATTAATTGTGTATACTGATATTGCCACACTTATATATTAAATCTCAGAGTTTTTTGGTGGATTCTTTAGGGTTTTCTATGTATAATGTCATGTCTGCCTGCAAATACTGACAGTTTTACTTCATTTTTTCCAATTTGGATGCCTTTTATTTCTTCTTGTTTAATCACTGTGGCAAGAACTTCTAGTACAATGTTGAATACGAGTGGTTAAAGCAGACATCCCTGTTCTTAATAATAACACATTTTTAGTTTTTTCCCATTGAGTATTATATTGGCTGTATGTTTTGCATGTATGGCTTTTATTATGTTGAGCTATGATCCCTCTACATCTTGCTGCGAGTTTTTATCATAAATGTGTACCATATTTTATTGAATACTCTTTTTTATCTATTGATATGGTCATGTGATTTTTATCTTTTATTTTGTTTATGTGGTGTATCACATTTATTGATTTGCAGATATCGTACCAGCCTTGCACCCTGGAATATATCCCATTTGATCATGGTATATAATTTTTTAAAATATATTTTATTGTTTTTTTACAGAGAGGAAGAGAGAGAGACAGAAAGTCAGAAACATTGATGAGAGAGGAACATCGATCAGCTGCCTCCTGCACACCCCCACCAGGGATGTGCCCGCAACCAAGGAACATGCCCTTGACCGGGATCAACCTGGGACCCTTCAGTTCACAGGCCGATGCTCTATCCACTGAGCCAAACTGGTTTCGGCTTGGCATATAATTTTTTAATGTATTACTGGATCCCCTTTGCTGATATTTTGTTGATGATTTTAGTATCAATGTTTTTCAGGGATGTTGATTTATAATTTACTTTCTTTGTAGTATCTTTATCTGGTTTTGCAATTAAGATAATGCTTACCATATAAAAGAAGTTTTGAAATCTTCCCTGGGCTTGAATTTTTTTTGGACTAACTTGAGGAATATGAGGAATCTTTGAATGTTTGGTCAAATTCACCTATAAAATTGTCTTGTTCAGGGCTTTTGTTTGCTGGAAAAAAATTACTACCAAAGTAAAACCTCAATATAACTTAATAATTTGGGGAAGGGGGTATCTGTTAAAGGTGAAATTCCTTTATATAACAATAGGGTTTCCAAATGCGTATGTTAAAAATGGACAAATTAGTTTACCTGGTTTTATTTATGTAAACATTTTTGTGTAATAAAATTAAGTATGTACGATAAGTTTAATTTTGTAGAAAAGTTTTATATGTGTATTACTATAACTTTAAATTTATAATTAATAGGTCTATTAGATGCGTGAATTCACCAGTGACTGTGAGTAAACAAATGCATATGGCCAGGGCGTGGCTTATAGCAAGTTGAAACATCAGCCAGGGCACCATTAAACTTACTGCAGAAAGTCATACCATGCAACAGCAGAACCAATTAATTACAAGGCACGATGTGGTGTGCATGCTAATCATTCATCTAATATTGTTTTCAGGCAATAACTCTTGGATTTAAATATATAGGCTATAATTGTAGATATGTAATATTTATTTATACTGGCAAAATTACTGCAGGGTCTTTTCCAACATATATCCTATTCACTAAAATTTGTTTAAAATAATTGTGACTTAATAACAAATGTAACCTGTTAATTTTTTTATATTTTATTGATTTTACACAGAGAGGAATTGAGAGGGATAGAGAGTTGGAAACATCGATGAGAGAGAAACATCGACCAGCTGCCTCTTGCACATCCCCCACTGGGGATGTGCCCGCAACTAAGGTACATGCCCTTGACTGGAATCGAACCCGGGACCTTTCAGTCTGCAGGTCGACGCTCTATCCACTGAGCCAAACCGGTTTCAGCGTAACCTATTAATTTAATTATAAGCAAATCTAGGTTAAAAGCATTTTAAAGGTAATAGCTTGTTAATTTCCATTTATGATATATGGACCCAAACATTTGTTTGTTAAAAGCAATATCTGTTAAACTGAGGTCCGCAAAATAAAGGGTTTACTAAATTTTAATTTTATTGGTTGTTTTCCATTTTCTGATTTTTCCTGATTGACTATTGGAAGATTGTATTTTTCTACTAATTTCTCTATTTTCCTCAGGTTGTCCAATTTGTTTGAGTATAGTTGTCCATAGTATTTAGTTATGTTCCTCTGTATTTCTGTGATGTAACTTATTACTTCTCTTTCATTTCTGATTTTATTTATTTGGGTCTTCTCTTTTATTTCTTGGTATGTCTGACTAAAGTTTCATCAATCTTGTTTACCTTTACAAAGAACCAACTCTTGGTTTTATTGATCTTTTGTATTGTTCTTTTAGTCTCTATGTCACTCAAAAGGAAAGCAGTCAAAAAGGAGACACAGCTCTAAGTGGTTTGGCTCAGTGAATAGAGCGTCGGCCTGTGGACTTAAGGGTCCCAGGTTTGATTCTGGTCAAGGACATGTACCTTGGTTGAAGGCACATCCCCAGTAGGATGGGTGCATGAGGCAGCTGATTGATGTTTCTCTCTCATTGATGTTTCTAATCTCTATTCCTCTCCCTTTCTCTCTGTGAAAAATCAAATACATATATATATATATATATATATATATATATATATATATATATATATATGAAAAGGTTAAAAGGAGAGTAAGATAAAACAAAAGAAAGAAAATAAATAAAAGATAGAGTACGAAAAGTAGGCCAATAAGAGGTATGAGAAATTCCAGGAACTCCAACATGGCGTCTGGCAGGACCAGAGTGAGAGTGAGCTTGAGTGAAGAAGTGAGAGGGTGAGTATGTGGATATTCATGCTTGTGTGTGCATATGTGTGGCGGGGGTGGGAGAGGTTTCTATCAGATTGTATGCAGGAATATCAGTGATTCAGGCACTCCTGGCCCAGGAGCTACTACTACTGTCAGAGCCACTCCTGGCTCTGGCTTGGAAATTGTGCCATCTTGAAAGTTTTATAAGGTCCTCCTTGGGATGAGGCTGTGGGGAGTGGCAGATGCTAGACACCCAGCCTCACTACCACCTAAACTTGCTGTAGCCCAGTGTTTCCCAAAGCATGGTACACGTATCCCCAGGGGTACGGGAAGAGTTTGGAGGGTGTACGCGTTGCACCGGAGTTTGGTGGTGATATGAACTGCACCGTGCTTAGCTGCGCCTAATTCTACATTCTCATGAGTCAAGTCAAGACAGTCTTGTGAGGTGTGAGATGGTCCGGTGTGCAAATAAATGTTATTTATAATATAACTTTTATTTATATTTTATTATGAATAATTTTATTTTTGTTTATTATTTTGTGTATGTACCCAAAAAAGAAAAAATAAATATATTTTGATTGTTATTCAAATACATCCATTTTTTTTTTTTGACGAGGGGTACTCAACGTTAGGAAAATTATGGAAGAGGTACACATATGTCAAAAGTTTGGGAAACACTGCTGTAGCCAGTCTGAACCTACACGTGCCCTGCCCCAAACCCCATGCATGGCCAAGGACACTGCCCGGACCTGCACAACCACCACTGAATCGACAAGACTCTCAACATTGCTGTGGCCTTACCTGTGGCTGTCCCTTCTGTGCTGCCACAACTGCTCTGCTCCACTGCCAGGGCTCAGAGGAAGGAACTGTGCAAAAAGCAGGGAGGTGGATGTAGTCTCCTCTTCCCTGGACCTACTAAAACTGAGGACCTGGAGATACTGAAGAGGCTGCATATCTTTAGGATCTTATTCTTGTAAGTAGAAAGGGGACTGGACAGTAGGACAAGAAAGGAGGATCAGTCCTGCCCACCTGAACACAAGGGAGGTGCCCTCTTACCCTCTGGCAAAACAACTGCTTCTGACCCAACCAGCAGTGACCTGAAGTAAGGGGCAACAGCCCGGGGCTGGAAATCTGCCCCTGCAGGTGGCAGTGAGGAGGAGCCAGCAAGTCAGGCAGGGCTAAGGCAGTGGAAGGAGAGGAATTGCCCACCCACCCCCACAAGCTACTGGCACCACTCCCCACACTAGTCTGAGCAAATGATCCTGGATAACACCAGGATATCCCTGCAGAGCCCAGCTTTTGTTTGGTCCTATTGTGTCTTGTTCTGTTCTATCAGTGGGGGAAGGGAGAACAGCTCAGAACAGGGACACTTTAGGCATGAGACTCGAAGCAGACCCAGCCTCTGGGCTAAGGAAGCCATACCCGTTGGACGACTAGGGGTTTCAACCTATAGATCCTCAATTAGGTTGTCTAAGGCCAAAAAGGGACAGTGGTTCAAATTGCCTACCTTGCACCAGAGAAGCTCCTGGGAGACCCAGAATAAACACATCAAAGGACCAGATTCAACAACATCAGAGCAAAATCCAGTGAGCTTCACAAATAGCACATTCTAAGGTTTTTGAGTTTCTGAATGTGTATGGTTTTGGTTTTAGCTGTGTGTGTGTGTGTGTGTGTGTGTGTGTGTGTGTGTATGTGTGTATGTGTGTGTGTGTGTAGTGCCTCTTGTTTTGTTTTTGTTGTCTGTTTTCCCCCTTTTTCTTCTTTTTCTTGAATATATTTTTTTCCCTTTGATTCTATTATCTTTTTGTCTCTATTATTTTTCTCATTTTATTTCATTTTTCTCTTCTCTATTCTTTTCCCATTTAACTTTTCCTATCTATATATTAATATATCCATTATTACTACCCTTTAAATTCATTATTATGATTTCATTTAATTTCAGTTTCATTTTCTTTTTCATTCCTATACTAATTATTTTAGCTTCCTTCTTACCCCCATATTGCCAATTTTTCCCCTTTTTCTTTACATACTTTCGAAGTCAGTGGTCTCATGTATTTTAGTATTCTTTTTAGTTTGTCTTTCCTTTGCTTTCTCTTCTTTTTCCTTCTTAGACTTTACTGTTGTTGTTTGCATAGTTTTATTTTTGTGGTGTTTTTTGTTTGGTCCTATTTGTGTCTTGTTCTGTTTTGTCAGAACCTGTAATGATGAGGTGTAATGACAAAGTTGGAATTGAGCCTCACTGTCAGCAAGTCAGAAGGGCGATCCCTCCCACAAATTGGATATCACTGATCAAGTCTCGATTAAACCAGGAGAGCCTAAATAATGCACACAAGGGATAATCATAGAGCATCCAGCTTAGGAGATCAAATAGACCACCACTGGACCCCTCAAGACACTTTCTACCTAAGGCCATCCCACAAAGAATGGGAAACAGTTCTATTTAATACATAGAAACAAATACAGAGACAGCTAAAATCGGCAGACAAAGAAACCCCAAATGAAAGACAATGAGGAGTATTCAGAAAAAGAACTAAATTAAATGGAGGCAAGCAACCTATCAGATATAGAGTTCAAAGTAATGATGATAAAGACTGTTAAGAAACCTAATACATGCCGAAACCAGTTTGGCTCAGTGGTGGAGCATCTGTCTGTGGACTGAAAGGTCCCAGGTTCGATTCTGGTCGAGGGCATGTACATTGGTTGTGGGCACATCCCCGGTGGGGGGTGTGCAGGAGGAAGCTGGTTGGTGTTTCTCTCTCATCGACGTTTCTAGCTCTCTATCTCTCTCCCTTCCTCTCTGTAAAATTTCAATAAAATATTTTTTTAAAAAAGAATGCTATCACCATCCTGGAGTTTGAACTATGCAGAGACTTAAAAAAAAAGAAAAGAAAGAAACCTAATACAGGTATGTGTGGCAGACTCTGTGTAGGTACATACCCTTCTGCAGAAGTAAAGATATTTGCCTTGCTGTCTGGATCCCAAGTATGCTTTGTGTTCTACCAAGACTCCTGATTTGGGGGGCTTGCTTGATTTCTAAAAATTAGGGGGCTCATCCAGGATTCCATTTGTTGCTATGGGGCCATTGGACCCCTCTTCTGAGTGTGCCCCATTGCCAAGTTGCAGTGGCCTCAGTAAGGAGGAAACGCCACTACCTGCCAGCCAACTATAATCTCAGGATTGAGAGTCAGCCAGCAATACAGGAAGAGCTCAAGCAAGCAAGAACTGCTGCAGTCAGATTAAAGGGCCTCCTAGCTCAAAGCCCTCCTCTTGAGTTTCCAGTTCACTGCCACCTGACTGGAAGACCTGTTTATTCTAATCAAGACTTAGAAGACAAACAAGTTGGAACCCTCCTATGAAGGACCACACCTTGTCTTGTTTACTGCTGTTTGAACTGAAGAATGAAGTTTGACCTATCACACATGGGTTAAGAGTGGACTACCAGCTTCTCCAGGTGGAGACACTCCAACTTGGATGGCTATACCAGGACATAACCCCTTGAAATTAATGGGGGGAAAAACACACTGTGAGTTGTCTTAAAACCATCATGTACTGGGTTGTCTGGAAAATTGCAGGGGCTAAAAATGTGGGCTGAGGAAATATGTACAACCTTGATCATACTTAACTAGTTAAGTTATTGATTAATGTAATCAAGGGCAATAAGCCCATAATCCTTGTATTTGATTATGCCAAGTTATATTATGTGGAGATCTAAACAATCAAAACCAGCTACAGGCCTACTCAATTTACATGTGTCCTTATACCTCACTGGCAGTGAATGGTCTATCCCTTGTCCTACCTGAAATGATGTATGGTCTTCCATCCAATACT
This sequence comes from Vespertilio murinus, assembly GCA_963924515.1. Taxonomy (NCBI): domain Eukaryota; kingdom Metazoa; phylum Chordata; class Mammalia; order Chiroptera; family Vespertilionidae; genus Vespertilio; species Vespertilio murinus. The sequence goes on from OZ004710.1 coordinate 38,967,832, forward strand.
AGGGCTGGATAGCTGTATCCTGACCAACAGATAAAATGTTGCCACCTAAAGGCTAGAATACATTTGTATAGAGGTACTCCTCCCAATGCTTACCAGAATTTATAGTATAATCCCTTGCTCTTAACTATAGATAACTTGAATGACTTGGATATTTCAGCCTTTAGGCCAAGAGATTGTCTAGGACTAGGTTTAGACCTAGTCACAGGAGAAGATACCCTGGGAAAGTTTGCCCTGAGACTGGTAGCCCAACCCAAGGACATTGACACTGCCAACACCATGCAAAAGATAAGGAAATGAATGCCTAGGTCAGTGGTCAGCAAACTCATTAGTCAACAGAGCCAAATATCAACAGTACAACGCCCCGGGTAAGCCGTACCCCCCAAAGGGGAAGGGTGTCCCGGGTGAGCTGTGTGCCCCAGGGGGCCAAGTGCCCCGGGTGAGCCGAGTGTCCCACGGGTCCGAGTGCCCCGGGTGAGCCGAGTGTCCCAGGGGGCCGAGTGCCCCGGGTGAGCCGAGTGTCCCAGGGGGCCGAGTGCCCCGGGTGAGCCGAGTGTCCCAGGGGGCCGAGTGCCCCGGGTGAGCCGAGTGTCCCAGGGGGCCAAGTGCCCCGGGTGAGCCGAGTGTCCCACGGGGCCGAGTGCCCCGGGTGAGCCGAGTGTCCCAGGGGGCCGAGTGCCCCGGGTGAGCCGAGTGTCCCCGGGGGGCCATGTGTCCCGGGTAAGCCGTACCCCCCAAAGGGGAAGGGTGTCCCGGGTAAGCCGTGTGTCCCAGGGGGCCAAATGCCCCGGTTGAGCCGAGTGTCCCACGGGTCCGAGTGCCCCGGGTGAGCCGAGTGTCCCACGGGGCCGAGTGCCCCGGGTGAGCCGAGTGTCCCAGGGGGCCATGTGCCCTGGGTGAGCCGAGTGTCCCACGGGTCCGAGTGCCCCGGGTGAGCCGAGTGTCCCAGGGGGCCAAGTGCCCCGGGTGAGCCGAGTGTCCCACGGGTCCGAGTGCCCCGGGTGAGCCGAGTGTCCCACGGGGCCGAGTGCCCCGGGTGAGCCGAGTGTCCCACGGGTCCGAGTGCCCCGGGTGAGCCGAGTGTCCCAGGGGGCCGAGTGCCCCGGGTGAGCCGAGTGTCCCAGGGGGCCGAGTGCCCCGGGTGAGCCGAGTGTCCCACGGGGCCGAGTGCCCCGGGTGAGCCGAGTGTCCCAGGGTGCAGTGTGCCCCGGGCGAGCCGTGTGTACCAGGGGAAGCAGTGGGACCCAGGGGAAGGGGCGGTGAAAACCAGAGGAGGAGTGGACTCTATTCATATGGTCCTGAGATAGTCACCATAAAACAAGCAGACTGCCAAATGACAGCGGGGAGGGGAAGGAGACCTGGGGGGAGATAGGAGAACAACCGAGGGACTGGTATGCATGAACATAAGTACAACCAATGAACACAGAACTCTGGGGAGGGAGGGCATAAATGGGAGGTGGGGGGGGGGCAATGGTAAACTATGTACACAGAAAATACCTTAATAAAGTAAAATTTTTAAAAAAAATAAATAAATAAAAGATATATGGGAAAAAAAAAAAACAGTACAACGATTGAAATTTCTTTTGAGAGCCAATTTTTTAAAACTTATTCTTCTAACACCACTTTTTCAAAATAGACTTACCCAGACTGTGGTGTTTTGTGGAAGAGCCACACTTTCGAGCCGCAGTTTGCTGACCACGAGCCTGGGTGGAATGGATTAAATATTCTGTATATGCCATAAATAAAAGTGACTGTTATGCTTGCATGGCAGGAAGGCTAGAGTCTCAAGTCGTCCAATTTCCATTCGGATGTTACTCAGGGTGGAATGTATGCTTGCCCTGCATGAGAAGGAAACTGCCTGAGGAAATGCTTCTTGTAAGACTCTCTCCCTATTGTTTCCATCCAAAAGAGGTAAAGAGCAAGGATCACCAAAAATGATCTGACCCTCATCCCCTGATATAAACTATACCTCCTGCTTCTCAATGTGGGTGAGACAGTACTCGGAATTTATGGTAAATGGTTGAGTATCCTCAGAAGTCAATCATTCTGCACTATTGATACCCCATGCTGATGTCTGGTGGTATTGCAGGGGGCTATTAATTGTAACCTTGCCCAGCAATTGCAGTGACACTTGCTCTCCAATGCAACTGGCTATCCCTTTCACTTTAGCATATTGTAAACCCTTTTCAATGAACAGACAGAAGATAAAGAGTCCAGGGGGCTCCTTTGATCCCCATATTTAAACAGATTCCACTGGAGTTCCAAGTGAAGTGCCAAATGAGTTTCAGATTGTTATAGGATTTGAATCTGCCCTGTTCTGGTGGACTACTATAAACAAGAATGTGGATTGGATTGTCCTATATAATAAAAGGGTAATATGCAAGTTGACCCTAATTGCAGAACGACCACTTGACCAGTCACTATGAGGCTCACTGACCACCTCTTGGTCCTTTTCCCTGGCTGGTAGGCTCCAATTGCCTGAATGATTCCAATGGCAAATGGGGAACTGGGGTTGGATGGCAGGGGACACAGGTGATGCCAGACCAAGGCCCCAGCCCCTCCAGTCACCCCACACACAGAGGGCAATCCATGGCAAGGGCAGGGCCAGTGAGCAGGCAGGAACAGCCGAAATCTTGTTCCCTTCCCCTGGCCATCAGGCTGTGATCACCCAATGGTGAACAGGGAACTGGGGTGGGTGATGGCAGGGGTAGGGGGATTAGGAATTACAGTGATGGGATGTTATATCATCCCATGTATAAGAGGATTAATTGAAACTGCATTGACCAAACAGCAACATAATCTTCTCCTAGACACCACAGAGCAAGAAAGTCAATGAATGTTAGCCAACTTTGAAGAAAAGATTTAAATAATGGGGGAGAAATTGTGAGAATAAACAAGAAATCTTTTCTGTCAAAGAAGGGAGTTTAGGCAACCACTATTTTGGCTCGGGTGACTTGGCAGCCACCATTTTCCTTACATGACTTGCGGTTCCCCTGCAGGCCACCATTGTGAAATGGCAAAGGTCAATCCCTTCCTTTAAATTAGTCAATCACCCAAGAGTGTGAGCCTAAGCTCTTCCAATAAAGAGTGAAGAACAGATCATATGAGTCAGGCATAAAAGCCTGAGTGGAACACCTGTTCAGTGTATGTGCTGCCAGACTCTGTGTTGGTACGTACCCTTCTGCATAAGTAAAGATATTTGCCTTGCGAAGAAAAAGAAGAAGAAGAAGAAGAAGAAGAAGAAGAAGAAGAAGAAGAAGAAGAAGAAGAAGAAGAAGAAGGGGAGGAGGAGGAGGAAGAAGAAGAAGAGGAGGAGGAGGAGGAGGAAGAAGAAGCTTAATGAAAATTACAATTCCATGAAAAAGGAAATGGACATCATAAACAAGAACCAGACAGAAATGAAGGATAATATGTCTGACATTAAGAACAAACTGGAAGAAATTAAATGTAGATTAGCTAAAGCAGAGTGCTGAGTCAGCGATTTGGAAGTCAATATAGAAATAAATACCCAATTAGATTAGCAAATAGGAAAAATAATAAAAAGCAGGAGGATAGCTTAAGGGAGCTCTGGGAAAACACAAATGCAACCACATCTGCATCACAGGAATACCAGAAGGGAAAGATGTGAGCAAGTAACAGAAAACCTGTTTGTGGAAATAGCGACAGAAAACTTCCCCAACCCGCTGAAGGACAAAGTCACACAAGTTCAGGAGGCACAGAGACATCCAATTAAGATGAACCAAAGGAGCCCAGCCAGCATAGCAAAGCAGTTAAGTGTTGACCTATGAACCAAGAGATCATGGCTCAATTTCTGATCAGGGCCAATCCCCAGGTTGCAGGCTCAGTCCCCATGAGGGATGTGCAGGAGGCAGCTAATCAATTATTTTCTCTCATCAGAGATGTTTCTGTCTCCCTCTCTCTCTCTCCCTCTCCCTTCCTCTCTCTGAAATCAATAAAACTGTTTTTAATGATAAATGTAAACAACAAAGGAATAATCTTAAAGGCAACAAGAGAGAGACAGAAAGTTCCCATTTAAATGTCATCAGACTTCTCAATAGAGACACTTCAAGCAAAGAGAGAATGGCATGAAGTATTCAACTAATGAAAAGCAAAGGCCTGAAGCCAAGACTACTCTATCCAACTAGGCTATCATTTAAAATTGAAGGTGAAATAAAAAGCTTTCCATACAAAAGAAAAGCGTGAAGAAGTGCATTACCACCAAATCAGCAATGCAAGAAATGTTCAAGGGACTGCTTTAGGAACAACAAAAGGAGAGAGAGAATAATAGGCATAAAGAAAATTAAAATGGCAACAAATAAATATCTGCCAATAATAACCTTAAGTGTAAATGGATTAAATGCTTCAAAAGACACAAGGTGACTGAATGGATAAGGAAAAAAAAAAAAAAAATATATATATATATATATATATATATATATATATATATATATATATATATACTGTATGTAAGAGCCACCTCAGAACAACAGTAACACAAACTGAAAATGAAAGGGTGGGGAAAATATTCCACACAAATTAAAAGGGGAAAAAAGCTAGGGTAGCAATACTGATATATGACAAATAGACTTCAAAACAAAGTTCATAGCAAGAGACAAAGAATGCCTCTACATAATACAAATGGGAATGATTCAAAAGAGAATGTAAACCTTGTAAGCATATGCACCTAATATAGGAGTACCCAAATGTATGAAAAAACTCTTGATGGACTTTAAGGGAGACATCAACAGCCATACAGTCATAGTAGGGAACTTTAACACCCATTGATATTACTAGATAGAACTTCCAGACAAAACATGAACAAAGAAACAGAGGCTTTAAATGACAAACTAGATATTTACAAAGAATTTCACCCCAAAGCAATGGAATATACGTTCTTCTCAAGCATGCATGGAACATTCTCAAAGGTAGACCACATATTAGGACACAAAATAAGTCTATACAAATTCAAGATTAATATAATATCAAGCATCTTCTTGGATCACAATGGCATTAAGTTAGAAATAAACTACAATAAAAAAATAAAAAACACTCAAATATTTGGAGGCTAAATAGCACGTTATTAAAACATGAATAGGAATACCAATGAGATCAAGCAAGAAATTTAAAACTTCCTGGAAACAAATGAAAATGAATACACAACTACCCAAAACCTCTGGGACACAGTGAAAGCAGTCCTGAGAGGGAAGTTCATGTCATTACAGGCCTACTCCAAGAAATAAGAAAAAGCACCAATAAACTATCTAATCCTATAACTAACCAAATTGGAAATAGAACAGTAAGAAATGCCCAGAGGAAATAGAAGGAAGGACATAATAAAGATCAGAATGGAAATCAATGACAATGAGACTAAAAAACAGTACAAAATATCAATAAACCTATTAGCTGATTCTTTCAAAAGATAAACAAGATTGATGAACCCCTAGCCAGACTCATCCAGAAATGAGAATACCAAAATAAATAAAATCAGAAACCAAAGGGGTGAAGTAACTACTGATGCCACAGAAATATGAAAGATTATAATCAAATACTATGAATAACTATATGCCAACAAACTAACCTGGGCAAAATGGACGAATTCCTAGAAATATAAATCTTCCAAAACTCTATCAGGACCAAATGGAAAACATGAGTAGGCCAATAATAACTGATAAAATTGAAGCAGTAATTTAACGACTCCCAGCAAATCCTTCTGCACTGCTGGTGGGAATGCAGCCTGGTGCAACCACTGTGGAGAATAGTATGGTGTTTCCTCAAAAATTAAAAATGTAACTGCCATTTGATCCAGTAATCCCACTTCTAGGACTGTATCCCAAGAGAACAGAAACACCAATCAGAAAGGACATATGTACCCCTATGTTCATAACAGTACAATTTGCAATAGCTAAGATTTGGGAAGTGCCTATCATCAGATGAGTGGATTAAAAAACTCTGATTCAGCCGAAACCGGTTTGGCTCAGCGGATAGATCGTCGGCCTGTGGACTGAAAGGTCCCAGGTTCGATTCCAGTCAAGGGCATGTACCTTGGTTGTGGGCACATCCCCGGTTGGGGGTGTGCAGGAGGCAGCTGATCGGTGATCCTCTTTCATCGATGTTTCTAACTCTCTATCCTTCTCTCTTCCTCTCTGTAAAAAATCAATAAAAAAAAAATTTTAAAAACTGTGATACATCTACACAAGGAAATACTATGCTGATATTAAAAAGAAGGAACTTTTACCATTTGCAACAGCATGGATGGAACTGGAGAACATTAGCTAAGTGAAATCAGCCAGTCAGAGAAAGATAAATATATGGGATATAATAATCAACGTAATTTGATGAACAATAATAGATCGATCTAGAGACAAATGATAGGGAAGGGGGGCTTAGAGAGCAACCATATGAGCATAACCAATGGACACAGGAGCTTTGGGGGCTGGTTCGGGCTGGGAAGGGATTGGGGGGGTCAATTGGGGGAAAAGGAAACATGTATAACATTAGACAATGAAAATAAAAGATAAATAAGTAAATTAAAACTCCCAGCAAACAAAAGTCCTGGACTGGATGGATTTACAGGAGAGTTTTACAAAATATTCAAAGAAGAACTATCACCTATCTTCCTCAAACTATTCCAAAATATTCAAGAAGAAAGAAGACTTCCAAACTCTTTTTACAAAAACAGATAAAGACACCACAAAGAAAGAAAATTACAGGCCAATATCCTGAATTAAAACAAATGCTAAAATCCTCAACAAAATATCCTCAAGCAAATCAGATCCAACAATATACGAAAACACCATACATTATTATGAAGCAGGTTTTATTCCAGGGATGTAAGGCTGGAACAATACTTGCAAATCAATAAAGGTGAAACATCACACAAACAAAATTAAAGATAAAAATCACATGGCCATATCAACAGATGCAGAAAAAGCATTTGACAAATACAGCACCCCTTTTTGTTAAAAACATTAAGCAAAGTGGGACTAGAGGTATCATACCTCAACATACCAAAGGCCGTATATGACAATACTACAGCCAACAACATACTCAATGAGCAAAACCTGAAAGTGTTTCCCTTAATAACAGGAACAAGAAAAGGATGTCTCCTTTCACTACTCTTACTCAACATAGTACTGGAAAGTCTAGCCAGGGCAATCAGACAAGAAGAGATAAAAGGCATTCAAGTTATAAAGGAGGAAATAGGACTGTCATTTTTCACAGATGACATTATATGAGATATATATATATATATATATATATATATATATATATATATAAAACTAAAGACTTCCCCAAGCAAACTACTAGACTTAATAAATGAGTTTGACAAGGTGGCAGGATAAAAAAATCAGCATCCAGAAATTGATGGCACTTTTATACTAGGTGTACCTGTTAACAATGCAGAACTTGTAATCAAAGAAAACACGATAATTTCACGAGAAACATCAAAAGTGTTTTATTCAAAGTAATGTCTGTCACTAGCTACACATTTCCCCTTCTTTCAGGGAATTTGTGGATACCATCCCAATAGAACTTTTCTTGTTTTGAGGCAAATCATTCAGAGACCCAATTTTCCAATTCTTTGTATGTTTTAAAGAGCTGCTCAGAAAGTGCGTATGCCATCTATCAGAACTGATAATCTGAAGGAGAAAGGTCTGGTGAATATGGCAGGTGGGTTAATACTTCCCAGGCAAGATCTTTTAATGTGTCTTTAACTGGTTTTGAAGTGTATGATGGTGTGTCATCATGAAGCAAAATTACTTTGCTGGGTCTCTGCCACATTCTCGTTGTTTCACAATCAAAGCATGGTTCAAATTGACTATTTGCTGTTGGTAGTGATCAGTATTAATGGTTCCACCTGGTTTTATAAGCTCATAATACACCACACCTTCCTGATCCCACCAAACGCAGAACATTGTCTTATTTCTGAAGTGATTTGGACTTGTAGTCGATGTTGATGGTTGACCTGGATCAACCCATGATTTTGTGCATTTGGGATTCTCAAAATAAATCCAATTTTCATTGGCAGTCACAATTCAATGCAAAAAAAAATGGCTTTCATGCAATTGAAGCAACATTTTACTGATGAATTTTCAGTTTTCCATTTATCTTTCATTCAGTTGATGTGGAACCCATTTCCATCCTTTAAAACATTTACCATTGTTTGTAAATGATCAGAAATTGTTCGCTGAGCAACGTTCAGTCTTTTCAAAAGTTGACACGCATCTTCATCCAATACTGCTTATAATTGTTGGTCTTCAAACTTTTTTGGTTGATGTGGACGTTCTTTGTCTATTACATTGAAATCATCACCTTTAAAGCATTTAAACTAGCGTTCACAAGTATCTTGAGATGGAGCAGTTCACCATAAGCTTCCTGAAGCTTTCACCAGCACTTTTCTTTAAAATAAAGTAATGAATAAAAGCTTTCCAAAAATGCTCTTTTTTTGCAAGAAATTCAACATTTTTAAGCATAAAAATATCTATGATGTTAACACCTTCGGAAAATTTGACAAATTAACTTTTGAAGCTTGTTATCAATACAACAAAATAGCATACATATCAAATCACATATATATCAACATATGTGTAGCTCCACCTATTGGAAAGACCTGCATTATTAACTGCTACACCTAGTACATCAACAATGAACTTTCATAAAGAGAAACTAGACATCCAGCATTTCTTCCTTCGGATCCTGAGCTATGAAGGAGTAATATGAGAGGGCACCTCTTTGGAACCATGATGTCCCTTTCCCTTGCACCTGCATCTTCAAGGCTGCCACTGATGAAGAGAGAGCAGAAAGAGCTCGTCTGTTTTCCTTTATTGGTGACATCACTATTGGAGATTTGATAAAAAGCACCTTGGGACCCCAAGTTATGGACAAAATTATGTTAAACAGTGGACTAGATGCCTCTCTTATGGTGACCAATAATGGTGCGTCTATTCTAAAAAGCATTGGTGTTGATAATCCAGCAGCTAAAGTTTTAGTTTGTATGTCAAGGATTCAGGATGATGGAGTTGGTGATGGCATTGCCTGTGTTACTATTTTAGCAGCAGAATTACAAAGGGAAGCAGAATCTTTAATTTCAAAGAAGATTCATCCTCAGACCATCATAGCCAGATGGAGTGAAGTCACAAATGCAGCAAGACAGGCGTGTTGAATTCTGCAGTTGATCGTGGTTCTCATGAATGTAAATCCCAAGATTTAATGAACATTGTAGGAACAATGTTATCTTCAAAACTTCTTATCACAAAGATCACTTTACTAAGCTATAGAAGCTGTTCTCAGATTGAAAGGTTCTGGTGATCTGAAGACAATTCATGTCATGAAGAAGCTAGGAGGAAGTCTGATCGATTCCTAATTATATGAAAGCTTTGAAGGGGAAATAAGGAATTTAACAGAAATAAAATGACTACGGAGTTTATTATCACCAAGCCAGTAATGGAAGAAATGCTAAAGGGACTATTGTAAAAAAATAAAATAAAAAATTTTTTTTTTAAAAAAGGAGAACAACAAGAAGAAGAAATAGAAATGGCCGAAACCGGTTTGGCTCAGTGGATAGAGCGTCGGTCTGCGGACTGAAGGGTCCCGGGTTCGATTCCAGTCAAGGGCATGTACATTGGTTGCGGGCACATCCCCAGCAGGGGGTGTGCAGGAGGCAGCTGGTCGATGTTTCTCTCTCATCTACATTTCTAGCTCTCTATCTCTCTCCCTTCCTCTCTGTAAAATATCAATAAAATATATATTTTTTTAAAAAAAAGAAATAGAAATGGAAGAAGGAACACATGCATAAAAAATAAAAATTTCAAAAAACAAGTACCTATCAACAATAACCTTAAACGTAAATGGATTAAACACTCCAATCAAAAGACATAGCTGACTGGATAAGAAAACATGATTCATATACAGTATTTGCTATCTACCAGAGACCCACTTCAGAAAAAAAAGAACTCGCACAGACTGATAGTGAAGGAATAGGAAAAAAAACATCTGGCAAATAAAAATGAATAAAAAGCTACAGTAGCAATACTTATATCTGACAACTTAGACTTCAAAGTGAAGGGCATAAGAAGAGATAAGGATGGCAAGTTTATAATACTAAAGGGAGCAATTCAACAAAAGGATATAATTCTGGTAAACATATATGCACCCAATACAAGAGCACCCAAATACATTTAAATAAAAAACCTTCTGGGAGATATCAAGGGAGAAATCAACAGCAATAAAAATATAGTAGGGCACTTTAATACCCATTGACACCACTGGATAAAACCTCTAAACAAAAATTAGCAAGGAAATAGCAATTCCAAATGACTCACTAGATCAGATGAAATTAATTGACATCTTTAGAACATTTCACCCCAAAGAATATACATTCCTCAAAAGGGTACTTGGGACATTTACAAAGATAGACCACATGTTGGGTCACAGGAAATGTTTCTACAAATTCAAGAAGATAGATATCATATCAATTATCTTCTCCCATCACAATGTCATAAAATTAGAAAATAACTATAATAAAAAACAATGAAAAAAAGCAAGCACTCGGGGGCTATATGGTATGCTATTAAACAATGATTGGGTTACCAAACCGATCAGAGAAGAAATAAAAAGCATCCTGGACACAAATGACAATGAAAACACAACAATCCAAAATCTATGTGACACAGTGAAAGCAGTCCTGAGAAAGAAGGTCTACCTCAAAAAAACCAAGAAAAAAATGGTAATAAATTATTTAACTCTACAGGCCTATCTCAAAAAACAAGAAAAATTGTAACATTATTTAACCCTACAACTTAAAGAATTAGAGATCAAGGAGTCTAGAGAGCTCAAGATGGTGACTGGCAGGAAGGTAAGGAAGGGAGATAGTGTGAGTGAGGAACCCGTAGAGTAGAGTTTAGACATGTGGTGTGCGTGCGTGTGTGTGTGTGTGTGTGTGTGTGTGTGAGAGAGAGAGAGAGAGAGAGAGAGAGAGAGAGAGAGAGAGAGAGAGCTAGGGACAGTTAGATTCTGCAGATCTTCCAAGGGACTGCCAAACTGGGCAGTCTGTGCAGTCTTAGACGCCCTCTCACAAAACTAACATCTCTGGTAGACCAGTGCAGGCATGGAGACCATGCCATCTTGAGAAAAAGAGACTAGGATCCTGGTCTCAGACACAAACCAGGACCCTGCAGCAACTGGGGACAGAACTGTGACTACAGCTACAGACCAAGAGACAACAAGAATCCAGACTTCTGGGTAGCAGATTTCTGTGAGTCAAAGAGCCTATCCCCCTTTCCACAGGCTCACAGACAGCGCCGTAGTAACTGACAGACCCGCCCCTCACAGATAGCCCGAAAGTAACTGATAGACCTGCACCTCGCCCAGGCTACAATGCCCCTAAGGGGAATTTGAGCTTGAGAGCACTTGGCGGGACTCATATTCCCTTTGAAGCAGCTCCCCTTCGGAAAATTTGAGAGTGCACTCGCTGGACACAGCTCTCCTTCTGGGAATTCGAACTTGAGAAAACACACACTAAACCACAATGCTGCTACTGGAATTTGAGAGACTAGAATCTGCTCCCCACAATGCACTCAGGCAAGCAAACTTGAAGCCCCTGCAGGGTGGCAGAGCCACCTGAGTTTGATTCTGGGCAAGAGCACATGGAAGTCAGGCTTCTGCAGTGCAGGCATGCCACAGAGCTATTGTGCAACACAGTCCCCCATGGTAACTGGGACCCAAATTCTCCCTGCAAGAAGCAGCACTGAGTACCACCAACTTGACTCTCTTTATTACTGTATGTGCCTGATCCCTGAGTCACAGCTCATTTACACTAAGAACCAGTGACTCCAATTCTTGGTGCATAAACACACAGGGACCCTGATTCTTAGCAAGAAGCTGCATAAGGCAACAGATTGTTTCACTTGATTCTTGGTGTGTACATAGGGAAACTCTTACTCCTGGCATGCAATAGGGGACTCATTTTCGGCACAATCCAACAGTGTGGTGCAGGCAGGGTCCCTGATTCTAAGTGCACACAAGAGACCACACTGAATTCTGGGAACACTGACCCTGAGCAAGCCTGGTTCCCACAAACCCACAGCAGCCACACTTCCTAGGGTTAGAGCACTACAGTGAAACTTGGATGGAGCAAAGTTCCCACAGCACACAGCCCAGGATCACGCAAATTGAAGCTTGAATCTTATGGTGATAGTCAAAATGGGGAGATGACACAATCCCTAGAGGAAAGAAAACGAGGAGTCGCCAAGAAAAGAAATTAGTGAAATTGAAGCATGCAAAATGACTGAAAAAAAGTTCAGAGTAATGGTCATGGAATTTATACATCAGATGGATGAGAATATCAACAACTTATGCAAGAATCAGGAAGAAATGAAAAGTGATATAGCTACAATCAAAAACACCATGGAGCCGAGGTCAGTTTGGCACAGTGGTAGAGTGTCGGTCTGGGGACTGAAAGGTCCCAGGTTCAATTCCGGTCAAAGGCATGTACATTGGTTGCGGGCACATTCCCCGGTAGGGGGTGCGCAAGAGGCAGCTGGTTGATGTTTCTCTCTCATCGACGTTTCTAGCTCTCTATCTCTCTCCCTTTCTCTCTGTAAAATATCAATAATATATATATTTTTTTTAAGTTACATAAGTACAGAGAGTCCCAAGCAGGATCAACCCCAAAAGACCCACACCAAGACATGTCATCATTTCAATGGCAAATATAAATGACAAAGAGAGAATCTTAAAGGTGTCAAGAGAGAGACAGAGAGTTCTGGCTCTCTATCCCTCTCTCTTCCTCTCTGTAAAAAATCAATAAAATATATATTTTTTTAAATGATAGAGGCAAAATAACAACAGACCCCACAGAAATACAAAGGATGGTTAAAAAACACTATGAACAACTCTAATCCAACAAACTAGACAACCTAGAGGAAATGTACATATTCCTAGAAAAATACAACCTTCTAAAACTCAATCAGGAAGAGTCTAAATATCTCAATAGGTTGATAACTATGCAAGAAATTGAAGCAGTCATCAAAAAGCTTCCAGCAAGCAAAAGCTGAGGCCAGATGGCTTCACAGGGGATATTTACCAAACATTCAAAGAAGAACTAAAACATATCCTCCTCAGACTATTCCAAAAAATTCAAGATGAATGAAAACTTCCAAGCTCATTGTATGAAGCCAGCACCACCATAATACCAAAACCAGATAAAGACAACATAATGAAAGAGAATTATAGGCCAATATCCCTCATGAACATAGATGCCAAAATCCCCAACAAAATTCTAGCAAATTGGATCCAACAATACATCAGAAAGATTATAAACCATGACCAAGTATGATTTATCCCAGGGATGCAAGGATGATACAATATCTGAAAATTAATAAAAGTGACACATCACATAAGAAATTGAAAGATAAAAATCACATAATCATATCAATTGGCACAGAAAAAGCATTTGACAAAATCCAACACCCCTTTGTGATCAAAACACTCAGCAAGGTGGGAATAGAAAGATCATACTTCAACATAATAAAAGCCATATATGAAAAACCCACAGCCAACATCACACTCAATGGACAAAAACTAAAACTATTTCCCCTAAGAACAGGAACAAGACAGGGATGCCCATTCTCACCACTCCTGTTGGATATAGTACTGGAAGTATTAGCCATTGTAATTAGACGAGAAAAAATAAAAGGCATCCAAATTGGAAAAGAAGAAGTAAAGTTGTCCTTATTTGCAGATGACATTATATTGTACATAAAATATCCAAAAGACTCTATCTTAAAACTAACAAACTTAATAAACGAATCTGGCTGAAACTGGTTTGGCTCAATGGATAGAGCGTCGGTCTGTGGACTCAAAGGTCCCAGGTTCGATTCCTGTCAAGGGCATGTACGTTGGTTGTGGGCATGTCCCCAGCAGCAGGTGTGCAGGAGGCAGCTGGTCGATGTCTCTCTCATCAATGTTTCTAGCTCTCTATCCTTCTCCCTTCTTCTCTGTAAAAAATCAATTAAAAATTAAAAAAATAAAATAAACGAATCTGGCAATGTAGCAGAAAATGAAATTAATGACAAGAAATCCATTGCATTTGTATACACTAATAGTGAATTTAAAGAAAGAGAGACTAAAAAAGCAAACCCGTTTCACCAAAAAAATTTAAGATACCTAGGAATAAACTTAACTAAGAAGGTAAAAGACCTATATACGAAAAACTATAGGACCCTGAAAAAAGGTGATAGAGGAATCCATAAATAGATGGAAGACCATAGTGTGTTCATGGATTGGAGGAATCAACATCATCAAAATGTTCATACTACCTAAAGCCATCTACAGATTTAATGCAACCCCCATTAAAATACCATTGGCATATTTCACAGACCTGGAAAGAACTTTCCAAAAATTCATCTGGCATAAAAAAGACCCCGAATAGCTGCACCAATCCTGAGAAAGAAGAACAAAGTAGGAAGAATCCCAATACCAGATTTCAAGCTATATTACAAAGCCACTGTTCTCAAAACAACCTGGTACTGTCATAAGAACAGACACGTAGATCAATGGAATAGAATAGAGAACCTAGAAATTTACCCAAACCACTTTCCCAATTAATATTTGACAAAGGAGGCATGAACATAAAATGGAGTCAACACAGTCTCTTCAACAAATGGTGTTGGGAAAATTAGACAGATACATGCAAAAAAAATGAAACTAGATCACTAACTTGCACTATACACAATAATAAACTCAAAATGGATGAAGGACTTAAACATAAGAGGGGAATCCATAAAAATACTAGAAATATCCACAGGCAAAAAAAACACCTCAGACATATGCCGAAAGAACTTCTTCACTGATACTGCTCCTAGGGCAATGGAAGCTAAAGTGAAAATAATCAAATGGGACTACATCAAAATAAACTCTTTGCACAGCAAAAGAAACCATCAATAAAACAACAAGAAAGCCCACTATGGGGGGGAGGGGAGGGATATATTTGATAATGACATCACTGATAAGGCTTTAATCTCCAACATTTACAGGGAACTCATACAACTTAACAAAAGGAAAATAAACAATCCAATTAAGATATGGACTATGGACGATGGACCTAAATAGAAACATTTCGAAGGAGGACAGAAGGAAGGCTAAGAGACATATGAAAACATGCTCAGTCACTAATTCTCAGAGAGATGCAAATCAAAACAGTAATGCGGTATCATCTCACAACTGTCAGAATGGCTATCATCAACAAATGACAAATGTTGGTGAGATTGTGGAAAATAAGGCACTCTTTTGCACCGCTGGTGGGAATGCAGACTGGTGTAGCCACTGTGGAGAACAGTATGGAGATCCCTCAAAAAACTAAAAATGGAACTCCAATTGGACCCAGTGATCCCACTTGTAGGAATATATCACAAGAAACTACAAACATGAATCAGAAAGGATATATTCCCCTCTATGTTCATAGCAGCACAGTTCACCATAGCTAAGATTTGGAAACAGCCTAAGTGCCCATCAGCAGATGAGTGGATTAAAAAAATGTGGTACATCTACACAATGGAATACTATGCTGTAGTAGAAAAGGAGTTCTTACCATTTGCATCCGCATAGCTGGAACTGGAGAGCATTATTCTGAGTGAATTAAGCCAGTTAGAGAAAGACAAATACCACATGATCTCACTCATTTGTGGAATATAATGAACAACATAAACTGATGAGCAGGGATGCTCCAAAGGCAGAGAAGTATCTATTAGACTGCCAGACATCAGAGGGAAGCTAGGGAAAGGTAGGCAAAAGGAGGAGAGCTAAACCAAAGAATTGTATGCATGGATATAAGCCTAACCATGAAAACCAGGCGGTAAGGGCATGAGTGGGGGTGGGGGTGGTTTGGGGGAGCCAATGGAGGAATGAGGACGCATAAGTAATACCTTAATCAATAAAGAAATTTTAATACAAGAGTAAATAAATAATAAAAGAATTAGAGAGCAAAAAGAAAAGCTCAGAGTAAGCCGAAGGAATAAAATAATAAAAATCAGAGCAGAAATGAATTACATGGAGACCATAGAAAAAAAATACAAAAGATCACTAAAAACAAAGACCTGGTTCTTTGAAGGATAAACAAGATTGGTGAACCTATAGTCAGCTCACCAAAAATCTGAGAGAATCCAAATAAACAAAATCAGAAATGAAAGAGGTGAAATAACATCTGAACCCACAGGCATAGAAAGGATTGTAAAAAAAAAAAAAAATACTACTAACAACTCTAATCCAATGAAGTGGACAACATAGACAAAATGGTCATATTCATAGAAATACACATTCTTCTAAAACTCAATGATGAATAATAGAAAAACCTAAATAGGCTGATAACTATGAATGAAATTTAAGCAGTAATCAAATATTTCAGCAGACAAAGCCCAGGTCCAGACAACTTCACAGGGGAGTTTTACCAAACATTCAAAGAAGAACTAAACCCTATCCTCCTCAAACTATTCTAAAAAGTCCAAAGGAATGTACACTTCCAAGCTCTTTCTAATAACTAATACTTACCCTAATCCTAAAACCAGATAAAGACACTACAAAGAAAGAGAATTACAGGCCAGTATCCAAAGTGAATATAGATGCTAAAATCCTCAACAAAATTCTGGAAAATCAGATCCAGCAATATATTAAAAAGGTCATACTCCATGACCAAGTGGCATTTATTCTGAGGATGTAAGGCTGATACAATAGCTGCAAATCAATAAACATTATACATCACATAATCAAATTGAGAGGCAAAAATCACATAATCATATCAATTAATGTAGAAAAAATGATTTGACAAAATCCAGCACACTTTCTTGATGAAAACACTCAGCAAAATGGGGTAGAGGGGTCATATCTCAACATAATAAAACCTTTTCATCACAAACCCACAGCCAACATCACACTCAATTGACAAAAACTAAAACAATTTCCCCTAAGAACAGGAACAAGATAGAGATGCCCACTTTCACCACTCCTATTCAACATAGTACTGAAAGTGCTAGCCATAGCAGTCAGACAAGAAGAAATAAAGGGATCCAAATTGGAAAAGAAGAAAAACTGTCATTATTCTCAGATGACATGATATTGTACATAGAAAACGCTAATGATTTCAACCAAAAACAACTAGACTAAATAAATATATTTGGCAACATAGCAAGATACAAAATTAAGACCCAGAAATCCATGGCTTGTTTTATATACCAATAATGAATTCACAGAAAGAGAAACTAAACAACCCCATTTACCATTGTAACAAAAAAGTTAAAATACATAGGAAGAAAACTAAAGAAATAAAAGACCTATACTCTGGAAACTCCGGGGTATTGAAAAAAAAAAAGATAGAGGAAGACATAAACAAATGGAATAATATACCGTATTCATGATTAATAGAATCAACATCATTAAAATGTCTATATTACCCAAAGCAATATACATATTGAATGCAATCCCCATTAAAATACCATTGGCATATTTCACAGACCTAGAAAGAACTCTCCAAAAGTTCATCTGGAGTTAAAAAAAAAAAAGACCCCAATTAGCTGCAGCAATATTGAGAAAGAACAAAGTGGGAGGGATCTCAATACCAGATTTCAAGCTGTATTACAAAGCCACTGTTTTCGAAACTGCCTGGTACTGGCACAAGAACAGACATTAGATCGATGGAACAGAGCAGAAATCCCAGAGATCAACCTGTTCCACACACCAAACAAATCAGTGCAAGACTAATGAGATGGCAATCCGCTGTTAAAATATTCACTGCTAGTGTTAGTGGAGAGAAATGATGCCCCTTCATGTAAGGCACATAAGGGAAGTGATTGCAACAAGATTATAGTAATCAGTCATTAGCAAACTTTGTAGTTTGTTATTATTAATTATGTGTACCAGGATCTTGTAAAAATGAAGCTGTGAAATTTTTATTAAAATCTTTCTTATATACCATTATATTGCCTGGCCTACAAAATTATTTTTGTGGTACTCATGCTGCCAGCTGGCTACAAGTTTGACATGCTTGATCTACACAATGGAATGCTATACTGATGTAAAAAGGTAGGAACTCTTAACCATTTGCAACAGCATGGATGCACCTAGAGAGCATTATGCTAAGTGAAATAAGCCAGTCAGATAAAGATAAATACCACATGATCTCACTCATTCATGGAATATAATGAACAACATAAATTGATGAACAAAAATAGGTCCAGATATATAGAAGCATCAAACAGATGGTCCAACCTCAGAGGTAAGGGAGGGGAGCTGGGTAAGAGATCAACCAAAGGACTTGTATGCATGCATATATGGATAATCCATGGACATAGACAGTAGGTAGGTGAGTGCATGTGCTGTGGGATGAGAACAGCTGGCTAGAGGTCAATGGGGGGGTTGGGGAAGGAGACATATATAATACTTTAAACAATAAAGAATTTTAATTTAAAAATAAATACCAACAGTATACTTCACAGACTATAACAAACTCTGCAAAACAGACATATAGACCAATGAAACAGAACAAAGAATTACATTAAAATAAAAGCTTCTGCACAGCACAAGAAACCACCATCAAAATAAAAAGGAAGATGGAGCCCACACCATCTTGAAGGGGAGAGCGGCCTCTTCTAGGAACTTATCAGCAACACCACCCCCTCAGGCCATGGACATTGCCCATGACCGAGCAGCCACTCCAGCCAAAATCCTACTGCCCCACCAACAGACGTGCAGACCCTAGTACCTTTACCTCCAAGGGTTCACAGCTCCGGCAGCAGTAAATACGACATCCCTCCTCCCTAGCTGCACACCTCAGTAGCCACAGTGATGCTTTTCCAGTGTACAGGCCTCTTGAGCTCCCCGCTCCACAGGCCACTCTTGGGTGCTGTTGTGAACCCCCATTGGGCATGCTCTTATACAACACAAGGGTGCACTGCTCTGCCAGTAGAAATTCTGAATTCCCCCTTCCTGAATACCTGCCCACAGACACCATGGTCACTCAGCTTCAGCACCAGGGCACCCTGAGTGCATGAGGGCGCCACCTTGGCAAATGGCTCCTGGTTACCTCTGTGAGCCGCCACTGGGCATGCATGAATTCAACCAAGGGCGCAAGGCCTCGGTAACAAAAACTGAGTCTTCCCACTCCATAGCTGCCAACCTCTAGACACTGCAGTTGCGCCTTTCTGGAGCACAGGCCTCCTGAGCCCATCACCTCAACAGATGGTTCCTGGGTGTCTCTGTGAGCCCCTGCTAGGCATGCATGATTTCATCCAGTGCTGCATTGCAGCAAAAAATGGGACATCCTCCTCCCTGGCTGATGATCTCAGGACACCGCAGTTGCACGTTTTCAACATGCAGGCTACTGAGCCTGCTGACCCTATAGGCAGTTCCTGGGCGCCTCCTTGAGCCCCAGATGGATTCACTCATATCCAACAAAGGGTGCATGGCCCCAGCAGTAAAAATTTGAACTTCACTCTTCCCGGCTGCCTACCCACATACACCGTGGTCACATTGTTTCAGCATGCAGGCCCCCTGAGGCCACTGCCCCAGCAGGCAACTCCTGGGTTCCTCTGCGAGCTGCCACTTAGGCGCACTCATATCCAATCAATGGTTCAAGGTCCTGGCAGCAGAAACTTGGGCTTACCCCTCCTGAGCTGCCGACCTCTAGTCACTGCAGTTACACTGATCCAGTGCACAAGCCCCCTGATCTTGCTGCTCAGGCAGGTGAACCCTGGGTGCTTCTTTGAGCCAACCCAAGTTACAACCCCAGCCGCTGGCATCCAGGCCCTGCTGTAGTGCTGGTCCAACACAAGGGCCCCCTAAGCCCACTGCCCCAGCAGATGGATACTGGTCCCCTCCATAACAAGCCATTGGAGGTGCATATCCAACCATGGGCACACATCTCCCAAAGTAGAAACTGGGACTTGTCCCTCTATGGGGCCTGTGGCACACCACAATCACTCAAATCCAGTGTGTGGCTTGTAGGCCACTCTGCTGCCACTGGACTTGTGCCTTTCCAACCAAGGCTTCATCAATATGAATGTACATGGCTTCATCAATGTACATGGCTTCATCAATAGGATCCACAACAGTCACCTCCCTCCTACATACTTCTGGACAACTTGGTGTATTACTGAGGACTTGCCTCCCTGGACAAGGTCACATTGTTTCATCCACAGACCTTGAAATTCCTACATCCTCAGCTGCTAGATTCTGATTTAGAGAGAGAAATCACTTTGGCCAAAGTCCCACTGCCTCGACCACAGACTATGAGACACCTGTCTCCCCCCCACACACACACTGTAACAGGCTATGGCCCCTTATACTGAGTTGCAGTGACACTAATCCATCAAGAGTTGCGCAATACAAGCTAAAGTCACAGGACCTGAGAATCAGGCCCTGAGACTCCTTTTCTCTGGCAGTGGACTCTGGGAACCCCACAGTGAGCACATACTAGTGAGACCTGAGACAACCTTTTCCACAAGAGCCAGAGCCAAAATCACATCCGAAACAGCTTGCACAATGAAGCCAGGTTAAGTCACATTTGTAACCATGATGAGACTTCATCCAAGAATAAGAAACTAACATTCAAGATACAGCTACATCAAGAAAACCCAAATAGAAGACCCAAGATGCTGGCATAGGTAAACACCTAAACTGCTGCCTTGCACAACAATTTCAAAAACTACAAATAAAA